>JAUMJM010000021.1:34785000-35385000 GCA_033558235.1 Neomorphus geoffroyi
TGATATTCTGGGGACATAAACATTACAAAGGCAGAAAGTATGGGTAAAAATAACAGCTCCTTCTATTTTCTTCCTTCAATTTTTAATACTTTCAAGTATTTCCAAATCAAATTATGAACTCGGTAAGCAGTGGACAGAACTAAAAGATGAGCAGTTTTCAGCAAATGCTCACGTCATTTTAAAATAGGACTGCTGTAAATACAGAAAAAAGATACCTTCTAAATAAGTAGGATGATCTTAGACAATGGAATATTTGATTGTCATTATGGAATAAAGAACATTTGACCTATTATTTTCTCTTGCTCTTTGGCACCTGCAAAGGCAAGGTAGGCAAATAGGCGTCTTCAATAAAAGGACTTAGCAGCCTAGGAAGCCTTGCCTCGAAAAGGATCGACGTACATTCTCTGTGAAAAGGCATATCCTCTTCCTACACCAGGGCACAGGCAAAAGGAAGACATTCAGCAATGGCAACGGTATCCTGCCCAGGTCTTAACCACCTGAAAACCAGCACTACCCAGCAAAAAAACAGGAGATGCTAACTGCAAACCACTGAGAAAGACATCCAAAGGAGGAAGCTGAGGAAGAATCACCGTGCAGACCTCAAACCAAAACAAGCCTACAGGCTCAAAAATGCTTTCCTGTAGAGGTCTTCTCCTTCACATCATTACACAGTATCTACTCTCACACATGTTGTACAGGCAAGAAGTGGAAGCATCTTATTTGTATTTTCTATCTCAGTACAGTCAGTTTTTAAGATTCTAGCACAACACTAAATAATTCAGTCTAAGGAATTTGATTGTATATTTAGAAACACGAACGCTTTCACCAATATTTCAGCAGAAACAGAGACTCCCTCTTATGCAGATTTCGTGTATTTTACTCACCTTGCTGAATTTTAGCGGGACCGATTTTTTTGATGGCAAGAGACTAGTAGCTCGACTATACCTGCTGTGAGAGACAAGAGGTCTTTAACTTTCAAATGCCTCAGTAACTAATAAAAGAAAAAGAGACATTTTCAATAGAGCATTAATGTCACTTGCTTATGCAATTTTAACATTTAAAAAGAGAAAGGTAGAAGTTTCATCAAATTAATTTTCAAGAACGAAGCCCTCCAGTTAACCCGTTCAGGTGAATGCTATTAAACGCTACATTTGATATCATAGAAAACTCAGGGAAACGGTTTAGAAGTAGGAAATGCTCGTCATTTCTAGTGAAGCACTAATGAAGATTCTTCCATGCAGAAGCAGCTCTATAGATTTCTCTTAGCAGCAATTTCCAAGCTCCGGGGCTGTAACTGGACATAATCTATCCTGGATTTATGCAACTGAAGCGATTACAAAAATTACTACAATTTAGAGCCATTTGAATAATTGTCAGTGAGTTAAAAAATATGAGGAATTTGCGGTTTTTTGCACAACTTAAACGCTGAAAATGAGCTGAAATCCACTGTAAAGCAAAATTGGTTCTCACTTCTACCACAGAGACCACTTTACCAATTTCTGTGACAACCAGCAGATAACATTCCAGACAGAGGTACCTGACTTTGCTGTCTTCACTGACTGTTGACTTTAAACTGCTCAGCCGTTTCAACCTGGCCAATTTCCTATTCCACTGTTCCAATTCTTCTATTCTGACTTCAAGATTATTGGTTACTTTACAAAGTTGCTTTACAGCACCAACATTTTCCATAAAGATCTGATCCTGAGAAGAAAAACAGTGACAAAAATAGGTACAGTATATTCATCAGTCAGATGTAACAAGCATTAAGGAGTACAGAATTCACCTATGTAAGGATACGTAGAATATTTAAAATGCAAACACAATCATCTTACTGTAAATGGGATGCATTTATGACTATAAAATGTTTTTGCTAGATTGTAAAAATTGCTCCTGTTCAATTTGCAGTAAATTGAAAATGAGGCCTTGCATAAAACTTTGAAGAAGCTAAAGGGCTTTCTAGGGCAGGAATTTAAACCATGTTTTACCTTCATATTGTCTTGAATTTTGAACCTTAACACTGTCGCAACAGGCATCCAATATTTGATTCGCAGTGCTGTAGCTGCACACAGATTTCAGAATTCCTTGGCAAAATGTACATCCAACAATCTACCTACAAGATTGACTAAGCTGGCTCAGACAAGCCAGAGCTGCTATCCACGTTGTACACAGTGTAAATCACACAGGAATCAGTGAGACAGGGAAAGACCCAAACCAGAGGTTAAGATGTGGGTTGTTCTCCTCTTCAACCTCTCCAGCCTCTTACAGGAATCATATAAGTCCAAATACCATAATCAGCTCTGCAACCAGAACAGTTCAGACACCCTCCATTTACTCCTTCTGAATATTTTACCCTGGAAAAGCCTTTTATTCTTCTACCCCCTGCTTATCCTCTAGGCATCAATCTGCTGTTGCAGAAGTCTTCAGTACAACCATCCAGATTAGAATATTATCCCTTTCTGAGCCAACAAACAGTTACTGATCCACCACAGGGGCACGGTAACAGCATACTTTCTTTGCTGTGCTTGAAAGAACAGCTTTCTCATATTCATATACAACCAGACTGATGCTATTAACCCTCAGATGAAGCTGTTACTGCAGTTCGCTAAGTGTTCTAGTCTAGTCAAGTCATGCAGAAGTAAGGCAAAAGGGGAGTTTTGCCTTTCACATTGTAAATACTGTGCACACCTTTCTTTTAAAGGTGAGTGCATTCCATGAAAACAGACAGTATTTTGTATAAAAAGAACCAGGGCACAGTATCACAGTGTCATAAGGTTGGAAAAGACCTCTGAGATCATCGAGTCCAACCTATGACCCAACACCTACACCTACTCCTACTTGTCAACTACACCATGGCACTAAGAGCCTCATCCAATCTCCCTTTAAACACCTCCAGGGACGGTGACTCCACCACCTCCCCGGGCAGCGCATTCCAATGGCCAATCACCCTCTCAGTAAAAAACTTCTTCCTAATGTCAAGCCTAAACCTCCCCTGGAGAAGCTTGAGACCGTGTCCTCTTGTTCTGTCGCCGGTCACCTGAGAGAAGAGACCGAGCCCTGCCTGACTACAACCAGGTATCGGTGCTAAGTTGCAAACTTCTCTATCAATGGAAGACAAACAACCTGTTTAATTAAAAAGTGACTTCAAAACAACTTCAAGTGCCTAGAACTGTGAAATCATTTATAGTGACTTGTCCTCATATCAATGACACGTAGCAGCTGCCCTTTCCATTCTCTTCAAATTACTCATGAATCTCTTCTAGGTGACTTCAAGTAGCTGACAAAATGGCTCAATGGGCAAAGTGAAGAAATACGTTCTTTGGGAAAAAAAGGGCTAGTGAGAGTTTTACTTCCTCTCTGATGACAAAGTACTAAGCACAGTGACACTGTGAAGATCCCTGTCCCAAAATAGCAAATTTCTGCACAGTCGGGGCATTTCTCTAGAATGTAGCAGAGCCTCGTTCAAATGTGTAATGCAATCAATTAATTGTACAGAGTGCAACGGTGCCAAACAGGTAACTGACAAAGAGACATAACCAAACCAGTCAATGTCCTGCTTAGCTGAAACCAAACTTGGAACGTGAAATAAAAAAGTTCAAGGCCTCATCACCTGCCTAACTGTAAAAACACATATGAAGCACTGTCCATTTACTGCTCTAGGTGCTGATGTGGAGTTGGAAGGTCCAAATATTTAAAGCAGATATTCCACCTGGAACATTAGATGCCCCACAGCTCTGAATTCAATATGTATCTTAAACTGTTAGACATAGACGTCTCCTGTCCCTGCCTTCCCAAAGGTCACAGAACTGCCACACGTGTCAGGAGAAGGAGGTTGCACTGCAGTGATTTACCTAATCAACTCAAACCAATGTCAAAGTGTTTGTGAAGTGGTTTCAGACCTAACCAAGCAGTCAAGAAAAAGCTAAGTAGTAAATAAGCCATTGTTGTAACAATTCATTCCTTCTTGGGCTACAACCCCATCACCGTGCGGGGTACAGCAGGACTTCTCCGTTTGCTAGGTCACCTCCCTGGAGCACATCCTGGCAAGTGCTGTCCAGAAACCCAAGCTACAGAGGAGAAAGAGAACGTGATGGTTTCAAATAGCAGTGCTGTGAGGCACTGTTACGAACAGCCTTTTATGTGAAAGTTTCAGCAAAGAGATAGATTTCCATTAGATACATTTCTGTAGCATTTTTTCTACCAAATAAAAAGCTCAATTTGTCCAACCTAAAAGTTTTACCTGAAAAAACCTGACTATCCCAAAGCAGTTTTGTGAGGGCTCAAAAATACAAATGACTCTGCAGGCGTCACACAATGTAACAGGAAGGGCTAAAGGACAAAACAAACCTGGTGTTACTGTCTAACACCACGGCTCTTCTGTGCGCATCTAGAAATCAGCTACATGCTGGAACCCCGAACAAATACAGCAAATTTCATAAACGTCTCCTTTTCAAGAGTATCTCTAGAAAGAGCTCTTTCCACTGCTTTATTCAAGGAGTCTCGTTTGTGTTTCCTCTACATGGAATACGGTCTAGCAGATTTAAACTAGGAATTTAACTTATTTGTAGCTTCAAAGGAAGACAAGTGTAATAATTTTATAGATATTTTCTCCAGTTTTTGTGCTGCAAACTTTTTCATTATTCTGTAGAAAGCACGAGTGCACGATCGTGTTCAAGACATCATTCAAGGTTACCAATCCGTGAAACCTTCCTCTTCCCATTATCAGCTGTAAGGGGTTAAAAAGCTGGGAAGTGGTCCTCGACCTACAGTGAGCCAGCACACAACAGAGGGGCTGTTCTGGACAGGCGCTGTCTGCAGTCACGTGCGACTGGACGCTGCGACTGACAGTCCCTTGCAGTCCTATTTCTACAGGGAAAGCAGGGGAAGACAGCACAAGACAACAGACTAAGGCGTTGTTTCCATACTGTGAGCATGGTAATCGCTTATGTGCCATAAACACTTTTTAGTATGTGATTTTGAACCTGTAAGAAGTATTTCAGATGGCCAAAAACCCCTCCCACAGAGCTAGCATCTGTATTTGCTATGAAGTGATTAATGCCAGGATTAAAGTAAGGAAGTCTTTATTTAACAGATAGAATGATTTTGTCTCTAAATTCACTTCTGGAACAGATAATTAACTGAAACACTTAAACACAAAAGCATATTTTGGACTCCCATTTGTGGAACCAATGCTATGGAATCATTATCCACTTTTATTCGGCAAAGTTTTTTTCTTTTCTCTTCTATTGGCTATTTATTTATTTTTATAATGAGATCTTAATGCAAATACCTTTTGGAATTAAAAGGTTCTGCCAGTTACTAATGCCTGGAGGTTCAGTATTTCTCAGAGATTTGCCATACACACATTTTAGTAAACACATGTGCAAGCCTACGTTGTTGTATGAAGCACAGAGCGTGCTTATAGCTCCATATATGAAAGGAACATCCTAAATTCACACCTCCTCTCTCTCTCTCTCAAGACCATACCTTGTCAACCATAAGGAAATTTTCTATTTTCTCTCCATCATTACAGGCAACATCTCCAACCTCTCTAACAGCTTGAGGTAAAAGTTCCTTCACTTCCTGGGCTATTATTCCTGTTTGCAAGATAAGAGAAACTACAGTCAGGAAACACAGTGCCATAGCATTGATCATGGTTATGTGCTTTGAGTTGCCCATCCTAAAAGCTACAGGTAGAACAAACATGATCTCGAATTTCTTTGTGGTAGAAAAATCCAAAAATTCACCTTTTTTTTCTTCTATTTCACAGAAAACAAACAGAAAACTTTAAAATTCCTATTTCTCTGCACGATCACGTACTTCATTATCATTGCACCTCTGGAAAAATGTCCTCGTATATTTAAAAAAATGAAACAGAAGTTGGAAAATTAGCAGAAATACTTAATTTTGGCATTTTTATATCACAAGAGAAACATAGCAAAGCGTGTAATTGCAGTATTCAAAGAAATCAGAAAGAAATAGCAGGATGTTAAAAGGCACTATGGCACGATGAACAACGGTGGATTAAAAAGAACAGTTAAAGAAAATAGGGAACACAGCTGACTGAATACCTGTTTCATGGGTATTTTTTATTCCCATAACAGATGCAAATTCAGGCTTGTAGTCATACTCCACCAGCCTCATTTGCGTTATTCTTCTCAACTGCTCATTCGTATCGACCTAGTTGGACAAATACCAAGATTCACACGTTGAAATATTAAGAACGGTCATGGCATCTTGGACATCACTGAGACAGCAACAAGCCTGACATGGCCAATCTTCCTACCAAAAAATAGGGACAATCTCCCTGTTCCCCACCAGCAGAGTGCTATTCCTGTTTGCATGGCCAGCTACCCTTCAGGCTGACAACTCCATTTACAGGGATATCTCCAACTCGTCCGGTCAGCCTCTTCCCAGGTGCGCGGGCAATGGCTCGACGCAGCACAGGGATACACCAGATTCCTTGAGGCCAGCACTTCAGCACACCCAGGATAAAGAAGCTGCTTCACGTGTCAGAACAATGATCCACACGTGTGCTCTGGTGCAAACATAAATGCCTTAATACTCCACAGCTCTCACCTCCCAGATATTCTGTTTTGCTCGGCTGTCAGATGGGTGCATGACTCTGCCCATAACTTTTGCGTTTCCGCAGACAACCAGTGCTTCATCTGGTGCGTCTGTGTTGATTCCTACTCGACCGTGATAGACTGTCGTCTCTGGAACGTGTCCTCGCTGCCACAGTACATCACTGTCATTCTCAAACTGCCCTGGGTTAGATGCCTGGAAGAAAAACTTATGTTTAAAGATATAGTATAGCCTAGATGCACTATTGCTTATTCTACCAGGAATTCAGGCAAAATCAAATGCCAAATCTTTAATATTTAAATTGCATTCAAGAGCTTTTCTAACACATTAACATTAAAAACCAGAGAGGAATCACTTCTAAGTGTTTCTGCTCATACAGCGTTGGCCTCATAGCTGTTCCCCTGAAATACTGTTCTATTATCATGTTCAGCTAAATTATCAACGTCCAAAGCTTTTCAAATTTTACCTTTGACATTACAACACGTAACCATGTATTTACCAGCACAGAAAAGAAGAAACAAGGCAGAGACTAAACACATGCTGTTCAAAACCTACTTTTTTTTAACATGTTTTGCCCATAACAATTTTCTTCTTTTACGTGCTGTTCCATAAACTTTCCCAGCATGTATTGGAAGTTTGTGCAGAACAGATCAGAGGTGATCTTGGCTTGCATTCACAGGTCCTGTTCTCCTAAAGTAGGTGCTCCAAACCACAAATGGTAGGGTTTGCAGGTTTCTAGAAATTACTATTTAAAACAAATTAAATGGAAAAAAGAAGCTTGTTTTACCCAAATGGTAAATCACAAATTTAATTGTAAACTATTTGCGGAAAGGACTAATTTTGTTCTCTGTTTACACAATACCTAGTAGAGTGGAGTCTTGCTCCACAACAAAAATATTAGACCAAGGAGCAGGCAGGGAAGCAGGAAGGGGCAGTGAGACTGCTCACACACACACTCCCTTTTTCACAGACATCTAAACATCTGCTGGGGAGCCACGACCGTAGAGGTTCTGTAGAGCTGAGGTTTACTTTTCAGGCCCATTCTATTTCCTGCAATCATTTTTGCAGCAATGCCAGACAATCACCTAGGCACAACTGAAGGAATGGAGAACTGTGATGCAGGGAAAGGAAAATTATCCATATTATACCCCAGGGCCATAGCTTGACGTACACTTCTTCCGGCAGCAGCAGCAGCGTAGGCAGCCCATGCCACCCCATGCCACCCCGTTACCCAGCTCTACCCGCCAGACCTCAGTTGTGCTCATGCACCGACACAGAACACAAGAGGGGAACCAGCCTGACTTAAAATGAACCAAGCACAGAAATTAGACTTGTTTTTAACAAGATCAATCCCCTTTCCTGTTCAGTGCAGGACCCTGGAAACACAGCTGCACCAGCGTGGAGGAGGGAACAGGAACAAGAAGCCTGACAGGAGCAGAAATGAGGCACGCAGTGTTCGTTCAGTGCTGCCCCAAAATGAAATGTGCAACAAACCTTTGCCTGGGAAACACTTGTCTTTTCACGGGCATTTCCACAACAAAACACACACTCACAAATGAAGTCACTACATCAAAAGCCTTTTGACATTCTGAGGAGCTTGAGACTTACCAATACGCCCCAAAAATAAAATGGAATAATTAGGTTTTTTCATTTTTTTGTGGTTTCAGGTTGGTTAAAAACACTGCTTAATGAAATGGAAAGGAACAAGTTCACTTTCTAACAGTAATTTCTGCAAGTCACAGCTACCAAAAGGATTTTGTGTTTACTCAGCAACTGATATTCTGAAGTACAAATTACATTCAAAAACTGTTTGCTAGGTTCCAGAGAGCTATGGAGTCTAAAAATAGCAGTTCCTGAAGAGGTGACCATCTGGGGAAAAAAAATTACTTCTGTCTAGTTAACCAAACGTTATTTTCACTGATGGATCATGAAATAAACATCTTCATAAATTCTCTAAGATCCACGGTAATATTTAAAATTAACTCGTATTAGAAATTTCACATCAAGGAAATAGGGTATTTCGAAGAATACCAAAAAATCAATGAAGTGTTTATAATTAGAAAAGGCATTTTATTTCAGTAATTAATTTTATTATTTTTTTAAAAAAAGCTTTTAATTCAGGTTTTAAAATTTGAGTCCAAACAAAAGCATGACCATGATTAAAAGTGCACACTCATTTCAAGAAGCCAGGTTCTCACAAGGCTTCGCCATCTACAGTGCTGCGCACTCACCACTGTTTGTCACAATTAGAGCATGATCTGATGTGCCTGATAACCACTCCTCAGCTGGTAGCTCTGTGATGCTACAGTTGAGTATATAAAGGGCCAGATCATGAGTTGCTCTCTCTCACAGTGCATTTACACAGCTTTACCACTTTAAGGTAACCAGTGACTGCCTCACTGCTACTCAAGCCCTGTCAGACGTGGAAAATGACATTTTTTTCTTTACAGCTTTCCTGTTGACATTTTCACCACCTCAAATCACAGCCTCTTAATCCTTCTGCTTTTCTGCCTTCTTCTTAGTTCGTCTGGAATAGTGACTGGGTTTGCAAAATCTCATTCCACGGAGTCCTACTAAAAACTGTCTCATACACATTGAAAATGCCCTGTTCGTTCACATTTCGAAAGAATCTAACATTGAAAATGGTAAAAAAATGTAAATTTCTAAATCTTAAGTAAAAATATATCGCTTATAAGGTAACAATAAACCCAAGGATGAGTCAAATGTAAAAATTCCACGGCTTTCCCAAATTAGTAAAGTGCTAATATTCATAACTGCTGGATGCAGGAAGAGAAATTTAGACAAAAACAGTATTGTGGAAATTAATGGACAAAAAAGGGAAATAAATAATTACGATACAAACACTGTGTTTCAGTATCCCGAAATAAAAGAACCCACAGCAACAGCCAGGATGACAAAACGGCTCAGCAGAACAGAAAACTACTGAACACCAAACATTGCTTTCAAAGTCCTTTGCAGCTACGGCCAGAAGGGAGCTCTCAGCCGTATCACGCTTCAAAAATGTAACCGTAAGTGCAGGAAGAGTAGTTTGGCACAAGAGGACACAAAAAAACAAGCCAGGACTGAAACTGTCTGAAAGCCCTCTGCTTCCTTTGGCAGCCCCTGGGAAACACCACACGTACTGAGGATGTGCACTTTTGCTCTCTCCAAACACTAATGCTACACCATGTCGGAGTCGTAAGCTCAGGCAGACCATGTGCCACCAAAAAGGACCCAAGCAATGGCCTACAAAAAATGATGCCAAGACTAAAACCTTTTGACAGCCCCCACTTTTTTTGAGCAGTCTCTTCCCAGCCACACTTATTGAACTAGAGATCTTATTTAACTCTAAAACAAAATGCTAAGCCTATACCTCAAAACAAGCCAAGGACTAGAAAGACTCCATGCAAACAAGAAGCAGTTCCTTGATTGGCTCACACAGAAAGTTCACCAGACTGCAATCTTTCAGAGGCCCTCAACATCCTTTGCGCCCCCAACACACGGCACCTATGCATTTCTTGTCTAAGCCCTAAACATGATTTTCACCCTAGCAATAACTGTAACTCTAGACTATGCCCAGTTCAAACACTAACCGCCAGCTACGGGTCACACAAAAAAGAGGTCAGGACTCAAAGAATGTGGTAGCCCCCTTGAAACCCCACTCATCCAGTTGGAAAAGACCTCTCAGCTCATTGATTCCAACTATACCTATCACGGTATCATAAGGTTGGAAAAGACCTCCGAGATCATCGAGTCCAACCTATGACCCAACACCTACACCTACTCCTACTCGTCAACTAGTAGTGCAATCTGTTCCCTTACTAAACCAAGTCCCTAAGAAACTCATGTACCCATCTTTTAAACACCTCCAGGGATGGCGACTCAACCACCTCGTGCTGAGGCTTTGTGCTTTCTCTCTCCAACACCTACCCCTACCCCTCCACACCTGAAGGGAGAGATCAATGCTTTCCTTTCTTTTTTGAACCCTGTATTACAATCACTAAATTCAGAGCTGGAACACTCTGGAAACACACTGGAAAGGGACAACTCTAGGTCTTCCTAGAGCTCCTTGCATATTTTTAATTCTCATCCTCCTTTGAAATTCAAGCATCTACCCAATGAAAGAATTTACCAAATTCCTAGCAAGCGCAGGAAATTGTTTCACCTGAAAGGAAAAAATAATCTGAAAAAAATCAACACATTTTGTATTGGAATTCACAATGAGCTTTCTTTTTAAAATCTTCCATAGCTCTACTTTTAAAAATTTCAAATCATGATAATCAAAAGGTAAAAACATGCTTATAAAATAAGCAACTTCATTTTTTTTCCTCAATCTTTTTGATTCAATGGCAATTTTTATGCTCAAGCATCCCCGCCCCCCACAGTCTCCTGTGAATGTTAAAACAGTAAATGCATTTTGCATGAAAGCAACATAAAATTGTACCTACCCTCACAATGATCTTTTCAGACACACTTGCAGACAGGAGGTAGAATTGGTCCTGAGAGACAGCATAGAGTCCAACTACCAGCATAAAGTATCTAATATGAAATAGATTTAATCAAGAAAATAATTGAAATAATGTCTTCTCACAGAAAAAAAAAAATGTTTTAAATGCAACTGCTATCACTGATACATAAAGAGATAGCCAGAACATTTTAAAAATGTATTTATGTTACAATATGAAAGAAAAAGTATTTCCTTCACTTTTAAATAATATGCTCTTTCAAAGCCCGCAACCACTGAGAATGAACACAGATTATAGTAATTTTGACACATTTAAGTAACGAGGACTTGGAGATGATGATCCTTCCTTCCACAGAAAAAAATTATCATTATTTGGTTTTTTTTAGTTTCCTGATTTTGTCAGCCAACGTTCTGGATGTGGCTTCCTGAAACAATCTCTAACAACGAGGATGAGACATTTTCTTTTATCCTCACATCTTTTTGTGACTCTAGAAGAAAAGCCTTCAAGCAGATATCAAGTATCACAGAATTTGATAACAAAAAACAATCACAAGATTTGACAACACTGAGGTTTTTCACAAAGATCATCTCCGTTCCAACACAGACCTCTTTTCCATTTCACACACAGAGGCCAACCAGCTACAGCAATACCTTTGGTCAGGATTAGGTTTCCCCTTTTTTCTCATATTATTTGCTGTTGTTTCACTGAAATGCAGCCTTCCCAGTGTTACTTTAGTTATCTGGTCCCCTGGCAGATCAACTCTAAAACAGAAAAGCAAACAAGATCAGGGAAATAAGCATTGGAGATACACTCGGCTCAAATCAGATTGCCTTAAACCTATTAAAACAGTGGATTAAAAATGACAAATGGAGAAACAAAGGAACCCCAGTAAAAATGCAGTAATCCTGCTTTACAAAAATGTGACTATGTCAAGGAGATAAACAATCCAGCACGACTGTTCTTAGTAAGAAGAGTCTTCTGTATCTTGGTCTGGTTGCGCACAGTTTTGAACAACGTAAAACTAAAACTGTATGCGTCCCATCTGATGGGTATTTGTTTCTTGCCAAGGGTAACGTTGCTTATTATTGGATCTAATTTCTGCATTAAAATAAATACACTTCACTGCTTGTTCTTTTTTTCGCCTGTACCTAGTTTGTATAGGTGGAAGATAAAATATCTATGTATCAAATACCCAGCGGCACTGCTCCTGCAAGTGATAAATAATACGAATAAAGGATTTGCATGGAGAACACAGCTCACTGACTGCATACTCATCTGGTATAAACGAAAACGACACCCTGAAATAAATTATACCCAGAACTGATTCTTCAATATGCAAGGGGAAGAAAAATGCCACAATAGAGGTAATTAAGAGAAAATTGAGCTCTTCTCCCCTGCTCAAAGATCATTTTGGCAGATTATACATTGCAGGCTTTACCCCAGTGCTGTCCTGTAGAAGTTGACATCATCTTACCTCTAAGTTTTATTTAACTATTCCTAGAGAACAGAACAGCTCCAACAGTAGACACTTATAACCAGAAGAATAAATATGTGAGTTAAGATGCAGAAGAACAGCAGAAAGTTCCAGAAAGAAGCTGCACACATGTTTCTAGCAGGGGCACTCCCCCTTACGGGCACTGCAAATACATCTCATGCTCACATAGAACAGCAACATTACTGACATTTCTTACGAAGGGAAATGCATCTGACACAGCTCGACACACCATACAAGAGCGTTGGTAGCTAAATATGAATATTTTGGAGAGGAACACTTAAAACATCTGTAAAGCTGCTAAAATTTTCCTTAACGAAGGGACGCCAGATTTATGGTACTGCTGTGATTTTATGTGCTTACCCAGAATGGAATTTGGATAAAGATCAGAAGACTGGCTTAGAGCAAGTTTCCAAAAAACAACAACTTCACATTTTGGACCAATCAAGTATCGAAACAAAAAGGAATAAATTTCTCCAAATCCTTACCTAACAGGATGGAAAGTTTTTTTGCTTCTATCTGACTGAGACTGTTCAATAGCAATTGTTTGGTTTGGAGCTTCCACCTATAAAGAAAAAAGAACTTTTGAAAATGACAAGAATATTAAATGGTCAAACACATAAAATCTGCAACAGAAATGAATAGGCAAATTGTGTCTGAAACAGCAAAATCTCTCATTTCTCATGGAACTCCATAAAAAGTAATGCAGGGACGGAACTCTGATCGACTGTCACCTGACAGTGCTGAGTTCCAGCCAGTCTGAAGCCCCAAATGATTCTGTGCACAGAATTTGAAAGAAGGAAATTAAAAAAAAATTAAAATTAAAAAAATTTCTTTCTGAGTCTAGGCTATTATTGGTTTATTCCAGCCGAAATCATAAATGCAGATATTTAATCTAAGAATTGAACTAATGTAAAGCAGTTCCATAAGTTAATTTAATGTAAATTTCTGTACCTTCTTGGAATGGTACCAAGGAGCACTTTGCTTCAGATGGGAACAGATGACAGTAATATTCAGTAATTTCCTCTGCATTAATGTTTTAGAACGCATTAAGCAAAACTGGCAGTAACAGCTACATGGATTTTTTAAATCACTGAGCTTTGGTAGCAAGTAAAAAAAAATAGTAAAATCTTTCCGAAAGACAAACATGTTTTACTGCTTCTCTATATGGAAGCGTCTGGACCCATTACAGCTCTAATAGCTGGGAAGAATTTTATTCCTAAAATGAAAATGGAAAGCTTGGCAAAACGAAATGGGGAAATTCTCTTGGTTTTATACACGTGAACTGTTCAGGAAAACCAAATACGATTCTTTTTCTTTGCTTTGTGAATTGTTTTCTTCGAAACATCTTTCTGACCGGTGGGTAGACTGGCCACCCACGTACCAGCTGACACCCCGACAGTGCCCACAGAGGGAACAAAATTTCAACCAGAGAGAGGGAAGTCGGTGAAACCATGGCAAACAGGCAAACGTGACGTCAGCACAAGCATCCATGAAACATCACCTTTTTTTGTAAAAGAGTTCCACACGGACGTCACTAGTGACTAAATTAACAGTTCTGTCAGCTTTTGGTCAAAAACTGCTGAGAAAAGAGTTTATTTCAACTATTTACCTCATTGTAAGAATACCCACATACTAACTTATTAGAAGTAATAAGCACAAAGAGGAGAAATACTTGCCTTTATTCCAAAAGCTTTCAAGTAGAACTTTTCTATTGGTTTCCTCCCCAGCTGAGTTTTGACATATTTTGGATGTCCAGTGATTCTAATATGGACTGTGATTTGGAAATGATTCTTCTTCTGGCACACGAAGGCATCATCTGTTGTTGAAAAATTAAATCCTTTGTCTGTGACAATGTGATATCCTACAGCAGGTCTACAAAAACAAGAAGAATAGCAATTTTAAGTACAGGCATACTTGAGTTACAGCTCGAGTTCCTATTTTTTATGTGGTTTGAAGATCCGTCTGATTTTTACTGACAAAATGGGAGCTGAAATACATCTTTATAATCACCAGTTCTACAAGTAGCTTCTTCTTAGCCTCTTAGAGGTGTAAAAGTGAAAATAAAAAAGCGTTCTCTAATTCTGGCTGGACACAAGAAATGCTTGAAAACCAGAGGTGGAGAAGCTTACATAATCCTCACATCCTCACTTACAAACTTGGTATAAATGAACTCTGTGCACCTAAAAGCACAACCAGACCTTTTGGTCTATTCAAGCACCCATTGCTATGATCCAAGCTGGAGGAGTGCTGCAGACAAAAACGTGCTAAGGAGCCACTCAGACTCCCTGGTTTACTCCGGAATTCCCACACCTAGTCTTTCTGCAGAAGCTGCTGGGATTTGAACGAGGCTTTCGTTAAGCTAAAAGATAAGCTATGGATACTGACCGTCTGGCCAGATGACTATAAAACTCTCCTTTATAATTTTGTCCATCCTACCTCAACTAAGGAAACCCTATTCTATGTGTTCAAAGGGCTTATCTGTCACCCAAAGAGAAAGGGTATTCTGTACTTATGATTCACAGCAAACAAGGAGAGATATCAAAAGATCTTTCTAAAAGAGCCAGTGAACTTACAACCCCAAAATTTTTTTGAGTCCTCTGATTTAAGTGATGGATTATTCTGAAATAATAGGACCACATGGCAAGGTTATTCTATGTGTACACTGGCTTTTCTTGCTAAGAAACCTTGGTAATGATCTTGTTTGATGCTACTGAGAACCTCTCATTTACACAATCACTGAAGGTGGCTTTTTTAGAACGCATCCATTTGTTTGCACATCATTAGTTGGGAAAATAAAAATGTAGAGATTTTACAAGAAACATACGGGCTTTATTATCTTTTAATAAATTATGAACGAAATGTCCCTTTCAAACAATCACCGATTATCTGGAACAGGAAATAAAGAGAAATCTACTTTGTAACAACTTCAAAACTACTAAGTCATATGTCAATTCTTATTTAAAATTATAATTGTCTACTTTCTCCTCAAACTAGCAATATTAAAGAAGAAAAACTTCTTCAATTTCTTCATACAACTGATAATTCTTTTTATTCATGTAGGAAATGTGTGTATTTCATAGTAAGGACAGGAGTCGTTTTTCAGATTTGGATGTGAAGCAAGTTCATTAGCTGATATTCTTCAAGGAGATTGCGAAGCACAAGCACAAATTTTCGTTTCTCCAAGTTGAATTGTTTGGAACAACAACTCCCAAAGAGCAATTTCATGTTTCTCATTTTCTGAGTATTCCATTTACATTAATAAAGAGCAAATACATATTTTGATCTGGCCGCACAAATAATGGTCATATTTACCAAGCTCTAAAGGAAAACTTGGAAGAAATTTTAAGTAGCAGGGATATTCCCATAACACAAGCATTCCTACTAGAAATACATTTTGAATTCCTCTTTCTATTCAGAATTTAAGTCTTCAGACGTCTTTGGAACACAGTCCCACCAGTCACAACAGTGATGGGGCAAGGGGCTAAGTAAGTGCCGAGCAGATACAACGCAGGGCATAACAAATGGTAGAGCGACCTTTTCTAATGAATATACCTCAGCTAACTGCATTTTGTTGTGAAAACTAAATAATCAGAGTTAAAATACTGGATGAATAAAATGGAACATATTAATTAACCTGAGAAATGCCATTAGAGCGAGCACAGAAATTTTGAGGTACAGGAAGAATCCATCTACATTGACCAGCAATAAGTATACGACTCTTCTCTGAGGAGAATATAGGGTCACTACGCAGAAAATCCATGCACTGTGCCGTAATTACGGTGCACCTTGGAACAAAGGCACTGCCATTGACCTCACTTAAAAGTAACACCAACTTCCTCTGCAAATAACTTTTGCACTTAGTGCCAGGGTGTAGTTGACAAGTAGGAGTAGGTGTTGGTGTTGAGTCATAGGTTGGACTCGATGATCTCAAAGGTCTTTTCCAACCTTATGATACTGTGATATTGTATCATCTAGAGGAATCGTAACGTTCACTATGCTGTTTAAGTCCTGTGGAGACAGTGACAACTTGTTTGTACCAGTCCTGGCAAAATGACCAGACGCCGTAGAAAGTTTATTGTTAAAAGGGATCATTCACTAAACACTAAACTGGAGAAAACCAGAGATCTAAAGGGAATTGGAAATTATCTTCCCAAGATCACGTGGCCATGATTTACAGCTCTGATTTATACAGGGAAACTCTAGATTTTTTATTTTAAGTAAGAACAGGGGATACCAAACCTAATAAAAGAACATTAATGGGGGAAAAAAAAATTTCTTTTTCTAAGCGCAAATATTAGTGCTTACAGTTTTTCGTAATTAGAGTTAAATAAGCTGTTCCACTGAGAAGTTTGATACGGTTGCCATGTAAGAGCTTGACAGCATTTTTCCAAAGTTGCATTCTGTCCATCGCTGTCATATTCTTGCATTTCAGCAGCACAGTCCTTAACGGCTGCTGTAGAGAGATAGTGACAATACAGTTATTACTTCTGCGACAAGCCCCACACCCTGTGTAAACATTTTTATAAATACATACATACCTACATAAAAAGAGAAATATATTGCATATATATTTAAAACTGATTGTCCCTTGCAGTTATTCTAAGAGATTATATTATATTCCCTTGCCCTAGAAAACAAATTTTTCAGCTTTCCTGATTCGCGAAAAGGGGAAGCCAAGCATTTTACCCTAAAGCTTCAACATTGCAAGAAGCAATTACGCAAAATAATTATATATGTTTCCTATTCTTTCTACTACATGTTTAAACTGAATATACTCCAACTCACTGCACCGGGTACTTCATCCCAGAGCAGGAGGCACAGTTTACCAATAACAAGGACATTCACCATCACATCTGGTTGACTGGTTAACGTTTTCTGACTACACTTTACAGCATTTGCAGATGGATGGAGTCAACCATAATCCTCTGAGATGTTATTTTATGCAGACTGAGCAGAATAAGGTAAGAGAGATGGCTAAACGGAGTGCAGTAAGGACAGAAGAAAATATGTCATTGAGCGTACAAGCTACAATCCATTCACTGCCAGTGGCCGCACAGTAAGACAGAGCCTACGGAATCACTTCAGGCCCAAGATTCACTTGCAGTTCCGCGTTCTGACATACAGCAGAGTGAAAATAAATAATAAAAAACACAGTATGGAAATTCACACCTCATTTCTAAATGATCGCAATGCCATTTTTCCCAACGGCCTCATTAGTTTCCAATAGCATGGGTGTAAGTGAGATTTTAAGTGACTCCCAAGGAAAATGTATTTCAAAACTGTGTCTTTAAGTATTAAAAACAGCAATAGCAATTTTAGATACAGGAGTTCATCTTCTCTTTCCTGCAGTAGTAGACTTAGAGGACTCATCACTATCAAACAACACTGATCAAATAAAAGATACCAAAGGAAAAGTAACCTACTAAGTCTGGTTGCTACTCATTAGAAGTGTTCTAAAAGATTGATTTAATGCTCAAAACCAACTTACTCTGAAAAAAACCATGAAACTCTCAGGTTTTCCACAAACAGACAAGGGTGAAATTCCTCAGATAAATTGTTCATTACGAACTGTTCATTCAGAGAGCCTCACAGTTCACAGAAGCCGAGCCATTTCTGTACATGCTTGATAAGCTTTTTTGTATCAATTGGCATAAGCTTAGCAATTTTATCTTGATAAAACAACAAACCCAATTAATTTGGGGAAGGGGTGGGGAAGAACTGACAGCTTTTACCAAGTTTGCGCATGCATACGCTTCGTAGAAAAAACGTGGAGTTGAGGCGATAAACTGCAATCTGTTTGCTCATCCACCACGTTAATTCCTTGTTAAGTTGACCCAGAATGGTTTCTTTGCCCAATCAATTTAGGGCTGAGCAAAGTCAGCAGAGCACGGGGTCATCTGCATACTGCGGGCTCACACATGGAGAGGGGCATAACGTTTTGTCCAGAGAAACCTCAGGAAACAAGAACCTTTAATGCTTCTTCTCTCTTTGTCAAATAGAAACAGGTCCTGGTTTCAAAAACACTGAAAAGATAAATTCCTCCAGCCGGGGCGGTGGAGCACAGTCTGTTAACGCCGCTACCTTGTCAGAGCCAGCAGGCGCTGGGCTCTTAAAATATTTACATGTTTATGGTATGAAACATTAAATTTCATCTTCACGCAATTGTTTACCTTGTCTGGAGTCCTGAGATGGGACTGGAGAATCAGTGGAATCTCCCAGTAATTGTGAGAGCTTCCTTTTTTTGCCTGATCCTGCAGAAATACTTTTTTAAAAAATACACATCACATTACTCGTTTATAAGTATAAATACAGAAATTACAGAATCATAACAAGAGAACACCCAGGTATCCCATTCTAACTGTAATGTCACCCAAATTTTGATTTGCCAGGGGGAAGGAGATCGTTGTTGGCTTTTTAAAACTCAATTATGCAATTTTTCTTTCAAAAACTAAGCTAATTCATGTTTTCATTTCATAGAGAAGCTGATCTCTTTTTAAAAATTTACACAGTGTGGCATAGTTTTGTTTTCTCCCGATATTTGCATCAAAATCACAGCTTTATCTTGAATAGTTGTACAACACCGAGTGTGAAATCACTTTCCTTCTTCAACAGAAAACACAGGTAGCAGTTAAACTAATACATTCATGAAAAGATCTCTCAAGGGGCAACTGTTGGGTAACAATTTTCCCCTTTCCCAGAAAGTGAGATTTCAAAAAATTCTTCTCTGTTCAAAACTTATTTCAAAGTTTTTATATTATAATATGCAAGCTAGAACACCCTGACGTAAGGTCACTCCTTCTGGATGGGGGGGGAAAAAACCAAGCCAAACTGCAGGTCTCAGTACCCTGCAGGTACACAAAAATAAGGTTTCTCCACAAGTGAAAGAAAAGCCTGCCCACCGTATTAATTGTTAGTCTTTTTCTGGGTTTTTGTCAGAAGTTCCATATCTGGTCACAAATTATTTTGTATCTTCCCATAACCAAAATACTCCTTTAAAAATAATATGATTTTGACTAACTGGCACCTTCTACTGGACAACAAAGAACACAAATAGCTCCACTGAGAAACTCAGGCCCAGCTTCCTTCACCCGTGTCCAACACATAACTGAGCTGCACAGGAGAGGAGACAGGGAATAACATCTGCAAGCCCAGGACTACCACGGATCAATTCACACGCCTCTCCCCATAACCTCCTTAAACCAAGGAGGTCCCGCTCTGGCTTGCATCACTCAGTTCATTCTTACTAGGTTGGATGCTTGCACTCGCAGGTGTATTTTAAATAATTAAGCATACACAACACACTGGTAGGTGAATATGGCAGATGGTAGATGAATACCATTTCACTAGATAGGACAGGTTTTCTTTTCTCTCACATCACTTGTGAAAACACTCACACGACACTTACGGACAAATCCTAGGTATTGCAAAATGTCCGAATATTTTTATAATCCAGTTATGAAGTCTTGCAAAGTTTTCAAAATCGAAATTCCTTCCTATTTCCAATCTGAAATCCAATCAAGACGCTTAAAGAATCCTCAACTACGTCTAAACACTGCCATCCTGTGGAAAACCCTACAATCACGGAGTTTTTAAACCACATCTTCTACAAGCTCTGTTGGGTTTGTTTGGTTGTTTGATTGTTTGATATCTGTCTCATTCTTTCCATAAAAGCTTTATCATTTACCCAGAAATCTGAGACGCATTTGGCTGAAAGTACGAATAATTAAAACCCAAGCAGCTGGAGGATGTAGAATTATTCCAAGGAGCCACAGCATTTTCTGTCTTCAGACAGCAGCCCTGGGGGACGCCGCAGGGATGTCCACTGGCACCCGGCTCAGAGTAAGTCTCCATGAACCTGCAGGGAAGCTTGCCAGGTGTCACAGCAGATGAGCACGGGAGCAGAGGCTGCAACCCACCGGGCCACGTCGTGTCATGCCATGGGGCTGAAAGAAGGAAACAGACGAGAAAGTAAGGAAAACGAAGAAAAGCTTGGAGAACTTCCTGCAAGCTTGGGAGAGGAGGTTGTGACGGGGTGGGTGCTGGGCTCATCTCCCAAGTGACAGCGATAGGACAAGAGGAAATGGCCACAAGTTGTGCCAGGGGAGGTTTAGGCTGGACATTAGGAAGAATTTCTTCACTGAAAGGGTGGTCAGGGATTGGCACAGCTGCCCAGGGAGGGGGTGGAGTTGCCATCCCTGGAGGTGTTTAAAAAATGGGAAGATGAGTTTCTTAAGGACATGGTTTAGTAGGGAGACAGGCACAGTTGGACTTGATCTCAGAGGTCTCTTCCAACCTTATGATTCTATGTGACTTACTCTGGAGTTGTGGCGGAGAACACAGTTCCGATCCCGAGTCCGGTGGGGAGTCTGGCAACTGGCTTTGCCTTGGGATGAAAAAGAGATTTGGGTTTTGACTGGGAGAAGACAAGGGGGGTGAACACAAAAGAGTTCTGAAAGCAAGTGGAGGGGGACCACCAGGCTACTGACAAGGGTCTTCTGGAAGCATCTCTCACCATGGTTGCTGCCCCTCCTCAGAGGAGCAATGTCACTTACACTTCATCAGACCATATCCTATGGCAGTCCACCTCTCCCCTACCCAGGGAGGCTCCATCCCTACCAGCTCTTGCCTAAACCCTTCTCCAGCCCCACTGATTTCAATCCTCCTTCCTTCCCATAAGCCATTGTTCAGTCACCTCCAGGCACACCAGCAACTCTGAATCCACAGGGCTCACAAAGGCTTTAAACTCATTCTCTGTAGGCAGGTTAAAGATCTGTAGCATCATCATTCACTAACGGATTTTGTAACGCTTACTTTGGCCACAGCACTCTCAGTCTCTACCAGACACTAGCAGGTCCCATTTTAGCCCCTTCCTCACCACGAGATTCAACCCAAGTGCGAAGGGGAGCGGGAGTTGCTGCCCATGTGGGAAGCGCTTTTGCCCAGTTTGATTTACAAACTTTTACAAGTTCACCAAAAAGATCCAGACACCTAAAGTGGAGTTTCCATGGGTGAAAATGAACTGCGGAGGGTTCCTCTGTTACATTAGGAATAGATAAAGGTTCAAGAAATGGACTCTTAACCCTTTCAGGTATTCCTAGGAATTGTAGGCTCAAACACTGCTCTGAAGCACTACCTGAAAGACAAGTGCTTAAGATGCATATTAGGCTAAAAATCCCAGAACAGAGGAAGGGTGACAGATAGTGAGGAACAACTCCTTTACTTAAGGCCCAGTGTTCTGGCAGAAGTTGAATAAAAAAAAAATATTGTTTAAAGGGGCACCCTCATATTCAGAAAACATGTGTTCCCACACGTATAGCAAATCTTTTCAAGCATTAATCGAAAATTTCCGTCTCCTGATTTTCATTCTACTGTTCCTACCTCAGGTTTTGTATTTCTGAGTTTGGATTGTGTGAGAGAAAACTGGAGGGGTTACATCATTCTCTCAATTTATTATACATTAGACTCACATGACTTATTCTGAATAGAAACACTAAACACCACTTATAGGAATGTTAAATAAACAGCTTTTCATCTAATGCCACAATTAGCATAACAGTTGCAAATTATCCCAGACTTCATTATCATTTATTCTGTTGCATTACGACTATATTTCTCTTACCGTCTGTAATTCATTTTTCCAAGTCTCCTTAGACAGCTTCAATAACAATATCAAGAGAGCCACAATCTTCTTGAAACTCAAATTTCAGGTCTGACTGTTGCGTTCAGACTTTATCATAGCATTAGTGAAAACAACTTAAGATATTCTGCTAAGGAAGGGAAGTACATGGTGCTGTAATACTTACAAAGTTCCAAACTCTATGTCGCTACTGATGAATTCTTCCAACATACTTGTATCCACCATGGGATTCTCCAAGGCTCCATGGATGTCTTGCCCTAAAATTAAAAATGTCAAGGAGACTGAAATTTTGAGAGTGAAATTCAGAGGGAATCGTCAGTACTTCAGACTAAATAACATTGCCCACTCTCCTACACAAAGGAAAACCAAATCTGTCCTGTTCTTTGTTTACCAGGTGGGTTACGCTTCTGGTTTTAGTCACTATGGGAGAAAGGATGACGGGACGTACAGAGTAAAAGGGTTGCACAGGGGAAGAGGAAGATGACACAGCACCACCAGGCAAACACCAAATCACACCTGGCATTAAGGCTCCACTTGAATTACCAGAGCAAGAGGATGAGATGGCCTTAGTCTGCAAGCAGAAAAAAAAGGAGTCTTAAAAATAACTTTGTACTCTTTTATTAAGAAAACAAAAATAAAACTTCACAAGTGTTGCAGGAATTGGTGGCATCTTTTATTGTCCCTGGAAAAACAGCCTACTAACATGCTAAACATATTAATGAAAAGTTCGGTACTATGTCCTTTGTTGCTTGGTAACTGAAGGCTATAAACAGATTTTATGATTACAAAGTCTCCAGAATTCATGACAACTTTTGTAGAAAGTCAGCCGGAACACTAAAAAAGCCAAACAAACAGAACTGCTTTGTATACTCCCACCTCTCCAGCAAACCTCCCATAAATACGGGTGTAGCCAGTCAGAAAGCAAACAAGATAAGGAAGCTTAAGTTACTGCTTTCTCCAGTGCATGGCTCTGTCCCGCTGCTGCACAAGATAAAATGCGCCAGCCCAGAAGTCAAGAGCCACATGGCTCAGCCGCGAGTGGCTGACTCCAACCTTTTCATCCCAGCTCTGCAACAGAGTGAAAGGACACAGAAGGTTGGTCACTGTGGCAGAGCACAGGAACAGTAACTGCCTTTGGTGCTTTTACTGTCTTCTCACTGTACTGGCATTACGACTCTGTAGGGTAAGAATTCATATAACAAAGTTTATTCTGTTTTTTTCCTGGTGTCTCTGACATCGCTCCTTCTTGATCCAGTGTTCAGCCGTTCCTTAACTGAAAGCATCATCTAAAAATCCACTTCTATTGCACAGGAATTCTCTCATGTGCCTGCCTTTATATATAAACTCACATTACTAATACACATCACCCGAATTGCTCTGTGATTACAGGTTAATCTAAGGCATTGTTTGTTTATCACTGCTGCAGGTTTAGTTTTGGCTGCCTTTCACTGTGAGATAGCAACTCACAGGTGTGCTTCTAATAGAACCTTGCATTCAAGTGCATCGACACTGTATGCAAACCTATCCTCCACGCTCCAGAGCAGAACAGTTTCAATAGGTGCAGCATTCTCACTCGCCTCAGCAACTGTAACATGGAAAGTCTTGAAGAAGCACTTGACAAAACCAGCTTGAGAATACAAAAGAGCCCAGAAGTAGCCTTCCTCAAACTTGTTGAGTTCTCATCTTTGTTCTTCATTTCTAAAGGAGTTTTGCTGATTTAGTCTGCAGGAAAATGACTCAATTGCCATCCATTCCTCCCGTTCAAATTGCCTGGCCCTCATGCAGAACGGTATGATTTCATCATTACCTTGAGGTCAGATACAAAGTGTTTTCCCTGTACCACAAAATCAAGGATTACTTCTTTTCACCCAGCTTCTGAAGTACAGCTGTGACTCAAACAAGGACGGGGCCTTTAATATGGGCGTCCCACAGCCCAGTGACGAGCTCTGTTGCTAAGTGAGGACAACAGCAATATGTGTCATTTTCTCTTAATCTCTCCCCAGTTAAATCGGCAGGAAGGGAAGGAAGGAGGAAGTAACTCTGCTGGGAGAAGAAGGAAGCTCATCAGGAAGAAGAAAGGCCACCCCTACTGAAAGTCCACAGTACGAGTGTACAGGCTGTCCTGTAGAACTTTACTCTTTCTTCCTGAATGTACTTTCCAGGTCAGTAGCATCATGTGCTCACAATGGCATCTGTTTCCGCAGAGGAGGAGCTTTTGGGTCACGTGCAAATTTATTTTACACAGTGACATCCATTTTACAGTCTTTTGATGACAGTAAGTACTTAGCAGATACAAATAGCACGCAAAGCCAGTCACTCTCCTGGACGTTCGGCGGCTGCCAGAGCAGAGAACTGCATGAATGTCATGAAACAAATCCTGCTGAGAGGCGTCTCTGACCACACAGCTTCCTGCGCAGACCCTTGTGCCTGGCTGAGAGTGGCTGGAGGATATGTGGAGTCAGCAGCTTTTATCAGCTTGTACTTGGGGATCTCTGCTCCCAGTCACAGTATCACAAGGTTGGAAAAGACCTCTGAGATCATCGAGTCCAACCTATGACCCAACACCTACACCCTCCATACCACGGTGTGCCCAGACATCTCTGGCAAGAGGCTGCACGAGGTGGCATATTCGACTTGAGTGTCATCGTGCGCTGGATTGCCAGCTACCCAACAAACTGATGACAATGAAAGGCCAGGACAGTGACTGGGGTTTCACACACAGTTGTTTGCAGAACAGACAGTGCGGTCATAGGCAGCATATGACTATTTTTCATAAGCTTGAAATTTGTCATTACTTCTCCTTCAATTTGAAGTCTAAAACCTGTCGGCTCTACCATTGGCTTCTTCCCTGTCCATTGTCACCTCGCCTGTCCCCAATCCCTACTCGAATGCCCCCAAGGAGCACTCTGAACTCCAGTCTCCTTATCTGACCGTTTCTTGCTTCATAGCTCTATCTTCGGCAGACACCTCCTTCACTCCTGTAGCCACGAGGCTGCAGGCACCTGGCTCCTGAGTTTCACTTTGTATTCTACGCTTCTGTAGCCAACAGTCTCAATTCCCGAATTACCTTAATTAATTCTCCCAGAACACGGCGCTTTACATAAAACTGCGTTTAAATCAGCCGTCTCCTTTTCAATAGTATCTAAATGCAAAGTGAAGAATGGGGGACAGAGAACCAGAAACTCCTTGCAGTCCTCAACAGGGCAGCTATTTTGAAGAAAACCACACCCAGTTGTGAATTTGGTTTCAGAAATCATTTTCCAAAGGAGTAACTGAATAACCAGGCTATAGGGTGCTCATTCCTTAAAGAAAAATTCAGTCCATATCCAATAAAATATTGCAAACTTCTAGTATTGACTAAAAATAAATCCTAAACTGATCATTGCCTGACAATAAAAGAGGATGTCAGGAAGTTCCCAGCCAACTCCAGGTATTTGTAGTGAGATTGTGTTAAAATATCATCACTCTACACAGAGAACACTCCTTAAATACAGCTTGCATTCTAAAAATGTACTCAGTAATACCTGTTTGCCGACAGAATAAACTGTTTGCTACAAACCTTTGCAACTTGAGGGTTTGTAGCAATGGCTTGTAGCAAACCCTTGCAATGAGGGAAATATTTCTGCATGAGAATTCACTGAATTTCATCTGAAAATACTTCATCACTAAAACAGGCCTTCCTAATGATGAGCTTAACTATACATCCCTAGTGGAAAGTCCAGCTGAAATTCATTGATTTATACTTACTTTGGTGTTACCTAGGGGGCTGATAGTTCCCTTAAATACTTCCATGCTAAAGGACTCTGAATACTGGTCACTATTTAAACTGCTCAGGACAGTCCAGTTCATTTTGACTGGAACAGACCTGGAGTCACTGATAAAAGCTTTTGGGCCAGCACACAGAATCACAGAATCATTAAGGTTGGAAAAGACCTCGAAGGTCATCAAATCCAACTGTCAGCCCTGCACCACTGTGCCTACTAAACATCTACAGACATGAACATCGGGCACATGACAGCAACCAGCAGGAAAGGGTTGAGGACAGACTAAAGCCAGCGGGATATTCTGCTGTCTGTGGTTCTTTGATGGCAGGAAGATCAGCTGGCAAGGAGGGAGCTTGTGTCAAGACAGATGGCTTTTCTCCAGAGAAACAAATCTTACCGTCAACGAATCTTCTCGTTTCACCTTGTTCTCCTGTTTCAATACCACATCCTTACAACTTGTACGACATTCACCTGGGTTTTAAGTGTTTTGCCTTTAATGGCATGTTTTTATCAAGAGCTCTAATCTATATTCCAGGAGCAGAGGTGGTGATTCCACTAAGAGCCTTCTTTAGACGACAGAGAGAACTGGGACCAAATACACACATTTCAGACACCTCAGTGTACTTTCCAACAGCAATGAAAAAAGGAGACTGAGTTTAACAGTGTAACTAGGTTGGCCTTCAGTTTCTCAGCCCACTGATAACATCAGCAAGAACAGATTGCTCTGGTACGCAGCGACAGGCACAAGAGCCAATAAGGAGTTCTGAACTTCCTGGGACAAATAGGGAGTTACTGATTAAAACACTCAAGTATTTAAAAGTATTAATTTCAACAGGAAAAGCTGTTCAAAGGTGAACTCTCTACGTGGGAGGAGTGAAATGAGACAGAAAGAAGACACAAACTTAACAGAACAGCCACACAACAAGGGAAAGCCATTTGCTCTTGAGAAAAAAGCCAAGGTCAAATTCCAGATAAAGTCCTATCTAATCTAAGAAGTCTATTGACTACTGAAAGTAGTGATCAACAGGAAAACAAACATTATCTCATTTTCCTTGAAAAAAAAACCCCTTTTTCAGGCTGTCCCCTCTCAGTACTAAGAGTATTGAGAGTTTATCTTATGTGAATGTCAGAACAAATATGCTCTGTAAGGAACGAAGCAATGGCAAAAACGTGATTGTTTTTGCTCATAAATTTCAAATCACCTTACAAAGCAAACCTCTAAGTGTCCTGAGTTGCCAGCTGATGCGTTTGGAAGCCAGAACTGAACCAGTGACAAAGCAGAGACTTCCTCTGTAGCAGCATTCTCCACTTGATATTGCAGGACTCAGCTTTTTTTGCAGCCTTGAAAATCAGCATTCCAGTGCTGCCATGTCTAATCTCAGATGCCACCAAGTTAGAACCAGGAGTTTATTGCTCTTGCCTCACGAGTTAGCATTACAAAGCCAACCCACAAGCCACAGGGCTAAGCCGGAGAGAGCCCATCAGTTAAACTTGGCCTTATATTCAACGAAGTTCACCCCTGCTTGCTCCCTTTTCAGATTTACCTACGGTTTAACAGCGACAGGAGCCCAGTTACAACGTGCTGAATGAAAGAACAGTTGGCTCTTGTAGCCTTCACACATCTCAGTGTCCAGATAATGAAATCCAGCTGTCTAAACACCTCAGCATCTTTGCACACTGCCTTGTGCTAGCAGAGCTAGCAGAGCACATCCTACCACTACAGAGCTGAGCCATATATTACTGAAGTAACATGACCTCCAAACATGTATTTTTCCTGCAATTAAACGGAATCCTCCCCCTCATCCTTGCCCAGTAAAACTTGCCCAACACCCTCTGAAGAGCTAAATCGGTAATTCTAGTTAAACAGCTCATACAGCCAAAGTATCTGAGATATCTTCTGCCAAAGCATCATCACAAAAGCCAACACGACCTAGCCCACCCTCCCCAGGAGCCTGTTCAAATCAGTTCCTAAATTTTCTTATGGTTATAGGACCTTTTTATACAATTTGTGTCCAACACCATTTTGAGAATTTAACAGCTACACAGTTCACTACTTGAACAAATAGCTTGATAGAAACAAACATCTTGCTGAAAGCAAAGACAAGGAAGTCTTGTTAGCTTATGACCTCCATGACTTAAAGGGAACTTCAGAAATGTAGTGTGAATTCCCTGATAGCTATAAACACCGTATTTGCTGGCTAGCAGCCCTAGACTGATTTAAACTTCTTGGCTTAAATACATTTTCTTGATCAATACTGGTGAATCTTTAATTTCCTAGTTTGAAATTTAAACTGAAAAGTTTGAGTTGCCACCTCTCACCAAGGCCAGAGTGTCAGAAAAAAAAACAAAACAAACCACAACTTATTTAGCACAAAGGAAATTAAATGCAGCAAAACCCAAATTGTCTATATTATCCAAAACTGAAAAGGAAAATAAACGCAGGAAGAGAAGCCTGGAATTGAAAGTTTAATATTATTAAGAAAAAAAACAAACAACCCCAAACCAAAGTGTAAATTGGAGGAAGGGAAAGAAAGGATTTAGTGAAGTGGTAAAAAATACATAAACCATTGGACAGCCATTTTGAATCACATTATGGCAGGACCTCAGAAATGCAGTTTGACAATGGAATCTATTAATAAGTAAATTCTGTGGTAAGAGAAAGGCAGGAGGCTAACGGGATCTTGCCCGAATGTAAAATGTCTTTGGGAAAACGCAGAAGGACAGATCCCAGCCAAAAGACAAAAAACAAAAATCCAAGTTTAACTTCTCAGAAGGACCTGGAGAACACAGCCACAATTACCATTCTGCTAACTATAATCAGGTCTTTCTCAGAATTGTATTAGTGGAAAGAAACCCCTCTTTAGCCTGATGTGGTGTGACAGAGCAAGGAAAGCTCTCTAACTTCATGAAAAACACTAAGATTTCAGAAGTAATAAACTGCATGGAGACCTCAGCCACTTCCCAGTTTTATTTCCTAGCAATTACCACAGCGGTGCTGCAGGCTCTGCTGGATCCACTTTCCTTTTGGTCTTCCGGCTGAAGCACAAACGAAAAAGCACTGCAGTACATCTGTACCATTTGCACTATTTCATTCTGGTGTCACCTTACACAATAGCTTTGTGTAAAAAGAGATTTGGAGTTTGGGGCTCTTCTTTTCTTCTTCAATTAACCCTGAGCAATTACAGTATTTTTGCTGCCACCAGAAATTAAGACTTTCTCTTAAAACTTGACTCTTACCTTCAAAGAACTGCTGCAAAGCCTCATTTTCTCCCACCACATCCATGAAAAGCCAGTAGAATTGTTTTGCTTTCCCACTGCCTGAAGTGTCCCCCTGAAAAAAATACCCTGTCTTCTCTCCTCCAGAAGATTATGATCGTGCCAAAGAACAGATCATGTTTTTATCAGAGGTTTCAATGGCTTTGTCCCAGCTGATTTCATTTCATCACAAGTAGAGCCAAGGCTTAACTTAAACTCTGCTACACACAGAGGAGAATCTGACAAGGCTTTTGAGGCAAGATGAAGGTGATGAGCGTTCCTCTGTTCAGGATGTCTAATGTTCTTGTTTGAAGGACCTTTGGTCCCAGTACTAACCATAACTACACATGCGCAAAAAAATGCAGCAATAAAAATTACTTATGTTGTCTCTGTACTTTCATACAGGTGAATTAGTTACTGCTACCAGTGAAAGCAACAGTAACCAAAAATGCAAGTTCAAAGCCATCACTGGTTCCACCGCAAATACTATGCTATTTAAACAGCTGAGTGTTATTCTATCCAGCTGCTCTAAAAAATTTACATCTCCCAGCAGTTTGATTATAGGGAAGTAGAACTCCTATTATTATTAACTAAATTACTGATTAACCTATTTAAGGTAACATTGAAAAACACGTAGGAAAATTCAACATTGAACAAAGGCCTGCTAAGGCCAGTAGCAAACCCTATTTCACTTTCTTTAAATTGATCTATGTATACTGAAAGTTGCCCCTGTTCTGCCACCCCTAGGCAAACAGGAGAAAAATATTTGGAACCTTTGAGAAGGCATCTGTAGGAAGCATTTGGTTGTGAACAAAAGTTTCAATGGAGTCCAGAAGTCTAGAATAAAGCCATTTTCTGAGGTAGTTATATTCACCAGGTAAGTAATTGTTGCACAGATTTTACAAGCCCCAGACACTCACAGTGACACAGGTTGCTCATGATAGGCAGTTTCTATTAAAAGTAACAGAAAAATCACTTTGGGAAGAGACCTGAACACAAAAGCAAGCTGATCATTATTTACAAGAAGCTGATGGTCATTACCAGAGATATATTGGGTACCTCTCTGTTGTCCCTAGTACAAGAACATCACCTCAGCATGATAAAATTTAGATACTACTTGTCTTGACACAATCATAAGTAGAAAGGACTCCTCTCTGCTTGAATGAGCAACACTTGTAAAGGATTATTAATCAGAATAGCTACCAGCTGTTATTTAACTACCATTACCTAATCCTGGAAACACTTTGGTTTCATTATGTAAACTATGGATCAACAATAATTTAGGAAGCATTTATGAGCCTAACACAAAATATAATAGAAAGCAAACTGTATTTGCTGGTAAGAGTGAAACCAGACTTCCTTAGCATTACTGAAGTAATAAACAACCTTTTAACAATTGAAGGTAGAATTCGTCCAGGTTTCTACAGGATGAACTAGTGCTCGGTGAGAGGAGACTGACAAAAACATTTCACCAGCACTGAAAGAGCCCAGGCTAGACATACTCCATTACTGGGTAAAATATTTAGGTAAAATCGCTTGTTTTAATCTTAACATTGAAATGCCTGCTCAAAGCCAACACTTGCCAATTGTTTTCAGGCACAGAGACGCAAGCAACACAAGTATGGTATTGAATGTCACTGCTCATTTATTTACTTTTGTAAACACTGAGAACCCTCCAGTAACACAGTGACAAAGTGGTACTTTTGTTCTGCATCAAGAAAATAATCTTCATGTTAAATCTTCATGTTAAAAAAAAAAATCTTCATGTTAAAAAAAAAAAATCTTCATGTTAAAGAATCAACTACATAATCTTGCCTTTACTTATAACATTTGTCAATTTACCTGCTAATGCTTCAATCTTATCTGTAATTGATAAATGGCTGCCATTATCAAGACCTAGTGTTTTTCCAAAAGGGCTTTTACATAGCAAGTCTGCTGCATGGCCACAACGATGCCAGTTGTGAGTAATCAACTGTCTGCTTTCAGTCTAGACTATGCCCAGGGAAAAAGGAACACTTGAACAACAGAAAAAGCATCTTCCTTAATGATCCTTTTCTGGGTTCTCTTTGTAGCAAACTGTATGTGTGAAGAAACTGCTAAATTCTGATCAGTGTGTTGAAGAAATCACGTAATAGATATTTTCCGATTTCAAGGACAGCTGTGGGAAACTGATGTATAGAACACTGGAAACTGGAAATACCAAAAAAAAAAAAAAGCAGGAGAGAGAAAAAAAAATCATTTAAAGGAATAGAAAGAGTCTAATGAAAGCAGTCAGACAGGGATCAGGAGAGATTTCTAACCAAAGAATAACCAAGGTAATTTTATTGTTCCTTGATGTTTGAAAAGCACCCTGTTTCAGATAGAAGACACCCAGATTTATTGTGCTGTTGATTCTTCACTATATATATGTTTCTCTTCTTACATTGTTTTAAAAATGAAAAATATAGGAAAGCAGCACTTCAGAGAATTCCAGGTTCTCCTAATTGTCTGTTAACTGTATTGGCATACACCTATCCAAACGCTACAATGAAGAGAATGCCAGGCATTTATTCCCTCTTCATAAAAACATCTCAAGTTTTACATTCTGGAATGACTTATCAGGGAGGTTCACATCACCCTGCATCACAAAAAATAGAAGACAGGCACTGCTTCAGACTAACACTTTAATCAGAGTTTTGTTTTTAAATGTAAAGTACAATCACTAATACACCTGCAAGTGCTTACCACTTTTGTTCAACTAAGTATTATATGTACGCATATACAGCATAAGTCAGGTTAAAACAATCACAGTACTTCTTAGTGCAATCTGCAAAAGGAGAAAGATCTTGGACCCACTTTGTGGAAATAAATATCAAGTGACAAAAAAAAAGATTCAGCAAATTTAATTATGTATATTCAATGAAGTTCATGCATGCACAAGAGTAAAAAGATTTAGAGCTCTTCCTTGTAATAGCCAAGTTTTGCCAGTGACATCTCTCTTCTCAGCTGCATAACTTCCCAGAACATCTGATCCACTAAAAAAGAAAGAAAGAACATTTAATATACTGAATTCATATTTTATCTCCACTGAGGCACACAGGCTGCCTCACTGAACATCAGCTTAGGGGAACTTTAGAAGTAACAAGCATCTAGTAAAACCAGAATTAATGTGTGTGAGGGCTATTTGTGCTTGGTTGGGATAAAATAGGTAAGAGTACTTATTTTAAAAATTCTACATGATGGTCCTATAAAAATTTCACAAAATTTTAGATTATTTCTTTTTGAATTGGGGAACAAAAATACATCAGTACTTCTTGTTAGTTTCAATTAATTGCTGTTTCTTATTTTAACTGTCCTGCCTCTTGACTAATTTTCTGCAAAATTAAAAGACAAAGGAAAAAAAAAAGTAGAACTTCTTTGATAAGAACTGTTTCATCACAGCATCTGTGAATTTCTTGTAATCATTCCACTTGTCATCTTTTTTTTTTTTTTTTGACTAGTAATCTGAAAGTAGCAATAAATTGGGGAGGAAAAAGAGACCTTTTTTAAAATTTCATCTGTATTTGGCTAAACTTGATGAGCCCAGTGCATACGTTCAGCCTCTGGACACCACAGAAATACAAACTGAAACTGAGACAATTATTCAAGACAAAAATAATTTCCATGCAGTCAAGATCATTATACAGAATGATTTCAAAGATTATTAACCTGAGGTCCAAGTACAGTCTTTCCAACCATATTTCAAAAACCATTTTCGTAAAAGTGACCTCTGTCTCAAAAATTATATCGCGCAAGGGTAGAAATTATGAAAACGGTTATCATGAGTGTCTAAAGGTGCTGTTACAATATTTACGTAAAGCTATAAATGCAAATTCTATCTATATTTTTAATAGTAAAGACGACAACTGAGCTGAAACACCAAACTTAAGGATTTTTCAAAATTTCTTGTGAAGAATAAATAATTCTGATAATGCCAAAACCAATTTAATATTTGTCAAAAAAAAGATTAAATATCTTGATCTCAACAGCAAACAATTTTTCATTGAAATTTATACAGGTTCTTTTCATGACAGTAAAAGCTTTTTAACTATAAAACAAACTGTAACATTTTCAAGATCATCTGCAATGCTAGTACATCTGTAAAAATTACCACTATCTAAAGGTTTTATTAAACATAATCTAGAGTACGAAATAGAATTCACCAGAAATCCACCTATGAAAATAATTCCTTTTAACAAGGAAAGTTAACAGCATTATCTTTGTAAGGAATAGTCTCTCTGTTACCCTAGGAGGTTAGAAATGGAAACAAAAGCTCTGGGTGTAGCTAAAATACACAGCTCCTGAAACTGGGAAACATCAGAAAAGATGACTATAGGTGAGGTGGAGTGGGGCTAATTCTAGCCAAATTCTGGATTTAGCAAATTCACACAGACTCAAAGACCAGAAGAATGAAAAGCACAGACATCCATAAACATTACAACGCTGTTTTACTCTGCTTTCACAAATACAACTGAATTAAAAACCCCAAAGTATTAAATCTTAAAAGTGAAAGGATTTTTGTTCATTAACTATTGACACAGAGCTGATTACACGTTTTCCCATCTCTGTGCTTAGCACACCCAGGAGCCCTTGGACTAAGGGTTTGGACTAAAAGTCACAGCTTTTTAATTTGTTGTTCTTAAAACACCAACCCAACAAATCTTAATTGGAGAGTGGGATTATCACCAAATTCTTGAAATTACAACAATGACGATCAAAAGGTAAGTTTCCTGTAGTGTCAGGTGGCTGCTATTGTACACAGATAGCAATTTTTAGGCACGTGTGCTACGTAAATTCTATTTACATACGCCAAATATAATTTCCTACTCACCATCTTGCTGCTTCAACAGTCCTTGCTGGATGTATCGAATATATGTAAAGAAGTTACATACAGAAGTGATCTGAACACATATAAAAATAATGGTGGTTAATACAATTTTGTACAATGGCACGGAAGAATAATTACCTACTAACTCAAAACAAAGTCACAGTTAATCCACTTACTCTGTAACGGCAGAAAGGAGAAATGTAGTAATAACTGCTTGAATCTCCTAATTTGATTCTATGCTTGCATGACTTACTTTGTCCACTGAGAGCACATTTCCTACAAAATACAAAGTTTGCATGATTTAATAAACAAATCTGACATTAATGTCTAAACACCTCTGTGTGGTTAAGGTGTTACTGTAATTGCTTCATAGTGGCACAGATGCCCAAGTCTCTGCCTTCATTCTGCAAGTCCCAATTATTACATTACGTTGTTAATTATTTTAGTTCTAATAGAATTAATTTTGTTTCAATACCAGTGCATCACGATGCATTTCCAATTATTAAAACTTTCATCAGCCCTGGTCATGTTCACTAACATTAACTAATTCAAGTTGTCCAGACAACTTTGGAACAGTGGGATTTCTTTAATTAACTCTTCAAATCTGAAATAAACTTTGCTAAAATTATCTGCTGATGACAATATTTAAACAGTTTTTTTAAAAATTCTGCTTTGTGTTGCATTTCATCATAAAAGATACAAAGCCTTACAGAATAGTAGTCAGTTCTCTGAAGCCTCCAGTCTCAGATGCATTCTAGGACCAGCTTTGCATTTATACCCAAATTGAAATCACAATTTATATTCAGAGTATAAAATAATTTGACACAAAGGAAAACAGGTTGTCTGGCAATAATTCTTTCCATTACTATTATAAAAAGTAATGGTAAAATAATCAAATTTACTTCTTTTGGTGCATTGCAAGTACGCCGTACTCAGGAATGAGGAAAGGTTGGAAGTCCACAAAAATTCTTCCCCAAATAAACCAGTTCAGGAAACAGCAAAAAAATTTAAAAATTTCCTCCATCATTCTTTAGAAAAGCATGTTTGAATCTCTTGAAGAAACTGCTATTAATACAATCTTAATAAATGTAAATAAAATAGGAATTTATTCAGAATTTCTATATTGCAGCTTCTCAGATAAACTGGGTTGTCATGGTATCCATTGTTTTGTTGATTTTAAAAGCTGCTGGCTCTTCTCACTTCCATTTCTACCTCATGAAATTAGGCAGTCTAAGAAAAAGCAGCCTTTCAAAAGTGACAAAAAAATTACTAAGCTTCTGTGGCTCTAAACAGGAGCTCAGAGACCCTTTTAAATAGCCTGCAGCTGGGCCATAGAATCACATAAGACAGGAGAAAATTGAAGAGTGTATATGATTTTCCATAGCAATTTATGAGGACTGACAGCAGTCCATTGATCCAAGAAATCCTATAGTAGCTGAAGCAAGCTGATCGCAATTTCAGTCGAGCTTTTGTGAGAAGACAGACAGCCTTTCAACACTAGGAAAATAAAGCCCTTTTTTCTTTTGGGCTATAGAATTACCTTCTATATGTTATCTTCCATCACACCAGGTTAAATGCTAGCATGACAGTTACTACTAATGACTCCGTTCTGCACTGTACGGCACACATGGAGCTTAGCACTTTGTTCCCCAAGGGGACAATTATTTGAATCCTGTGGGGAAACCCAGCTGTCTTTCGTTAAGGCAGCACTTACTACACACCATCACAGGCACCATTCAATAACTTCTCTATATCAAAAGCCTTTCTTCACTATCATCACAGCTCTCCATCCTCTGCTCCTTATTTGGCTGTTGGGCTATTGCCCGCTGTTTTATGCATCTGTTCCCCCACGCAATTGTACAATAAAATAATTCCCTTAAAAACAGTAGTCTATTTTTTGTTATTATTTATTTACGATTTGTATTTTGTTATCTATTCAAGAACACGGTTTCAATAAAAATAGTGCTTTACACTCTATAAAAATAGAAAATGTGAAACTGCTACTCCGACTCAGTGAAAAATGGAACACTGGTTTCCCATTCAGTGCAAGCAATCATATATAAGGCAAAGCACATTTGCTGCAAAATTACACTTAAGTAATAGGTAAGAAATATGCAGTATTTATGTACAAGAAACAGTACAAAAGCTTTTGTTGCTACACGACAGTGGAAATAGGGAAAAAGGAGTATGCCTGGCCCTTTGATCCATCAAAGGTAACTAAATTACAATTTGTGCATTGCCACCTCAAAACGTTAATCTATACCTAGCCAACTATTTAAGAATTAGATAAATTCTAACTAAGAATTAATCTTACACTGGAGAAAATAGGTCAAAAATCTCATGAGACTTCTGAAAGATGCAATTCAATCTCCTGTTTTGTGTAAATACTTCATGTCAAGATGTAGGGAAGTTGCCTGAACCACAATGATTTTAAATCAATTTGCCAATTGATGACACAACTTGTTTCAGTAGCTTCTGGCTGTCCAGGTTCTCTACTGCATTCATGGAATGCAGCTCATAGCTTCTAACTTGGACCTGACATCACCACCCCTTCAGCACGTCCATTACTGGTGGTGGGCCTTTCTGATGAGGGTCTGTTACAGCTCAAAGTGTGTTTTCTGGTGACAGAAGATGAAGATATGAATGCCTAAATTTTGTAGGCTAGAAAGGATAAAAGACTAAGTTATGAAACAAAACTTTCAGTTTATACATCATCTTTAAAGAGAAAATAAAGAATTTTGTGATGTATTAAATATATTTTCTCTTCCATCGGAAAAGAGAAACAAGAACTAAAACCCAATAGAGACAAGCAAGAAAAAAAACCCCACTTAACAGCCAGATGAAAACATTTTGATCCAAGTTTTCTATCAGAAAATCGAGCTCTGTCAAAACAAATACTACAGAGAGAATTGTCAGCTTGTCTAGAAGATCTATAACAGAAAAGTCAAGGTCTTCGAGATTTGGAAGGCTCCAGATTAACACTAACCTTGCTGTTTGCCTAATCCTGACACACACTAAAGCACGCTACAAATCCCTTCCTTCTCCTCCACACCCATATAAGTTTAATATCTGTACCAGTACCTGACAACAAGTCATGCCTGTAGGATTATTACAAAATTTCTAAAATAATCTGTCATTGAAGCATACTTCCTGCGTTAGGTTTGAACTCCCCTTCAAAAAAAAAAAAAATCAAAGAATTTACCTCATGTATTTCCTTTCAAATCCTTCAGTTACTTTTGTCAGTGTGTTACATATGTCCTAAATTTCTTACACTACAAGTATTCTATGTCTGATATACAGCCTGTACTACTCCTATACCTATTTCTTTTATGACACTTTCCAGGTGACAGCTCCAAGTTCAAAAGAAACTATTTTAAATATCAGGACCGTTTTCTCCACAGAAATGAAGGTTACTTTTGCAGTCAATGCATCGTAAGTGAACAGGTGTCTCAAAGTGGAAGTGCGCCTTAAAGGTTTGTTCTATATGAATACTTTTGAGAGTTTAATTTATTAATTGCTTACTTTCCCCATAAGATTTTGTAACAGCAATCCTGAAGTCTTAAAATATAGGAAAGAAAGTTTAAGATACACAAATCTGACACAGTTGATAAATCTTGGACTGAGAAAACTGCTATCTCAAGCGAGTCAAGATTCCCGCCATCTGATAGCTTAACATACTTTGGTCCCCCACATTCAACTGCAGAAGCTTTCACAAATCGAACAGGTTGCAAGCCAACAGGTTCAATGCTCAGGGTGTTGTTTTCGACAGCTTCCAGAACAGCTGAAGCCAACTGCAAGAGAAATTTAAAAAGCAGTTAAAAACAGTTCTGCATTATCCATTGCCTCAAAGCAGTAACATATTTCTTCAGTAAAGTACGGAACACCAAAAAAAAAAAAAAGAAAAATCAACTCACCAAACAGAAATTTAATTACAAATAAGATTTCGGTTTCATCATGAGCAAAAGATCCCATTCCCAGGTTCCTGTTTAAATTCTGCCCTCCCTGAGGCAAGATAACTGCCTTTACATCCAGGAATGTAGCCAAGCACGTTTAAAACGCTAGCCGTGTTTTCAGCCATTCCTCGTAAGCCCAAACAGCACATACATTTATACGTGTAGTGCTCTTGTCAGACTGGACACAGCACAAACTTTGTTTATTTTAAAAAATTTCTCTAATTTTCTTGTGTTCTACAGAAAAACAAAATTATGCAGCATGCTTCCTTTTCTTGCAAAAAAGAAGGAAATGTAATTTCACTGGTTTTCAGCCAAAGATACCTTTAGAAAGGTGTTCAAGCAAGTAAGACTGAGCAATACATAGAAAAACCAACATAAAAGCTAGCTGCAACTTTCAAATACTAGTCTAGATAAAATATTATTTACATTAATCAAAGTGCAACTTTCCTCTGACTTATGTTACTTCTTTATAAACACACAATCACTAGAAATATGCTCATTTTGCTTCACTGGACTTAACACTTGGCCAAGACAACCATTTAAGTATGGACAAGTTACAGCCATTATTTGATTTGAAAGAAGGTGCAATTTATGTCATTAGAGCAATAATTCTGTGCCAAGGTTGTTCCTTCTGACTGAGTAGAGATATTTTTTCTGCTGCACTTTGAATATTTAAAACCAGAATGTTACTATTAAAGTTATTTCATATGGAATATTCTTTATTTGGCAAAACACTACACATGTACACAAGAGGTGACTGAGAGTGAAGTGTAATACTTCAACCATTCAGATAATTGCATTTCCAATTATTCAACAATGCAATATGTTTATGTATTGTTTGGTTTAACTACACATTAGTTTATCGATATTCAAGTGAAAATAGAACTTGGTCACTATGCACAGCACTGGAAACAATAACTGATATAACGGACAAGTGCTAGAAGCCTCATTTTTTTTCCTTAAGAGGAAATGCAAATCTACAGTAATTATGTCACAACTGAAGCAGAAAAAAACAAAATGAAGATGCAAGGAAAGACAATTGGATGGCCTGCTTCCACGTAGTGTAAAAGCAACTTAATTTGCAGAGTAAACTTTTTAGTGAGAGTTTCACATGATGCTGTACACAAACCATAATGAACTCACATACAATTATCTAAAAGATTGTGCCTGCTTATGGCCCACAAGTAACAGTAGTTGAAAAGCATGGGAAAAGAACATAACATGACATGAAAACAGCAGATAAACACTGTGAAGAAAATGCAGCATTTTTTTATATTGTGTTTAATCTTATTGTGAAAATAAGAAATTAAGTCTGAGAGCTTTAAAATTTGTTATTCTTCTTTTAATAAAGATCTTAGAATATGGTCCCTTCCTCCTAGAGACACATATCACAACCACAGTCTGTAAATGCTGCTTAAGAACAAAACCTAAGCTAAGCAGCTGAGCTGGAATCTGTTTCGTGTTATTCCCAGGACAGGCAAAACTTCTGTCTTTACTCTGTAAGGGACAGTGTTGGAAAAACACAAGAGAAAAAAAGTCCCATAATTCATTTAATCTAAAACCATATTACCCAACTGCCCCTGTTGAACCATACCATATTGGTCTCTACTGCCTTCTATACAAGCAAGGCACAGAGACAGGACACTTGCTTTACTAACCAACATCTTTGAAATACCAGGGGGGGGAAAAAAAAAATCTACCATCTATTCCTACACGCATCAGATTCTGCCAGACAGGAGAAATATCTCAAGGGGTAGAATAAAAGGACCATATCTGGAATAGCATAAATGAAAAACAGCACAGTGGAAAAAATGATTGTTGCAATATTTCAGACTAAATCTCAGCACTTCACTGTAAAGTGTCACGCTCTAATGAAACAAAAATGGTTAAACATGATATGAAAACACTGCTAATACAGTCTATTGGCTTCATGTAACATATTCAAAGGAAAAGTGTCAGTGACCACATTTAGATTGTTTCCATTACCTCACTTTTTGAGAAGGTTAAACATGGAAAAATATCTTCTCGATAGATTTTGTCCAAGAAAGGACAAGTTCTGTCCATAGTAGGCTCATCCTTCCAAGATCTGAATTCATTGTACAAAGACAGGTCAGCCTAGAACACACACACAGATTCACATATTTTAGTAATGCAGTTATCACTCTAGTGTCTATCATTTGCAAATATCTGCACATAAATTATGTGCATTAAAACTAAATGCTTTCCATCACACTGTGAAAAAATGCTGTTGTGCCCCCAGTTATGAACACTTTCTTAAATCCACTTCCCTAAGATCATAAATATAAGCAAATCAAAACATATCATTTTCAAGACACAGAGGCAATGCATTCACTTATCACCACAACACCAAGGACAAGCTAATTCCCGCTCCCTCATTTCTTAAGCTGTGAAAAAAACTTAGCTGATCCTTTAACAGAAAATAGAAAATAAAAATATTTTTGATGCATCTTCATTAAATTATTTTAGTCCATTACTATTACTGTGAGTTACAGAAAAGCAGAGAAATCTAAGGAAAACAACTGCAATCCTAAAATTCTTATATGTTCACTCTGCATCTGAATGTAACAAACTGCTACACAAACGCTAAAAGAAAAAAAGACATTTATCACAAGAAATATACTAACAGAGGTAAACAGGAATTTAATATACAAATCAATTAAAACTATACTCTTATTCTTCATTTTTCACCTTTATGCCCAAACTCTCTCCGACACCATGCTGCAACAGAAAGGCAAGGATATCTACTGGGCACGATTTATGGCTCTGCTCCATCACAGCTCCTCTAGTCAATACAGAAACACTAAACCAACGCGTTAAATCACGCTAAGAGTAGGCATGCTCTTGTGTGTTAGGAAGAGATGGTTTTGTCTGCTTTGAAAAGGTTTTATCACCTTCATGTTGAGATTAGTTTAACTTGTAGGTCACTTAAAAACCTATGTTTGCTCTAAGGGAGAGCGTGTCCCATGGGCTCGCTATCCACAGACAGCTGGAGCAAACTGAGGTATTCCCAAAGCACATCATCTGGTTTAGGGTTACTTGAGAATGATCCTGATGAGCAACAACATCGCTCCAAGACGTGAACCATGCAGCGTGGGGATGAGCATTTCCAATGCATACTCCTAATCCAACATAAAAGACTGGTGTCAGTCCCGAATGGGACATGCAACCATCCTGCTCCTCAGACACAGCACCATCCTCGGATGGGTTTTGACATTACGCCATCACAGACTTCAGCAATTTTCCCTTCCAAGTGGTTGTTAAATTCCTCTTTTTTGTACTATAGCCAGCCCATACTCCTAAAACCCAAGTCTAAAGCTACAGGAAGGGATGTATGCTGCAGGCCAAAGATAAGCCAGGATGTGATTTTAAAATTGTCACGTTAAAAACAAATAATTGAGAGGAGATAATAAAAGATGGAAAATAAAGTATGCTAGAAATTTTAAATAATTGGGTTGTAATCCTGTTAAGAAGATCAGTACACTGCTTTGAGTCTTTTGTTCTTTCCCCATGCATTACCCCTTCCTTTGAGCTCCCAATACTTTGCCATTCTTTTACCTGTGCATTTTGGGGAGTTCTCTTGTCATTTCTGTTGGATTTTTTTCTTGAAAAAGAATCTACAAAAATTAGACTGGCAAATTTGTTTTCCATTAGAGCTACTTGCCTTACACTCAGATATAAGCAGGAACAACCATCTTAATTAACCTAGTCCATAAATGTACTGGTTGCTAAGCCACGAATCTCATTGTAGAAGTGAAATTCAATAGTTGTAACTTGCTCCCTAAAGCAACATTTCCCATACCTTAAAACCCATCTCAGGTCTGGCTTTAAGATGAATACAATCAAGAGATATCAGTAAGAGGGGAAAAATAGCCAATTTTGATTTGTACTATATGCTTCTAAAAGTTAAGATCTAGTTTTTATTAACTCAGTTATTTTCTAGATTTAACTTAATTTCCCCCAAACCTGTAATTTATAAAGAAGTTGCTTTGAAAAAACTGCTCAGTAAGTATAGCTTGATTCTTTTCCTTTCCAGTCTGCATTGCTACATGAGTATCTCCTCCTTGCCTTTACTTGCATTTTCAATAGATGAAAGTTTACCTGCAATTAAATATAGTGCCAGTTATTATAATTGTGGCTAAATTTTTAATGTTTTCATTTTCCAGTAATATACAACATCAGAGAAACATTTAATGTCTTTGAACAACACTAATGCATTTATCAGCCTTTAGGCTGAGTGGATGTTACCTATTCAGCTTGGCAAATTCTTGCTAATACCCAAGTAAACATGTCCAATCTATTTATCCCAGAGCTTACTCCCACATGCTAGGAAACATTTCTACAGCATGTTGGCCCCTTTCTGGCTCCACTGCAATTTAGGGTAGGCAGACAGTCACTCTAACTCTGTCTACATTCCACAAAGAAAACAGAGTTGGCAGGTATTACACCCAGCTTCATCCAACATCTCAAAATGCGAAGTAGACACTCCATAAGGGTCCAAGGCTATAACCCACACACACGGCCACTACATATCCCTGGGCAAGGGTACTCTCAGTGCCCCTTTTGAGGCAGAGTCACTCAAAATCAGAAGAATGATGTGCAAACGGTAACGGTAACAGTGACAGGAACATGCAGCAAGAAGGGGGCAGAACTAGGGTTTTACACTCAGCTCCCAGAAATGCAAAAACATTCACCCTACATGAAAAATAAACAAAAGCTGTAAAGAAAACAACAAAGCACCAGACAAAAAAAAAAAAAAAGCAGCAGGGAAACCATGTCTCCCCTACTTAAAATAATGTCCTAAACACCACATCACAGGCAGTCTTGGTTTCTTCACTCCATTACATATTCCTGCTCAGAAGACAGAAAGACTCGAGTCTCAGTGGACAGAAGTTCCATGTTTCTTCCTGATCCCTGGGCGGTCACTAAAACAAAGAGTTACCTGTTTTGAGCAGCCTCAATGTGTCTCCTTATGCAGCTAACAGAAAGGAGAATGACAGGCAGACTGGACCTCCTGCAGCATGTCGTTCACATTCACCACATGAAACTGCTGCAGAACAGACTTCCCCCCTCTCCTGCTCTTGCCCAACAGTTAAAAATTTCATTGAGTCATGACTACAGTGTGATGCTTACAATGTAATCAGATTCCATCCCAGCTCTCCCCTTTTGTTTGTGTCTTCCTGAAGAACAAAGGGGATTCAATTTTAATACAGAAGACATCATGGATACCACCAAGAGAGGGCATGGAGCATGTAACCTTTCCTTTTTTAAGTCTAATTATGAAAGAGAAACTGGAAAAACCCCTTTGTTTTCTAGGTGTATTGTAAAAACTTGTGTAGTATAAATGCACTTAATGATGAATGGCAAAACAAAGCACAAAAATGGCCACTGTGAATGATATTTAAGTACCAGTTAGCTTGTTACCCCTCCGACAACGGCCAGAAGCCACAGAGCTGACTGCAAAGCATTATGAGGAAAGACAGTGACATGTCTTCATTTTACAGCCTGCCAACCTCTAACAGCCTTTAGTTAAAGAACCTTCCTAAGCCAAATGTCATCTCTATCTTTTATAGACCCTGACAGGATTTTGTCACTTTGCATTACTGTATTTTGAACACTTTTTTAATCTTGCTAACTTGTGACAATGAGTTGTGAAGTTTCCTTATGTATTGACTGGAAATTATTTTCCTCCCAGCTTCCAGAGTTTTCTTATTACCAGAAATTACTAACACTTGTTCACCATTCATTTTCCCCATGTCACCTGTGATTGTTTACATTTTAGTTGTGCCTTAAGTATCTCTCTACACAGAAATAATTCCATAGGTTTGACCATCTGTCCCACTTCCACATATTTTCATTACATCCTTTCTAAGACATCATAGCTGCATGCGTAGACACACACATTTACTACATGTTTATACAGCAGTACAATGATTTTTTTTTTTGTATTTATCCCCTTCCTAACAGCTTCTAAGGCTCTCTGGGTCTTTGACTACCACTGAGCACCAACATAGTGTTTTCAGAGAATTATCCAAAAGTACACTATTTTTTTCCCCAGCACAATGAAGCTGTTTCCAAGTCCAGAACAGCAGGTCTGCCAGAGCTGCATTTTTTTCCCTAGATGCCTCGTTTCTCATTTACTGATTCTCAGTTTCATCTGTTGTTCTACGAGTCACTTAGTATCATAAGATCCTTCTCAATTCTTTGGTCACTTTTTGCTACTACCATTCCAAGGACTTGAGCACCAACCTGTCACCTCATTATTTCGCATTTTCAATTAGAAGTTTAGTTAGAAGAGACCCACAAGGAAAATGGAGTCCAATCCCTGTCCCTGCATAGGACAACCCCAAAATTCACACCATGTGTCTGAGGCCGTTGTCCAAATGCTTATGAATATTGCCTGGGACTCCAGTGGTAACTCTCTTTCTGTTCTCCAGTCATTGACTCCACCTTTTCCCAGGCCTCTTTCACCCTTTATTGATGACTCTTCCTCTTTTTTATGAGTTTATGAAATGTTTATGAAAGTTTATGAACTTTCAGCAATGGACTTCATAAAAAGCCAGCAGGACTATCATTCAGCTGTCCTGTATTCTTTGTTCTTTTTTTCAATTCTCATCTTTCAATTCCAATATTTCAAATCTTATCTCATCTTCCCTTAATGACTTAAAGGTAAGCAAGACTTGAAAATCACCACCCATTGGTATGTAAGAAAATTTTCTTTCATTAACAAAAATACTTCTAAAAGAGGCAGTATTATATGAAGATTTAATATATACTAGATTTACTGTGAGTAAAAAAACAATATAGCCAGCTTTTCATCAAAAAGAGGACGATGCTTGTACTGTTACCTCTTTGCAGTCTTTTACAATTGGCTGCATCATGGTAAGGTCCTGATGACTGCCACCCATAGCACTGCTTGTACTCTTGTTTCTTGCATGCCCTTTCTTAAAAGGAGTTTTTCCAATAGACTGAAACTCCTTAGTCGGAGATGTCGGTGAAGTAGACAGGACTAGTGTTTTCAATGCTGCTACTTCAGCCTGGAGAACATCAATCTTGGAAGGGGATGGAGGAAATAAAGTCATTAAGAAACAAAAATATCACATTAGGTTAGGAACATGTTAAACCATTTAACAAAATTTTCAGTTATCTTGGTTCAAGACTTAATCTTCCAACAGTACTAACACAGGTGCATATGCAATTGCATACTGTAGTAATGCTGGCTTCCTAGGCACCTTGCTAGCTATCTGATGTGATGCTGAAACACCAGCTCTGTGCCCAAAGGTGTTAGCTAAGAATATGCCAAGGTGACACAAAACAACTCAGTATACATTTTAATAATATATACATGTAATTCTCTATTTACATCTTTATGATTCACACTTCAGATTTATAAACAGGTGAAAATACAAAGTAAGCAAGATGGAAAAAACCTCACCTTTCCCTGTGCTTCTTTTAACTGTTTTTCTGCTGCAGCTTGTTTGACATTGGCTTCTTTAACCATTTTGTGTGCTTCCTATAAAAAATGTTTAGCTAGTGTAAATGTTTCAAACAAATTTACAAGATCCAGTAATAAAAAACAAAGGACATACTTTTGCTTCACAGAGTCTACTTGTGAACAGTAGGTTGTGCAACAATCTGAAATTAAATAGTTACATATCAAAAAACCCTACAAATTTATCACTTGGATTAATCACTGGCCCACCAAGTTTCTTGGTCCTTCACCCAACCCACTCCAGCAGGAAAAATACCTGTCATGGATGCCAGCCTCCAGTCACGCTTCCGCAGCTGATAAGTCAAGTTCCTTGATCCCCAAGAGAAAGACTCAACCAGTAGCAACAAAAGCAATGTGAGCACAGTTGCACATTCAAAAGAATTTCTCCCTCCTTCTAGCCAGAATAACCAGTTACAGTTAACTGCAAACTTCTGCATGAAGGAACCGGTCAAACAACTATGAAGGCTGAATCCTTACCACCAACAAAAACAAACAAAGCAAAAGCTTACAATAGTTTATGGATTAATAAACATTTCTTACGTAGAACAGAAAAAGCACTAAAACTCAATCCAGGTAAAGATATAAGGCTAAGCCAATAAAGAAGAAAAGTGAAAAAGGGCTGGGAATTTTTTAAACATCCTTTTACCTCATACCTTTAAGGCTTTTGTGTGGCTAATGTATTTGTTTAGGCTCTGATCCAGCAATTTGCATCTGGGATCAAATTACTGTTCTTACTTGGTACTTACAACAAAGATTGAAAGATCAGGGCCACCGACTAAATTACTTGGAATAGGATCCTTCTCATATCTGTAAAGCGCCTAGCATGTATCTGGACACTATATAAATAAAACAAAAAAGTTCATACATCATCATACCAAAAGATCTGGCTCCCACTGGCATACGACACAGCTGTATAATATGGGTTTGTAAAATTCTCTTAAGTAACAACAGACACATGCAGGAATGGGAACATACACATTTATACAATGTGTACAAATACATTTAACATTGACCATGCAGTTTGTGCTTAGTGATGTACCTTTGAAAGCAAAGCATGTTACAGTGCTAGTACAGTGTAATAATGTAACATATACACCCAGCTGTGCAAAACAAGTCTCAGTCCTCCACTGGGATGCATTAATATAAAAGCTCCAGCATATCCATTTGTAACGTCACTGAACTCAGTGGGATTCAGAACAGAATGTGAATTCAAGGTCTGTAAACCTCAGTGCAAAAAATCAAGAAAGCCTTGTTAGGGGTTTTCAGTGAAACCAAATCACCAAAGAAAATACAGGTGACATGCCCATAATACTTGGGCGTTCTGAATAATTAAAACTCAAACAATTATTACTAATACACTATATTTCAAACATAGCTTTAACAAATCAGTAACATTGTTCTAAGTTATTAAACGTCATAAATGTAAAATTTCACTGATTATTTTAATTTTTATTCCTCTACAGTTAAAGTACCTGCTCCACGTTTTCCTCGTCCCCCAACATACACAAGTACTTATGCTAAAAAATACCTTTCCGGTTCCCCACTTATTCTCTACATGCAGAAAGTGCTTAAAATTTGAAGCAACTTTACCCTACCAGGATGATGAAATAAAACATGTTGCTAACCCAAAAGGTAGTTTGTAATTTGAATTTTGAATGTCAGTGTTTTCAATACTTTAAATACTCTCTCTAAAACTTACCTAAAACTGTATCTTTATGCATATGCTGAAAATCAATACTTATGATTTGGTAAACATAAATCACATCTGGATTATGAAATTTATTCTCATGGTTATGGGTATCACAATTTAGCCTCTAGGCATTCCTACGTATATTCCTATGATAAAATGAGAACTGAATGTGGTTCAAGTATGGATTTAAAATTTTCTTCTAAGTAATACAAGTGCACCATCTTTGCCGGCATTACTGCCATTTTCTTGAATGAAAAGGTCCCACTTAAAGTTCAGGCTTCTCACTTGGTAACCAGGTTCTACCCTGGTGCATCGCACAGTATTAGTGTATCATTTCAAGTTCGTGGGAGTAGCATGCTGCCAGATCCAAAATGCAAAAGCTGAAAGCGTGGATATGTACTTGCAACCTCCATTGATCTAGAACTACGTTGGGTTTTTTTATTTAATCACCATGACAACCCCAAATTTAGCTCTTATCTAGATAGCCTTGTTGTGAGACAGAGAAGCTGTCTCAAAATAGTCATGCCAAAAAAATAAGCCTAAATAATTTTAAGCTTTCTGATATATTTCCCTGTTTTCTTCATTTCGTGTCTAGGCAGACTGACAAGCTCAACAGGTCTCTTTCGTCTTAATGAAAAGTCTACTGCTTGCTCTTAAGCCTCCACCTTAACACGCCCAGGTCTTCAGGACACAAATCCCTTTATAAACTTATGGCAGAAAAATTCAGCATACCATATACTGATTCTACATAAAACATCTGGCTCAGCTTCCTTTAAGTATATCGCATCGAAGACTCCAACAAACCTCAAACAGACTAGCTGTAAGTTCTTCCAATTCCTGTCCAAGTTGATCTCGCACTTTAGAAAGCCTTTCACATTCTTCATCTTTTAACTCCAGCTCCTATGGAAAATTGAAAGTTATTTATTCTGATTTAGAGTAGTGATTTGGCCTTTTAAAGCTAATACCACAGAGGGGGGGAGAAAAAGAGAAAAAATAATCAGAGGAACATAAAACCTTTGCTAAATAAAGCCTTTCAAAATATTAATCTTAACACTAGAAGCAAACAAATTAATGCTGCACATACACATAGCCTCCTGCTACACAGCAATACACCTGGCCAATCTAAAGTAGCCCTAACCTAGACATCAGCATTTCCAAAATTCTCTGGAGTAAAAAAAAAAATAAATAAATCCTTTTTTCCTGAAAGTATAGAATACTAAAGTCACTTAAAATACAGATCAAATTAATTATCGGGACAGACACAATACCAGTTCTGTGTACCTATTTCTTAATAATCACTCAAAGAAAACAAACCTTTAAAAAAAAAAAAAAATAATCAAAGCTTTGCCTCAAGACAATCCTCAATTCTAAAAGAATCTTCATGCATATTTTACTCTAAGTACTGTCTCCTGCACATCTCCTACCTAAAACAATTCCAAAATCATACTGTAAACATATCCTTGCTCTTGTTTATGCACATAAATCAAATTAAAGCAACTTAATGAAATTCAAAATGTTATTTGTCTACACCACTAAAATTTGAGTGAGGAAGGCCTGACCAGACCACTTCTACACTAAGATTTAACAGGGATTTGGCAGTGTGTTACACATGCCCAATCTCATCTGCATTGTCCCAAGTCTAAGGGAGAAATGGGGTTATTTGCAAAGAAGTACAAGAAGTTTGAATAGGAATTTCAAAGAAAGTTCTTCTCCCTTTCCCCAGCCATTAAACCCTGGAATCTCTTGCGAGAATGATAGAAAAAAAGTACGGGAAAGAAAAGCAGCTGACAGCCCACTCTGAGCTTTTAAGCACCTTTTTTCTAGTCGTAACGCCTCTCCCGCCCTGATCCAGTTCTTCCTTCTCTTCCCTTCCTTTTCCCCCTGTCAAGCCAGCTATTACACCACCATCACTCCTGAAAGCGGAACCCAAGCCTGTCACTGACCTGTTAAAGACTCCCAATACAACCTAGCAATGATTTGCTTTGAGAAACTGCAGAAACCAGTAAATACGTCAACTTCAGAAAACCTGGGAGGCCACTCACTACAGAGTCATAAAAAGGCCTAAATGGCAGCTTCCCTTGCGTTTCTGGGAGGTGGTTAGTATTTCTCCCAAAAACTTCACGACTGGGTAATGCTGTACACTACAATGTGGGACACATCTTGCCTTCTAGCATGCTGATATTAGGTCTTGTTCTCAATTTCTGCACTGAAACTGGCAACAGATTTTCCTCTAGGATGAAGGATTGTTGGGCTTGAGCTCTCAAATTTGACAAGTGTTGAAGGACTCATTTAGCTCATTTAGCTCATTTAGTATCAAAGGCATTATTTCTCTCTTCTTTTATTTGGTTTTAACTTTGGATATTTTAATAGATTTTTCGTCTAGTTTGCTATTTGGATTTTTTTGTTTACAAATGCAACCTTTTAACTATTTTTAAGGCATCACTTAGATGACGGAGTTTCTTCCGCACATGGTATTTCTTAAATAGCACTCAACTCTTACTAGCTGCTATTCTGCACATGATGACCTATCTCTTTCTCAAAAAAGAGGCAGGAAAATAGCTACAAGCAGAGAGAAGAGAAGGGAAAAGGAATATAAAATGCCAAAGAGGGGAAAAAAAAATACTGGAAAAAAATAAAAAGTTAAAGAAAGTAGGGAGAAACAAGATTCAATTAATTTTGTATTAAAGTATTTCATATATAAAGTACAGTTCTTAATAAGGAAATGTAAGATTCTGATGCAAAATGCTTAAAGCTCTAGTTTCCTATAAACGCAGAGAATACATCACTACATTCTCTTTGATTTACTTCACTGATTTGTAAGAAAAATACTACATAGACATCAAGACATCTAAAAAACAGGTTTTATAGGTTGTATTAATATTCAGGTGAAGAGTTACCAAACTCACAATGAAAGCAGCTTTTGGGCTACCATTATCAATACACTTTTTAAGAAGGAACAATTAGGGGGTTTGGATTAAAGTTTAGGCAGACAAGTACAGCTACTTAATGAAAACAAAAATGAGACAACATCAGGCACTCTACTACACATGGCTGCTTAGCTAGATTTGTTAAACACTGGGCAAGTTTCCATGACATGATTCAGGAGGAATGTAATATATAACACATTATTTTGCCAAGCAAGATTAATAGCTTAGGTTTTTAAGCAGGGAAGAAATAAAAAGAGTGCCCAAAGCAAAAAGCTTAGCAGTTATTAGAAACATTACTATTGTCTAAGTCTTAAAGGCACTACTGGAGACTTCCCAGTCACATAGAACACAGAGGCAGAAAAAGACGACTCCGTGTGCTAGACAAATCATCCATGCTACAGTCCTTCCCACATTACTCTTCCGAAAACAAAACTACATGACAAAGATGAGCCATTATAAAGCACAGCACACACAGTTACCAAAAGTAGGTAATAAAAAAACCAAACCTTAAAGTTAAAAAAATACAGTCATTATTGCTTATTTCACAAACAGATTACAAGGTGGGTCCTCAGAAAGAACCAGTAAGATAAGGAAATTACCGCCTCAAAACCTTCATATTTTAAATTTTAGAAAGAAAATTCATCCTGCACCTAGCTCAGTGATTTAACAAAGTCAGGACTAGATGCAGAAGATAAAGGAATGTTATCACCTAAAATCATAACTGCGGGTACTGCTGAATTCTGAAGTTAAAGAAGTTAGAATATATTTGACTGGTCTTCACTCAGCAGCCAAGTTAAACAAGCTACATAAGAATTAGCCCATTGCAACTAGATTTAAAAGGGTGTTTCATGTGATAGAAGATCCTGAACATCTTTTCAGAGATTGTTCATTAAGTTATAACTTTAAAATGTTTTTTAAAAACATTTAAAATGTTTCTTTAAAAAGAAAATATTTAACCACCAGTGTTAGCCTGTGCAGAAACACTGTAATAATGGCAACAGTTTCTGTTATATTGTATTCTTTGACAATACATGCAGAACAATGTTGGGGGAGGAAATCTACTTCAAATCCTCTATCAGTATGCAAGACCTGAAGACAAGAGACCAATTCTAACACTCAGTTTGTTAACGAGACTAAGAACACATAGAAATTGAAGCCGTTGAAAGAAAAATCTAGATCTGAGGTTCCTAAGGTGGGTGGATCTTAGGTTCCTAAGCTACAATGACATTTAATATACCACATTCTGTACTACCACCTCTTTCACAAGAGTTACTGTATCAGTGTGGCGAAACTCTCAATTTCACTCTACTAGGGAAATATCAGTAATTGAGATTTCTACTCCAAAAAGTCAAACAGGGTTTTACCTGTTACCAGTAAGCCTACAGATCTTACTCTAAAGACTGTGGGAAGCACAGAATTCATTCTGAAACCAAATATGGTATTTGTAACCAGCATCTCTAGTTGACCGCTCTTTCCTCATCAGAGAAGGGGGCAAACCACCAGTGACAGCCAGTAATTTCAATACTCCAAGAGAAAACACATCAACACAGAAACTTAAGTTTCCATCTGTAGTCATGGATGACATCATTACATTGAGAGTCTGATTGATGGGGAAATAACTTCAGGGCCAAATCACACAAAAACTCAAGGAAAAACATGACTATCAACTGCCACAGCTCCGAAACTACGAGCAAGCTATCCAAAATACATGTAACGTGATGGTTACTTCAGATCAAAATTAAAAGGTATTCCTTTGCAAGGACTCCACTAAACTTGCACACCAAGAAATACCATATATCAAAATATCATCACTGTTCTCTCAGATGTTATCAACAAGTGGTTGACCTTCCAAGTAACCACAAAGATACAGCTCAAGCCAAACATAGCAGCAAAAATGCAAATGCAGAGAAACATGAGGAGATAAGGTCCCAGGCATTGAATTCCAAGGGCTTTTAACACCACCTCAGTTTTCCTGATGTTGCTTTACTTTAGTAGCAAAACAAGAACAAAGGCTCAGATCATCTAAAGCAAGAGGTCTTCAGCTCCACTTTACAGAATATAGACAGAAATTAAGTCTTCAGTGAAAAAATAAGAAAAAATTACCTGAATGGTCTCAAAGAGTGAAAAAATCTGTGTCATTTTAATTAAAGGGGCATTTTAAGACAAAAATACATCCAATCTTATATGTGCCATTAGTACAGAATGCTGCCCTGCTGTTACCTCCGACCCAGTCTTATGACCTGATTTGGTGCTGCAATCAAGACTGAAAGTACATTTCCTCTCACCAAGAAACAACAAAAAGGTCTTTAGAAAATTTAATTTTGTCACCAATGCTGTTCAGAAGTCTGTAGTCTTAGGAAATGCAAGGCATACACAAAGAAGGAAAATAAAAAAGAATAAGCCTTTATTCTGTTCTTGAATAATTTCTTCAAGAACAGTACTTAAATGTCTGACGACTACACGCCACACATTCTCTAATACAAAAAATTGATAGCATATTCAGAAAAAAGTTGCACTCCAAGCATGAAAAAAAATTAGTTAGTGGATCCCTAAGCTTCCAAATTCCTGTTTCCTTTCTAGTTCCCCTTCTGATCACTGCTGCAACAAATTCAAAAAATCTTTAAGGTATATTACAATAGCATACAGTTTGGGTAAGAAACTTGGAACAAATGAAAAATGTAAGACAGCAAATTTGTTTACTTTGTTCCCTCCTGGAAAGTCTGTAGTCTGTAAGGTTTCCAGGCTCAATGAGCTCACAAAATTTAAGTGTAAATTCTAATTCTCATTTTTCTCACTGTTCCTAACAAATAGCAGACAAACTTAAAAATAATTTAAAACTATTACACAAAAAAACCCCAGCTATAAACAGGTACTACCTATTAACTATAGGTACTACCTATTAACTATATCCCTACAAATTTTGAAACTGAGTACCCATTGACGGAAGTGAATATAGTTGGAAATAAAAGTTTAAAGACTGCATAACTACTGAACACCCTGCATGCAGACGTAGCACATCTGGACATACTTTAATCAGCCTGGTGGTGCTGGGCTGATGGTCAGATTTGATTTTGGAGGTCTTTTTCAACCTTAATGACCCTATTATTTTATGAATACTGCAGAGAGGGCACAGCCCTATGTGAACAGTGATGACTTTAGGAAGAAAGCAATCAGAGATAAATTACAGATAGAAAAAAACTACTCCTCATACAGATTTTACACAAGAATAGTGCCAATTGTTGTACAATCTGTAAAGACTCTCACTATAACTCCTGTTTAAATGAACAATTCTGAAACAGTGCAAGTTTAAGAAGACAAGCAGACAAAATAAGTTATCCATTCACTGTAACACTGGTAAGAATCAACCTGATGGGTTAAGAATTAGCAAGAACTTTGACGCCAACAAGTTAGTGCTGAATCACTTTTAAGAAGACAAAAAGGGTTTGAAAATACGTAACATGCAGTTAGTATGTCCTAGCAGCCTTAATGTCATTCCTTAAAAACAACCTTAAATTCTGGACTGAAATAGGAAACATTTTAATCTTTGAGACAAAAGTGGTATACACCTGAGTAAGATTTTCAGATCATTCCAAGGTAACAGCAGTAGATCTGAGCTGTGGTTTTCCAGTACGTTAGCTGTACTTCGGTATACTGCCAGGAGCTGAAAGAGCTTTTCTAAAGTTTAAACTTTAATTCATTTTGATTTTCTAAGGTTTTGAGTTTAACTGCTAGGATTATATATTCACATGCAAGGTCCTCAAACTTAGCCCAGGTTAATGTTTCCTTTTAATGGTCAAATGCTAAGCAAACCAACACAGTAGGAAAGGAAGCAACTACTCAGCAACAAAACAAACAACAGAAGTGATGTCAGAATCCATGTTTAAGATTCACATTAACAAGGGCAAAAGCAGCTATGACAGAAACGATGACTACATTCACAACATGAGGTAACAAACAAGAAAACAAGTTCAAACCTAAGATAAGACAAGCTTAAATCTAACCAAGAATGGAATCATGTAGAGGAAAGGAAAGGGCACAGATACAAACAGCACAAGATCTACTTGAAAGTTTAAGCACAGTGGGATGTTAAAATGATAAATAATGGCTTTGCATTTATATAGCACTATCCATCCAAAGCGCTTTACAAATATTAATGAATTGAGCCACAGTGTCTTCAAAGGTATCCATATTCAATTCAAGGTGTGGTGTAGCAGTACTTAAAAGAACTCCAGTGACCTCTTTATTGCTTATTTCCTATGCAGGCATTCCCCTATGAAACATTACAAGTACCCTTGTTCTAAAGCATTTCTATATTCCATGACACATGCTACACTTTTTTACTCTAGGAGAAAGGCAATTCAAGAGATGTATAATCAGTATCTATAAATACTCATATGGTAACAATAGAATGACAGAAAATTGCTCCTATTCTCACATGTCAGAAAGAAAGAATGGTTTACATTTCAAAGAGTGTTTAACCAGATATTGCAGCAAAGGCTTTCCACAGTTAAGTAGCGGCAGCACTAGAATAATTCTAAGACCGCATACATTCAGAATAATTCCACACAAAATCCTAATAATTCTACAAGAAATTAGTAGACTCAGTCTGCACCTTCTGGCCCATCTATCATTCTGCAATATTAGAGCCACTTTAAAGAGAGAAAAAGCAGGAGGAGACAAGACAATGAGCCTTACCCTCTGAGCTTTTGCAAGTTCTTCTTTCAATCTTTCATAGCCCTTTTCTCTTACTTCCAGTACAGATGGGCTCCGTAAGTGAGATAAACTGTCTGTACTTGACCCAAAAATATCTTCATTTCCTTCAGCAACATCTGCTACTGTAGCACCCTGCAAAAACTCTCTCTCTGCGTTATTGCTCTCCTTTCTGGAATTATTGTGATTGAATGACCCACCCTGGGGTCCAGAGGTAGAACAAAGTACTGCGTCGCCAACATTGATGCTGTAAAGAGAGTGATATATTTTTTATTTACATAATAGATTAAGAAATACTTTAGAAATGGTAGTAGTGGTGTTGAATCTAACTTTATGGGCACAGTTTAATATTACAACACTAGGAGTAATATAAAAATTACTTCTTTAATAAAGCAAGCAGTTGATATGCAACAAATAGAAGCAATTTAAATACAAACAACATACAACTTACCTGACACCTGATGCTTCTCCACAATTCAGTTGTCTGGGAGATGAATAAACAGGTTGTGTGGGAAGGTCAGAAACATTTAATGCATTGGGTTGGATTGGTGCGGAGGACACAACAGAAGGATGTGGTCGGTAGATAACGCTGGGTGAGGTAGTTTGCTCCTGAGTCCCTGGCTCATTTACTCCAAGAAGATCCGGTGTAGTAGGTGAAGCGAGGTTCACTTCATGAAAGCCTTCCAAGGGGTCACTGGCCATAATAAAAACCTCATTATATGAAACCCTGAATAAAATAATGGCATTATTAGAATGCAAATAGGAAATATTTAGCCATGTCTGACAACTATTTGAATTTAAAAAAAACCCAGACAAATGTTCAGAATGCTTCATGATATAATGGAAACTACAGACTAAACTCGCAAAAGTATCAACTTCTACCACCAAAAATGTTTTCTCCACACATTGGACTGTTGAGACCAGAAGATCTGACAAAAGACTCTACGTCTAAATGGGGTGATGCGATCAAGAACACGCTGTAGATGATAAAACAAAGTAATCTTCAATATAGCCTAAAACACAAATATACGATATTCATGACAGAGGGGGAGACCTGGAAACAAGTAAGAAAAAAAAAAAAAAATCACAACATTTTTTTTAAATCTTAAACAAACTGCAGTCCACAGCAGGTTTGATTATATTACACATCTGATCTTGTAAGAGTTCACTGAAATGACAGAACTTCTCATGAAGTATGGTGATGTGTATTTAATACATCACATGATTAAGTGATGATGACAATCATGCATAAGTATCATACCAAAAATAAATTACAGGTAAAAGCATACTATGAATTGGCAATTTAACTGACAGTATCTTTTCTATTTAATTCCAAATGTTTTTCATAACTTCAACAGAAAATAAGTACAACACATGACTTTTGCAAGCCCCAGTAGAAAGCTCCTATTTTCCAGCAGTTTCTCACCAGAGATCACAAAAATCTCTGCGTGATTCAAAACCATAGATTGTAAGTAGTATGGAGAAAATTGGGAAAAAATACTTAGCAGAGCTTATTCACTGATAAAAAAAAAACATTTTCCATGTCATATAAATAAAGAGAGAAAATTAAGGCTTCACAAGGGTACTTAACACACAAAAAAAAAAAGAACTGAAGCATTTAAATTAAATAATACATTGCATTTTACATTAAAATCTGCTGGGATCTTACAATGGAAAGGACAACACAGAGAGAAGATCTAGAAAGATGACCATCATAACCATGAAGAGATGATGCCATCTACTTACAAGTATGTCCATTACATCAGCTACTCCATAACCCACACAGAATACCAAGAATGGAGTCCCCAAATTAGCACGTACAGCAATGTTTTAGCTACATCAACACATTTTGGTCATCTTAAAGAACACTGTTCAAAACTGATTTGCTTCTCAAGTGTTGTACTGAGTGTGTATACATACATGTTAAACAAGTTACTTCACCATGTTATCAGGTATGTGTGGAAGAAATTCATTTGTTCAGACAGCAAGAATGTTATTAATTCTTCTCTGTTGCTATTAATTGCTCCCATAAAAAAAAAAAAAATCACCTCTAAGAAACCACCAGACTTAAAGGACAAAAAGAACCTTACATAAATGAAAAGGTATGTTTCAAGGGGGTTTTTTTCCCCTGTTTTAATGCAAAAATTTGTTTTATTTTGAACTATCAACAGCAGTTGCACAAACATGATTTACACAGAAAAACAGTCACAGTTTTTTGCTTTGGAGCTTTTCTATCATAAGAGAGAGGAACAGCTTATTTTTGAGTTTAAGTTTGAAAAATGTTCTTGTTTTCCTTAAAGTTCTTCTTAACTACTATAAGCATTCTAATTACATGCTCTACGTGATGATAAAGACTGTTGAGTAAACAAATTAAAATGGAGGGACTGCCAGAGCTGCAGGACATTTCTTCAAGGTTAGATTTCAAAACTGTTTTCAGCTGTACAATGTGACTGTTACGAGTCAGCTTTACATTTACAAAGCTAAAATACTGCCATCTCAAAAATAAACCAAAGTTGCAGAAACAGTCCTTTAAAATTCATCATCATATCTGAAAAATATTGATCTGCCAGTCTCAAAGTCAGGCTTACATCTACACAAACACATTAACTTCCATTGTTCCCACCACTCTATTTTGACCACCAAGTAAGCCATATCCAATACCACCATACTGGCAACACTGCCAACACGTCTCTTCACACTGCCAGTTCTCTCAATTCCAGTCTTCATAACTGACAGAAGATGTAAGAAGTCGCAAGGTTTTGAACAGAGATGTTCAGAAAGGCTGCCTGGATATTTGCCTTTTCTATGCCTACAGCACCTAGGAAAGCACATCAAAACCCACCCAACAGAAGCAAGGACTGAGATTATAGCTGAAAGCAAAACGGGAGCAACTCTTCTGCCTTATCTTCCCTTCTGTTGACTAGATTCCGGTTCAAGTTTCAAAGACATATTCACAGATCCACCGAAAACTGTGGATCAGTCAATAGTGGTTCAACAGCATTTCACATCACTGGTATCAATGTTTGTTTTCAGCTGTGTACCTCATTGGGCTGAAATCTTCTACGAACATTTTTGTTCCCCAAAACCTGACTTTTAAAAAATACTATTTAGCCACTTCCAAGCAAAAAGAGGCTCAGGAGAAACTTATTTGACAGTTTTTAATGCATTTTACTATATCTGTACAAACCTTCAGGCTGTTTGGAGCAAATATTTTAAGTACATCGAGTAAGCGACAGGCTCAAAAAGGCGCCATTCCATATCTTTATGATAATTTACAAAAATTCAGCTACATTATGAAATGCAGAAAGTCATGATGGCTCACAGAGAAAAATCATTAGAAGTCTGCTTATTACCTTCCAAATGTTTGAATGCATGTCTAGCTCCCCCTCCGGACCATCACACCAATGTACAATAAGCACAGTAGTAAGTTTGTGGAAAAAAAAAATTCTACCTACAATCTCTAGCTCCTATGAGAAATGTTCCACTTAACTCCTTTTCAACGGCTTTTCCACCTAACTTGCCTACATCCTGCAGCATTTTAAAGAGTTCAAAAAGAAACCTCAAAAGAATATGGAATTTCATTTACAAGACTATCAGTCCGCTTGTACATTAAATATCAATGTCAGCCTAAGGAGACAAAACAAATTTAAGAGTAAATAAATTCAAGCAAATCTTCTCAGTTATAAAAAAAACAAGCTCCTTCTGATACAGTAAGTAAAAGTTATACAAGGTATTCCTGGAAGAGCTGAAAATAAAGCTCCTCAGCTAAACTTTTCCCCAGTCTGTTAAATGGGCACTCGTAAGCCTACCATCTGTGTAAAACACTTGCCATTCACAACTTTTCTTTCCTACAGTTACTTCTCACTTAGCAGTAAGCAGGCAGAAGCTGGGTACCCCACCTATAAAGACAAAGAAGCCCACATTGAATACCAACTTTTAAGACTCGCCAACACCATTACGTTGTTACCAAGATGTCAGCTGAACACACCTTATGCATTAATGAAACCGACTGTACATGCAAAAAGCTATGCGGTCCTAAAACTAAAAGCTCTCTTTTGGGGAAGAGCTCTTCAAAGTAATGGTAAACAAAAGGAGAAGAAAAAAGCATATTAAGTTTCAGTGTTGTTAAAGATTAAGGGCTTGGTTAAGGCTTTGGAGGGGAGCACATTATTGACTGAGGCAGCAACGCGCAGCTTTGCTGTGAAGGAACGTGAAGCACATGGTAAGTGGAGAACTTCACTGGGAAACAAGCCGACAGTGCATAAAACACCCCAGCGTTGACACAGCACTCTTTAGTAGTAATTCAGCCACTGTGAACAAAAGCTGTTATTCTGATATTTCAGGGCAGCATACTTATTAAAGAAAATCATAAGGGTTTTTTAATACTTTTTCTACCATATTAGTACATGGTGAGAGCATTACTGTCTACCAAACATGTGATTATTTTTGCCTTAGTTGATAGAACGCAATTTGGATGATGCACAAAATCAAGTACTGTAATAAATCAGGATGAAACAAAAAAATAGTTTCCTTACACTTTCATCTGAAAATAATGCAAATTCGGTGGAGGCTGTCAAAATGTTGCAGCTTTTTATTGCCTCTCCAATGCCACACTTTCACTGCTGCCTACCCGCAACTTCACGAAGAAACTATACTCATGTCTTATTTTATCTAATATTAAAAACATACAACAAAAATCAGTTTAACAACAGTCAGTTTAACACATTTCTATATCTTCTAATAGAAATCAAGAACGGCGAACATTTTCAACAGCAGTCAAACCAAAACACTTAATCTAAATTTCCCATTATTGCTCCGAGTTCAGCTATTTGCCTGAATTAAAGCAGTCAATACCTAAACACTAAAAAACCTCCCTGAAAAGCAGTAATTTACTGTGATTGTTTTCTTTTGGTAAAAAAAAAAAAAAAGTAGTACTGTCGAAAACCATCTACTACAACCTCTAGAGTCTGTCTTTCACTGATTGCATTGAAATAGAAGACAGCTCAAAGATGACAACTTTGAACAATCTCCTAATTGTCAGAGGCCATTTAAAAGCAATGCCAGCACTAAACCTTTCAAACATCACGTTTTTAGCTTTAACAGTAAGAGCATCACCACAATAGAATGGTTACATATTGAAGTGGAAAAAAAAAAAAATCACACAAGGAAAAGGAAGTTACTGGTTCTAAGCATGTTGATGAAAAGTAAACTCTAGTTAGAATTTACCAAAAAAAGGTGCCTATTAGCTACAGTGTTCTAATCTTTACACAAGCAGGCCTTTTGCAGTGTAATAAAGTCTCAAAGACTTCACTTATTGTGCTCTAACACTGTTGCAGTTAATCTGCAAGGACACAGGAAAGAGGATTTTTTGTAGCTGTTCCTCAAGACGACAGACCTTAGCCCACCAGCGAGCTTGCATTCTACTCACTGGGTTTTTAAAAAAAAAAAAGTTTGAAATTTCTGGCATTATACAGTCTGGCATGTAATATATTTTAAGCTCTAAAGAACTCTGTAGGGAATCAGAGTACTGGATTAATAAACACCTCCTAAAGAAGCAGTCTAATTAAGTACTGCTACTCCATACCCATCCCTATCAGATGCAAGTAGGCAGTTTAAAAAGTTTAATTACCATAAAAGACATATATGGACTTTAAATTAAAGTTCAAAACCAATTCAATTACACCTATCCAGTATGAGACATTCATCAGATGTTGGCATAGAACAAAAGTTGGGTGGATTTTTTTTTCCGTGATTGTTTTATATTTAAGTTTAGCCACAGAATTCAAGTGAGTTGAAACACTGTTATCAATGCCAGTTCACTGCACAACTAAGATTCAATATAAGAATTCCCTTAAGGCTTGCAAAAACCAATTCCCACCTTTACAATTTGCAATTATGATAGAACTTTCTGCTTCGGGAACCCAAATAAGCAACAAATTTGGTTGGAAGAAGTGAGATGAAAGAACAGAAATCCATGAACTACTCCACTCTTTACACATTTTGCTTTTATTTGCAAGTAACATACACTACATATTTGCCAACAGACAGTAAATTAGGCAAGATAGTAAATAGAAGGTAAAATGGAAGGTAGGCAAGTATACAGAATTTAAGAGCCTAAGCAAAACCACACTTCGTTCCACATGAGAATATTTTTCTATTGCACTAGTGTTGTCATATAATGCAATGATGTGGGTCTTTTCCTATTCTTTACTCTCATATTAGACATTCACAACACAATATTTCACACTGTTTTTAAAAGAAACATGTAGACTATTTGAGAGCAAGATTTTATAAAGTTAAAAGAATTTATGTTTTGCTGAACTGATAATAAAAAACCTCTTTTTTATAGGGGTATCTTCAATTAGAAAAACACAGGTGCAGACTGCAAGCATCTCTTTTCTAGAAACAAGCAACAACACATCAGATTCAATGACCTGTATTTACGAAGTGCTAGCAAAACTCATAAATAAACATAGTTTAGAGTCTGGTTGATAGTACACCTCTTACTAGAGAGAAAAACTGGTGCTTTGCAAAGTAGAATACTGTAAACTTACTGTAAACAAACATTTAAAGAATGCTGTTAGGTTCACAATGACTCTCTAAACTAAGTTAATTTAACTGTAAACAAGATTTTCTGCAGATGCTGCTCTTTTTAAGACAGAATTGTTCTGCCTTCTCTTGTGAACAACTTCACCATCACACCTGGGTCTAAGCTTGATGACAGTGACTGCAGTGTCACTCTTGCCAACAATTGGACTTGAAAAGCCTCTCTTTTCAGTTACACTGAAAATGTTCAATTATCAAACTTAAGTAAAAATTTCCACAATTTTCATGACATGTAAAGCTTTCTAGATGTATCTGCAAATGCATTTAAATAAGCATTTTCTTAATTTCTGAAAAAAATCATTAGCACATTATTAAACATAAAGTGTCTAACATCAGTTTTAGTCAAGTTACAGTAGGACAGGACTTTAAATGTCATTAAAAAGGGTCTTAAAATAAAATCATATTTCTCTTCTGGCAAAATCCACAATCGTAAGTGGAACAAAGAGACACCAGCTTATTTGGCATTTTACATGAATTTTAAATCAAGTCAATAAAAGCTGTGAAGATAGCTGCAGTCTATAATCAAAAGGCTTATTGTGACTGTTCTCCTATATAACAAAAATCCCCTTTTAAATGTGGTGTTTCATGATGGATATTTCAGTCTTAGCTGTGAGGTACACTCCCATTTGTTATTTATTAAAAGTATAATGAGAATGGTAAATTATTTATCCCTCTTTCCTCACTAGGTAACATTAACCAAGCACAGCAGAAGAATGACTGCCAAGACATAAATAGAGAAGACCTGACTTTAACCCTCCCCAAAACTCATTAAACAGATCTATAATAAAAAACAACAATAAAATAGTAAAGCAACAAGACCTCAGGTTTTGCCCTATATTTTACTAGAGGAATACAAATATTTGAACAGATGGTAGCTGCCAATACTTGCTTCTAGACTGAATAACCTTACATCTGCTTCAAAAGGGAAGTTGATAATTTCAGTTACAGCAAAGCCGAAATAATTAATCTTCCATGGAAATCTAGATCACCGATTTTGAGACTTCCTAAGAACACACTTAAAAATGAACAAGGCGAACAAATATCTGCAAAATAAACCAGACAATGCTCTTAAACTGATGAAAAGTCAGCACAACAAGCATCAAGGGCATCACCAAGGCTTTGGCCCCTTCGTGTTCTCCTGCTTTCAGAGCCCTGGAAAGGAGTGGAGCATCAGCACTTAGGCAGCACAAATTTCTGCACAGCTTGCAATCAACTTGTAACTAGAATTTCCCTTTAGCACCTTATTCTCCAACGTAACAGCATTACGAAATGAGGGTTAGCTGAAATCCTTACTACTTAACTACTACAGCTTACAAGGCTACTTACTGGCCACCAGGTATTAACCTCGATGTTGCTCTAAGACCCCAGAGCACCCAGAAGCACTACAGGTGAGCAACCCACCCCGCTCCTGTCTCCAGCCACGCTTCTCCAGGCACCTCTCAGCACCACTGCCCCGGGATGTGGAGTGAAGCCTGAGACCCCACTGACCGGCCGTGCCCTCCCCTCCCCTGCCCCGCAGGTTTGCGAGCGGAGAAGACGTCAGCACCAGCTCAGCCTCCTCCCGCAACCCTCCCATCTCCTCATTTGAGTCCTGTCCGCCCGGGCGCCCTTCCCCACCGGCCCTGCAAACAGCTCCTTGTCAGCCGCTGGCTCTCCTGGGGCAGCATCACCCGGTACATTCCGGGGGGAGCCCTGAGAGTTTTTTTTTTCATGGAGTCATAGAACGCTTTGGGTTGGAAGGGACCTTAAAGATCACCCAGTTCCAACCCCCCTGCCATGGGCAGGGACACCTCCCACTGGATCAGGTTGCTCCAAGCCTCATCCAACCTGGCCAGGAACACCTCCTGGGATGGGGCAGCCACCACTGCTCTAGGAAACCTGTGCCAGTGTCTCACCACCCTCACAGTACAAAATTTCTTCCTAATATCTAATCTAAATCTCCCCTCTTTCAGCTTAAACCCGTTCCCCCTTGTCCTATCCCTGCACTCCCTGGTAAAGATCCCCCCCCTTCCCAGGTTTCCTGCAGCCCCCTTTAAGTACTGGAAAGCCACTATAAGAGCTCCTTGAAGCCTTCTCTCCTCCAGGCTGAACCCCAACTCTCCCAGCCTGTCCTCACAGCAGAGGGGCTCCAGCCCTCGGCTCATCTTCGTGGCCTCCTCTGGAGCCGCTCCAACAGCTCCATGTCCTTGCTGTGCCGAGGGCTCCAGAAGTGCACACAATACGCCAGGTGAGCTCTCACGAGGGCAGAGCAGAGGGGCAGAATCACCTCCCTCTCCCTGCTGGTCACACTTTCTTGTGATGCAGCCCAGGAGACAGGTGGCTCTCTGGGCTGCGAGCGCACATTCCCAGTTTTGCCTTGGACCGCAGCTGGATCTGGGACCAGGCACTGCGCTGCCGCCGGCTGCTCCCGCCGCATCCCCGCAAACCCCGATGGAGCCGGGGGCGCCCGGGCCAGTCCCAGCCCTGGCTGCCGCCTGCCCCGGCCCCACAGCCGGTTCCGCCCGCCCCGGCCACCGCGAAAGAGCAGCCCCCCCCGGTCAGCGCCGGCTCCGCCCGCCGGGGCAGAGAGCGCCGCGCCGGGCAGGTGCGGGTAGCTCCACTGGGCAGCCACGCACCCAGATGGCTGCGTCCCCGCTCGCTCCCACCCGCGGAGCCCGGGCCGCGCAGCCCCTCCGCCCCTCACGCACCTGCCGAGCCTAGCGACAGCGGCCACCGCAGCGCGTCCCCGCGGCCAGCCTGGGGGGGGGGGAGGGCGGTGCTTCCCGGGCGGCCGCCGCGCGTGCGCCGGGCAGGGCGCGCCGCTCACAGCGGGGCGGGGGCGCGCGAGCCGCGCCGCCCCCTGGCGGGGGCAACCGGCCCCATGCGCGGCCACGGGGCGGGCGGGGAGGTGGCAGGCCCGGAGTGCGTGAGGGGTCCTGGGCCTGGCATATGTGAGGAGCTGTGACCCCGGGAGACGTGAGGGGTGCCGGCTCCGGGATGCGGGGGTGGCGGCGGCGGCCTCAGGGGGCGTGAGGGGCCCCTGGGTGCGTGACGAGTCCTGGCCCCAGCTGCGTGAGGGGTGCCAGGGTGCGTGAGGGGCCCCTGGGTGCGTGAGGAGTCCTGGCCCCAGCTGCATGAGGGGTGCCAGGGTGCGTGAAGGGTCCCTGGGTGCATGAGGGACCTTGACTCTGGGGTGCGTGAGGGAGGCGGCTGCGAGGAGCATGAGGGGTCCCAGCCCCAGGGTACGTGAAGGTTCATGGCCCCGGGGTGCGTGAGGGTCCAGGCCTCAGAGTGAGTCCCCAGGGTGCATGAGGGGTCCTGGCCCTGGGGTGTGTGAGGGGCAGCAATCCCGGGAGGCATGAGGTACCCCAACCACGAGGTGCATGAGGAGTCCCGGCCCCAGGGTATGTGAGGGATCCCAGCCCCAGGGTACAGAACGGGTCCAGGGTTGTGTGAGGGGTCCTGGCTCTGGGATGCTTGAGGGGCAGCAGGGGATCCCTCCTTCCAGTGACCAGGGCAGAGACTGTGCCCCTGTGGAGGCCGTGTCCCATCCCAGGACGTGAGGTGCAAGGGCAGCCAGAGCAGGCTCACTGTGTGCCCTCAAAAAAGCCAATGACCCAAAGTACTCCCAAGGGACCGTCTCACGGAGGCTTTTCCTTCACACTCCGGGTAGGGAGCCAAGCTGCCAATAGGCAGCCGGGTTTCGGGGACCAGAAGGTCTGGCAAGAGGAGGCCTGAGGCCAGGCAGGTGCATTACTCAGCCAGGATGTGTAGATCAGGGGCAGCCTCCATCCCTCCACCACAACCAGGGCCCGGGTGGCCCATGGCAAACATTCCAACCGTGAAATAATGTTGGATTGTTTCCTTAGGGCCTGGCTGGAAAGGTACCAGGGGCTCATGGCTGGCACAGTGCAGGGCATGAGTGCTGTCAGGCACCACATTTTGTCAGAAGGGAGGCTGCAAATGGACAAACTGCAAATGCTCATGGCTTCCAGAGAGATCAGCCACCATTTCTGTGCCGCCATTCACCACCTCTCTCTGGAAGAGAAAGTTAAAACATTGATTTCATTTAAGGGCAGATGAGGATAGGGATATTAAAGTCCGAGTGTGTTGTTACAGTGGAAAACACAGGGAAGTTAATAATTCTGTATTTAATGGTGTATAGTAACAAAGGCACAGGATTACACAATTACAAATGAGAAAATGAAACATAGGCCAGATCATTATCCAGTGATTTTCATTGACAGGGCATGAACTGCTCCAAATCAGGTTCTGAGCCTGCCTAATGTATGTAATAATTAAAGACTAAATTGTAATTTATATACACAAGACTTGTGAAATAAGACCACATACAGAGCTAAAATAGGGCTCACCTGCTAACAAGACATGTTTTTCCAGCTTTACTAGTTTGTCTGATAAAGAGATGCTAGTACTACCTCTCATCTTTGCTTGCCTATGTCCTTAAGCCATCATTACTGCCACCCTGACAACAAGCATGGTAGTCGGGGCAATTTTCCAGCTTTTCAGAGGTTAACATACAGCCTTCACTATTTTCTTTTTAAGCCTCAGTTTGTGTTTCCTGTGTCTTCAAAAGCAGTAGGGAAAATGTTGGAAAAACTGTTATAAACAAGACTCCATTTTCCCACTGGTCTGATTAGTTTGCCAAAAAATATTCTTCAAATGACAGCAGTCTTGGCTGGACAAGGTGCTTTCCTCGTTAGTGCAGCTGAACTGAACTGCGTGCTGCAATAGTACAGAACTTTAGCAAAAAAATAATGTCAACAAGATCTTGTCCCATTCATCCGTTAAGGAATCTAGGCCACATTCCAGTCAATTATTGAAACATTAGTTATCTTGACGTCTTTCCACTGAATGTGAGACAGTCATGTTTGGCTGGTCCTGCAGGACATAGATACAGACAAATAATATTCTCTGTGACACATTCACCATAGCATCCACCAAGCAAAAAGTGCATTGGGGGCAAAATAATATGACAGAGAATATGTCAAAAGGCAAGTATATCAGTGCCACTCATCATAAAGTAAATATATTGCCTATAAATAGTAATATCTTCTAAATTCCTTTTCAACATGTAAATCTACACTGACTACAAGGGGGCTCATGCAACAAAAATGTCTACAGAAAAGCATCATCCACAGCTTTTCTGGAAGCAATCTGAAAACCAGGAAACCAAGCAGTGCAAAAAGTGGAAATTCAACTAGTTTGTTGTGAAAAGCCTCATACAACAGAAATGTTCAGTTTGAAGAGTTCCAACTTTTAGAATTATTTAATTTGCTAATATTGACATGTGATAGAACCAGGTAGTGCTTTCAGAATACAGATATGCCAAAGTGGAAGATGCATCAGAAAGTTCATTAAAAATATGATTGCAAAAGACACGTGACAAGTGGCATGAGAAGTTGAAAACAATGTATTAAGACATAGTAAACTGACGGGAGTCTATAATTAGCATCTGTAATCCTATAGTTCTTAATCCTGTACAATGACTGTACTTGGCATGACAATCTGTTTTTTTAACCAGATTAGACATCTTGCATTTCAAGAAATAAAAGCAATACCATTCCAAAGACATTTGACTGTGCTAAAATTAATCACCAACAGATTTATTTTGTCAAAGTTCTGTATTTTGCTATATGTAATACTTAAAAAGTCAGGCAGCCACAAACCACATATAACTTACATAGTTAAAATTAAAAGTTCAGACAATTTGAATTAAATCCAGAGACATAAATAAGTAAGCATTTTTGCTTGGGAAAAAGAATCTTTTTCAAAGGAGTACTTTTATCCCATCCTTGGTTCCTTCCTGAGCTGCACATCGGTGTCAGAGCAGGGCTGCTCCTCCAGGGATCATGAGCTGAGAGGCAAGGATAATCCCACCAGTAAAGGCGCAGTCCAGAGCAGGGCTAGGCTGGTGATAGCAACAGGGTTTATCATACACCCGGTGACCATCACATGAGGTGACACATCAAATTAGGTCCAGGATCCACCCAGGAAGTCTTGTCAGGAAGAGCAAGAAACAGAACTAGAGACCTATATGTAGACCTATACTTTTAGAATCCTAGAGTCGTAGAATTGTTTGGGTTGGAAGGTCTGAGGTTCATCCAAGGAGTGAGCAACCAAGACAGGCTCACCCAAGACAGAGCTCAGGCAAATCCTAGTGTTCTGGGCCTGATCTTAAATGGAGCCCCAGGCTCCCTTCCCACTATGGGAAGAAAGTGCCTGAGTAGCAGTCCCAGATGAGGCTGCTCAAGGCAAATAAGGTCTTTTAGTGCCCTTAGGTCCCTGGCGACCAGCAAACTGAAGTCCTTTTAGAAACAAAACCATGCACTGCTATTGCTCCAAATGAGCAAAGTCGCTGTTGCCAGTGGATAGTGACGTAGAATTTACAACTTTGGTGGAACAACATAAGCCATAGGTGCCATCTGCGATTGAACAGATGTGATCTGACAGGACCACTCAACAAAACCGCACAATGTACAAAATCTGGAGGAAGGACTTCACTGAAACTGTATTGTTTCTGATGAACACTAGTACTTGCTGCACCCATCAAATCTAGTCACTCAGCTTGTTAAATCAGTTTATCTGTTCGTTTTGAACTCCTTGGTGTGGTTAAGTGCCGCAAATCAGAAGTTCCTGTTCTCCAGCCAAGTAGAAAGCTGGACAGATATCTTGCCACATACTTGGCCACAGCATCCTACATAATAACAACTGACAGTCTCACTTGTCCAGCATCTCTCCAGTCATACTGGTGCAAAATGTGGTAAACATAATTGCAAACGGTTACTGCACTGTGCAGAATTCCCTCTGACTATTGCATCTCTGTCTGTCCAGGACCATCCATCTGAGAGGCTGTGTCTTCAGATGTGGCTGTTTCCTTCACTAATAGTTATAAACCACTGGACCAAAGAGATCTGTTTCAGGGAGAGAAAAGCACAAGAGACAAAGGTGTTTCACAGAAGGTAGCCCCAGACCATGGCAGTCTTCTCTGTGGCAGGCAAGAATGGCTGCAGGACTTCAAAGAAGCCAAGCACAGCATTTTTCTTTGATCTGACTTTAATTAAAGTTTCTCATCTATAGGCACAAACACAAATGCTAGCTAATGAAATTTTTCCTCCTACATGTTGGGAGGAATGAAAGAATGAGATGGATGTTCTCTTAATAAAAGGTGTTTGAGTGTGTGGTGGGGGAGGATGTCTCAACAATTTCAAAGATAAATAAAGCAGATAAATTTTGAAATCTTATTTTCAACTTGTCTGTGGTACTTTCTTTTATTATGTTTTTTAATAGTGAATGAACTGTAATTATTACATCGCTTTCAATGAAAGTGTCATAAAACAATAAACTCAAGAAGTTGGAAAGGATGAATCTATTAATATAAGTCACATATGCATTGCAACCCCATAAAAAGCACAGTGATAAGAAACAGAGGATGATCCACTATGTACAAAAAGTTGAAGAGACTGTAAATCTTATCTATTTTAGAAGATGTTTTTTTTCCTTCTAGTAGTCTAACTGAACCAGTGCTAGGAGTTTTGGCAACCATGGTATAGACAAGAATTTCCCAGTTAAGCGTATTTCTTCAGTCTTTAGGTAAGCATTTGGAAAGCAAGTCTAATTGGTACATTAGCATAAATAAGCACCTAGCTTATGGGAATCCTAAAACTACAGATCTTTTAACTTTTTGCTATTTCTCCTGACTCAACTGATAAAACATTAAACTATTGAAGCCTGTGGTTTTCTTCAAACCTACCCATTAAAAAAAAATCCAAAATGGTAGCCAGTAGGCAGGACTGATGTTGACTACTCCTAAAACACTTTCTTGAAACTTCCAGTGATCGAAGATAGCACAGCCTTCCTAAGCAGTACATTCTAGTACTGAACTATCCTTGGAGTTAGAAACAGTTTCCAAAGTCTAACCTAATCTCCTTTGCTGCAGTGTAGGACAAGAAGTAATCACAGTACTACAGTATCATAAGGTTGGAAAAGACCTTTGAGATCATCGAGTCCAACCTATGACCCAACACCTACACCTACTCCTACTCTTCAACTACACCATGGCACTAAGTGCCTCATCCAATCCCTCTTTAAACACGTCCAGGGACGGAGGTAATGGTCTTATCTCAGGAGATGCAGGAAGCAACAATCTTCAGGGTATGTGATGGCATCATCTATCCACTCAATTTTTTTGAAGAATAAACACACTTATTTTAATCTTTCCTTACAGGTGATGGGGTTTAGAATGCCAATTATTTTTATTATTCTGCCTGGACTTCTTCATCTTTGTAAAAGAACAGTGTTCAAGCCTGGGCACAGCACTTCAGCTGAGATCTGAACAGCACTGACTTTAAGATGTCTGCTTATATATCCCAGCAAAAATCCCTTGCTTTTTTTCTTAACAACAGCAGAATGTTGCGTAACCAGTCTTTCTCCAACTTATGTGTAACTTCACTTGTGAACTTTCTTCTATGTCTATTGTTACTTGATGAATTCTAACCTTGTTCCAAAAAAAACCTTTATGGCCCTTCATGCCTTGCAAATTTGATACGTGCACTCCCTATTCCATCAGCCAAGTCATTATTTAAACTATTGCACATTATAAGAACTTGAATGATCCTCTGAGATGGGATGCTTTGCTTTAACAATTAGACATCCAAAATCATGGTTTGAGGGTGATTTTCAAACTAGTCTTCTACTGTCTGCAGTAGTTTATGCTAGAGAGAGTCCCTTCCTCTTTTGCGGGAAGTCACAGGAGAGAGTTTCAAAAGCCATGCCAAAGTCTACCTATATCACACGTATTGCTTCTTTCCTATTTGTCAAGGAATGATTCAAATGCTGTGCTCAGATCACCTAACAAATCTACTGTAGCATCAAAACCTCAAATCACTTCACAGTCCCTTCCTCTGTGAGACTTGCCAACACACTAAATCAGCATCAGAAACGAGAGCTTAAAGTGATGTCTAAAAAGTGAATGCTCATTGAAGTCCTGTATTCTTTAATTCAAAGTCAAGGTTTGACTGCAAAAAAATATTAATTTAAATAAATACCTTTTATACACAGCATATATCTATACACAACCCGCAGGCCTCATTGACATAACAAGAATGGCAAATTTGTTATCATGTTAAAAAACACCCACGTAACTTTTATATGACTATACAGAACACAGCCTAATCAGGGGAGACACCAATGACTAGAGAATTTCAATTGTCCATTAATTATTAAATGACAACTATTAAATGACGAGGATTAAAAAGAAATTTCCCCTTTGAGCACATTAGTTTACAATTGTCCACTTTGACCGTACGACTGATTGTGCAGCCAGGCTGCCCAAGTAGGCAGATTCTGCTGTTGCATATAAAATAAATAGTGCTTCCAGTTTTTTTTGAAGGTGGTTATAACTGTAATTCAATACTGAGCGGAAGAAACAAAAAACTGAAATGGCCTTACCAACTTATGTAAAGACCGACATGTGGTTTCGTTTATCTTTAGAAGCAAGCCAGGGACGGATCCAGAATGCAATTAAAAATAGTACATGTTCATCCCTAGCCGGAAGACAACAGAGATGCCAAACCTGAACTCAGCAATCAGAAAATATAAATACAAAACACATTTTTACCTGAAAATTAACCCCTCATAAGCCAAACAAATTTGTAGCCCTAACAAATCTGTAGTCAAGAATACTTCTACTTGATGAGACTTCAAAAATAGCTCCACCAAATATTTCAAATAATAATGGTGAAAAGCACAAGGTGAGGATTCAGGAATCCTGAATTGGTTTGTCCACAATGCTGCTTTGGACCTGGGTACCCGCATGCCTTAATTTATCCATCTCTAAACTGAAACTCACGAGACTTTTTCCTCCTTCCCCCATAACAAGCATTCATGTGATAAAATTTAAATAACAAATTTTTCAAAGGTCTTCATTCTTTCAGACTGAAGTTGCTGTAACAATGGGAAATGGGTGGATTTTTCTTTATTTTTGCTCAATAATACAGAGATTCAAAACCAGTGAAGCCTGCCAGTTATTGGTATGTTCTGCTCTGCAGGTCCCAACTATTTCCCTATGTGTTAGAAATACTGTTTTAATCATAGAATCATTTAGGTTGGAAAAGACATTTAAGATCATTAAGCCAAATCGATGTCCAGTGGGCATTAGAATGCCTCCCAGTTTAGAGTGGTCTTTTCTTCTCCTTGTCTCCTGAGCTGGCGCGTTCACGGTGGCAATGCTCTATAAGTTCAGCACAGCAAAGAGGCATGTCTGAAAAGTAATCTAAATCCTTTACTAAGTTGCCTAGATGGTAAAAAATGCTGAAGTAGTATTGAAACCAAAGCAGTTCCAATTCCACAAAAAAGAGAGATTACTTCGTTACACCTCACAAAGTGACTTTAGAAGTACCAGCTTCCCAGGACCCCTGTCTCCGCTAGGATTTACATCTGCTTTACCTTGACTGGAAATATGCCAACACTCAGCATGGCAGGAAAAGTTTTCCCTCACCTCACTAAAACAGTCAAAGCATGGATTTGCCCAGAGGAGTGCGAAGAATGAACTCCCCGACTCACACTATTCAGTGCCTGTGTGTGTTCTGGGCCATGTGCTGGCTCAGCAGCGACAAGATGAGCCCAGGATTTGTTTCATCTGCCTCTGGCTCACAGACTAACCCTGTGTCTAGGGGACAAATGAGACTTTCGATTTTGAACCAAGCTAAACAAACGTAACGTTGTGTGTATTTTACAAAAGCTACCAAGGCTATTTAGGCAATTTCTAGGGGAAGAGTTATAGAAAGCAGAGAATGAGAGTGTTTGCTGCAATTCCGGTGGAAACTACTTGGCTTGTTGTCAATAGAAAAAGTAAAGGTTGTTTAGAATTTTTTTTCATGTTGGTTCACTAAACTGTCTGTTCTTTTTCCTGGATGCTACTTTCTGTTTTTATACTCTCCCCACTCCCCATTAGTCAATATCTGCAAAGGGAACAAATAAAGTTCTGAGGAACTTGTTTAATATTGGAGTATGCGAGTGAGGAAACCCAGAATCTGGCTTTAATACAGGACTGGCAGGACCACCTGGGGCATTTTTATCCCTTTCACATGTGTATCAAATAACATTTGTAATAGCAATAAGTATCATGAGGGGTTTTTGAACTAAAGCTAGCTAAATAAGAAAAAAAGAACTCATTTAAATTATTCCCTTTACAAAAAGAAATTGATGGTGGTCAGCCATTCCAATATATTTTTCATGCACAAATTCTAATAATCCTAAACTCACAAACAGAGCAAAAATAACCATTCCTTTCTAGACAACACCTAACTCAAAACAACTTGCCTTTTCTAAACACTTTTCCCTGCAAATGCTTTTCTGCCTGTTCTTGGCTTCCATCTTGTTCTTTGGATCTCTTGTCTCGTATTTCCCCTTCTCATACAAGCAGATGCTGCCACAAACCTCTCTGCCCAAGATACGACTCAAGGAAGTCCTCCATCCTTACAGATCCAATTGCATTCAGTGGTAATATGGCTCTACCTTTTGGGTTGAGGCCCCTTTTAACCTGAATGGAGATAACGAAGGGTGTGGTTTCTCCCATCAGTTGCAGTATGGTTTAATCACGCTTCTAACAGTGTTGTATATGGTAAAATGTACCATCACTGCACAGTCATTACATCACAGTGTTATTCTCTGAAAGTTATACACTAATCTGCATCACCGTTCTTACAGGTCTTTTTTCATATACAAACATCAAAATACATTCCTACAGAGAATTTCTTAAAAAAGTAAGCAAAGCTGTCCTTTTTAACTATTAAATGAGAAAAACAGAATTATTCAGTTGTACTGTTATGTATATTGTCCATTGTTATGTATTATTTTTATTGATAGTATTGCTGGTTTTACCATTATTGTTGCTATTACTGTTAATAATCTTACATTTCCACACAGGAAAATAGAGTGTTCATTTGCTCTTTTCAGAGATGTAACAGCACTAAGTGAAAACCTAGCCCCTTAATCCGTGAAGAACATGAGTTTATGATGCTTCCAGTGATACCTCAAAAACCCTGACTGAGAGCACAAACATGCCTGTTGTATGAAGATGCATTATTAACTCTAATACAAATAAACTCTTTTGATATTGTTATAGAAGAAACATTCCAATGTGAGAAAAGGTCCCTCTTTCTCAAATCTGTCTCTGTAAGAATTGCAAGAGACAATAATTCATTTTATAAAGCACCGGCTATTTATCCACCACCGATATTTTTCAATGTCCACAACAATATAAAATTCTGTTAACATAACTTTTTCATTAAAAAAGGAAAGAAATCACAATTTTGCAGCACGCTGCATGTACAAAAAGTTGATTATGCAAATCATTGTGCAATCTACAGCATTTTCAGGTAAACAAGGAAATTACCCAGTATGAAATGCTTGACATTATGAAGGAAGTTTTGAAACAATGGTCGTGTTGCAAAGCAGAACAATACTGACTGCAGCAGAGACATTCCATAGAGAAATATCAAGCACCTCTCCTTCTGCAGTTGCCCTTTTGATCATTTAGCTTTAACTTAAGGAGCAGGGAGGTGTGCTCAGCACTGGTGAGGCCGCACCTCGAGTGCTGGGTTCAGTTTTGGGCCCCTCACTCCAAGAAGGACATTGAGGGGCTGGAGCGCGTCCAGAGAAGGGCAACGAGGCTGGGGAGGGGCTGGAGAACAAGTCCTACGAGGAGAGGCTGAGGGAGCTGGGGTTGTTTAACTTGGAGAAGAGGAGGCTGAGGGGAGACCTCATCACTACCTACAACTGCCTGAAAGGAGGCTGTGACGGGGTGGGGGCTGGGCTCTTCTCACAAGTGACAGCGACAGGATGAGAGGAAACAGCCGCAAGTTGTGCCAGGGGAGTTTTAGACTGGACATTAGGAAGAATTTCTTTACTGAAAGAGTGGTCAGGGGTTGGAACAGCTGCCCAGGGAGGTGGTGGAGTCACCGTCCCTGGAGGTATTTAAAAGACAGATGGATGAGTTCCTTAGGGAGACGGTATATGAGGGAGGCAGGCATGGTTGGACTCAATGATCTCAGAGGTCTCTTCCAACCTTATGCTTCTATGATTCTATGATTCTAAGCTGAAACTACATTAGCATATATTCATTAATCCACCCAGCCTGTTTCAGGTGAACAAAGTAAGTAGCACTTTGGAGACGCAGGTCTTAAGTAAGAGAAAGTCCTCCCAGTCAATACAGGCTTTGCTTTTGAGTCTAGTTCCTGAACAACCTATTCCTGGTTGCTTTGTTAAGCCTGTCTTCTGTCTAACAAGTCCCGGACTGTGACATCAGTTTGCTTTTGTGTGTCTGTGCCTTCTGGCAATAAAAGGATTGTTGAGACTGATAACAGTCACAGTAATAATAATCTTTCTAATACCAAACTCAGCAGTACTGCATAATAAATGATGTTTATTTCATTAGAAGGAAGTTGCAAAGCAAAATATTTCTGAATACGGTCTTACAGTACTCGGAGAATTAATCTGTTGGGGCAGCAAGCTTTATCCTGCAGACAAATTCATTTATAATCCTCTGAAGTATTCTACCATGTGACTTCCAGAGATAAAAGAGTCTCCTTTAAATTTCCACAACCCACACTAAGTGATGCTAAGTACACTGCTATCTCTCGCACTAGATTAACTTTTAATTATTGCAATTTCTCTCATGAAAGGGACTGTAAGATATCACAGCAGCTCTCTACACATTCATTCTATGGGCAAAGGACATTTTATGTTAATTTACTCATTTATTTAAGACAGGAATTCCAACAGCAAGTGACACAGTATGTAGAAAAATAAAGTAAAACTCAATATATTCTCGTCTGAGAAAAGCTGAGAGCAGCTTCTTTAATACTGCCCTCTTCCCAGCATTTTAATTATTCACATCTTTTCAAGAAGAAAATTATTCCATGTTGTCAGACATTTTAGCCTAGTTATTGTGGCATTTCTTTGGATATTGGTGTTATGTGTTCTCGTTACAAATGCTGACATGTTTGCTTGAAGCTTCACTAACACACAACATGAATCAGTGTCTCTTCCAGAAATCTTCCAGCATCAACGGGCACAAAAACAGAGAAGAAGAGAAAGAAGCAAAAATAAGTGAAATTACTTGTATTTGATGGATTTCTACCATCTGCTGCACTGTGTCGTCCTGTTAAACACCCGTGGACATTATTAGCAGAAACCTGTGTACTTACATAGTGCTAAAATGTTGCTGTCTTTGTATGATTTATCTGTCTCCAAAGCACATCAAGAGAACATGAATGCAAAACACCCCATTAGCAGTGATCACTATTAGAGATGCATATAGAGAGAAACTTCTGAAAACTAATTTTGTAGGTGAGACCTCTCAAATTATTGTCTACCCTATATACTTATAAAACAAAGGATCCTCTTTTGCTCCTGTTTCATGATGATGCAACAACATTTGCTAAGGGTATCCGTCAGAAAAAGTCAGAAAAAGACAAAAAGTGATAAAATTAAGCTAGTAATTACAAATATGAAATACTATTTTACACACTTCACAAATCCATCCTTTTCTGGTAAACTTTTAGGAACAAACTGAATTTCTGCAGGCTATCTGCAATATGACACCTATTAAAGATAATTCCATGTGACAGCAAAGCTGGGAATGTCTTAGTAAATTACTGCTTACTTACTTACTTATCATAGCTTGAAGATAGCTTCATTTGGATTAATGGTGTGTAATAAGACTCCATATAGATTTTAAATGGTCTCCAAGATTTGCAAAATCATTTCTTAAATACAGTGGTGAAAAAAATTAGTGGTTTACAGTTTAAGGAGCGCTGGAATTATAGTGACAGTTTGCAGGTCCTTACTCATTATTATGAGATTTTAAGAATTTGCTATAAAACCTCATTTGATGCAGTGGGCCCATTGGGCTGATAAATGCTAATGACCATCCATACATCTTATGGTGAAAACAGTCACATAGCAGAGGGAAGACAATAAAAATCTGAATCCTTATGGAATTTTTTCCTCTTTTTATCTTCAAATATACATATTTATTTCCTCTATATGTTTTATGCATCAGCTGCCTATTAGCCAATTAATCAGCTGGCATCCTATTTGAATGTGTTTCTCCACTAAATAATGTCTTAAAGTGCTAGGAGATCACTCAAGTTGCTTAAATATATCTTTGTAGCATAAATGGACTCATTCAACAAATTTGGCAGAAAAAGAGGGATATGAGAAAATATGAGAGATGAGTTGCAGTTCATAATAATAGGTCACAAACTACAGGTCTGTCTGTTCTTTAGAGTCTGTTTCCAATCTCAGTCTTTGATGGAGTAGTCTTTACCGTACCAGCTTGGAAGAAATCATCAGAATTATTTTTTTTAAATTCTTTCTCTTGAATCTCTGGGAACTAGGCCAGGTTAAGTCATTAATAAGGCAGATAACGCTCCAGAAAACCTGCATCCCCTTTCCTGTCAAATTGCCCAAGGCTGCCTTGCCCAGCAAAGGCCTGCTGGCCCAAAACAGCATACCTATCCCGATCTGGTTGAAAGCTGATCAACGATGAAAAGCATGCAGCAACGGGGATTTATTGCTAGGCAAGTTGGAGGGAGGCTGCACGAGACAACCCTTCTCTGGGGAGTGATTGGCTGTAAGGAATCAACCCCACCCGACCTCAACTGATCACTGCTGTTACCTAGGAAGAGGCCAGGAGATCAACGTTGCCCATGAAACCTGTCCCTTCATCCCTCTGTCCGCCAGCTCCATCTCTTCTCCCCGAAGAGGCTATTGGGCCCCCTGCTTCCACCGTCACCACAGCCATGTTGTCTCTGGCCACTGGTATGTGATGGTCAATAATGGATGGGAGGATGAAGAGGATATGGGACAGTTGTGCCCAGTGTTTCTCCATCACCAGTGCTGTAACACCCCTGTGAAACTGCAGTCCAATGGTGGAGGGGCAGAGGAACGGATGCCACAGACCTCCCTTTGCTCTGGTGCCTCCCGAAAGGACTGCTCAGTCGCGTGCTCACTGCCTGTGCACAGCTTTCTTGTCATCACTACTCTCAAAGCTCCAACAGGCATTTCTTATAAAGCAGAATTGTCACGGCCATGCCAAGATCACCCAGAAGTAAAGCAGTGGGACCGTCATTAACCAATGTTTTCTCAGTCCTTAGCCTTCTGTCAGAGACTGGGAAAAGCATTTGCTCCTGTTTTCTTCCTCCTGAGTCCCCATCTTTATCCTCTGCCTCTAAAGCAAAAGACAACTTCTAATGTCTTGGGGAAAAAAAAGATCTTTGCAAAGCTATATAGCTAGTCCTTACTGAATCACAGATATTATCGTGATGGCTTTCACAGCTCCTCAGTAACAAATGAGCTTTGGGAGCATTCTACCTATGTGTTGTGTATGTGGTGGATTCAAAATACCAATATAAAGCTAAATTGAAGAGCTGAATCAAAATGTAAGACTGACTTAAAATTTACAGTAAATGTCTCTAGTCACTCACACTAACACAGAATTTTGTATCAGCTAGAAAAGATAGCAAGTTTATCAACTGGGGACATTGCAGTAGCAGTTACAAGCTGTCACTCTCTCTCCCCTTTCCTCCCAGGTAAAGTTGAACCCAAGCAACGTATGGGTCTGGGCAGCTTAAAACGGGAGGACTGCAGAAGGATGTGTCCAGACAAGTCAAAGGGTTCAGTGTAGCTGTGCAGCAGCCTCGGTAAGCAAGGACTCTACACCAATCAGGTCTGCTTCTCTTGGGGATGGGACAAATGGAGAAAGAGAGATAAAAATATCGCCTGCCTCTGGGAAAAATCCAGCAAGGACTTAAGGGTACCCCTAGTGATAAAAAGAGGAGTATTTCCTACAAAACCAGTCACAATGGAGCTACATGTCTGGAAATATGTATTTATTTCTGCCTCAACACGCAGCAGCTCTAATCTCATGTCTTCTGCAAAACAGCTCAGAGCTGGTGGAGCAATGTCAGCTGATTCAATTTGCAGGGAGACCAAAGAGCCGCCAGGAAAACCACCTGATACCCCCACTCTCTGACACACAGAGGTGCAATTATTTACTGCTCAGTGAGACCAGAGAATGATTATACTCAGAAAAGAAATATGATTTAGGTCTAAATAATTGTTTTACCAGTGACCTTAAAATATTCCTGTTGTTAGCAGTTTTCCTTGCAAAGGGCAGCGACTGTAATAGGATCAGGCAGTATGTTTCTTCGTGCCAAGTCACTGAATGCTAAAATGATTTGTCATCTTTCGCCACAGGGCACTGCCTGACACACACATGCCACAGTCTAATGTCTCGCCTGCTTTGACATCAAAGTGTCTTCCTTCTGCTATTGCAAATGAGAAGAAAGGCAACCAGTGGCAGCCACCGATTTGCTTTCCAAGAGAGTTTTAATTAAAAAAGTGGTCTCAAATAGCTTAATGGGACTAAGGCAGGGGTGGAAAACCTTTCATCATAAAATGTATTAAATCTATAAATCTTGCTTACTCTATCCCCCTGCAATTTTTTTATTTACTTCACAGTCACATTATTTCATTCTCTGTAGAGATTTATGGCAGCATTATATGACATCTCCTGGGCTTTCACAGTCTATCACCTTTTACAACTCTCTCTTAATGCTATGGGCCATAAAAGTCTGAGTTCATCCCATTTTACAAAGAGGAAAGGGGAAAGACCCTCCAGTCACAGAAAGGTTTTCACACGCTGAAATGTACCATCATTTATAGGTTCATTGAGTCTGATGTGACATGTGGTAACAGTAACTCTGCCTGTTTGGTGGGATGGGTAATTCCTACAGCATATCCTGAAGTCCTGGTTTCCCAATTTGAATCGGCAGTGCAGCAAAAATGTGCTCCAAGATGAGACTGAGGTGCAGCTGAGGCTGCACATTCCCAAGTTTGGTGGGGTTGCCTCCAGTCTTCCCGTTCAGATGTTGTCAGTGCTATTTACCGATGTGTCTTTGCAGGGCAGGATCAACAACATCACTCTTTTCAAGAAAAGTTTCAGAGAAAAATACTCCTTTCTTGTCCATCCTGTTTTGGGGACAGGATATAAAATGAAGAAAACTGGAGGTGTCGGCCAAACAGTCGCAAGATTCTTCATTCAAATGAAAGGGGTCCTTCTGATGGCAAGTGGCGTTATAATTATAGACTAGAAAAGAGCAAGATCAGCAGCTGCTGCTGGTGCTTGTGTTTGTTCCCTCTGTAACTGACAGGACAGAGTACTTGGCAAAAACAGACTTCCAGAAGTGGAAACATATTTTAACCCCTGCTCTTGTCAGTCCACTCCTCCTGCTCGGCAGGAGAACCCACTTACTCCAGTTTAAAGGAAGAGCGAGGTGACTACTGCAGACCTGAAGGGGTCTCTAGGACATCTGAGAAAGAGGAAGGGTCTGAAATTTGCCTTTGGGCTTGGACTGCTGAATCAAACTAGCAGGTCAGTGGATATAGCATGAGCTTAATATGCTTTTATAGTTGGCTTAACTCTCACTTTCTTCACTATGGCATAGACTAATAAATAAGGTGATACAATGACAGGGGTACGTCTGGGCACGGCACTGTTTATTTATACATTCGGTAAAGTGCCTTTCATGGTCAGTTAAGAAACACTGATGGCTGTTATTTTTTTACTGTGGTTTCTCTCTGAACCCTAATGCATCCTGAAATCCTCAGCCCTGCAAAAATCCCATTTACAGTTGGGCTCAATATTAGTAGGGGGGGGAAAAAAATCTTTTACCTTTAGGTGTTTGTGCCTAAAGGCTTCCGATGATCTTGGCAAAAGCAGAGTAATATATAACTCACATTTCAGCCTGTGCTTGAGAAAGTTTCAGAGAAAGAACAAGCAATGAACAGAAGGAATAGCAACGTCATAGATATGAGCCAAAGTCTCTGTGGGCATAAAATGGGTAAATCCATACCAGCAGAAAGCCTAGCCCTGTATCTGCTAAGGAAATTAAGGGCAACACGATTAATAGGGAAGTCCTTCATGACACCAGAGCCTGTGGTATCTAATCTAATGCTCTCTGTTCTTCCGCAGCCCTGGCCAAAAGAGTGCTCAGGCAGGAATGTGCTGGGGGGCTTCATTATGCTTCATTCTTCCTGTCCGTCTCAGTTTTAGCTTTTTAATTTCCTGTGACCATGAGTAAAGTTGGAAGGACTTTCAGTCAACATGTTGCCCATGAACCAAGAGCTTGGGATCACCGTGGAAGAACCAGACCTAGCACAAGGCTTTACCCTAGAACTTGCTATTGTGTGGAGAGGGGGGCTCTACCCAAGAGACTGTAGTTGTTCCCAGAGAAAATAACAGAAGTGCAGATTCAAGTCATAGAATCATAGAATCATTTGTTTGTGAAGGGACCTTAAAGATCATCTAGTTCCAACCTGGTTTGCTATGTTGTGAAATCTAATCAGACAGACATATCGCTGTCTTCCATAGTTTCATATAGTCTAAAGGGTTCTTAAATCACCCAAGGTAATGTATATTTTAGGACATTAAATGATATTACCGTGAAGTCCCTATATGAATCTATATGAATCCAATGAAAAAGGATGAAGTATCTGTTTAGCAGGACACTAGAACACGGTGCATCACAGGTGAGGCAGGGCAAGGAAACCAAGGCTCCCAAACCTGAAATTGCTGGAACAGTCCCACTTTTCTTTGCCCCATTTCAGAAACAGAAAGAAAAATGCTGCAGGTATCCAGTACCTCCCAAACTAATGTGAAGAATTTCTATTCAGTACCCAGGGCATCAAGTACATTGTTAAGAGAAATGGCTGGAATCTGATTAAGTGGAATTAGTTGCTTGAATTAAACAGGCAAATTGCGCTTCATGGAGAAAACACTTCTCTCCCAGTCTAATGCCGAGGGGGAAATATTCTTAATCCTGAATCCGGTTATCATTACAGCTCTGCAGTTGTGCTCAAAACACACCCACCAGGCCTTGCAAGACAGGATTTGCTGCAGCTCCATAGAGGAGGTGGAGGCATTTTGTCCAGCCGAGCTATTGGCCGGTTCCTGGTACCGCCTAGTTCCTCGTGCCTGGGAGGACGACTCATTCCTGAACCCCATATGCAGAAACGGGGCACCGTGAACTTGACACTAATCATTGCCCTCCTGCAGAGCTGCAGGTGCTGTGAGGGTGCTGCAAGCAATCTCATTCCCCCATGGCCCACACCAGAAGGGAAGGGACAGAAAGTGTCACAGATGCCCAGATACCAGTGGCAGAGTCACTCAGCCCCAGCCCTGTATGTCCCACCTATCCAAATTATTCCTGAAAGTCATCTTTTCCCAACTATCTGGTCTCATCTTAAAGATCCTAAAACACACTGTGCCTACCCAGTTACCTGTTCCAATATTTGGTTGCCGCAACAGTCAGCATTTTATGTTTTACTTAAGACTGCATTTGTCCAACTTTATCACCTAATTGTTGCACTGCGTTACGCTTGGGGGTTGGTTTCCTGCCAAGCTATAAGCCCTCACATTATCAGATATCTTTTCTAGATCTAAGTCTCTATAGGAGGTTTCCATTCCAAATTGCATATGAGTGGGGAGATAAAAGACACGCTTCTTGACAATATGACTTGAACGTACATACATCCCATCATCAGTGGGCAAGGACTAAAGCCTCCTACAGTGATCCTAGGAAAATCAGTGTATTGATATTGACCCTATTCCTTCCCTATAGCCCAACCACAGACTTCTCCCATCGTTTATAAAGCCTCATTTCTGCTGAAGAATGGAAATGTCTGCTTCCATTCCTTAAAAATTGCATCCTGACCACAGGCTTTTTAGCAGACAAGACTTCATTTCTGCATGCCAGTCAGCAAGTTTGGCTCCTGAATTGAATTTTTTGGAGTTCAACAATGACATCAAAAAAATTAAAGGCCTGTGCCAAGTCTCAGAAACAGGAAAACTATCATTTTGATACTAAACAAAAAAAACAAAAAAAAATCTCTGAGCCCACGCTGACAAACCACGAGCAGCCATTCTGCAGACAAGTGGAGACAGTCTGTCAGCAATACCAGGCTTATGGTGTCTTTTCCCTGCTGATTCCCTCAGTGACTAAAAGAAAAAGTGGCACTTTACCAGCTGAATTTTAGTGGCATACTTTATGCTCTGCATCAGAGACGCAGCCAAGTTGCATAAAATACTATCAAACTGTCTATTAACTAGGGGTTCAGATGTTTTTTTCTAGGAGGAAATGAGCTATACTGGCATCGATAAAATACACACAAGAATTATATTTACGGTACACAATAGCTACCCTGAGGCTTTGTGATTGTCTTAGTTATTCCCTTCCTTGAATGCTGTACAAAACTGCTTTCAACCACATTTGTAGTTAAGGGGTTTTTTTGTAAAAACGTAACAATTCCTGTAGCATCTCCCTATTCTGGATAAGCAAGTACAAAACGAACCCAGAGTAAATATTTATCTGTATACTTTTAGTACTGCTTTAATTACGCTGTGTCACATAATGCCTGCAACCCTGTGGGTTTTTTTTACGTGGCCGTGCAAGTATTGATGAGTACATCTAGCTGCCAAGCTGAGAAATAACAGGGTTCCCCAGCTGATCTCAGCTGATGTTGTAGCTGTTAATGAAAGAGGCAGTCTCCAAATTTCCTTTGGGTTTAGATGAGTATAATTACCAAAGCCAGCTAAAAATATTGGCTGGGGAGGAGAGCGCATTTGTGGAATTCAGCTTTACGTCACTTGCTGGAATGCTGACAAAGTTTACTTCCTTATTGTTGCTCACACTGGACTGGAGCAAACTGGAAGTAAACAGAGGTTTCAGAGATGTAACATCTCCTTGCCACGGCCACCCAGGCAGGTGGCCACATTGGATGCTGTCTGTTGCTTTTGGGTAGCCTTTGAGGCAAAGCTTCGAAACAGTCTCATGTCAGTCAATCTGCAGGTCTCGAAGGGGCTTGTAACTGCAAGATTCATTTATTTCTCTCACTCTCTCTATATAAACATACAGAACATGTAATTACGTGTATATATATACACTATTATAATTGTATGTGTATATGTGTATGTGTGTGTATATGTGTATGTATCTGTATGTACAAGAGTGCATTTAGGTTAGGATACACAGTCTAAAATGTTCTTGGTTTTCTGCTTTTCTTCTACTGTTTCTAGGCACAGCCTGCTAAGACAATGACAGTCACCTACTCCAGCAAAGTAGCAAATGCCACTTTCTTTGGATTTCACAGATTACTCCTAAAGTGGAAAGGCAGCATCTACAAATTGCTGTACAGAGAATTTATTGTTTTTGCTACTCTTTACACAGCGATAAGTGTATTGTACAGGTACACTCTTTTCAATTCATATCTCATTAAATACTGTACTGAAGTTTCACGCTTCATAGTGTTAAGCTGATGAATGATGGATGGGGGAGGAGGTTACTAAATAGTTATTGCCTCAGACCTTTTTAAATGTCCTTTCCTGTCCAAGTTTCGCGTTCCAGAGAAAGCATGTAGAGTATAAATAAAATACTGTCTATCATATTCAGCTGATTCTGCTTTCAGCCCAGTGTTGAGCAACCGTCCTACTGACATCAGTCTACATAACCACTCGCAGCTCGCCTATATTATATAACTTTCATCATTCTGCCATTGAGTTGGCAACAGTGAATGTACCTCTCTGCTTAAAATGATAAGTACAGACCTTTCATTCTACTTGCAAAACTAACTTTAGTTGCTCAGTAGTAATTTCTCCAACAACACTGAAGGGTAGTATTTTGAAAACCAAGTTACATCGTCAGGAAAACCGAAGTTTTGCCTAAAGCTAGGACAATGTGGCAAACTTTCTTTTTAAGCTTACAGAGAGCCAAGCAGAACTGCATGGAAACCAGACATGGTGATTACCCATGGTGACCCAGCACCTGCGAGGGTCACATTAGAAGGAGATTTGCTTCTTCCACCAGGGTGTGGATTAAACACCTGTATGCCAGATGCAATGCATCAATTAGTACAGTGAAACTTTTAATTGATGAAGTACACTGCACAGATGTATCAAAATCATGGTTAAGCTCTTTTCTTGATCTGTCATTAGACCTCAGTGTTTGCTTTTCATGTGAAGCAAGGAGAAAATGAGCTTCAGTTTGTCTGAGATTAATCACTAATTTTCCAAAATGTTCAGTAATATATACCTGTAAACTCAGAAGGAAGATTACAGCATTAATATGTAAAGAAACATCAGAGTCACATATTTAAATTAATCTAGTTTTTCTGAAATGCTAGCTGATTAAAGACCATGGTAAACACACCACAGAAAGCCTTCTATGCACCTGTAGGATTTATTGCAAGTAAAACCCACCAAACATTTGTCCTGTCATCTTCTCATATGAAATCAAAGAATAACTGTAATACTCACCTATTCAAATAAAATTATTGTTTATATTTAAGCTTGTTGTATTTCATGAGGTATCCTTCTCCATGGGAAGAAGCTACCATGCTACGCTCACTTTCTACCATCTGCTGAATATTTTCCTCATGGCAAAATAAATACAGATGTGGTTTTAATCTTGTGGAAAAGAGAAATTTCTTAGGGGTAAGAGTGAAAGTGGCTACAACAACATAACATTTTAAAATAAGAGCAATTAGAGGTTAGTAACCTTTTGCAATTCAAGCCGACTGTAGCATTTTTATTAACTAGCTTACCCAAAAATGAGCGCAAGCTCTACTTACAAGTATACAGCTTACTATCATCATTGGCCTGTACGAGATAGCAAGCTAATTCTGCGGGTGTGTTGATCCTAATTAGTAGTGCCAGTCAAATTAGTCATGAATATTGTAGTCTCCTCAAACTTCTTTATTACATGCCAACACTTTACCTTTAAGAATACACTTGAAGACATTAGCCAAGGTTACTCCTGATTGCATATACTTGATTATATGTATTTGCACTTTGTAGCTAATGCCAGAATATTTTGTAAGGACAGATACATTTTATTTTTGGTGCAGATTTTTTCTTACAGGTAGCCAAAAACGGTTCTTTGAAAGATTATCCATTTACTGTGACAAATATGCTGAGCAAATCCCAGTAACTTTTGTGCTTGGTAAGTATCGGTCGTGTGTGAAATTATTCTGACTCTGTTCAGGTGTTTTGTGAATGTCAGTGCATGGAAGCATTTCAGAGTTGAGGGACAGATGAGAGGTTAGAGGCTCACAACAAAATCATCATCAGCTTCCAACAGGTCTCTTTAAATCTGAGTTGCTTTTATCACATCGACACTTATGCTCATGTTCTTAATACACCAACAAAGGAGTAAAGTTTCCTTAAAAAACCCAAAATATATATATATGGTGCCCACTAACACTGATACATTATGCCTGATATTTCAAAGCACTAAATCCACTTAACATTTACCACAGAGCAGGAGAAATGGAAGTTTATGAGTATGAGATACTCATCTGGAACAGGCTGTTAAGTTGCAGTGACTGTTAAATAATTAGCATTGATTGCATCCTAGGTTTCGATGTTACTTACTGCTTTTATTCAGGGAAATGCAGCAGCTTAGTGATATGAATAACACTCTGCAAGCTGAATTAAATTAATCTGAAGAGAAATCACGATAGGCAGTGGACTTTTATTTTCCCTTCTAACCCCCAGGTTTCTACGTCACTTTGGTGGTGAATCGCTGGTGGAACCAGTTTGTGAACTTGCCGTGGCCAGACCGACTGATGTTCCTCATCTCTAGCTGCGTCCAGGGCAGAGATGAATATGGGCGCTTGTTAAGGAGGACTCTCATGCGTTACGTGAATTTAACGTCTCTGCTGATCTTTCGCTCCGTGAGCACAGCCGTGTACAAAAGGTTTCCCACCATGGACCATGTGGTAGGAGCAGGTACTGCCAAGTCCATCTCCTGGAAATATCTTCCCTTTCCCTCAGAGGTGAGGGCACAGGGAGGGAAGGAGGCAGTCTTATTTTTAGTTTCCTCTTTGGCCCCATGTGTGCCTCCTATTAACCTGGGTCAAAGTTATCGCGATTTTGACAGTGGCACAAATGTCAAGTCCTTAAGTAGGCATCTTTAATACTCTTAAAGTCTTCATCTAGCAACACTTTAGAAATCAAATGAATTTGAGGCTCTTATGTGGATCTGCTCTCAAATATCATGGAGGCAACAGGCCTGCCGCAAACACACAGGCATATGGAGCAGGTGCAACATTATCGAAAGCATGATAAATAACATAGTTGTGCTGTAGTGTGATGCGGTGGGAATGGTGACTTGATATATGGCGTTGCCTCGATGTCTAGGATATAACTTTGTCTTATGTGTCAGAGACTGATTCTGTAGGCACTTCACAATTACAGCGTTATCTCTATTTTTTTTAAGTAGATAGCATTTTTTAAGTAGATAGCATTTTAAATACATTGCACCTTTTAAGTGTTGTAGCATACTTCAAAATCTCCAACTCCAGCAGTTTTTTCTTTACATTTACAACCTCATCTTAAGCTTAGTTTTATCAGGGATAAATATACTAAGTACAAAGCATGTCTTTATTTTCTGTTTGATAACATCATAAGTGTGATGATGGGGAAGAGAGTTCAAGCATGTAAGACATTGTTTGTCTATGAAGGACTGACTGCTGAGTATTTAAAGGCAAGGTGTGATGGCATGCCTTCTCACTGGCATTGTGAGTGTAAGGTGTAGGACTACAGTGCAGAGATGTGGGCATCTCTTCCAAATAAGAGAAATCATACGCGTTTTACTGAATGTCTTGCAGTTCTTAAAATTCCTCCTTTGGCAGAGATTAGTAAGTGAAGTTGTAGCATGTTAAAGTATGCAGTGCGTATATACATATACAAATTTCAAATGTGTGTGCAAAGCTTTGTGTATTAAACGAAAATCCAGGGAGAATGCACTGATCTTACTGAAAAAAATCATTTATGTTGTATTCAGTTGGATTTGAAAGTGCTGTTCAACTAAACTCTTTACCTGAGCCTGTGAGAGGTCATGGAAGCTTCTGTCACTCTCCCCAGAAATCTGCTTCTAGTACGCACTGGAAAATTACAACATTTCCAACAGGCTAATCCAGCTCTGCCTCCCTATTGCTACAGACAATCTGTTCCAAAAGAGACAGCATTGTACAAAAATTGTAGACTGGAAACCAAGTTGTTTCATTTTGTTTTTTTTTTTAAAAGCAGTGGAAAATATTCTACTACAAACTATATAACTAAGTATTCAGTGTAGTCAGCCCTGTGCGTATCAGTATATATTCTGTAAGTTTTAATGCATGTTGTGCCCCAGAATTTTTGTTGATGCAGTACTGAGCACGTACAGATAAGTTTTGCTCCTATTAAAATGCAGTGATTAAGACACTACTCTGCAAGTATCCCGGCCCTAGGTCCCTATGGCATTATGTATCAGACTGCTAGGGGGGGCAGCATTTAATATGAATGTGAACGGCAGAATCTGATACTTAGAGCACAGTCGTCATTGAGACAACTCGTGCCGATTTTGCATTTCGCTATCAAACTAAGAACTGCCAAAGCGTAACTATTGCTACACTTCTCTCTTTTCAGCAAATGAACTGCTTAAATTCACAGATTTTAAATCTGAGAACAGTATCATGATCTGACTCATCCATAACACAAGGCATAAAAGCTTACTCACAACATCCTTCATCATGTTGCAATTTCTGACTGAGCTTTAATATCTTCTAGGAGTTTAACCTGCCCTGGTTTAAAATTCAACGGAGTATACTGGAGGTATACACCAAATCTGAGGTGAACTCACATTCACAACTATGAACTCACGGATGAAAAGTGAAATTTTATTCTCAGTTTGAACATGCATAGAGTCATCTTCTGGTCACTGGGTCTTGTAATCACAAGGTTCAGGTTGTTCTTTTTCTAATTAGATGTAAACGCCACTTTTCTCTCGGTAGTTACCAGAGTGTGTAAAGACTTGAATAAACTAAGGAGCTTCACCCCCTGTAGTCTCCCCTTACAAGATACATTCTTCAGTGCTGGATATTCCTCCTAAGTCTCTCCTGAACTGTTTCTTTTTTTTAAGACTCTTTATGGAGCTGTAGGCAGTAGATACATACAGATTCATGACATTATGATGCTGAGTGCTGCAGCATGTGTGCCATAAACATCAAAAGCCGAACAGCAGTCCTGAGCGTACCAATCCTACTGGCTGCAAAGGGCAAGAAGGAAGTTGGATGCTTAAGAACATGAGTCTTAAAGAACGTTAGTAACATGCCAGCAGCAGGGTAAAGAGCAGCCCAAACAATTGAGAGGAAATGCTGAAGAGAAACACAAGGTGTGAGCTCAGCTGCATGAATACCTACAGCCAGCTGAAGTGTGCAGTCCCAGACCCCCTACTGGAGTGATGTAACTGAATGAATTCTTTCCCACATAACACAGAAAGTGAAACTTTTAAGTACTTGACCGCTGTTAGTGCACTCTGGAGACATGGGAGATGACCTATTTTCAGTTCGGTCTTCTCTAACACGCAAGTAGCTTTCTGAATATTTGGCACGGGTGCTCTGAAACAAGCCTTGCCTCAAACTAAGTTTTGACAGGAGAACTGGATACTCTTTGAATCACTTGAGGGAGATCACGAGTGACATCTTCTAGCTAGATTTGTGTTCCCATCAATAATTTTCCCGTAAGACTACTTTGGCTGACACTGTTCATGTTAGCATCCTTTGATTCCTTATTGATTGCAACCCATGTCAAGCTTTTAATGCTTTTGCAAGGATTCAGTGCTCTGTCATTCCTTAGAACATCCTTTTTAAGACCTTGGCACAGCATTTGCCAAATATTTCTATTTTTCTGGAACTACTCCGGTGTTACAGTGCTTGTCAAAACCAACAATCTTGTTTGGAGAGTTCCTCAGTTAATTCTTTGAAGACTCTTGAATAATAATAAGTTGACCGTGTTCAGAAACCATTTAATTTTAATAACTGAGGTTTAATATTCTCCCTTGTATTTGATGGAATATAAAGTGTATCTTTACCACTGTACTAATAGGAAGTGGTTCTGTTCTCTGTTGTTTGTATTGCCATATCCTTCAGCAGCAGTAAGAGAAATCTAGAATTGTTTAATATTTCCTGTGAATGCTAGTCATTATTGATATCCATCAAAGGGAATATTTAATTAATATTGACACAAACACCTTAACTTTAAAAATACTGACAATTTGAAAGTTATTCTTAAAAAAGCAAGGCTTTGTTGAGCTTTTCTGGACAAAAAGGTATACAGTTTAGGTTGAGAGCCGAACTGATCCTTAAAGCCTTGCTGTTCTACATGACCCCCTCAGGCTGTGTCCTTCCAGATAATGACTTCCCACAGCCTCTCAAGCGACTTGCATCCAGTGTTTATTTCAGACTGTCAATTTTCTGATATTATCTCTGTCTGTTTCAACCTGATAAAAAAATCTTTTCCTGTCCTACAATGAACAGGCTGACCAGTCAAAAATCAAATATAACCTGAAAGACTGATTGACTTCTACGGAGTCAGGAGCCACAACTAGCTGGTCAATTTGTCTGGTTACCTGATAGGTTTTGTGCAGCTGATTATAAAAGCTGACTGCAAACTGCCCAGGGATCTTTTAAAAGCTATGTCTTATTCTGGTCTCAAATTCCAGGATACTGCAGGAGTACCGTGTCTTGCTGCAAAACCTCTCCTCTTCCACAAGATTTTCTGTACTGTCCTTGTATCCCTTCTTGGTAGTTGCGGTATTTCATGTGTTGACTTGTTGCAACTGTACAACAGCAGCATTTTCCTTGACAAGAGAATATTTAAGAAGGTCACTCATCTTTTTCACATTTTTATACAAAACACAACTGGGTTTGTGTATATTTATTTTTTTTTTGCTGCTTCATTTATCATTACTAACGTTAGTAACAATGGGCCAATTCTTAGTTACTAGTTGGAGACTAGAAAAAAATTCCTGTCTAGTCTCCTTTTTGAATTTTCAGCACTCAAACTTCTAATTAATTGGCTGAGACACTTATTTTGGTGCTGCCATGTTACTAACTTTGTTGAGGTTCGGCGCTAATGTCAATGCAACAAAAGAAGCCCTATACTGACCCTGGTAGGTGACACACACCTGAGCAAAAGCTAAGACCTCCCAAACTTGAAGGTTACTCCTACTCCAGAAAATATAGTATTCAGACAAAGGAAAATGTGACATTCTTCCTCATGAATTTTTCAAGGCTGTTTTCCTCAAAGGCTGGGTGGAAGGAGGGCAACAGACCTGAGCTTTCTTACCAAAAAACCCCAAGAGGGTGGAGGTGCTGATCCAAAACCCACAGCCATGGCTCTCCTACTAACTGACCTTGGATTTGGCTTGCAGCAGGGGAAAAAAAGGCTTCAAAAGGGTAAGGGAATTCTGCAGGAAAAGTAATACCTTCCCAGCACCCCAGCAAGGCAAGTTGCCAGGCTGAAAGCAGCTTCAGCCTACAGCCCCGCAGCGTGTCACCTGGCCCGGTCTCCCGCAAGCAGCAGGATTTCTGTGCTTTTCTATTGCTTTGCACACCTTCATAACCCCAAAGAAAACATGAAACGCAGTCTGGCAGGGAAGTATTTTGCTGGCAGAAGGCACGTTCTCTGTTGAGCTCTTTTTCACACGTACATTTGTATCCTCTGTTGCTTGCTTACGACTTTACAGAGTTACCAAAAAATTATCAGAATCAGAAGGTCATGTAACTGCCCTTACAACATATGTTGAGACGCTGCTAAAAACCATCATTGCTGAAAAGTAATAGTTTCTTGACTGCTGTATCCAAGTCCTCATTTTTCTGAAAGCAGAGTATGAAACTAGATGGTAATCGGTACAATGCTTATTATTATATATCATCTGTCAGTGGTCGGATATGAGAACACAATAATAGCAAATTATTGCGCAATTGATCAAGAGGGATTTTGTGTAGGTAGTTATTGCAAAAAGAAGTTGTTTCAAGTAAGATCTACTCTGGGAAGAAAAGACCAAATCTCAAAACAAAAGGAGGTGGCTACTAGTTAGAATTACAAATAGTGTTTTGCATAGTTCTATGCAAATATCATATCAACGGATTCAAACATATTCAAAACCTATGGCATCAGTTTCACTGACTGCACAGAAAAAGTGATGTGTTTTTGTTGTTGATGTTGTAAATAGGTTTTATGACAAGATATGAAAGAAAAATTTTTGATGACCTTAAGTCTCCTCACCTTAAATACTGGGTTCCATTTGTCTGGTTTGGAAATCTGGCATCGAAGGCACGAAAAGAGGGAAGAATCCGAGACAGTGTAGATCTGCAGACACTGATGAACGTGAGTAGGAGAAGTAAATCCACAGAAAACTAATCTGAAGTCGCTATGTGGTAGATTGTCACTTATATAATTGGATTTAGTATGCACAACTCTCCAGTATCATCTAAATTATGTTATTCAAGATTTATACCACTCCTCTTTGTACCAATGTACACTCAAGCACACACAGCACCGCTGTGCTGGCATTATGTTTATATGACTAAGGAGGTGTTAACTGAAGCAACAAATTTATAAGTAAAAAGTTGTTGTAACATCATATGTAAATTCATACTTGCTTCATTGTTGCAGGAAAAAAAATGAGATTAATGTGACATATTGAAGATTTCAATATCAGTTTCAGGGAAGATAATCTCCCTAAATATTTCATTAAGTGTTTAAATATCCTTTTTATGATATAATATATTCTATTTCATGTACCACTAGACTGTGCATAAGATAGAAACAAAAGATAATTTGTGAAGAAATAGATGATATGCTAAGTATTCCCAGTCCGTAAACTAAATACTCAAATGTGACAATGGGGTGCTGCGTATAGTTAGGGTATCAATTTATATATATTACACTTTCTTTTCTCCCTGCCCTTCAACATGTACAAGTATGAATGGTAACAAAAGGTTCATAATTTGGAATTTAACCCCATGCAATTTTACTTTGTTGATGCTTGGTTTTTCTTTTTTTTTGTCCTTTTAGGAGATGAATAAGTACCGGTCTTGGTGTAGTCTTTTGTTTGGTTATGACTGGGTTGGAATTCCACTAGTCTATACCCAGGTACTGAGACGTTACCTTTAACAAAATTTGAAACACCATTTCCATAAAAGGAGAGTTTCGTGCAAGACGTCCATAGACCCAACCAGAGTCTCTGAGCTGTTGAGCACTTATTAACTCCCATGGGATCATGGAGGTCTGGCTAATTATTTAAGCCATGTTTAATGCAGAGGTATTTTGAAGGCTTTGAATTATCTGGGAGGAGGGAGGGAATGCCTGAAACGTTTTTATGTTTCCTGGGTCTTCTTTTTGGCCATAATTATTCCTGTGACCTCTCTGTTTGTAATACCTCCCTTGTAAATCATATGGCAAAAGGCAGCCTTTGGGTATGTGTTGCTTTGTGCATAAGATTGTATTATTGCATGATTTCAGTGAAGTTTTGTTCTTTGCAGGTTGTTACTCTTGCAGTCTATAGTTTTTTCTTTGCCTGCTTGATAGGGCGCCAATTTTTGGATACTGACCAAGGGTATCAGGGACACGACTTAGATATTTACATTCCAATCTTCACACTGTTACAGTTCTTCTTCTACGCAGGATGGCTCAAGGTAAACCAGCTTTCTGGGAAGGTTGGGGGGGAACACTCCTGGGGAGGATGTCAGAGCTGAAGTCACTGTGTCAGTTTTGTGGCACACTACAAAATCATCAAAGATTAATGGAGCTACACCAAAGGCGAATCCAGCCCAAAGTTTCCTGTCGTCATAAAGAAACATGCAATACATTTTTGAATTCCACCTTACAGATGTTACAGTAAGAAACAGTCAGGAACCTGAAAGAGCCCATTTTAGTAGAACCAGTGCAGCTACAATTCCCCAAGGGAGTATTAATTCTAGCAAAATCAGGTCCCAGGACTTGGAATATAAAATGACAGAGGAAAGATTATAAAACTAAGCCTTTCTTCCATTCTGCTGCACGATGGGGAAATACTGCTGCTGAAAGGGATTGAATCATACTTTTTTCTTATGCTGAAAGCCAGCCTTTAGTATCTGCTGTTAACTTAATCAGATGCAAGCAATTAAAGGTCTCCAGTTCCACAGAGCTATCAAACAGCGACAGCCAATATTGGCTACAACACCAACACATAAAAATGTTCATTAAAAAGAAGAGTTATAGCAGGAATAGAATGCTACCCAACAGCCCACTGATGCCTGCTCAGTTAACGTATTGCCATCAATCTGATAGTTGAGTAATTAAGCCACATACCTCATGGCGGTTCTCAGCACTGAGTATCAAGGTAGATTGACTGGAAAAAAGTTTCAAATAGAAAGAAAATTGGTACATTAGGGTTTATGTGCATTAAGATTTCCTTTTGGGATTATTAATCACGGCTGGAAACTCAAAGCTAACTTTTCTGTTAGAATATATATTGCACAAAATTGGCCAGTTTTACAGTCCCCTTCCCACAGCCAGCTCCGAAGGGCAGAGTAGAAAAGGGGGCATGCTTAGCTGGCGGATTGTTGGGCAAAGTAAAATGCCTGCAGGGCAAGCTGCTCTAGTCCTGTGTCCTAGGAAATTAGGATGCAAAAGGGGTTTGCCAGAGAGGGACCAGCCAGGAGGGGATTGGGAGAGAGAGGAAGGGAGGCAGGTGCAGCAGGCAGAGCACATTGCTCCTGCAGAAATATGAGGCTTTATCTCCTTACGGGGGTTTCCTAGTGGGTTGCAAAACTGTAAGCTGTTCCTCTTGACTGCCCTGTTGGTGCTCCTGAGGGGCAAATGGTTTCCTCTTTACTGGCAACCCAGGTTGTTAGCATCTCTTTCAGTTATGTTCAGGATTTCCAGCCAATTCCTGGCTATGGCAGGTACAAGATGTCATTGTAACTGAAAAATCTTCTGCATGGGAAATGAAAGGGAAGAGAAGCCATTTTAAAAAGCTAATTTAGTCAGCAGTGTTCCCTCAGACCGGAGGTTTGTCCAAACCGGCAGTGCCCTCAAGTCAGGATATTTCTGTCTTGAAGGTTACAGCCGGTTTCCTGCTGAGTGTGTTGGGCTTTGGCTGCCAGGCTGCAGAAAGAGCCTCGAGCTATTGACTTCCAGTAACTTGGCAATTCCTCAGAAATGATGGCTAAACTGAGCTCATTCCTTGGCCTCGGGCCTGGTTTATTATACCTACAATACAGAGGCAAAGTTTCCCATTACATGCGGCACTTCTAAATCTCCATTTTCATTGCATGGATAGACAGATCATCCAAATACAGGGCTTAGTTGTCCAGCACTACCTTCCTTTCTGGAGAGCAAATTCATGTCTCACACGCCAGGACCAGGTCAGCCAAGAAAAAGGCCACTGCTGTTGCTCCCTCTGTTCCAACCCTGCTCACATTTTTTCACTCACATGACAGGTATTGCAGTGCATTTCTGGGCCGTGATCCCCAGGTTTACACCAAGATAAGCCAGTGTCTTCCCTGGAGCGCTGCAACGCAATCTGCATTCCGCCACGTTCCTATTGCAACATTTCCATAACTATGTCAAAAATTTAATGCCACAGGCCAGGCCAATGAGTGTGAGCAGAGGCGTCCCCTGTTTCTTTTTTATTTCTGCTGCCTTAAGGATATTTTTGTCTTGTTAGTCTTTTCAGCAGTTCATTTGTTGCCTTCCACTGCTGGCCTGGGAAGTGGTGGCCTCGGCGAGTCAGTGAGCACTTACGCACCGGTACAACCTAGAGGCACATAGGAATAAATAGCACAGGCATGGCTGCCTTACTATTATAAGCTGTTCGGATCACAGCTGTCCTTAGCGAGGTTTATGAGCGGCACTGTTTAATCATGCGGTCGCTTTCCTCATACACACGTTAAATCGAGGACCTGGCCACTGCTCCTGTGCATGGCCCTGGTAACCACCACGAAGGACTGGGAGGTTCAGCAAGAATGTGATTGGCTTCAAAACTAGGGCTTAAAAAGATAAACAGAAGAAAAGCATGAAGATGAGAGGATATTTAACCTCAATGTACTGAGGAACTGAAAAACAGAGAAGTGGCCTAAATTTCCTAAAGCTTCTCTTTTTTAAACAAATTTCCTATTTAATCTTTGTTTTTCTCCCCCATCATCCATGAGGCTTTTCCCCCCAATGTACTTGGGTGATCGTGGGGGTAGGGGGGGCAGTCTCTGGTTGGTTTTCCATGCATTTATTCCTTTGCGGGGGGCAGGACATGATAAGGCTGTGGGCAGCCAGAGGGGTTTCCTTTCCCATCCTGGTTTGCAGACTAAAGCACAACCCCGCAGAGGTGCCTGAGCTCACTTTGTCATGATCTCCTCCACAGGATGGGATTCTTCCCTACAGTTTTAATCACTTCATGTACAGAAACCCAAAACAGCAGGCTGAATTAAAGAACAAACTCAAATGCCATCTCTTGACTTCGGCTACCGTGATGCAGAGCATCCATTTGAGTCAAGCCTTTTGGTGAGCTTCTCCTGAAAAGCCTCAGAAGGGTGCCAAATGCATCACCGCCAATAAAGCAGGCGTCGAGGGCTGAGCTAGAGAAACGAGCTCTATTCCCTCTGGGAGACGCCAACTGCAGGGCTTGGGAATGCTGACCAAATGGGCTGGTGGAGTACTGTAAACCATACTACAATAACAGAGCCCCTAGCTGCTAATCCATTCATCAAAATGAGCCCGAGACAACTGTAGGGAAAGGTAACGACGATCTTATGTGACAATTACCATGGCTCAGACACATCTCAATTCCCAGCAGGCCGGTGCTGACAATCATCTTCGACAGCACCAACGAGGCACCGAGGTATGAATCTGTAAGGAAAGCAAGCTGTTCCTTCGCTAGGCTGGCAAAACAATCATACAGGAGCTCATGCTGTGATTGCAAGTGACAGGCAGGCAGAGAGAGAAAAGTTAGATCCGATTTTCTCTGCAGTGGCAGTCCTGGCGTGGCATGCTCTGTTCACTATCTCATTTTCCTTTCAGGTCGCCGAACAACTTATTAATCCATTTGGAGAAGATGATGATGATTTTGAAACTAACTGGTGCATTGATAGGAATTTACAGGTTGCTGTTGTTATTTCTTCTTGCAGCTTCACCTTACTATAGATTATCATTACATTTAACCCTATTTCTTACATCGCAGTAAAATTTAAGGGCAAGAAGTGTCAGCAAAACAAATTCTTTCTCTGAAGGAATATCTAGGGCTGTGATCCCCAGATTTTATTTTCACAAGCTAATGCATCCTTGATGTAAGTATTTGGCATTTCTTGATGTATTACTAAACACACAAACAGCTGACCTCAAACTGTAAGCTCACTTTGTGCCTGGAAAAACACATAATATAGGTCAATCCTGCAAAATCCAAAAGCCATTTATTCCCCTGGAGATGAGAACATGTTTTGCTAATCTGAATGTCAGATTATATTTTATATGAATCTTCCTCTTAAAAAAATGCAGTAAAGATATCAGAAAGACTGAGTAGGGCCCTGAACTAACAAGCAGGGCCTATATCATAATTCATGTTGGATGCTGCCACGTACAACAACATCTGTGGTCAGCACAGGAGCCAGTGTCCCCACAGGCAGGAGCTATGAGATGGCCAGGGTACAGATTCATAGCAGTTACCACCAATTCCCAAACAGCCTCTGTCTGTCGAGCCACAAAGGAGCTCAAAGGAGTCCCAGAGCACCTGCTGCTCCCCTTGCGGGTAGAGCCAAGCGTGGAGGTTGAGCTGCCGTTGGATCCCACGTCTGCTGGGGACCACTGAGACCGCAAAGCAGAGCCCAGGTGTCAGAGGGAGCAAAGGCAAGCAAAGCAGCATATTGAGCAAAGAAAGCAACGCAGGAACACACAGAAGTGGGAAAGGTCTTCACGTTGCCAGACGTGCTCTCTGGCTTAACACCACTTCAGTCTGCTCATGCCACGGTGCCTCAGAGCCCTTTGTATAACATATATTGGAAGGCCCCAGAACAAGATGGTCAATTACTTGGTTCTGAATGTCTCAAACGGTGGGCAAAGCCTATCAGAAACTTTCTCAACTTCTGGATGTTTTAAGGAGCACAGCTAATACTCTACAGAGAGCTCCCAAACACATACAGATATGTCCATTTAACTGTGTCATGTGTGAAGAAAGGACTTCAATCTGATGCAAATCTTTGCAGCATAGAAGACTGGAGTTACAATAAAATGTGTGCTTTCATGAGTGAGGGAGGGTATAGGGTGTATATTTTATGACACTGAGCCTCTTCCCAATGCCCAGCATACATAGCTTACTTGAAAGGGTTTCTGAGAGAAGTGTTGACCCAGGGAATACAAAGCAGATTATCTTGTATACTGTACTATGCTGAACGTGATGTGATTTACACCAAAAAAATTCTAAGGTCTCACTTCTGGCGGTGGATGAGATGCACATGAACTTACCAAGGATGGAGAAAGATATTTACTGGAATGATTCCTCTGCTCGGCCGCCCTACACAAAAGCAGCTGCTGATTACTGTATTCCTTCATTCCTGGGATCAACTATTGAAATGGGGTGAGTGGCGCTAAGGGTCCCTAATTCCATCAGAAAGGTCATCACCCCTACAGCCCGCACTGCGTGATGGACAGCGAGTGTAGGGCTGCAGGCTGTGACCATACTGTGAATGGGGAGGGTGGAGACGGGAAATTATTTTACTGGGAGTGAGTGAGCAGGCTGGTCTTGGTGGGATGATGTCTCCAGTGGTCCATGTGCTCATATGGATTGTGCACCCCTTGCTTGAACTGTGTAATTAATACATAGAGAACATTTGCAGTGAGGGTTTTTTAATAGTCTTTGAGGGCACCTGAAGACAACTGAATTTCTTAACAATTTTTATTTACTACAGCTTCTTCACACACACCCCCAGTTAGCAAGATAGCTATTGCTTTGCTTTTTTTTTTGTTAGCAGATGATGACTACATCAGTCTATATTTTTATGAAGATAAACAAGAAATTGTCTTTTGTATGACTTTTCATTGGCTAATAATTTAGGCACAGAAGTTGGAGTGAAGAGATAAAGAAGAGGAATTATTTGCAGAGATCAACACAAGAACCATCATTGCAAAGAAACATATAGAGCGCAGAGGATTGCTCGGTGTTGTCAGGATGTGTACGATAAATCAGTGATAGGCCAGTCGGCTTAGAAGCTGATGAATTTAAACGCTCATGACATGCTGTAAAATAGAACAGGTCAGTAAGTGCAAATATCACTGTGCCTGAACAAATACCAGGGCAAGTAGACATTTTTATCTGAAAATCTTTTGAAAAAACTTTAGAGAAGCCATTTTTTTTAGCTTTAAAACTTATCTCAAGAATTTTGCAGTTCTTCCAAAATTTTCCAACCCTCATCAAATAAAACAGGCTTTTTTTTTTTTTGCTTCTTTTGGCCTGGAAAGTGGTGATTTCTCATTTTTTATTCCACTTATTTTACCATTTTCGCATGCATTCTGGTACAAAGAACAATGCTTTATGAGGGGTTTTTTATCATGTACAGACTTTTCAGAATTTATTTCCTTCTAGAAAAACTATAAAATGGCCAAAAGAAAAGTAAAGCAGAAAGTAAAATAGTAAAGAAGAAAACCCCATAGAATATAATGTATTTTATTGCAAATGCTAGGGGTAAAAAAGTGCAAAAGAAAAGAAGAAACATTATTAAATCTGTAAATAATATTTAGTAAGAAAAGACACATCTTTCACACAAAAGATGAAGGGAAAATTAATGAAAAATATTTCAGTGTTAGCCCCTTTGAAATGCAAACAGCTCTGATACGTTGACTTTTTTGTTAATTATTTTCTCCTCTGAATTGTTTCTCTGTTCATCACTCTAAAAAAACTGGGTACTCCTTATGCAGACTTCCAAAACAAGATCTGAAGAGCCATCCAAGTCCAAAGTAAATATATAAAACCTGAGGCCAAATCCAAAGTCTTCTCCAGTCCCCTCAAGCCCAAGTCTTTACAAACACTGGATGAAATTCCTCTGTCCCTCCAGGTTAACGTAGCCTCTGTGTGCTCCTTGCCTCAGATAGGACTGGAGTCCCTTCACCGTCCTTGTCCTTAGGATAGAAAATAGGGCCAGTTTGACTTCTCCTCTGGAGTACGCTGAGCAATGCGCACGGGCAGATTAAGCAGTAGTCATTCTCATGAATCACTGAGGCTGGGCAGGAGAAGAGTACCGGCTGGAAGTGGGACTTCCAGATACACTCTTGTGCCCCAGAAGTAAGAAGTGAGATTTGGCCATCTGAGTAATTCCAACATTTTTTGAAACTGTCACCCTCTGCTTCCAGGAGTAACTTTTTCACTGTTGTTCTTTTTGCCTGAAGGATTCTCCTGAAAAAGTTTCTACAGCACTGAGCAGGGCTTTGTTTCTCCCTCTCCCTTACCCTAAGCACAAGCCTCACCCTGAGGAGCTGCTGCAGAGGGCTGCAGCTCAAATGGGGCTTGGCTGGATGCCCTCCCAGCGTGGTCCTCAGGAATAGAGACACCTGGAAACCATGATCCAGGTGAAGTGGCAGGTTCAAAGACACATTCACTATTTCCTGGCACCCTCACTCCTTTTTTAACCCTTCCATGCCTTTCCTTGGGGACTCACTAGGGCTTGATCTCCTGCTGGGACAGCAGGATAAACGTGCATGTAGACTACCTGCTTCCTACATGTGACACGTCCTACTTGGCTTTGTTTGGCAGGCTGGCTGATACCGAATTCCTCTACGGGGAAGAGTGGCCCTGGGAAGAGGAGAAGCATCGAAGACAACGATCAGTGCTGAGAAGAGTCAAGAGATTTCTCAGTGTCCATGAGGGCCCTTCTCCCCCAGCTCACCGGCACTACAGTCGGCAGACAAGTGAGAACTCAGTGTTTTTCCCAGCAGATGAAAAGGGGCACATCAGAAGGCTGCAAGAAATGCACACAAGAGGGAGACACTCTACATCAAGCTTCAAGAAGAAACATGAAAGAGTTGACAGAAGTAACAGACTTTATAGTAGCAGAGATCTAGGACCCATAACAGAAACCTCGAGGAATGAGGCACAGTTCGATGATGGTGACAGTGACGCTTCCTCTGAGACAAATAAGCCAGTTCCGGAGGTCATCATCTCTGAAGCCAATGAAGAAACACTTGATGTGCTGGGCAAACCAGATCTGCAAAAAGAGCGTGCCGCCAGCATGCCAGAAGAGAAGCTCCAAAAGAGCCTAACTGAGGCAAATGTGACTCTTCTGGACCACCCTTTTTTTCCCCCAGAAATGACTACATACCTCCTAGGCTCAGAGGTGCATCAGTCACTTCCTACTGTCATAGGGGAGCCCAGTCATGAACCTCAAGATAGCAACGTAGCTGGTTTCATAACAGATGACGAGAGAAATCTTCAGCGATGGAGTTTACCGAGCTTTCATAGTCATGGTACGGTGGCAAAGGCTGAAGCTGTGTTCCCTTTAACAGATTCTGAGACAACTTCGCAGCAAAGGAACTCTAGTGATGGGAAAAATGTTACTGCTGCTGCTGCTGCTCCAGAGACATTTGAGATGCAGCACTTATGGGAAAACCTGGAATCTAAAGAAACAGCCATAGTAGAATTTTCTAATGAGAAAAGTGAAAGAAAACTTTGATTGTGCTTCCCTTGGGTCTAAGTGAACTTTCTGTCTTCTCTTGAAAGTGGTTCACACAGAGGTTTGCTTACAGTGCAGAAAGGCAGACACAATGCTCAATCAAGTCCTGAGTAAGATCTAACAGAGGATTTGGGCATCTAAATAGGAGGCCTTGTGGTGACACGCTTTAAACCACTTGGCCGTTGGCTTGAAATCTGCGATCTTGCAGGGAAAATATTTATGGGGAGACCTGGGAGCCTCAAGAGTGGATGCAAACCAGCCAGCGCACACAGCATTGAGCTGTGTAGGCTCATCTAGAGGAAACACTAAGGTTATTGGAAGAGCGGAGGTGGCTCTGTCCATTTTGGATCCACTCTGAACTTCACCATTTTGGGTGCTCCCATCACATCCTTGTAAGACCCACTAACAGTTTTGGTTTCTACCCAAGCAGCTAGAAAGGGAGGTGTAAGGCTCAATTCCCTCCTCAGGCTAGAGACATTCAGCCCACCACTTGATAAATCAGGCTCCTTGCTTGTGTGGGGCAAGAGCCTGCCCTGCTTTTGGTGAAGTTATGCCACTACAGAGTGGAGAAAATAAAAGGATTAAAGCTTTAACTTCATTAAGAAAAATGGAAGGGGCAAAACTGCAGATTAATTGGGCATGGGAGGTCTCAGCTTGGGTCTCTGCTCCTTGGCATGTCTAGTAGGTGTTTAAAAGGCTGTTCCCAGGTGGCCTCCCTACTGATGACAGGGCTGTGGCACTCTTCCCAGTGGTGATGAAGCTGCAGGAGCAAGTGAGCTTAAGGCTCCACTCTTGCAGGAATATTCAGCTGGCAGCACACAGGCTGCAGTCACCCCATGGAGACAATCAAATGGCCTGGGATTGCTAGCAAAAATCATTCTCTGCTTCCTTCTACCACCTGCTATTTCTGTGCTGTCCAGATGTACCACATTCTCCATTAACCCAAATCCAAGCCAGCGTTAGGTGGCTCCTGCTGCTCCAGCAGTGGCCAAGCCACCTTCTGGTAGCAGCCCAGCCTTTCAGCTGCAGGTCCTGCAAGAAGCCTCAAAGCAGGCTCCAACAGCTGTGGTGACTCTTTATTTTCAGCTCTCACTCGTATCTGCACGAACACAGTCAGAGTGTGATGCCAGCATTCCCCCACGAGTGACTATCCAAGTAGATGATCTCCTTAGACAAGGAGAGACTGGGTAGCTCAGGGGTTGGGTTGAACAGCAGGGAGACACAGAAAATGATGGGGGACGCAGAACCCAGTAAGCAGTGTGGATGGCATGGACAGCAAGTCCACTCAGCCCTCTTGCCCAAGAGACTGCACTTCAGAAAACAAACCATTTGTCTCTACCACGGTAACGGTCACACCAGTGGCTCCTGAGAGTCTTCACAACCCCCTGCACCTGGGAAGGGGATGAATGGTCTACCTGCTCCAGCTCCGCTTGCCAGCAGCTTAGGCGAGGATCTCTTGCAGTAGGCCAAGATATAGAGCAGGACTCTGCTATCTTATCTGCCCTCCCACTCCCACTTCTTTGTCCTGGATTTCAGTTTGGGAACTGTTGGTGTGTGTTAGCCATGTTTTGAGCAGCGCCACCCTTTCAAATCCTTTAAAGACCCTAGACAGAAGCATGTGTATTCCCATCAGGAAGAAGTGGACATTTAGCGCAAGGAAGAGCTGCTCAAACTCACTCTATGGGACCTTCAGGTGTGCAGAAAAGTCAAGCACAAGTTCCTCAGGCACCTGTGAAGGCATTTCTTAACACCATGAGATGAGGTAATGCCAGTGTCTGACAGCAGCCGAGTAGTGAGGTTTGATCACAGTTTTGGAGTAAGATATTCTGGAGCAACCTCATCCTTGCCACTTTGAGACAAGTCCTCAGGCAAATCAAGTTGCTGTGTTCAGGTTTTGACCAACAAAACAAGGACCTCAACAGAGTGAAATTGTATTGAAATAACCAGCATCTTAGCCTAGCAGTCCTGTTTCCTGGATGGCCCTTACTAGGCAATACCTAGCTTCTGGCAACATCCTCTAGCTTTTCAGCCACGAGAGCCCCAGCCTGCTGACTCTCCCTGGTAAAGACGACTCTATTGTCCTATGACAATGGTGAAAACACACAGTTTTCCCTACATCAGCAGAGAAAATATTTTTTCTTCAGCATTCCCACTTTCTTTTCTATTCCCTATTTCTTCTTTCAGCTGAAAAGACACTTTCCAGTTCCATAGTTTCTCAATTTAATTGCCTTCGCAGCTGTCAAGGAAGTCCATTTACCAATGAGCTCAATTTTAACAAATGGTAAATTTTAAGTATGAATGATACATTTTAAGGATACCCAGACAGCTCCAGTCACACAGCTAGACACAAAGTTCAAGTAACTGCTGCTTTCCTTGGGAGCCTGAACACTCCTCTATAGCACTTTATTAAAGTCAGGAGAGAAACGCAGGGTTTGGGGGAGGCTGGTGACACTCCTCCCAGTTGCACAAGTATAAAAAAGGGTTTTCAGCAACTGTGGAGAAAGCTTGACCAATTATCCAGCTCTCTTCTCACAGTGCATAAGCTCGAGAAACTGCTTCTCTCGGTAAGGGAATTTAAGGCAGAAATTTGAGATGACTGTGAAGCACTCACTGCAAATGTGCACTGAAAGTCCAATCCCACCACATCTCCTCGACCTCCTCCTTCACGGAGCTTCCACCAGGGCTTAAGGTGGAGCATAGTGCTCATCCTCCCCAACCCAGGCATCAGCATGTTTCATCTAGGAACTGCTAAGCCTGAAGAAGCCTTCCCAGCTTCTCATTGTCCATCTCTGCTCATCTTCCATAATCTTTTTCTCAGCCTGGCTGCTACCTAGGACGTGCAAACTGCTGCTTTCCACCAGGATGTTACGAATCTCATGAGCAATGATTTTGCTATCTCTCCCTTTGCTACTCACTCTGCAAGCACTCCCTGGCCCGGCAACTGCATTCATTCTTCAATGGAGGCTACGGGTAGCCACAAAGTAGCCACTGGGTAGACAAAAGCTTCATGGAGGTGTCTATTAACCATGTTGACACATGTGAAATTAGAAATGACAGCTCTGAAGTCCCACAATGTAATCTGCAACACACAAATAGCATTTCACACTCCAGGTTAGCTATGATAGCCTGTTCACTGCTTGTAAGAAGGTAGTGCTGGGCTGAGTTATCAGAAACATTTCCTCTCCTCATTTAGTCTGTTATCTCAGTTTCGCAGACATCTGCAGGCTTTGATTTGAATTATCTTTTAGGATTCTGCGTCCTCTTTGGTGCTTCTCTCAGTAAACTATTTGCCTTAGCATGGTCAAATGCACTATTTCAGTAAACCCAACCATTTACAATTCACGTCCATTGGTACAAACGATGTTGAATTATTGCATGAATAAAGGCACTTTGAGAAACACAGTCATCTTGACTGTATTGAGATGTCAAGAAGCAGTGCTGGCAAAGGTTCGACTTTGCACGCAAGTCAACTTGATGTCTACTAGGAACAGCGAGACAGACCTGCAGAACCTGGCAGGAGACTGAGCAGAGAATACGGCCAGGAGAGACAAACAGCAGCAGCTTGCTCCTTGCTCCTATCAAATGGTGTTAATCTTGAGTAGGATGAGTTATATCCGAACAATTGAGGGCCAAACGCTGCATGTGCTGCCTAACTTTCCATGTATTTTGGGGATGTGTTCATGCTCTGCACTGGAGTCCACAGGGCTGAGATGTCAGTGCAGGGACACCACCCTTAAAGTCCTCTGTCATAAATAAAAGATCTCTATCTCTGCCTACAGACTCGTGTTTGAGAGAAATAATGGAAATGTCCCAGCAGGGAAAACAAGAATACCCTGCTGCTACTAAATGAGTGGTAGGGCTTTGTAGAAGTATGTTTGTCTTGGTTTACGACCAAACAAATGACATTTTTAGACCAATAAGTTAGCTCACGGTCACTCTGCTCTCTAAGAGGGCTATGGCCAAAGGGGAAGCAGGGTAAGATTGGCCTGAAACACACGGTAACTTTGTACTGCTCGATCTTGTCTGCAAAAAGAGACAACTGGCAGCAGAGTCCCCGTTGCCAGAGGTGCACAGCCTGGCTGCCAAATGCATAACACAACGTGGCTGCAAATAGTCAGGAAAGCATGCGCTGGAGAGAGGGAGCGGTTGCTACTGAAAGGCAAGACCAGTGTTTAGAGATATCGACAGGCAAACCATCTCGCTTTAGTAATACCGAGTCTTACGAACGAAGCCTGCAGTCGTAGTGCTGCCGACTCCAGTAACAGCTGTGGCATTTGGCCTGTGCTAAGCACATCCAGGCAGGTGGCAGCGAGTCCAGCAGGGCCACCAGCCCCTGCCCCAGCAGTGCCCATGCCACAGCAGGGCCACTCTCCAGGGAGACTGGGAGGTGCCCAGTGCCTGGGGCTGGGACTGCAGACATCTTTTGGCTTTAGGGGGAGATGAGCAGCCCGACACCCCAACATGTCCTGTCTCTCCTCTCCAGGCCACAGAGCAACCCGGATTTTCAGTTGCTCTTGCACCCTCTCCTCCCCCTCCTCTCTGGCCTCACCACACAGAAGCTACTGCAAGAAAACACGTAAGGAAACTGGATCAGTGCTAAGCCCAAAGCGGATTTTGCTTGGTTAAGGTTTATTCACATTTATGGGGGCAGCGTAAGCTTTAACAATCCAAACCAATATTCCAATGGGTATAATTTAAGTGAATCTTCTTTTGCCAAATCAGCACAGCTACCTGTGGCTGTTTCACTCTTCTGCCGGCACTGAAGCTGCTGGCGCTGCTGACAAAGTGGCTGAGCAAAGGACAGTAGGTGTTTAATGCTAGTGCTTTGGTCTTGTAACTCATCTGAGGTGGAGGGACACTGCGATATCCTTTTACAGCTCCCTTTACAAGCCCTCTGGGGATTGTAATGCGAATAGGTGCTGCTCCCAGCTGCCCACACTGCCAAAGGGCGGAGGTGTCAGACACCAAAAGCAGCATCTGATCTAAGACACAGACAATAAACACCAAAAGAGGAAAAAAAAGTGTCAAGCAAGAATGAACCCAAGGGAAAAACCAGGTCTGATAGATGGTGTTAGGAGCAGGAAACTGTGTGCAAGGACAGTAGTGAAAATTAGCAGTCACACAGTCATCAGTCAAATTCTGCTTTATATAAACTGGTTGGAGCAAGTTCATACAAACAATTTAAATGGCACAAAGGCAACAAGGTGGAAAATAGTGAGGAAAAGGAAAGCAGTAGGAAATGAGGTGGAAACTGGTACCCAAGAAGAAAAACAGGTACCCAGATCAGACTGGGATTCTTTTCCCCTACTTGTAACTGCTATCTTGTCAGCCTGGCACTGTTCAGCATTTTTATCCTTGGTGCTCTTTTGCAAATCTGAGTACTGAGCTATTTTCACTTCATCCTGAGAGCTGTGGTGTCAATAAGTTATTCAGGAAAAACTGTTTCTCAGTTGTAAACATGTAGAGACTGAACCAAACTATATAACTGGGACGAGGATCACCCCAAAGCTCTTAAAATCTGGGACTGGAGAACAGAACTGCATTTAGGTCCAGAGTTTCAGTTAAAGCCCTTCTTCACATGGGTGTTGAAGATCATTACGTTAACTTTTGGGTTAAGGCAGAATAAATGTTATGACAACTCAGTAGTAATCCTTCCTATGAACAGCTTTTGCAAATCCCACTCTGTCATTCCCACGGTCAAAAATGCAGTAAAACACAGACATAAAGACATCTCCTAAAATCCAGAGCGGGCCATTGTGAGTGGGGATGTCGAGAGACTGGAAGCCGCTCATGCAGAAGGTTTGGTCTTCAACAGACTCCTGGAAAGGAAAGCACATGTCCTCGTGGCAGCCTGCTCCAGCCCAGGCCTGGGGAACAGGGAGCAGGGAACCTGCAGATACGCACCTTTATGACGTATTGCTCTGCTGTCAGTTTGTACTCATGGTGTCCGATCGTGAAGCTTATATGAGGCAAGCTGGACAGCCTTCTGCAGTCTACGAGAAACTGGATGCATTGCACTGATTAATATGGGATCAGTTTGCCTTTTTTAAAATATTGCCCTTTGACTTTAAGATTTTTGCAGCAGGTGATAGTGAAGCTACTACAGAGAAACAGCATCAGGCTGACTTACAACCCAAGACTGCCCTCCAGCTTTCTGATTCCTACACCAGGTCTAACCAGCCTATTAGCTTGGACCATTGCATCAAAGTCCCCAGGGCTGATGAAAACCCTCTCAAGCCCCAAAAGGGACGAGGTGAAGGAGCACTCTGACATCCCCTCTGTACAACTTGGAAGCAAAACTGGGTGTGTGAGCCCCAGCGAACCCAAGTTGACAAGGTTTGCCAAGTAAAAGTCCTCCAGTGCTCTGGCTGGAGGGTGCTGCCTCCAGCCCACACAGTGATCGCCCTGCGGCTGCCGCTTACCCCACTCCCTCCCATAACACCATCATTTTAGTCACAAAAAGCCGGTGAACATTTTTTACTTATATTGTGCCCTGGAGTGGGATTTAAGGAGCAGAAGAAAGACTGAACTCTGTCACGGTCGTTAATTTCCATAAATAATACATCCACTTACAGTAACACAAAAGATCGTTTCCTGGCCCTTCTAGTTATTTCATGAAACAACTGGCCTATTAAATGGCACTGCAGAATGCTCCAAGCCCCAGAGGGATCTTTGCAGCAAACTGTAGCGTTTCAAGTCATTGGTTTAGAAGTTTCCTATAAGGAAGAACCTACTATCATAGTTGCTAAATATGCTTTATGAAAACGTAGCCCTAAATCTTGTGTATATTTATCAGGTGTCATGACATTACAACAAAAGAAACCATGGGATACAGAGGACAAGGGCAAAAAAAAGCCAGAATAACCTTTGTAGAATGGTAAAAGCAAGACATAATTCATTTACATAACTAGTACATCCAGAATAAATTAATCCTTACTGGGAAGAGATAAAAGATCTGGTAAAAATCACTGGTGGATGCACCCACTTATACTGGGATAAAACTGAGCAAATATATTCAGCTTATCTGTGGTTGCTACAAAAACACTCATCGAAAGTCATATTTTCAGGATGGATTTTTTCAGAAACTAAGATTCCAACTAAGCACTCTTACATCAGCAGTGGAGTAGATATATATAGTCATACTGAATGACCTCTTTTTTGTTTATGTTACACTAATATAAATACATTGGAAGTACACATTTTATCAATATCCATTAGTACACACCATCATAAAACCAACTTGTTATTAAAGCATACATCTACCTGAACACTTGAATAAAATCGAAATTTAAGGTTTAATTGAAAAAGAATCCGAAGCCTCATGAGTTACACAGACGCAGCTCCAGATTCTCCTATTACAAAAGGTGACAGATTAAAGGTCACAGTGTCGCAGTATCACAGTCCACTTCATCTTTGATCTTTGCGCAGTGCACTGACAGCCATAACACTTAATTTTCTTCTAGATTTATGTCAGGATCAAGACAAGGCTGAAGTTAACCGAAACCATATGTGGCACTGGAGCTGTGGCGATGCCGTCTTCACCCGTAGGAGTCAGCCAAGGGCCAGCAATAAGCCATGGCAAAAATAAGCTGCTTTCTCCCTGGGCATGGGCAGGTTTAGCTGTCTCAGGCTTGTTATCTCAGCACTTTAAACCTTACAATGGTGTGGTCACACCATCTGAAAATTGCCAGCAGGGAGATGTGAAGGGCAGCGGAGAGACCTCCCGCGAGCAAGGCGGTACGAAAGCCTAGCCTACCGCAAGCAATTTTGGCTCACGCGAGCCCTGCAGAGAGTGGTATGGGGCCAGGGACCATGGGTGGGCAGCCTGAGAGGTGATACATCAAGGCCATTTTTGGCCCTCTGAAGGAGGCACAGGAGCTCCTCAGAGAGCAAGCAGAGATAAGAATGAGTGATAGGGAGCGTCAGCAAGGGGGATGCAGGAGAGAGCAGAAAGGGAGAGAGGAAAAACAGCAAGGAGACAGAGGAATAAGGTTCAGGATGGAGAATAAGAGGCAATGAGATGTGTCCTGCAACCCATGACTCATCTGCCAGGAAGCCAGTGTTGTGAGCATCACAGCTGTGCATCCCACGTGGGAGCCCCGGCGTGACACTGCCTGCTGCGCTGCAAGCTACAGCGAGAAGTCTGCTGAGTGAAGCTGTTGCAGGGCTGTAACTACAATACCTTCCCTCTCCATTTGATGCTGACAGGGGTGTCCATCAGCACTAGACCCCTCCTGGCAGCTATAGCTGGGGAAATTGGAAATCCTCTGATTGTCCAAAAGGAAGTTGTCTCTGATGTAGAGTACAGATAGATGTCTCCAACAGATGGCCCCATTATTTCCTTACACACCAGTAACAATCAGTACAGGAGAGAAGGTGGACATTTGGTCTTTATTGGGACCAGTACTGTTTAATCTTCACCAGTGACATAGAGAGTGGGATCAAGCACACCCTCAGCCAGTTCAAAGACAACACTAAGCTGAGTGCTGTGGTTGACACACCTGAGGGTCGGGACGCCATGCAGAGGATCCTAGACAATCTTGAGAAGATTGCCCATGTGAACCTCATGAGGCTCAACAAGGCCAAGTGCAAAGTCCTGCACCAGGGTCAGGGCAACTCCCAGTATCAATAGAGGCTGGGGGATGGAGGGATTGAGAACAGCCCTGTGGAGGAGGACTTGGCATTACTGGTGGATGAAAAGCCACACATGAGCCAACAATGCGCATTCACAGCTGAGAAGGCCAACCATATCCTGGACATGGCCAGCAGGTCAGAAGAGGTGATTCTGCCCCTCTACTCAGCTCTGGTGACACCCCATATGCAGTACTGTGTACAGTTCCGGAGAAGGAGATTTTTTACAATGAGGTTGGTGAGACACTGGAACAGGTTGCCCAGAGAGGCAGTAGATGCCCCATCCCTGGAAACATTCAAGGTAAGTTTGGATGGGGCTCTGAGCAACCTGATCTAGTTGAAGATGTTCCTGCTTACTGCAGGGGGATTAGAATCATAGAACCATAGAATCATGGAATCATAAGGTTGGAAGAGACCTCTGAGATCATCAAGTCCAGCCGTGCCTGCCTTCCTCATACACCGTGGTCCTAAGGAACTCATCCACCCATCTTTTAAACACCTCCAGGGATGGCGACTCCACCCCCTCCCTGGGCAGCTGTGCCAATCCCTGACCACTCTTTCAGTAAAGAAATTCTTCCCAATGTCCAGTCTAAACCTCCCCTGGCACAACTTGTGGCCATTTCCTCTCATCCCATCGCTGTCACTTGGGAGAAGAGCCCAGCACCCACCCCGTCACAACCTCCTTTCAGGCAGTTGTAGACAGGGATGAGGTCTCCCCTCAGCCTCCTCTTCTCCAAGCTAAACACCCCTAATTCCCTCAGTCTCTCCTCACAGGACTTGTTCTCCAGCCCCTCCCCAGCCTCGTTGCCCCTCTCTGGATGCGCTCCAGCCCCTCAATGTCCTTCTTGGACTGCTTGGACTAGATGATCTTTAAAGGCCCCTTCCAACCCAAACTAGTCTGTGACTGGGGAGGAGCACTGGGGCAGCGAGGCAGATGGGTCAAAACCAGCTTGGTTCTGAATTCAGTGCTGTCTTAGAAACAAGGCTTTCACTGAGGCTTTTCTGAGCAGTTATTTTGGTTATTTTTCCACCCTAGAAGCTCTTTGCACCAAGTTTTCTCTTCCTCTCTGGCTGTTTTCTGGCTGTACGGTTTTTACCTCTCCAGTATTCGATGGACTTGCCCCAATATACTCCTGTAACCGCTTGATTTGTGAAGAGGGGCCAGTGATAAGAGAAGTGCCTGAGTCAACGATGGCTTCGCAGCCGTGGGAGCAAAATGCCACCCGGCCCTGGATCTTTATACTGCAAGTAGAAAATAAAGCATCTTTAAGCAAATGGCATATAAGCTGTTGCTGAAGCTGCAGATCATTGCTAGCTAAACTACCAGAGCACAGTTTGAAGTTAAAACTAGCTGGCGAGCTTTTCCGGTCTTAATAGACAAGAACATCTTCAAAAGACAGGAAAGTAATGAAAGGAAGAAGCATGAGGAAGATATCTTTTTTTTAGACCTACTTTTCTCTCTCGGGACTCCTACAGCCCTAATCATTTGCTGCCTGATGATGAATTTTTTTCTCACCCATAAATACATTTCCTCATCAATTTACAGGGCAGGAGGAGGAGTGAAGAGACAGTAACTAATTTGACCAAGGTTAACACAAAAGACAAGAGCAGGACCTGGAGCTGGATTGAGTTCCTGGGTGCCTTAACCTCTTAACAGAATAGTCCACCAAGGACGAACTTGGCCACTGGTGTGTTATATTAAAACATATTAAAATGCTCTCCCCGAAACCAGCTCCCGCACGTCACAACACATTTAGAGAGCTAATAAACCCCAGTCCCGTCCTGGCAAGCCCTCTCTTTGAGAGGCACAACGGTAAAACGCTGCAGCCAACGCCTCCTCCATCTGTATTGCTAGGTGTTTCTGCCACTGCAGGTTTTATGGGAGGTGAATTTTATACATATATACATACTTGTTCACGTGTATTTGCCAGTAGCTTTTCTCAGTGACTGGGACCCAGTGGATTGAACCTTTGTAGAGCGAATGGTCTATCCCGCCAAGGATCAACTCACCACCATACTCGGTATCATCTTCTCTGAAAGCAGAAGGCAGATTAACACAGATACAGGAGTGTCCCAGTATGAGCCGATGGGATTACATTTCAAAAGCGAAAGACCAACCACAGCCCTTTCTAAATTCAGATGTGCATGGCTGAAAAGGATTATTTCTAAGTTATAACTGCATCTGTCCCAACTCTGAGTCTCCAAACAACCTGAGAAGGCTTACTGGAGGCTGTTGAGGGCTAACGTAGACATCAGGAACCGGCTGAACCAGTTGCTCTCACCGCTGAATAAAGGCAAGACAAACTGGTGGAGTTGCAGTTGGATCCGGATGAGGTTACACCACTTCTTTTCTGAAATGTAGCCACTTGGGTGTAGCCCTGCATTTCTGTTCATCTCCACTGGCCAGAAGGAAACCTCTGGCAACTCAGACATACTGGTCCTGAGCTGTGAGCTTTTCTTTTGCTTATGACCAACTCCAACAAGAATAACTGTCTGTTTAAAAACTCATGGTCCTGCCCAGCACATTTTTCCTTTTCATTCCATATTTTAAGTGTCGAATTGTAAAAAAATACTTAAAAAATGTGGGAAATCACTTTCTGGAATTGAAAATTTATACAGATGCATGGTTAAATTAAAATAGATTCAACAATTACACAAATTAACAGTTAAAATAGATTTACTCTTTTTTTTGGCAATGTGATTTTAAAGACTGACCTTCTCAGATAGAAAGAGAAGACCGGTTCCTCTACCAGCTCCTGGTCCATGATGCTGTCAAACACAGGCAGAGCATTCCCCACTGCTAACGAGGGGTAGCCCAAGCCCAGAATGCCATCAAAGTGGGCAAAGGCAAAAGTCATTCCTGGCTCAAACACCGACTCGCCAAAGTCCTGTCCCTTGATGGAGATGTTACTTATCTGTTCAGTACAAAAAAAATCTCCAATTCAAAGTAAAGACACCATGAATTACAAGACATCAGCCACATTTCTGATCCACTTCAATAGATTCATCCAGTTTATAAAGCCCCAATATCCTTGTGTGGCTTGCATCAATAAAGCAGGTGCCCATTTGTCAGGTAGGCTGCACCAATTCCTTTTAATAATTTAATTTTGTGACTGTTTCTTCATAAACCCAAGACAGGACCCAAGGAGAAAGGCAGAAATGCAAAATAAATTCTTAGGGATCTCTCTGGGTAGTCAAAAGCAGGAGCAGCGCTCACACCTCTCAGCACCTGGCTTGGTGGGAACCTCACCCTGCCCTCGTCTAAACCAGGCAAGGTTTTCCAGGGCAAGGCCAGTATCCGAAGTGCCATGAAGATGGTTGAGCTGGAGGCTGACACCCACTGTAGGTGGACACTCACCTGCAGTGTGTCTTTGCCAGCAATGCCCAGAAGCTGTCCCGTGCCATACTGCAAGGAGAAGGCTTCCCCTCCATGCTCATATGAATCCGACAGAAAGGACTTAAATTTCTGGTGCATCCCTACACAAAACAAATGACACTTGTGCACCCGCTCCCCAATGCAAAATGAGATGAGATGCAGGAGAGCCAATTTCTTGCTTGTCTTACAAGGAAGGTGTCAATGGAGGTGCTCGTTCCCCCATAAACATTCAGTTTTTCTGTACCTCAGAAGGAGCTTTAAAGGCAAATCAAACCAAACCCAAGCATTTCCACTGCCGTTTGCAGCTCTCCCAGGTTTATTTTCATGTCTTTCACCTCAGGCACCTCACCGTGCAGAGGGATGCTCGGTAGCTACAGAGGAGCAAGCCAAGAAGGAAGAGCAGTCCTCAGGGTGCTCCAGATCCTCCCCTCCCAAATCCCTGCTGCAGGCAAGCTCCTAGGGAAAGGAGAAGTAGTCAAGGTACCCCAAGACACGAGGAGCACAGGGGAGAGGAACGCTTCTTACTGCATGCTTCACTGATGCAATAAGCGGAAGGGACCCAAAAATTGGAGGAGCCAGTGTCAAACACGACGGTGAACCTCTGGGGTGGTGTGCCGACACTCACAACTCCGTAGTACTGCGCCTGCGGGAGGAAGGATGCAGTCAGCCCCTGGCTGTGCCTGAGCAGAAGGCAGACTTGGGAGCATCATGCAATGCTTTCTGGGGGGGTTCAGTGCAATTTCATCTAAACAGAAATGCACGTCACGGGGAAGTGTGTCTGGCTCTGTGAGGGACTGCAGGCAGCAGATTTCACTCCAGCTGCACGCGTAGCGGTGCAGCATTTTTAAACCCTTTTAAGCAAACATTTAATTGGGTTCCAAATGAACTCAACGAGTCCTCTTGCACTGCCAAGGTCAGCCCTAAGACAAAGCTCCTGCATGACCACACGTTTTTTTCAGGCAGCTCCCTACTGATGCCAGTAAGAAACCAGGGATGCAACGACAGCACAACCCACCTCTGCCAGCAACAGAGGGCTCTGATCAGTGGCACAAATGCTGTCACAGGCGACTCAGCCGTTTCCTTTGACCATGTTATAATTAGCAACTATTAGCAAGTTAAAATATGAATTCTATTGTACAGGCTGAATAAATATACTGAATAAAAGTAATAAAATGCACTGAATAAAGTTCATCCAGTGGATAAAGAAACCAGGGACTACCCTTGGATATCACTGAGGCTAGAGATAATCTGCGAACACATGAATGCTGGCGTGAAGAGCTTATCCACATCCCAAATGCAAGAGTCTAAGTGCCCCTATCTGGCCCAGGAAGAGCACTTCAGCATTAAGAGACCTATTTTTAGGAAGAGGCATTTCTGGAATTCAAACACAGATAGAAAAGAAATACCCAGTGCAAAGCCTTTTGCAGCAATACAACCGTTTGTGTAAGTATCTTGAAGTGCATACTTGTTAATTAATATATTGAATATAGTTTCTGACCGCAGAGTTTATGGTCTGAATGAGACAATAATGAAAATGAAAATATACACGCTGTTTAAGAGAATATCCAGCTACACAGCAGGGTTTTATTCCTTACTGTATTAAACAAAGCTTGGTTGATTAAACTGTTAAAGTGAGGCAGCTCTAAGACATGTTGGTCCAAAAAACCCAAACCCAATAAAACCCCACGAACGCATCACACCGAAACCTCCACAAAACTACTCAAAACGCTGGCTGGATATGTTACCTACGTGGGTTTTGTTTTGTTACTTTGGTATTGATGCCTCTTTGTTAAGCTTAAGAGCAGGCTGTATTTGATATGTGCTGTGAAAAAAAATCTGTCTTCAAGAGAACAATGACTCCTTGCGATTGCATTACCAAAACTGTACTTACATTCATGTAATCATACAGCCTTTCTGAAGCGGTTCCTACCGATAAAGTAATATCTGCAGGGAAGCAATGCAGGTACCTCCGGGCAAAAATGTCAGGGTGGTGATTCCTCCAAAATTCCTCTAATTGTCCCTTTTCCTTCAGCTGTTTCTTGATAGACTTGAATCGAACAAGGGGGATTCTATGCAAATAAAATAAACACACAACAATTAACTGGTTCTCCATTCCAGAGCTCTCACATACTCATTTTTTGAAACATGTTTCTTTTTTGAGTCCTTGGGTAGTAATAAGCACAGGTAACCCCAGAAGCCAGCTGAGAGACACACCAGTGGTTCTAGATGTGTTTTCTTACCGTTCCACGGCCACAGTGAATGGGATGTAAACCACAGCCAACAGTATCACCCTCATGGCTTTAAGCAGTTTGGAGTCCAATGACGCTCATTTACTCAGAAGTCCCTTTTTTATACGCCGTTGTCAGCAGAGGGCTGTTAGCCAGGTCAATCAATCGCAGGAGGTCAGTGCTTTGGCAGAAAACCGATCCATTTGCTCTCAGAGTAGCCACCAGATTGTGCAAGCATTGGTGTCCAGTGGAGCTACTAAGGTACAGAAAATCAGGGCGCAGTTTAGACCAAATAGAAACTTTCCTAACAATCCTTCATGTCTTTACCATAAATACAATAAATGGGGTGAACTTGGCTCCCGTTGGCACGGGAAAGAGGAGGAGGACCAGAATTTGCCCAGTTCCCTACAAACAAGGTGCTTTTCAAGCTTGCTTCAGTGACAAGCGGCCCAGAAGTGTCCAACCCAGAGGAAGAGCTCAGAACATAGAACCGTTTCCCATTTACATGGAGACATTTAAGCAGGGCCGAGCAGACGGACACGATGGGGTTGTGACAAGTCATCGCCTAAAAATTGAAGCTTAAGTCCCCATTTATGAGAGTGCTACAGTCATAAATGTGATCACCACCCCAAAAAAACCTGTTTAAAACAAAAACCATCCCAGGCTGCTACATATAGTAATAAACAGTCAGTGGTTTGGTACACATCAGCAAAACATCTGGAAGCTCTTTCTTGGATTTATTTTCCGGCGAGTTTCTTGAGATCAGCGGTTCCCACTCCCACCTGACGCCTGGGTTCAAGTCAAGCTGGCAGAAAAATAACGGTGTCGAAAAGAGGCTCTGATCTGACAGAGAGCAACCCCAAACCCATTAGCTGCCTGCGAGGAAGCTCAGCGCTCAGCCTGCAATTTAATTACAAGACTTTTTGAATCTTTCCTCTGCACAAGAAAGTGCAGCGAGCAATTACACACCGCAGCCTAGCACACATTAAGGCTAAATTTGAATAATCATTCATTTTTGTTCAAAAACTGCGCTATGGTGCTGGGAAAAGAGCGGTAATGATCATTCCCCTGCAACACATCACTTATTTCAAGTAGAGTGCTCACCAGTGAAGGTGAACTGGAACCGAGTAACCCTTCCAAAATAGAGCAGATGTGGGACAAAGTGTAGTGAAGAATGAATGTAAAGAATATGGAGGAGGGAGGAGCCATCATCCCCTCTAGTGGCAATGCCAAAACAACAAAAACCCCAAATGCACAGCATTTTGAGTGAAGAAGGGGTCTAAACACCTGTCACAGACTTTAAATATATGTGAAGCACATCATTTTGAGTACATACTAAAGAAATTCCTATAAACTATTTCACGAAGCCTCATTTGTGGCTATGTCAGGCTGATTGAGGAGGGGCAGGAGAGGCTTAAAACCAACAGCTTTAGAGCTCTCCTCATGAGGCCTCGGGATTTTGAAATACCTGGTTCGCGTTTTCAAACTTACCTCCAAAATTGTGAGGGCTACACAGCCTGCTCTCAGCAAAGACTCAGCCTGGTGTCATCACGCAGTTGTGTGCAGGGCTTTGGATCTGGAAAAGCACTCGTATCTCTGTTCTAATGCTTTATTAAAAATAAATGTCAAAAAATGCAGGAACAATAACACAGCTTTTATATTGATTTCCATATTGTCCATATTTTTAATTGTCTAGCTCTGAACAGTGCTCCTTCTTACAGACTCACAGGTTTTACACAAGTTCATAGCAAGCAACCGTGTTTTCCTTCCCGCAGCTGTTCCAGACACTGACCTGCAGGAGGTGGGTGCTGGAAATGAGAACGGTGAGCAATAAATGTGGTCACTTGTGAATTTTCAGAAAGCAAAGGCATTTCTCAAGAAGCCTGCACGCACCAAGCTGACGCGCAGAAGAGCAGATGGCATGCCCCCTGCTAGGGCAGTGTTGCTTTTACAAGAGCAAGACAATGTGCTGAGCAACTTTATCGCTTGAACTTCTCCTCAAATGCCACAAATGCTTCTGGGAAGTCATGAGTGCTCATGTTGGAGGGCATCTGGATAACTCTGAAGACGTGAAGTGGCTTTCAAAACACTGCCACGGGTCTGTGGAAGGGATTGCTTCTGCCTTAGAGCCTCCACTGAGTCGTTGATTCTCAGAAGGATCAAGATTGTTCGTTCCATTTCAAATGCAGCCCTCTATTATCCCACCACACGAAGGCTATTTTTTTCCAAACACTCTGATCTCACACTGTGTTCCAAGCAGGCATTCATTTAGCCAACAGAGGTACAAAATGCAGCAACATAAGGTCATCCTGACTTTTTTTGATAAGCTGGAATAATGATTAAACTACAATGCAGAGGATCCCTAGGAAACAGTTGCCTGCAAGTTTAAAGTGTCACTAAGTAGAAATAATTCAGTTAGAAAAACATATACACCTACCTGTGTTTTTTCACATAAGATATATTGCAAAGTTATTCCTTCCATACGGATTACTAAGAAAAATATGCCTTAACTATGCTATTAACATACTCCTACATAGGCTGTAATGTCGTTCTGACCAGCAGGATGTATCTTTGCCATGGATGTAAATTCATTATTATTTATGCCAAATGCACTTGTTTTTCCACACCTGTAGCCTACAGCACCTTAACAGGGTGGGGAGTCTTGCCTTTAGAAGGTGCCACAGCTGCTTAGAAATGGAAACAAATGCAAAAACCTGCCAAGGGCCAAAGAAATATTTTCTTAAAAGTCAGATCACATTCCAGGGTAACTGCTTGGAAAAGGATGCCCTGCGAAATCCAAGAATGACACATTCCCTGCAGTGATCCAATGACAGTGTTAAAGCGAAAAGCAGTGGCTACTGTGAGATGCTCATTCGATGTGAAGCAGCTCTCACTGCTAGGCTGCTCCTGGCATGGCAGAGAGTATTTTCAGTGCCTCTCTTGCACAGCACAGACATGGATGACTGTGATGTATCTTTGTTCTCCAGGCTTGATACTCTGCCCACCTTCTCTATCCAAAACCGATTTTATGGCAGTTGCAGCACTCATGGTTCTCTGTGCTGCTGCAATGCTGGACCCCAGATGCCCTCTCTGTTATCCTCCTCTTCCAGGAAACCATCCATACATTCCATAACACCACTGCTTCATGGCACAGCCACTCATCTTGCAGGGAAAAGATAAGTAAACATCTTGCAGCCTGTACTCAATTGACAGCCAAGATCTGCTTTACTTTTGAAAGCAAGTGATACTAGACAGCTCTCTATTACCTGATTTGACCAGAGATCCAGAAGCCACCTTAACTGTTGGTATTGCCTTTTTCTTAATCTTCTGTTTGCTCTGCCTGTTGTTTTTCTAAGAATACGTGGCTTCCAGCAATCATGTAATTTTGGTTGTGTAGCCCCCTAATACCAAGAAATTGACTGTAGATTGTTTGAAGAAAGTAACCTCCCTAAATTACGGTAAGTGTGGAAAATGACAGGAATGAACTGTGGATATGCAAGTAGAGAGCCAGCTGTCAGAAAGGCTCTTTCACCTTAGAACACCCTGCCAGTTTCCACACCCAAAAATCATGGTACCTCAACACACAGGTAAGACAATAACCAAGAAATCTTAAAACAGCAGCAGCTCGAGAAGTCAAAGTATGCAGAGCTGCCCACACCTGGAAAGGCTTTAAACTGGAAGGGGGAACATTCAGATCAGACATTAGAAGGAAATTCTTCATGCTGAGGGTGGTGAGGCAGTGGCACAGGGTGCCCAGGGAAGCTGTGGGTGCCCCCTCCCTGGAGGTGTTCAAGGCCAGGTTGGATGGGACCTTGAGCAGCCTGGGCTGGTGGGAGGTGTCCCTGCCCATGGCAGGGGGTGGAACTGGATGGGTTTTAAGATCCCTTTCAACCCAAACCATTCCATGATTCTACGGGAAGGCTCCTCCCAGAAATCAGAGGTGCCCCTGACCTGAACAGAATGAGTCTTGCTGAGAGAAGGAGGGAACAGTTTACACTGTGACATCTAAATAGTCATTTTTAACATCGTACTTATCTCACTCATAACAAGTGAGGATCTTAATGGAATTAAGTCCATGGCGGTTTCTTGCCAAGTTTTGGTATGGACACAGAAACTGCAGTAGGACAATCAGAAGGTGGCTGGAGAACAGCCCTTGGCAGGTTGCAATAGTGAGGGTATTACACTGGGATTCAGACAAGATGCAAAAAATAGTGTAATGGAAAAGGCCCTGCACAGTCAAGAGTGCCAGAGGCCACAGTAAACACCATTAAATTAGGAACGTAAAGGGTAGAACAGCTCGAGATAGCAGTTTGGCAAGTATTTGTGTTAAAGGTTTAAGATAAGTATTGGGTGGCAAATTACACTCTGAAATTATGTATTTGGCACCTTGCAAAGTAAATCCCCAAAAGTGCCACTCACCTGGAAAATCAGTCAAACCTTGACAGCTATTTTAAACAATATCTGACATTTCCACTGAAAGTTTCATGAAAACTAAGCAACTGACATCAAAAAATTGGTCTTCTGGGATGTTTGATTTCCCAGGTCAATCCGTGCAGCCAGCTCCAGCTGCACAGACAGCACAGCTGGAGCAGGAGGGGACGGGGCATCAGGGCGACAGTTCGGGGCAAAATCTGAGAACATTTATTGTGTGCAAGAAGAGGGCACGTTTTCACGGGAGGGGGAGCGAGAGGGACTGTGGGCGGGAGAGGGAGACCTGTGCTCTAAGTCATCCTGTCCGTAATCCCCGTCACCAAACACTCATTCGGTTATCAGAAACATTTCAAAGCCCTTGAGATTAATGGATGGTGCCATGCAAACAGAGCCTTATATTGGGAAGACAGAGTTACTGGTAGGCCAGTACACAGCAGGAGAAGAGCAAGGCAGCCTCCTGTCCCTTGCAGTCCCAGTGGTCCCCAGGCAAGTAAGTCCTGGGATGGGCAACAGTCTGAAAGCCATAGTTGCCTTTGTGCCCTCTGATGAGTGCCAGAAGTACCTCGTGGAAGACCTAGAAGAGATGCCTGTGGATAAAATGGTGGATCTGAGTGGCAGGCAGCTGAGGTGGCTGCCTCTGCACATTTGCTCTTTTAGGGAACTCGTCAAGCTATACCTGAGCGACAACAACCTGAACCATCTGCCACCCGAGCTGGAGCAGCTGCAAAACCTGCAGATCCTGGCGCTGGACTTCAACAACTTCAAAGCGCTGCCCCTGGTCGTGTGCACGCTGAAGCAGCTGTGCATCCTCTACCTGGGCAACAACAAACTCTGCAGCTTGCCAGTCGAGCTCCGGCTCCTGCAGAACCTCAAGACCCTCTGGATCGAGTCTAACTGCCTACAGTCCCTGCCCGAGGTGGTGTGCGAGCTCAGTTTGCTGAAGACCCTGCATGCCGGGTCCAATGCATTGCGCACACTCCCCACCCATCTGCGGCGCCTGCAGGAGCTGCGCACCATCTGGCTGTCGGGCAACCTGCTGTCCGAGTTTCCCCCTGTGCTCCTGGACATGCCTTTCCTGGAGGTGATCGACGTGGATCGCAACTCCATCCGGTTCTTCCCCAGCTTGGCTCACCTCCCTGGCCTGAAGCTGGTGATCTACGACCACAATCCCTGCAGGAATGCTCCCAAAGTGGCCAAAGGGGTGCGCAGGGTGGGAAGATGGTCAGAGGAGTCCCCTGAACCCCGCAAGCGGTCCGGGGCAGTGATAGAAATCACACTTGATGAGAGACCATCAGCACCTGCTGTTGCCAAGCCTGAGCCAGAAGATGAGCCCTGCTGATGCTCAGTTGCCTGTGCAAATAAAGGCACAGTGCACCCACACCACCCAGCCTCTACTTCTCCCTCGCTTGCTGGTGTCCAGGGAGCACCACACTGCCTGGCTGGTCTTCAGGAGTAGGTGCACCACTTGAAACCTAGGTGAGAGCAAAACTCTCTCGTCCAGACATCCCCTTTTATGCAGCACTCTAGAGAGTGGAGATTTCCTCCTTTTCCTCTTCCTCCCATGCAGGGACCACTCAGGGTTTGCAGTAGAGATGAAGACAGCTTAGATGCTTTCCACGGGCAGATTGTACAAAGCATGTACGGACTCACTGCTCTTCACCCATGGGAAGCCCACGGTCTTGCTCTTCTCCACCTTGCTGAGGTCTCCTGAGCTCAGCTGGAAGCCACTGTTCAAGGTCACGATCACTTCTGGGAGTTACAGCTCTAATGTAAGCCACAAAGTTCATCTCAACTGACTGATGTGAAATGCACCAGCAGCAGTAACAGCGTGAAGGTTTCCCGGCTGCCGCATGGGAAGCTGTAGCAGAGCCCTGGTGGCACTAACAAGGAAAGAGCGCGTACATACCAGTGAGTTCTCCTCTTACTACTGCTGCCTTTTTCCTGGTTAATTAGCAACCACTGTTGTTATTGCCAAGCAGCATCTTAAACAACGGTGAGGAAAGCAAGAGGCTTTGCTGCCAGGTTTTATGTAAACAACAGCACTGCCTCTAAGGGCAGTTGTATGTGGAGTCTTCATGCAGTAGCAGAGAAAATCAAAGCCCAACTACAACAGGAAAACAAGAGCTGCAAAGGTAAACTTGCATGAATAAAACCCAGGACTGGGAGCCTGCTGCTATGGCTTGCACAGAATTAGGAGAGGAGGCAAATTTTACTTGGTTGACTTCAGCTGGATATTTCTCCAGCTTGCAACTCAAGAGTAGTTTGGATTCCCTTGGAAACGCATTGAACTAGGTTTTTTTTAAAGTATGTTTTGTTTTACTTGTATAACAGAAATCTTGCTTTTGATTCCATCGCACAGATCACTGAGCTTGGTAAAACACAGCTTTTTTCAGAAGGGTGGGGAGCCCTTGGCAGCACAAAACGGCCACTTCCCTCTGTGCCTCACTCGTCAGTGCCTGCAGAAGTGGCAGTTGACTTCCCAAAAAAGGTTTGATTCAGTGCCAGTTCGTGACTGCTTGATGTCATTTAAATGCTTGAAAAATTATCTGGAAATATATAGACTTTGCTAGCACTCAGTTTTGTTAAGTAAGGTCTGAATTTGGATCTGGCTGGCACCCATGTAGTGTGCTTACCAGTCATTAAATGAAATAAGCTGCACCAGCATCTCACCAAGTTAAACCATCCTTCTTTGGAATTAACTAAATTCTCTTTCCAAATTCTTTATCCAACCTTGTTCCTACAAAACAGAATTATTCAATAGGACAAGAGTATTTTAAAAGCGCCCCAAACAATTTCAATGTTGTATTTCCGATGGAACTGACTTGGTACTTATTTATCTGAGGGGTAGGGAAGAACGTGCTTTCACCTGCTTGTCAGTGGTTTGTATTTAACACAATGCTCTCTGCATCCTGTTCTCACTTTTGGAGATGTGAAGAGAGTTCATTTTGAGAGTTTGGAGGAGCGGTCTGTAAGCAGATTCTCCTCATTTCAGGAAAGCTAAAGGAGAAACACGTTTGCACACATACTTTAATGATATCCAATAAATGCTCTGTGCTGGCAGACCTCCCCCAGTGTTTACCAACATGCTGCATTATGCTTGCAAGGACCAGAAGGGTCACGACATCCAGCTGGCACCTCTCAAGGGACTTCCACACAGACATAGGTGCCTCTGCTTGGCTCTGCTTACAGACATCAAGAACCTGTGTGGAGACAGCGGTAGGCATCACCGACTTCCTTCCATCCTGAGCATAAACAAACTAATATAATGAAGAATCACATTGCCTTTTCAGTAATACTGGAGTAGGAAAGTGAAGATAAAGGTAGGCCCAACAGGTAGGAAAGGAGGGAAAACAGAAAAGGGAATGGGATGCAGCCTGGCACTTTCCAGTAACTGCCCTCTACTGTAAGCATTTGTAACATCAGCCAGAGTCCAGCACTTTACAGTACCACACACAGACTGCTTGGTCCAGGGTGCTGGGACCTCTCCCAAACTGCATCTTCCTCTCACCCCGCCTCAGCAAAACTCTGATCTACACAAAACTTGTGCTGTAAGATGCACAATGCCTTAAGTTGTAGTTCTGGGCACTGACCGAGGTTCCTCTTCAGCTTTTTCTCGTCCTTTCATCATCAGATTAATACTCCAGCATCACTAGAAAAGGGTAATTTAACTTCAAAGCCTCTTTCTAGGATCCCAGCTCAGAACCTACACCACCAGGACTGGGATGAACTACTCACACCAAATGCGTTCAGGGCAACCAAACCAGCAAGCTGCAGAAGCTTGGAGGTACCATCCTCAGTGCCAACTGCCTGGTCACCACTTGAACTGTCGAAGACTGAGGATGTGAACCACAGCTCTTCTAATGAAACTGCCCTTCTTGGCTCTACACAAAGACAAATACAGCTTTAATGAATGTGAATTTATTTTTTTTATTTCTGTGTATTTAAGTGGAACCTGGAAAGGAACAGAAGGGTTGTATAGAACCCCGGTTTTACTTGGAAGTGAATCTTCCCCACAACACATATAAACTGAAATAAGTTAAAATGAACTGACAACAGTTATTTCAGACCACCGATGGGGATGCTTGTCTCAAGCTTCTGTTCCGTAACCTCACAAAAAGTAGATCATAAAAAAAATTACTACATGAGACCTGGTCCACACATCCTCAGGTACTGACGAAAATTTAACACGGGCGATGGTCTGGTACACGTTTTCTGGGGAGAAAAAGAAAAAAAAGATGAGAAAATTCCTCCCCACACTGATGCCCACTGATCCCCACCCCCTTTTAGATTTAATTTTTTTTTATATTTTGTGTTCAGTAACAGCTTTCTCTCACAGTACAAAAGGCAGAATCACCTCAGAGCTAATGCACCACCTCTAACAGTAAAATCCTGTGATTCACAAAACAGCACATGGGGGATAACCTGCCTACAAGTGGTATTTCTTCTCAAACCTCTTAACAAAGGCGTTGTTTCAGCTGCAGATTCTACTGCAGAAGCAGCAAGGCATTTAACTGCATTTCTTGCCAAAAGGAAAAAAAGCAGTAGGAACCCCTACATTCGGGTCAGCCACTTTTGCAGATGTTTTAGTACTACGTATGGCACGAGAAGGCAGTGAGCCAAGGCATTGCTCAGGCACACTAATTTAAGCCCTCTGACGCTCTAAAAACCTGTTCGTACTCCTAATGCTAATGTTATGTTACACAACTTTTTTGCATGTCAGGTGTCAGTATTCATTTCAAATAAAGTATTTTTAGAACAAGAGTTTTCTGCACAGTTATTTTTCCACAGAAGGGGATTACCATATACCACTGTAACTGACCATGTAGGTACTGAAATCGTACCTTGGTGCTGCTTTGATAATATCATCCACACGAAGAATCATTTCTGCTGCTTCAGCTGCGCTCAGCAAAACTTGTCTCTTGACTTGGAAACTTTCTGTTACTCCCAAGACTGCCATGTCTCCAATGGTACCCTCGTTCATATCTTGAAAACCAGAAAAATGAATAGGTTTTTTACATATTTTTTTTTAAGAAAATGCCAAGCAGCTGACAGGATGGTAACTCAAATGACCCATATTGATAGTAAGGGAAGTATTTAATAAAGTTATTCACCTCAAGACTCCTGGATTTAAGCCAGGCATGCTGCAGTCACTTGCATACAAAAAAATTAATGATTAAAATTTTATACACTGGGAAGAGGAGACAAGATCCCGAGAAGACTCTGAGCACCATTTTCTTAGGCAGACCAACCTCAGAACTCCTCTCTATAGCAAAGTTTTTTTCGAGGGGGAGGAAGTGTTAGGTTGTGCTGGGTTTTTGTTTGTTTTGAAATCAATGCCTTTCTTTTTAAGCTTCATATAAGTAGAAGGGTCTGCTTGAGCAGAACCAGCTCAATGTATACATCCTCTGGTGTTAAGTAACCAGGTGGCTTCTACCAAACGCTCATCCCAGTTTTTAAATGTCTCACCTCCTAGTTCTTTCAGGATAGTTTTTAATACTTCACTGTATCACTCAATTTCCCCTGATGCTGGTGCCTGACAGGAAACATGATACATCTGCTCAATACCATGCTCTTTGGCCCAGGTGTCTACGAGGCTGTTTTGAAATGAGTCCCACTGTCTGATCCAGTTCTTTCTGGAGTGCCATGCCACCATAAAACGTGGCCCAGGGTAGTGTTACGGGCAGCGGCATGGGAAAAAGGATGGTTTCCAACCATCTGGTGGTTGTTTCCACCATTGTAAAGCACATAGCGCTAACCCTGGCAGGTTTGAGGGAGTGTGATGTAGTCAGTTTGCCAGGCCTCCCCACACTGATATTTCAACCATCGTCCTCCATGCCACAAAAGTTTTAACCATTTAGCTTGTTTTATTGTGGCACATGTTTCACAATTGTGGATAATCTGTGCAATAGCACCCATAGTTAAATCCACCCCTCGGTCATAGGCCCCTGTCCACCCCTAACTGCAGGTGCGATCTTTTTCGCCTCTGATTTACAGCATTCAATCAACTCAAGGATGACCTTGGTTACTACAGGAATAAGTATAAGCAATGGCCTTTCTGCAAACCTGTGTTATCAGTTCTAGAGACAAACACTGTCTGAAAAACATGCAGTTAACTTTCAGAAAGTGCAGTTAGTCAGACAAAACTGAAGTCAGAAAGCTGATTCTGGTTTAGCTCAAACCAAAACAACATAACTAGACTCAATGTAAGGACACTGGTTGTACAGGTACAGATCATCCTCTTAAAATATAAAGCTTTCCAAACAATCGTGAAAAGCCAGGTAGATGGATAAAGGAATGTAACACTGTATGTCTACGTTCCAGGCAAACAGAAATCAAAATCCTCAGTTCTTTTAGCTGAATCTATCAGTGACAATCCCTCTACTAAGCAGTGAACCAGTAACAGAAGTAATATCAAACCCCTTACCAAGTCCATAAGTAGTCTTCCCTTCACTGTGAGCAGCTCTGAGTTGAGAAACCAGATCTGCACTGTCATAGCCAGCATTATCAGCTATTATTGTTGGGATCTAAAGAGATAAACAGATTGTTTTCAATTAACGGCAGGAATGATCCCTAGTAACCATGAAACATATTCTGATATGACTAGTTTACTACTCAGTTTCAAGAAAATGAAGTTTCAAAATTATAGCAGATTATCTGTTACAGTGATCAGAAGACAGGGAAAAAGAAAAAAGGCAAACTTCCTTTCTAAGGATTTTAAGATCCTGTTCAGACAGTAGCTGAGAGGACAGAAGCGTGTCAGCAGATGTGTCAGCTCATTTTACATGGACAGAAAAAAATTAGTCTCTATCTTATAATTTCAGACTACGACTGGAGAAATGGTTTCACTTTAAGAATTTAAGTTTAACCACCAGATCATTCTGTTTGTTGTTTAAACGACAGCAGCGAAAATTGTATGTGCTGACTGAAGATGTAATGCCAAGTCTTACTATGCTCTTTAATTTCATTTTCTTGGGATAAATGTTTTCTTACAGTCTTTCATTTCCTAAGAAAGGTTTTCCCTAACTTAAATTACAAGGCAATTTTTCTCAAATCGACAGTCTGTTAGCATAATAAAATTCTACAAACACTTCATGTCAAACTCATTTCCTACTAAGATGCAATCTCCAATGCAAGTCTATAAACTTCTATATAGTACTAGAACATAAATATAATCAAATAGTACTGGAGTATCAACAGAACAGAAGGGCTGTTCTTTTCTAAATCAGCTGTCAAGTGAATCAGCAAAGATTTTTATGTGCTATTTCCGCTGTACTTTTAACCTTGCAGGTAAGAGGAGCAAGAACCAACTAGAAGAGGGCTAGCATATGAACATTCAGAATTCTGTAACATCAGAATTATTAGAAAAAAAGTACTGGTGTTCTTAAGAGATAAAACTAACTTTTTCCCCTTTGTTCACCTAAGAGATGTACCTAAACTCCATTTTGCTTTCAGAAAACCAAAACTTTCAAAAAGCAGCAACTATCTCATGTCAGAAGTTAGTAAACTTAGTGAAACTTTATGCCTATTAATCCAGCAATCTGATTCAACAACTTACCATTCGTAAAGCCTTAGCGAAGGACTCCATTGCAACAGACTCTTTGCCAGGTGTTCTGGTGGCAAGTTCTGCAACAGCATTAGCCATCAGCATCTCTGAACAACCTATTCATTGAAGACACACAGATGTTTTGTATCAGACTTGGAACAGTACATGTATAGTGTGTACAAATAAAAAGAACCTAATACTCACCACCACCATACACAGTTCTGGTGTCCTTAACGGTCTGAGCGAGAACACAGAGAGCATCATGCAAAGACCTCTCTGCTTCATCTAGAATCTGCTGTGTTGCTCCACGCAAAACTATGGTGCATGCTTCACCTAAAAAGTGCAAACGTGAAAAAAATTAAAAAACAAACCAAAGACTCTAGAAGAGGCTATCGCAAAGCATTTGTAACGGTTTAGCTATCACTGCAGTCAAGTTTTATGCAGATCAGCTTTGGTGGGAAAGAAAGCATGACAATGAGTCACAGGTAGAATTCAATGATGGTCACTATGCTATTGCTTTTATCAATGAACTGTTACACAACACCTTCTTTAGTTTAATAGGAAAAGAATTTTATCTCAAAACAACCCCTTGGAAACTTCACAGTATTGCAATTTACCAGAAAAAGTCTCTAAGTTCTTGAAGGATAACAGGTTCCTAAGCAGAAATTCTGGTTTCCGTCCTTACAAATGTTTATGCATATGTTTAATGTTATGTAAATAAATAAATTCAACTACTAACAACTTTGCAGGACTTTTACTGAAGAGCCAGGCTTTAATAAAAATGGTTACATCAATCATTTTGACACATCTACGCCACTGTTGTAACTGCACAGTGTTAGCAGAGTTACCACAAACGTTACAAAACGCCATTAGTAGTAAAACACTTACCCATTGCCACTCCAGAGAAATGAATAAGTTTATCTTCTCCAATCATGACTTCTTCAATAAGCTTGCAGCTTCCTAGTTTCACAAGCTCAGGATGATCAAAGGTTGATGCAATTTCACCACCTAAAAATGTAAGATCACGCAAAAGTCAAAGAGCTCATGATGAAAGAATCCATTCAGCTAAGGTCTAACCAAGGGAGAAAAGAATGAAAAAAAAGAAAAAAATCTTCATAATTGCCACAAATTAAATTGAAATTAACAATACTGATAAGCCAATTTTTCCAATGTCAGTATATGGCACAAAAAACCTTACACTGATGCTGTCAAGTCCCTAAACACCAATATTTTGTTTTACACAAGAACTACAATAGGTTGAGTTCTGTCTAGGTAAGAGACTAAATGTTGATATTTCCCATTATTAAAATGTCAATCTCTTTAAAGTTACAAAAGTATTTACTGATGAAGTATTTATAAAATGCTAAATCAAGTTTGTTATGTTTAACTTGAGCTCGTGCCAGTATTCACTTCATCTGCCCGATGATGGCTGAGAATCACAGGCCACCAATCTCCTGAATCATCAGTCTCCTGCCACATTGTGGCAGCAATATTGTCAACTATTTGTAAACTCTCACATCATAAACAAAACATATTACAAAGATCAAAATGTCTCTGAAGGAAATACTGGTCTCATACTTTGCTCTTCCCATTAGAAAACCACTTATAAGTAACTACAAATGTATGCTCAACTAGCTCGCAGCATTGTTGTAGTTGTAGCAGTACAAGGAAAGACAAAATTTGCAGTAGAGAGTTTGTGCTTACCTGACATAAAACAGCTTGTCTTTATTAAATTAAAATAACCTGTCTATTTTTTTTTCAGCTATACTGTTTGATCCAGTGTGGTCTGATATGGTGCATTTGCTCTGCCTACAGAATTCGCTTTGATCTGTTCCAGATCATAAGCAATGTTCTCTCAATGACACATCTGCCTGAGTCAATGTGCCTGCAGACAGTTATACACAACTGCTACTTCAGTTTTGCTAAGCTGAACAAGCTGGAATCTTTTCCTGTCTCCCTGCAGAGCAAATTCTGCATTCTCCTGATCACATCCACCATCAACTTTTTTTATGATGTTCCAGTTAACTATCTCTAACTTCAGCAGTGAGAATCCTCTGGAGCATTCCAAGTGTTTTATTTTCATGAGTTCCTAGAGTCACATATACACTGACCACTACTAAAACTATCCTCCAAGTTATTCACGTTGAGGTCCACCTCATATCGATGACTCAGCCCACATTCTTAACAAGAGTATGACTCTTCAGAATTCTCTATTATCACAATCAAACAACAGCCATTTGCAACAAGATGGCATTAACTTGTGCACTGATCCTTATTCTATCGCCAAGTTTCATCTTTTCCCTAAAAGCCAAATGTTTCAAAAGTCTACCAAGCAGTGACTTAACTGAAAATATTTTTTAAAATTTGAAAGAAAATTACTGACTGTCACCAACAGGCTCAATGACATTCTACAGTCAGCATTATGATCCTTCATTCACAGCTGGTAGAGAGAAAAAAAAGTACGTATGAATCATCATGCAGGGAGAATACAAAATCAAAACAGACATTTTACGTCTGAAGTATTACATACTGAAGACAGAAACTGAGTTGCTTCCTTCTGAAAACTACTGACAGTTATAGAGCAGTTGATAAATAAAGTAATTTCAAATATACTTATGGCCAATTTCATATGTTTGTGTTTAGGTACTGTCAAATAAAGCTTATTCGGAGTACTTTTCACATTTAGAGATCTGATTAATAGCAGAAAGTACAAACTCGGTGATCAAGCATTAACGTTTACTACAGATCAAACAAATAAAGTGACCCTCAAAGTTTCATATGACTTTCATATACCTGTAACAAGAGCCAGACGTTCTACACCTGCAAAGTCTGCATGTTCAATAGCCATGACGCCAGCAGCTCCAAAGAGCTGTTCAGGATAGTTGTAGATCAATTGCCTACAATTAAAACACAGGCACATTTTCATTACATGAAGAAGAATACCAGAGTAACAAAGGACACCCGATTCTCAGTACAAAAGCAGTCAGTATGTGAGGCACCTGCCACACACGAAATGTCACACCACGCAGAAGCAAATGCAGTGAGAGGAAAACATAAGAAGCTACAAACAAAAAAAATTACAAACTTACAGCTCTTTGAAATACTCTTCCCCTGAAGACATGCTATCAATGCATAGGGACCCATACGCTTTAAATTCTATGGGGTTTGATCCTAAGTGCCCACTATTTTAGCAGGGTGCACTAGAACAATATGTGAAGTAACATCTTCAGTTCCAAATGGTATACAACTCTACAGGAACGATAAATGGCCAGTCTTGTAACATATACAAACAGCAGAGAATGTGCTCCCCTATTGGCATGTTCTCTCTAAAACAAACCAGTAATCCAAAGCTGAACTGTCAATGACCACTCAGGACTGCTATGCCAAAGTTTTTTGCCTTTCCAAATTAAGAGATTGAGTGTTGTAAGGTTCAGCACAAGCTGAGAGATGCCATCTCTGTAAAAGACGTTTCTGATCTATCTTCAAAAGAGCCAACTGGCATTGCTGGGTATGTGCAGAGAAGATTCTTCCACCTCTGAATACAAGCCTTGACCCTCATTAAGCATCTCCTCAGCAGTGCTTAACTGGCTAACGCTTACAGTATCAGATGTGAAGTAGATCTACAGTCTGCCTGTAAGCAGGAGTCAATTTTATCAGGGAATAAATCTGGAAGACAATGGTCAATCTAACTGGAATACCACTAGCCTGGCTACAGTGACCGACTGCGACCTGAGCTTCCTTTAGGGCAACTACCTGCGTTACAAGCATACTGGGTAGCAGAGATGGAGGTGGGTTTGCACACTTCAAAGGATTCTTCAATCAGTTTCCCAGGGAACTCTTGACTCTAGGACTGTATTTGCAGGGGATCCAAGGAAGAGATGACTCATTTCACCTACACTAGGATGCCATATATGTGAAACATGACACAGATGGAGGGACTACAAGATTCATGAGTGTGTCTGTGGTTCTTATAAATGTTTAATTTTGTAGGTGAGTTATAAGATGCACCATGTTCTCAAAAAATATATCTTTGCTACTGTGGAAAACAGCCCTACTCTTACAATTCCTATCCTCTGGTGCAGTTAATCAGCTTCCTCGTACACTACATGATGCACTGAACCACCAGGTGTCAAGCTGCTCGTACATATGGCAGCTTCACTCATTACTGAAAGGCAGAATCATTTTTCCATCAATAAAAAAATTGAACTTTTTTTTGCACTGCCACAGTTTAAAAGACAAGCACACTGCTACAAAAATAAGTAAATCAGATTGTGACATCTCTTAAATGGAAGTAGTTATCTTGCATACTTTCAAATACGTTGAGTAAAAGGCTCACGACAGGCAACACAGAGGCCTCTCAAACTCTCTTAAATTTGGAGCGGTACTCCAGCACCAGCATTTTAATGCAGGAAAAAGCACAGCTGGTTCAATCTGAGCTAAATGCATTCAGCAGCAGACTCCTTCAGCACCAGTTTCCCCCTGAAAGGGTAATATGAACAATCCTAGTGGTACCCATAACTAAATAGATCTGTTCATATAAAAGCACAGTGACACTGCTTCAACTGAATTGCAACACAGACCCTGACTAAGTAGCATCACTTCTTTATCTTGAAAATAAATGGGGGGGAGGGAGGAGGACATGGTGCACTGAGGGGAAGCACTAGAAAAACCACTGGCCTCTCTGAAGCAAAAAGATTAAGCTTTAGGTAGGACCATTTAATTTTACAGATACAAGATGCAAACAAGAATAAAGTTCTTTACACTCATACAATATTAAAATTTGGTAGTTTCTAACTGCATTATAAACTATCCCTTTTCCAAGAAAATACATACCTGTTAATAAAGCAGTTTATTCCATGTTTAAGAATACGCTCCACCTTCTCCTTCATTTTTTCTTTCTCTGCCTGCTCTATTTCTGCTACCTTTGCTGTAGAGTCCACTCTAACACGTGAGCCAAAAATCTAAATCAAAGGAAACAAAGTGTTCACTCTAAAAAGGAATTCCATTTACAAAAACACTGCTTCACAACAGTAGTTCTGTTCACCCACCTTAATCTTGTCTGTATCCATACCAGTATTTGCAATAAGAATCTTTGCATTTTCAATTCTTTTTGGCTGATTTACACCAATCTTCTTGTCAAGCAAAAAGCCTGTAGTAACAGAAAAGTCATGTAAGACTTCATATTAAAAAACGAGAACAAATCATTTACATTATTACATTATCCCCTCATATTTATTATTCAATTTAATAACAACATAGCGATGTTTCCTAGAATAAATTTGTATAGAGATTTTGTAATTTTTAACAGCTTCATTTCTCACGTGTACTTACAGTCAAAATTTAAAGACTTACCTTCATCTAAGTAGGAATCAGCCAAACTTCCACCAAGTTTCTTAATGATGTGGATGGCCTCCAAATTACCAGAACCTTTCAACCTAAGAACAGCTTCTACAGCTAGCTTGACAAAGTGATCTTTATGGTGAGTAAGTAATTTCGATGAAAGAGTCGTTCCTGCAATGTTCATCAAGTCTTCACGGAACTTCACTTCATCATCACTAAAATAAAGTCAATACAGTTAAAGAGGAAAGTCTGAAAGCCTTAACTACAGTCAACCTACCACTGTCAGCCTCTCTCTGCTTCTTCTAGCCTCCCTGTGTGCATACCACGTTCCATTTTGAGGAACGATACACAGAAGCCCTCCAGTGACCAAGAACACAAACTTCTTTTTGAAACACAAGTTCAATTAGGAAAGCCTTTGCATTCAGCTTTAGAAAGCCTGTGCTCTCAAAGTGTCACATAAAGAAAATATTCACATTTAAAATCAGTGTATGAAACATGAAATAACAGCTCAGACTTCTGTTCTAGGAAGTAAACTATCGTTTGTGTTTTGTTTCTGCACATCAGAAGTAATTTTAAATAATTTTGCAAGGCATCTGTAGGTCATCTAAAGCAAAAGCAGTCCTTTTCTTTAACTGTTAAAAGGCATAAATTCAGCTTTTACACTACTTAAAAAAGATAGAGGAATTTCCTGATGTTTTAATCTTGACTAGTTTATAAAGAGTTGCTGCAAATCATACTAACCCGTGATCCACAGCTGCTTTCAGAAGTGCCTCTCTCGCAGCTTTTGTGGCTGCTCTCCAGCCTGCAATGATGGTCTGAGGATGAATCTTCTTTGCAATCAGTAATTCTGCCTCCTATTTAAATGAAATTAATGATTAGTTCTCTACTTAAGGTACATTTACACTAACTAGGAAAGATACTCGCAGGTACTCAGAAAATTCTGAATGGCAGTAAAAGTCAGAGAGCTGCAACAATGAAATCAAGGTCATTCCACTAGCACCTGTTTTTTCCAATCTAGGCAAATAGTTTGCCCTTGGAATACCTTAACAGAATACCATTAAGAAATTTAAATTAAAAAAAACCCCAAATAAAACCTAACTCTAGTACAAATAACAACCGGACATAGACTTCAAAAACAGCCATCTTACACTTCGTGTTTGAGATTAGCTTCCTGTTCACTTACAGCTGCAACTTAAAGTGTAGCTGGAAAATAAACGCCATCTCCAAACTCCCTTTTTGCAAGGAACTTGGCAAGCTGATGAATCATTTCTCAGATGCTCCTGATCACAGTTACCGGGTCTGAGATGATAAGATTTACTATCACAGCTCTGCGGACAGAAGTTCCTCAGTTCTGAAGTCTTTTTCAAAGTAATGTCATATTTAGAGTTTGGCAGCATAAACTCTGTATGCAGAGCTTAAAGGAACAATATGAATTCAGGTCTTGTGCACACAAAACCAGAATTGAACACGCCTTGGTTTTTCCTCATTAACGCTATGAAAAGGATTTCAGAGGACTGAACCCCATAACTAAGCAGTGCCACATGCTGCCCAGTGCAGCATCCTGGAAGTGACCCATAATAGAACAATCCTTCTGTTTCACTTGCATAATGAAATAAGAGAAAGCAATTCTCCAAAATGTACCAAATTAAATACATGAGTAAATGATAAAATACTGAACAGAGCTTAAAATACCCAAAAAACCCCCACGATGCAACATCTAAGGGGGTTTTTTCTATCTATTTCAAAAGCAAAGGAGCAAGGTATCCCTATACTTTCGGGAGCCCTCTTTACACATCAAGTAATACATTCCCTATTGATATCACAGGACTACATTGCCTACTAAAATGACATGTGAAAAAAATATAATACATCACCCTCAGTAATTCAGCTGCCAACACTGTGACAGACGTAGTTCCATCACCAACTTCATCATCTTGAACCTTGGACATATCTGAAGAAAAGAAGCCACTGCATTAATGTTTTGATTCAAAATACCATGCTTATCCAGTACCAGCTTTAGACACAAATATGTTTATCTCACATTAGTTTGGAGATGAAAAAACAATCTTACTCCTCAATAGTTTAAAGAGGTCACTCTCTCTCAGGAAAACCTGAGATGCAAATGAAATTCAGCATCCTTCAAATTCCTGCTCTTTATTTGCAGTCTTGACGCCAGTTCCAGCCTGGCGATGCGACTGTCAAAAGCTATTCCTCTCTCTCCTCATTTCTAAAGACAGTCATCAAAGGAAGCTGGGACAGCTAGAAGCTCTAAGCTATACACACAGGGTCACAGAATATAATAACCGAGTATGCCTCACAAACCTTTGATAAATAAGGACCTACCAAACACAAAATCATCAGGAAACTTGATACAAAATTGTTCAGGGTACTGCTTATCACTAGAACTGGCCCTGTACATGCTGAGATAGTTGATCCTAGAGGTAAACTCCATCCAGAGTACAATGTTGATTAAGTGATAAAACCTAATTTATATCAGTGAGAACCAGAGAGATTCTCTGTACTCCAGTAGATTTATGTTCTGAATTTTCCTGGTGAAAAAACAGAGGCACATAGCTGTCTTTTTTTTGGTCTTTTTCACTCCTGGGAAAAAAAACAGGGTTGAGGGAATTTGCAGAGTTCCTTAACTCCTGCAACACTTTGGCCTCCTGACTTCAGGAATTCTGCTCCTTCAATTTTTCACATTATTTAAAGATTGCTTTTCCAAGAACAAATCAAAGCTATATAAAAAAGTTACAAATGAAGAAATATCAAGCACTCAAATGATAAGCTGCTAAAAAACTCACCAACCAAAACCTTGGCAGCTGGGTTGTCAACTCCAACAGCTTTCAGGATAGTTGCACCATCATTGGTAACCGTTACTGTGCTATCTCTTCCAGTACTTAAAAGAATCTTGTCCTACATGATACAAGATTTAGAACACTGGTTAGAAACATACTATAACCATTAAAACTAAATTAACTGATATGACAACTAAGAACTTGCAGCTGCCTCACCATGCCTTTAGGCCCCAGAGTGCTCTTCACCAGGTCACCAATAGCAATGGCACCAACAAAGGATGACTGAAATGAAAGAAAATATACCTTAGAAAAGGACTTATTTCTACTTTAATACGAGAATTAAATGCTAGCCTGTAACATCCAAGAGGACATCTTAACCCAGCCCTTACACAGCCATACTCCTTTCTTAACCACTGCATTTTGATAACGGTATCAAATATACTCCATTGTCACTGAAACCATAAAAGCCTGCCTCGCAGCCAAAAGAAATGCCTTCCAACAAACATCAATCTTTTGAGCTAAGGTGCTTTGGTTTTGAACACCAATAAACAGTTTCTCAAATTATTAGTATAAATAACCCATCAAGAAAAACAATGAAAGATGAAGTTTCACATCATCATAAACAGAAAGTGCATTTAACAGTAGAAAAGACCAAAGTTTAATTACCCCAAGTATTACCAGTTTCTCAGACAATCAAGACTTACCAACCGAGCTGTTTCAGCCTTTTCTTCATCTGCACCTGCCTTGAAAATGTTCACAGGAGCAAGGGAAATGGATGCCTGAAACAGAGTTAAAACAAGCACATTCCCTTAGCTTTAATAAAATGATTAATTTTAAAAACAACCCCCTGACACTAACAACCTAAATAATGCTTTTATTATTAAAATTATTTATTTCTATACCTGACTTGGTTTTGATAAAAAGTATATTCAAGATAAATTCACCTTGATTTTTTCTTAAAAATTTTCCAATCTCTTCATCACGTGAAGATTACAAAATAGATTGCAATGTACTCCCAGGGACTGCACACCATATTCTCTGATAAGATCTATGAGCCTGAAAAGCTTTTACCTTGATAAGCTTTTTACCTTGATACCTTACTTTATGGCAACATCTGTGTTGCTGGTCTGCGTGGCTTAACCATCAGACCCAGATAACCCAAAGGTAGATAACTCAAAGATAGATACAACCAGCAAAATTTAAAAAAAAAAAAAAAAAAAAGGGTTATCAAGCACTCTGGGGCTCTAATGTTTTGATATTTGCATTGAATACCAATCTTCTTTTGCACTTCCATGCAAATTATTACAGCAGTAATCACAGAACGGTTTGGGTTGGAAGGGACCTTAAAGACCATCCAGTTCCAACCCTCCTGCCATCAGCAGGGACATCTCACACTGGATCAGGTTGCTCAAAGCCTCATCTAGTCTGACCCTGAACACATCCGGAGAAGGGGCAGACATAGCTTCTTGGGGCAACCTGTTCCAGTGCCTCAGCACCCTCACAGTAAAACACTTGTTCCTAATACATTATCTAATTCTCTCCTCTTTCAGCTTAAAAACATTATCTCTCATCCTATCATTGTACTCCCTGACAAAGAATCACAGAATTGCCCAGTTGGAAAAGACCTTTGAGATCATTGAGTCTGACCATACCTGTCCACTACTAAACCATATCTCTGATAAACTCGTCTACACGTCTTTCAAACATCTCCAGAGATGGTAACTCAGCCACCTCCCTGGGCAGCCTATACTAGTGCCTGACCACCCTTTCAGTGAAGAAATTTTTCCTAATGTTTAGTCTGAACCTCCCCTGGTGCAACTTGTGGCCATTTCCTCTTGTCCTATTGCCTGTCACTCAGACGAGACCAACATCCACCTCATGACAACCTCCTTTCAGGCAGTTGTGGACAGTGATGAGGTCTCCCCTCAGCCTCCTCCAGCCTAAACAATCCCAGTTCCCTCAGCGACTCGGATTTGTTCTCCAGCCCCTTCACCAGCCCCGCTGCGCTTCTCAGGACGCGTTTCAGCACATCAGTGTCCTCCTTGAGCCCCTCCCCAGCTGTCCTGCAGGCAAACACACGCCTTTGAAGACTAATACTTGCAAAGGACTCGAGCCCTTCAATGAATCAGGACCAAATCCCCAAAAACCGGACATATCAGCCCTCTGAAGAAAGATCTGTGACTTTTTAATTTGCTGCATGACCACCACACCATTTTTGCCGAGAATTCCGTGTCCCTTAAACCACCGCTTTAACGACTAAAATCGGAAGCGCGCGGTGCAGGCCCCCCCGCCGGCGAGGGCAGCTCCCACTCGGGGACGCGGCGCTGCCTCTCCAGGTCTTGTGGGACACGAGAGGAGGGAGGGGAGAAAGGGCCTCCCTCGCTGCAGCGGCGACGGCGCGGGCGGGGGTGGGCGCCCCCCATGGCATCGGGACCGGGAATCGCGACCAGGACTGGGATCGGGACCGGTATCGTAAGCCGCTCCTTCCCGCCGGCCCCGCCCTCCTGGCGCGCGCGCGCTCTGGAACCTTCCAGGCCCGTCGAGCCCTCCCCGCCCCGCCGCGCGCGCCCCCCCCCCCCCCCGCACGCAGGCGCCGCCGCCGCCGCCGGACAAAGGGCCCTGAGGGGGGAAGGGAGGGGAGAAGAGGCGCGGCCGCCAGGCCCTCGCACGCGTGTGTACGGGGAGCGCGGCCGCCGCCCCGCCGTAGCCCACCCTCCTCCCGGGGAAAGCGCCGCCGCCCCGTCCCGCCGCGACGCCCACCATGATACTGGTGATGCCGCTGCCGCCGGGACCCCGCCGACCGCCGCCTCCCGCACAGACCAAGCGCGCGGCTCCGCAATGCCACACGGAGCCCTGGCGGAACTGGCGTCACGGGGGCCGCCGCTTCCGGCGCCGCGCGGCACGCTGGGAGCCGCGGGCCGCCACGGGCGGGGTGGGGAAGAAGGCAGGGTGGGTGGCCGTAGCTGGTCGGGAAACGAGTGTCGTGGGAAAACGTACGCCCTTCCGAACTGGAGGGTTTCGATGACCGATTGGAGACCCGTGACAAGCGCTGTCCCCCAGGGGTCCGTACTGGCACCAGTGCTGTTTCTCACCGATGACACAGCGAGATCGAGTGCACCCTCGGAAAGTTTGCAGATGACGCCGAGCTGAGTGGGGCAGTGGTCACGCCAGAAGGACGGGATGGCATCCAGAGGGACCTGGACAAGCTGGAGAAGTGGGCCTGTGGGAACCTCGCGAGGTCCAACAGGGCCAAGGTCCTGCACCTGGGTCGGGGCAATCCACACTTTCAGGACAGGATGGGGAACAACCTGATCGAGAGCAGCCCCGTGGAGAAGGACTTGGGGTGCTGCTTGATGAGAGGCTCGACACGAGCCCGCAATGTGCGCTCACAGCCCAGAAGGCCAACCGTGACCTGGGCTGCATCAAAAGAAGCCTGGCCAGCAGGGCGAGAGAGGTGATCCTCCCTCTCTGCTCCTCTCTTGTGAGACTCACCTGGAGTGCTGTGTCCAGTTCTGGAATCTCCAACATAAGAAGGATATGGAACTGTTGGTACAAGTCCAGGGGAGGGCTGCGAAGATGATCAGAAGGCTGGAGCACCTCTGCTGTAAGGACAGGCTGAGAGAGTTGGGGTTGTTCATACTGGAGAAGACTCCAGGAAGACCTTACAGCAGCCTTCCAGTAGCTGAAGGGGCTACAGGAATGCTGGCTAGGGACTTTTTACAAGACCAAGTCCTGATAGGATGAGGCGGAACAGCTTTACATCTGAAAGCAGAGGATTTTCATCAGACATTAGAAAGAAATTCTTCACGCTGAGGGTGGTGAGGCAGTGGCACAGGGTGCCCAGGGAAGCTGTGGATGCCCCCTCCCTGGAGGTGTCCAAGGCCAGGTTGGATGGGCCCTTGAGCAGCCTGGGGTGGTGGGGGGTGTCCCTGCCCATGGCAGGGGGGTGGAACTGGATAGGCTTTAAGGTCCCTTTCAACCCAAACCATTCTATGATTCTAAGATTTATTATACATTCAGTTATTAAATACCAAAGTCCTACAAGTGAGTACATCTATGTCTGAGATTTCACAAAATTTCAGGGAAAATAAAAAGTTAGTACCAAATATGTAATACCTTATATATTAAATGTGGGTGCATGATATACACACATCTTCTAATGCAAAAAGCCCCTGCATAGATGCGGGGTTAGTAAGTGAAGGAGAGAAGAAAAAGCATTTCATTTTAATATTTTCAAACACATATGTTTGTAGATTGCCTCATCGCGAAGCAGAGCGTGTTTTGGTCCCAGAGACTATTTGACACGCTGGACATCTCAGCAAAGCACAGGCTTGATTGCCTAGGGGTGAATTCTCAATCAGAACTCCACGCATCTCAGTATCTACTGATGGCACTTCCGTTCAGATAGAGACCACCTGCTTTCAGCTGAGCTGTAAATGATGTAGGAATAATAAAGCAGCAACTGTTTCCTTATTTCCCAACCAATAATCCAGGCAGCGATCACAGTATCTAGTTTGAGGCTTAACTTCAGTCAAAACAGTCACTTAAGCCTCTGATCAGATACAAGTTGGAGGAAGGGAAATGGTGACTCCTCACAAAATCTAAGTTCTCATTTTCCAATTGAAAATTTTGTGATTTATGTATAGGAATTTTAACAAGCCCAGGACATGCCATTATTGTAAATCCTAGTACTAAGTACATATGGCTCTTTAATGTGAGGCTGTTTGGTGCCAACCATTTTGAGGCAGCTTCATAATTTTATTTCAGAAAAAAAAAAGCATTATTAAGTCAAGAATGTGAGGCATATGCACATTTAATTTGAGTCACTGGCAGATCATACTAGTTTCATGATGTTTAGTTATAAAATTTCTATCAATTCTCTTAACTGTATGGATTTTACCTTTTGTCACATTATAAATGGTGCACTCAAGCATTTCAACCAAACATTACTGGGAAGCTTTCCTTCTGTTCGAAATAAAGGTACAAAGAACCAGTTTCTACTGAACTCTCTATCTTATTAGTAAGGAAATGTGAAGCGTGAGGGACTGCCAGGCAGCCGAATATTCCTTTTAGGAAAGCTGCAAAGCTGTTGGCCTGCGATATGAAAACATTGAGAACTGATTTTGCCAGTGCTCAGTTTATCTATCCAACATAGTGCAAACAAGAACCACGTAATGTTAAGAAAGAAGTTCTAAAAACAAACCATTTGCTGATGATTCCAGGGGTTTGTCCATTTTTTGGCTAGGAACATCTTTATTGAAATCATGCCTTAAAACAATGACTTGGGAGTGAGAAAAGAGGAAATACTGAATTTTGATAGATCACCACCATACTTAAAGTGAAAAGGCCATCTGAACAGACTTCCACTTTGTATTTTATTATTACTCTCTTTCTGAATGTATCGGTACTATGCAAACAAAGCCCATTTGGGTCATTTTTAGTCATTTAATGACTGAGAAGGCAGCACATTCAAATTGCTGGTATGTGATTCACTAGCCAGCAGCTGATCAATAGCAGCAGTATTACTGCAGCAACAATAACAAAAATCTAAGTCTACATACACAAGAAAGATGTGATGGAACAGTAGTAGAAATGAAACAAAAGCTTGGAGAAAAATTTACAGACCCCAAGTCATTATGTTCTGGGTTGGAAGGACATTGTGTTGCTGGAGCCTGTCCAGAGAAGGGCAACTGCACTGGTGGAAGATCTGGAGGACAAGTGTTAATGAAGAGCAGCTGAGGGAACCGGGACTGTTGAGTCTGGAGGAGGCTGATGGGAGACCTTACCACTCTCTACAACTGCCTGAAAGGAGGCTGTAGCAAGGTGCATGTTGGTTTCTTGAGAAGTAACAAGTGATAGGATAAGAGGAAATTGCCTCAAATTGCACCAGGGGAGGTTTAGATTGGAGATTAGGAAAAAAATTCTTACTGAAAGAGTGGTAAAAGCATTGGAACGCGCTGCCCAGAGAAGTGGCGGAGTCTCCATCCCTGGAGGTGCTAAAAAAGCATGTAGATGTGGTACCTTGGGACGTAGTTTAGTAGGCATGGTGGTGTTGGGCTTGATGATCTTAGAGGTCTTTTCCGATGATTCTGTATTTCCATGACTAGAATACAAGGGGCAAGATAGGTAACTGAAGCAACATTTCAAAGAAATGCAAGAAAGGTTACACTAACAAAATACAGCAACAGTTAACACTGGGAAATACTGAAGTAACCCACAGACAATTTTCAATGTAAAATCAATAGTTTATTGCCATGCTATATTTTTTTTTTCCAAATGAAGTTGGCACTGGTAAAGGGGAAAACTGTTGTCATGATACATAATACATTTTTTAAAAATGCACATTTGGTAAGCTTTCTCAATAATGACAGCTTAAAACAAGTGAAATTAATTTTTTTAAGATTAATGTGGAATGGCATAAAAATACACTCTGCATAGTATATCACCTTTGTTTAATAAAAGAAATATGGAATGTTTGTAAAAACAAATTAATTGAACAGGACAAATTAATGGAAATTTTATAAACAATTTGGCAATGGTACTCCCACTGTTTAGACATTTTTATATAAAAGAAATAAAAATCTAGAAAGCTACCTTTATACAAAGTTGCTATATTTATGCCTTTAAGTAGGAAAAAACATTTTATAATGCAAATTAGGACTTACAATAATCTTACAATATCATACAATGTAATGACAAGAAAGGAACATACAACATAACATTTTGGCCTTTGTAGAAATGTCTATTTCTGCATTTAATAAATTCATTTGTGGCACACTGGTGACTATTGGTATTCTTACTACTACCAGTCAGCTTTCAGGCTAGCGCAATATTCAGCTGTTCTGTAATGGCAGGTCTGCAGTTTAGTTAAAAACACAGACTGGTTTTCAGGAGACGAAAGGCAATGCTGCAATGAAGCGAGATGTGGAAAAGGCAACATGCCTCCTGGTTGGGACATCTGTATCGTGCGACAACATATAATACTCTTTCCTTACATACCAGAGCATTTCTTATACATTCAGTTATTAAGTACCAAAGTCTTACAAGTGAGAACATCTGCGTCCAAGATTTGGCAAAATTTCAGGGAAAATACAAAAGTTAGTACCAAATATATAATATATTATATATAAAATGTGGGTGTATGATATACACACATCTTCTAATGCAAAAAAACTGCATTAATATGGAGTTAAATTTGCTGACATCCATTCCTAATTAACAGAACCATTAAAAAAAACAGGTGTAATCCTGATCTTTCACACTTGAGAATCACTTCCTCTTTCACACCTAATAAAGTAACATATATGCAAGTATGACTAAGAAACCAAAATTCACATAGTAATCTGAACTCTGACCACAACAAATAGGATTTTTCGTCAGTACATGTAATTAAATATATTTATATTTTTACAGTATTTTTAGAGCATTCCTGAAGAACCTGACCAATCAGGTCCCTCAGGTGTAACCAAGCTGTTATGTCAGCAGAATTTGATCTTGCAGGAACACATCCAGTGGCCCTTGAAGTCAACACGAATCATTTGTTTGGCTTCGATGGACACTGCATGAGGCCTGAACAAGCTCTGGAAGGATCACCCTGCTAACAAGGAAGATTCCCTGATGACATCAAAGCTCCTGTCTCAGACTTCCTACTGTCAAAGGGAAGGACTACAGCAAAGGACACATGGACTCTGGGCTCTCTGAGTTGTTGGCAGATGGCATTTGGAATGACCATATAGAGCACAGCAACAGCACCAGGGAGTGGCAAGGTGAGCTCCACGGCACCTTTTGTACTAAGGCTTTTCATGGAGAGCAGAGGAGCTGCTCCTCCACGCTCATCACTTGGCAATTCGGTCACTATGGGTCTCAGACATGAGCTGCGGCTGGGGCCCCAAGGCATTACTTTGCACACACAGAGGAAGACGTCCCTCTTCTGAGGGGCTCGAGCCGATTTCTTAATCATATTTCTTTACATAATCTCCTTTGTATATACAAATATTTGCTACATAAAATAGAATTACACCAAAGTAATGGATATAGCAGAAAACACTGTCACAATATATGTATATTATCACACTACATAATTACTAAAACTGCAAGAAAATTTCAAAATGCCCTTTGTAATATATAAAAATATAGAAATGTCCACACTTGTTTCATCAACTTTAAAGGTAACTTTCTCTCTTGTATTCTATCTGTACACTTACACATTTTCCAAACAAAATACTGCGTTAATCTGGAGTAAACTTTGTGTTAGGATCATATCCTCATAAAACACCCGACAGACTTAGTCACATACCTCACAGCACTGTACCACAAGAAATAACATATACATGGTCAGAGTTACAGCTGCTAAGTTGTTCTTTTTTTCTTATTCACTTATTTTGTCCAAAAGAGGAAGTAATTCCTAAAGATAGTTAAAGAACCTTAAGACTTTTTTCTTGTCTTTTTTATATATGCTCTGTAAGGACATCAGCAACCCTAACTCCATCTTAACGCAGTTTTTTGTGGTGGAATTTCTTCTGCTTTTTTATTTATTTTTTTTTTTGGAGTGTATATGAATTTAAAATAAAGATACCGTAAATGAACTTACATTTATATTAAGTAAATACTGTTAAATACAAATGCCTGAATTGCTACCTCAAGGAAAAGATGGGAAAGATCCTATCATTAAATTCCAAAAAAACCCTAATTCTATATATCAAATTGAAAGACCAGACTTCTTCAGGGGAAATAGGAGATTTTCAGATTTAAGTCCACTATCAGTTCCTACTAAATCAGTTTCATCTTATCTGCAGCCATTAAATAAATTAGTACAGTGCAGAAATGGAATTTTAGCATTGATCCCACCTTACACAAAAAGGAGAATACTGCTTAGAAATAGAGGTCCAAATCAGATACATTGTTACGTGCTCAACATAGTAACTGACATTAATCAGAACCTGCATTTTCACTTCACCGACAGTGAATAAAGACAATCTGCTCTCTTCTGACTGTCTCATCAATTAGATATAAAACAAAACCAAGGATAGCAAGATTTTGAGCCAATACAGCAGCAAAATCTACTGCTGGTCCATTACCTGCAAAGGAGCAGCCCTGTTTTGACACTGGTTTGGACTTTGTACAGCTTACACCATTCTGTGGCCCTTTTTACACTCAACCCTTAGTCAGGAGCGTATCACTATATACTCATCAGGGGGAAACAAAAATTGTTCTAATGAGAGTTAAGGTTGTCAGAATGGTCTTTTTAATATTGCTTTATGGAGTTACCAAGAAACACCACAAAACTAAAATAAATGGTCCTCTTGACAGCAATTTGAGAACAAATATTTTCCCGATAAAACCAATGGATGAATCCTCACTAACTGTATTTCTAGTACAATCTTTATTATGTACTTTTGGTAACTGTTTCATCTTTCTTATCTTGGGTTCCTTGTTTAAGAGACACACCCATGTATGTCTTTCCCAAATCACTGCATTAAAGGAATATCTATGGTTAAAGCTTTCCCCTGTCAAATATGCTTGAAGGGTAGCAGCCAACTGCACGTTCTGGATGAAAAGCGGAAGTGATGGAGATGCTGCCATTTTTGCAGGACCTAGTTTATGTAAACTTAATATGTCTCAGTTACTAAAGAAAATGGTTACATATATGTAGTCTCTCAGTCGATACACCTGTAGGGCCAAAATAAATATGATCTAAATACTATGGAGATATTTCAGGTGAAAACGGCATCCTAGATTACAGACACTAAAACTAACATCACAGCCTTTAAAAGAGACTGAATTGAAAAAATATTTACCAAGTCTCAAAGGGTAAAGTGCATTTCAACTACATCTACTTCAAGGGGCAGAAAATAAGGAATGCTAAAGATGAGTAGTGCCTGTAGCAGAGACTACCCAGTGTGTTTGTAGTGTACACAGAACGAGAAAACATTAACCCACCTCTAAAATATAAGAAGGTAAAAAAGTAGTCCTAGAAAATATGTCGCCAGACTTGTTAATATAATTAAGGCTACAGAATGTTGTAATTTCAGTATGTTCTCAATTCTGGGGACCAGGGCTAAGAAAACACTCTTATGAACTACTGTGAAACTTACAACAACATAAAAATCACTCAGATCATCCCTTGAATCTGAGGCTATTTGAGATAAACACATAGGAGAGTGCACTGGAACTAAGGTGACATATGGTTGATGCTTTTAATTTCAGCAGGTCACTTAGGATCTACCTGAAGCCTTTGTTTCCCTGTTTGTCAATTAAGACTATTACTTCCCTGCCTCACAGGTGTGTTTTAGGGGTCCAATTAGTTAGTATTTCTGAAACACTCATACTATACAGATGAGGACCAAATATTTCTAGGCAGCCAGCTAGATCACACGTGTTTGCTTCAAAACACACGCTGAAGCATTAGTTCGGCTCACAAATTTAAGTGACCTGTAAACTAAGAACAAGAATCACACCAGTATCATTAATTTTGCTTCAGTACAGACCAAGACCGGTGCACAGCATAAGGTGAGGCAATGGCAAAGATGCGAAGGAGCACTAACACTGCAGACCTGGAACACATCTAGCTCTAGGGTAGTCATTACCCTCTTGAGTACCAAGGTCTCCCCACAAGTCAACGAGTCTATCACAAGAGAGTGCATAGGTTGACCATGAAATCAGTAATGAAGTTTTTTTTCTCATTTATGTCCCTCATAATGGTCTCAATGACTCCCATCTTTTACTTCTGCAAATTATATTCTTTGCGCATCTGATATTTCAGTACCATACAGTCTGTAAAGAATAATGAAACTCAGAGTAAAAAGGGTGCCTGATATCCCTTAATGGTGTGGCAAGACACATGTATTAGAGGTGCTGTTACTGCTGCCACTGTTAAACTGAGAGAAGACCAAAGAAAAGGTTAACAAAGGAACAGGAATACACTCCAATTTAAAAGACTGAAAATAACTGTAGTTTGTTTTTTATAAAACTTGAATTCAAATATTGCATGAAGACCCTTAATTCATTTTCAGGTCTCCAAATGGCTTTTCTTGCATGTTTTTGCTCACTCACAGTTCAAGGGTTATTTAACATCACACCAGTTCACAAAAGTGTCAGTTCCATTACAAGCACAGGCTCAAGAGTAATCTCTTCTGCTGCCAGTACCAACGTGCACCTGCAATGCTGCCAGAATTCTAAAAACAAAGGAACTTCTGCCAAGTGTGCATCTGGCATATTCAAACAACATTTACCCGGATGTACCTGTAACACTGAGCAGCCATCATTGTAACCAAGTTCACCAACTGCAAAAGGAAAAGTATGTCTGTAGATAATACTACCTGCAGATAATTTACTACTTATCTTTCTAAATTATACTATCAACTATGGATGCACACTGCTAGAATGTACAATTTTCTATAAAGAACTATCAAGTCCAGTACCCTGCCTCCCGTGTAACCTGTGTCTGGTGCTTTAGAGGAAGACAATAACTGCATAATAAACCTTTCCAGTTGTGCAATAATGCATGTTGCTGGAGAGCTGGGATATTTCTGTCAGGCATAAAAAAGTAGAAAACTGGACAAAGACAAGCATTTGACCTTCAAGAGACTTTCTTTGTCAAATGCAGAGACTAAGACAAACACAAACAATCCTGAACAATAATTAAAGCTATATACAAAATTGACTTTTAAAACAAGACATCATGGAACAGAGAAAAAAGAAACACACAAATGCAAAGAAAGGAAGGCACACTGAACTACAAAATGACAAGAGAGCCTTAATTCATATGGCCAACCTGTGAATTCCTTCAAAAAAAAAACAAAAAACAAAACTCCAAAACTCTAATGGGATTAAAATTCTGTCAGATTTCACAGGGAACTCAATGCGCCATTCAGAATTCTCTTCTAACAGAAAGAGCTTAAGGCTGGGTTTACAAGTGTTTATAGTTCTGATGAATGAACTTCAACATGACCTCTCAAATATCACACAAGTTAAGAAAACTATCAGGGAATTAGAGGCCTTCTTGCCTGTGTGGTCTTAAAAAAAACTAATAGAGAAAAAAAAAAAGGTGTGGTGTCTATATCCCTTGAGATGAACCGATGTATCCCGTGTACATCAAACTGAGTGAATTAATGCATTACATACACTTCATTCTGGAGGAGCCACTTCAGTGAGGAACAAATATAAGATATGTATCTTGAAAGATTAGGTTTATCTGCTAATAATGCACATATCAAGAGGCTTTAAAAAGTGTTATAAATGCCATTAACGAGTATAGGCACCAGACTAGAATATTTATAAATTCAAAACTGGCACGTCACTCAGACTCTAGTCAATTTAAAGAGGCACTGTGAAAGGTGGTGATGCTGCTATGCAGTAATTACTGAAGAATAAAATAGTGTTACCTTAAATGAATACTTGATGCACATTAATTCCCTTTAGTTAGACAAGTACATGAAGTATGCAGAAAAAGTTCTATTAGTCTATAAAAGGCGTTAGTGTTAGGAAATGCAAAGTATTTGCATCTTCATTATAAACTTCACAAAAGGTGCAAATGATTTAATGCTTCCCAGGCTCACATAGGCAGATCAGTACTGTTATGTCTAGTTTTTCTAGAAGTACCATCATCTCGGGGCAGTGCTTTTTGCAAGCTTGACATAGCAGCAGTTCTTTCAATGTCTATCACAGCATACAGCTCTGTGCGCCTGGTTGGAGTTTGCGGAAGTGGAGTGGTGGGGGTTTTTGGAGTCTGAGGGTTGTCGGAGTCACTACCACCTTCCAAGTCAACCTGTATATAGTTGAGCTGCCTGTGTTCTAAACTTGGACGCCTAATGTCAAAGTTAAAGACTGTTGGGGTACAGTCCCGACGTCGTGTAAATTCTACTTTATGAGCACTTGCTGGTACTGTTACATTCTCTGTATTGACATAATTATGCATTGGATCTAGGTTATTATGATAGCCATTCAGAGATGGGGTCTTTGGTCCTAAACTGTCATCTTCATCTCTACTCAGCTTGCGGGCTTCCCAAACAGGTGGCAAGGACGGCAAGTTCTCATAGTTCAACAGCGCAGTTCTCCTCTGAGCAGAGTTGTTAATGTTCTGGGCATCTGAGGTACTGGTTGATGTCAAACGACCTCTCCTGACCCCTGAGGCACTAGGGATTGATAATCTATTTATATTTTCATACACCAATTTATTACCAGATGGTGTTTCTCTACGTTCATCACTGTCGTACCCGGTGTCCCATTCAGTGTTGTTTGTGCTGCCGCCACTAACTTGGTCTCTCCCAAGTTGCTCCAGTTTCTCTCTTTCCATTAACTGCCTTTGAACAGGTGTTGGTCCTAAAACAAACTTGACTCCTTCAGGCTCCAGGAGAACCTGAGCATCTCTGTCATCAGTACACATCTGATCTTCTTTCACTTTAGCTGTTTCAGTGTTTGAAAGCTTTGATTCCAGTGGTGTATGCACACCTGATCGGGTTTTTCTTTCCTCTTGTACCCCAGTAGTGTTGACATAAGTATGCACCTAAAAGGGGAAGAAAAAAGGAAATTCAAATGCTATTTGCACATTTTTTTCCCTTCAAAATTTCTTCCCTCCTTAACTACTCACTTTTCTAATAAAAATATCTGAAAAGAAAGTCTTGGGATAGCAGCTGTTTAAGAGCAAAGGTCAGTTCTTACACATTTTGCTGAAATGTGTTCAGTTTGAGGTTTTTTAGCTCTGAAATTTTGCTGTTGGTTTTGTAAATGTTACTCTAACAAAAGAATAGAGTTTACATCCTACATTAATAACTATTTTGATTTAATGCTTTATCTCAGTTGTGCTACAGTTAACATCTTTTCAGGGTCTCTTCCAGCTCTGTTCTGGCTAGGGCCACCTTGGGCTGCTCCAGTTTAGCTCATCACTTGGACAAATCAGTGAAGCAGACCTCTACTTTGTCTCTTACCATGACAGTAAGTACGAGTTCAATAGTTGCTTTGGCTAAATTTATCTTCCTAATTTCCACACTGCAAAGGAAATTTACTGTCCATTTAAGAAAAAAAACCCAACGACCTAAGAAGTCCCCAGGATCTGGCCTTGCATGCTACTCTAGCACCGAGAGGAGGTTGACTCTACTGGAAGAACAGTCCATTCATTCTTCAAGGGCCAGCAGTCTCCCAATACCAGAAAAGAAGCAGAAAAATATACAATTGTATATGAACTGTGGCACTCAATTAAAAAGGAGCAAGGGTTGGCTCCAGATGCCACTAGAACAGGCAAAAACACAACCACTAGTTTATCCCTCCAAATACCCAGAGTGGGTCAACACAAGGTTGCAAGGGAAAGAGAGAACGAATGCATTACTCCAGTAAGTTTTAACGCTGTCTAGATACCCAATGAGCAGCAGTCATCTAGTCTTCCCAACTTCTCTGTCAGGCTCTACAAGGTGAATTGTTATTTACAGCTCACTTGACTCCTACACCGATTCTTTAAACTCATTTATGCTTTAGTAACTACAACAATAACACTTGGACTCTTTTGTGGGGGCTCCTAACAAATCCTTTGCCAGAAGACAGTTCACTGCGGTTTGCCCTGGTTACCTTCTCTGGTTTCCAACACTGTTTCTTGTCACACACCAGAGTCTTCCTAAATCACATTATATTCTATTACACTTCACTAACATTTTCATTAGCAATCTGAATAATGAGACAGAACACATCCTCTGAAAGTTTTCAGTCTATCCCAGATTGGTAGGGTTTCTGCTGAGAGGGATCTCAGCAGCCTGAAGAACTGAACCCATAGGAACCTCATCTAGTTCAGCAACAGCAAAAGCTAAGTGGGGTGTCTACTCTGGAACCCCACCAACAGCACAGGCTGGGCACTGACTGACTTGAAAACAGCCTTGCAGAAAAGCACTTGGGGTCCAGGTGGATGGTAAGTAGTCTGTGAATCAGCAGTGTGCCCTTGCAGCAAGAAAACTGTATGTGCATTGATTTGCTTAAGCAAAAGCACAGCCAGCAGGTTAAGGAAAGTGATTATTAACATCAATTAAGCATTTGTTAGACTGAATATGGGCTCCCCAGTACAAAACAGGTATCACCATACTGGATCAAGTCTAGCGGAAAGCCATGATTAGAGAGGACAGAGTATCTGACGTACAAGTAGAAGCTGAGCAAGCCATCCCTGTTAAGTCTTAAGAAAAGCCCAGGAAACCATCTAACAGCTATTTTCAACTAGCTACTAGATAAAGAAAAGGCAGAGCCAGACCCTTTTTTACAGATGTTCAGCAAAACACTATGGGGTCAACTCACACCAGCTGGCACAGGAAAAAATCTGATCACGTATTAAGAGAGAAATGCTCTCAAACAAAGGATGGTGAAACACTGGTACACATGGCTCAGGGACACTGTGGAATCCCCTTTGGAGTATTCAAAGCATGGTGAAACAAGGCTTTGTGCAGCTGTGTCTAACTATAAAATCTGATCCAGAGGACTCTAGAGGTCCCTTCTAATTTAAGTTGTTCCATGAGTTCTATTCACCAAATAGAAGACTTACACATATAGAAGCTTTTTGACCAGGATCTCTCATTATAAAGTGCAATTTACATGTTTAAAAATAATTTCAGTAATTTTTCACAACAGTATATATAAATACTTTATTTGAATATAAATATGATGAGCAACTTAACATAGTGACAATTCTTCAGCAAGCCACCCTACATATCATTTAAAGAGGCAAAATAAACACTTTTCTGAGGCAGTTACCATACAGTAGAAATGTGTTTCACCTGCTACTGAAAAAGACAAGTGAATGGCTACAGAACAAGCACTAGATAAATGTGAGCTAATGTAAAATTTAAGTTATAGGAGCGGGGAAAAGAAATACCCACTTGCTCCTCTGCCACAAGTAAAGGATGTGTTGATTCTTCACCAACAGAGGGGAGGCGTGCACTTCCAACCGAAGGATGTCTGCTGGAAGGATGTGATGAAGCATCTCCAAAAGATGGATATCTGGGATAGCCGTTGGGTAAGCTTTGTGCATTGAACCCAGGAGCTGATTCAATTAAAACACAAGCAAATCCATATTAAAATAGAACATTTTACTGTATATTATTAAGATGCTTTATATCTTTAATTTTCAAAAGAGAAATTAAAATATGTGAAAGAGTATTAAATATGCACAAGATAGTTTTGCTAAGGGGAAGGAATGGGAAAGCAAATTGTAGAGTACAACACCTCAGTATTTACTGGGAAATATGTCTGGAGCAACTACTGAAACCTAGGTGTGTTACACACCACAGTCCTCCCAGTAAAGTCCCTATCCAGCTTCTCTTTCTGCCATTAACAACATGCCTCCCTAACAAACAGGGACTTATTTACTTAAGCTTCCATTTCTACAAAATAATCAACAACCTGGAATTCAGAGTTTCAAACAACAAGCCATCTGACTGGGATTACTTAAAATCCTCTGGTATTTTTGAAAGGACTTCAGCCATCCACTGCAAAAGAAAGATTCCAAACCTACTACAGATATAACCATTACTTTTTCCTAATGAAGAAGTTGGAACATTGCCCAGCATCAACATTTCTCAGAAGTGCTACAAGTAAGATCTGGTGACATATTATAAAGCAATTCAATAGGTATATAAGGAAGCAGTGTTCTTATGCAACAATAGTGCTCCCAAAACTTATTTCTTAAAGCTGAAAAACTTCACTCAAAGTTTTTCTCCCATACATAGGACTCTCAAAAGAGAATCCTCAGCAAGAACCTCTAGAGAATGCATTACTGGTAATTAGCCTCTTAGCTGAAAATAGCATTTAATTTGCATTAAATCTTTAAGTAATTAAAAAGAAAACTAATTTAAAGCTAAGTACCACATCACATTCAGGTGTGTCATCTGACAGTATAACCATACTTACTGGTAGGTGTTCGAGGGGTTCTGGGAGCTTCCAATTCAGTTTGATGATTATTCCTTTCTACTACTGGTTCTTCTACCACATTTATGCTATTATTCTGCATTATCTCTTGCAACATATTAAACAGCTCTTCTGCACGGGCACATTTAAAGGCAAAGATCCCTATAAATACACAAGAAAAAAAATCAAAATCCTTTAACTTAAGAAACATGCCTTACAATGTATACAGCTTTCAAATAATAGAACTGGAATCCATGTAGTGAATACCTGTTGAAGAAGCAAAAACGTTAACAATTTTTATTGCCCCAAAACACAAAAACAATCACTGAGAGGACCTTTAAGGTGTTTATCTAATAGAAGAATAAGATTCCCATGCACTGAAAGTTAAATTAGAACAGAAAACTGATTCAGTTTAAAGCAAAACTAAATTTTGAGTCCTAAATGAGGGGTTAAAAAAACCAACCACAAAACAGGGCAAGATTTTTTTTACTTTTTTTTAAGCTGATAAAAAGGATACCTGTTAAATGAATAAATTTTTAAAACAATACATGAAACTACTGTGGTGCTAGAAGGTCATATTTTTAAAAACCAGATTTCTAGCAAACTACTGTTAAGATACCTGGACATCAGGAAAGAAGGATGTAAACACTGGGTAAAAGTTTAGTTTCTTTAGGAAGGTCAAAACGAAAAGCTAGTAAGACAAACTGTGTGAAACAGACAGTAACAAACCAATTGCTTTAGGCTAAAAGATAGACACAGAATACAAAGTTAGCAGCAATACCATGTGTTTTGTGTGTGTATTGTGCCACTTTGTCTTTAAACAGCAGGGAGCGCCCCAACTTACCCTCACCAGCAAAGTCGCAGCTTTGGATTATTCTTCCATTGAAAGCATGAAGTTAAAGTTGACACGCTTATTAAACGTGGGTGCAGGTGCTCATTTTTTAAAATGAGTATTACAATCTTAAAACACTCTTTACTAAAAACTACCTGCCTATATAGCTAGTTCTGTAAGTGCTATTATGTTAATATGCTGGCAATTACTATCATCATGTATGTATTTAAGGACACAGAATTGTGACATGTGACAGATCAGAACTGCCATGTGGCGCATTTCTGGTAGAAGTTCACAAAAACCCCGCTGGGAATATACCGAGTGGGCTAAGAGGAATGACGCTCAACAATTAATATTCAGCTGGTGGAATGAATAAGCTGCATGCTTGTGATATGGCAGCTGTAGAGCTGCTTCTGCTACATTTCCCCAACCCATAACCCAGCTCAAGTACAGCAATTCATATTTAATTTTTTGTCTATTTCTGAAAATTCACACTGGATACTTAATTTTAATAGAAAAAGGGAAAATAAAAATATCTAGGCTCGCAAGCTTTAAAGAGCTCCCAGTGTGTTTCTGAGAAGTTCAGTTGCCTTTACTCCTTTGTTTAGAAAAAGTGCTTCTGAATCACTGATTACTTAAATATGAGGTGAACCAAACTGGCACTGAAACTGCAAGCACTTTGATGAAACTTTGATTTTTATGAAATATATTCACATTAAATACAACATGATCTGTCTCTTACACAATAAAGTGACCCAACAGGTCCTCCCAAGTTTTCTATCTTTAATAATCTACTAGCTGTGCTCCCAAAACATGTCTTCAAGGTTTTTATTACCTAGCACAAACGCGATGTTTCGCCATCAGTGCATTAACAACTCAAATATATTTGAGATTAAATGGAAAACAAACAAGAATATTGGCTAACGCATTCAGTAAAAGCTGCTGGGTAGTATTCAGAGTATCCTCAAATGAAAAAATTCTTGGTCATCTCACCAACTGAAGATGAAGTTTTGCAACTATGCCCACAAAACCCAGAGTAGGTCTCTGGATCAATGCTCCATTGCAAAAGGGCAGCAGAGAACATTTTCTGCCAGATTTTTTTTTTCTCATTATTCACAGTATTTTCATAAGGAAAGCAAGAAACAAAAGAGAGGAAAGGGTTGCTGCTCACATAGCCTGCTTAGTCTTCTCTATTTAGAAAAAAATAGGAGGGAAGCAGAGAAGTCAATTAGACTCAGTAGAAAATTTTGCAGACCAATTTTGCAGACCTGCAAATAGGCCATGGAAAATAACTTTCAAAAGAGTCTATTTTCAATTGAATTTTATTAGCATCTATTTTACACGTTCAGAAAAGCAGTAAATTAAACATGCAAAATCAAAGTGACTTTTTTCAAAAAAGCAGTACTACTTTCTTCTTAGAACTCTGAAAATTTAGTATGGAATATACTGCAACATTTGAAAACAACTCCATTTCTTATTAGATGAACTGAGAAAGCCTTCTGAAGTCTTACAAAAAGTGACCCGTTTACCCATATATCTATTTAGACAATGAAGATTGACCAGCTTTGTTTATGATCAATTTTTTTTAATCTTCCTGATAATTTACAATGAAATTTAAAAAGATTGCAATTGCTAAATATCCTTATACATAAAAAAGTAGTAAATGCTAAAAAACTTAAGAAAACAAAAGTCCAACTTAATTTCACTATGTATGAACATATAAGAATTCCAACTGCATACAGCTACATCACAGTAGAAAGGTGCAAAACAAGCCTGAGACCTCAACAAAAAACAGCTTTTCCCTCAGGGACTAATACAGGAACAAGAGAGAAAAAGCCTAAACCTCCTCACTGGGAACCAACCTTGGCCAAGACAGACACGATCTGCAAACTGTCAAGGTAACCATCTTTTCCCTACTAAAGCCAAAGAGAAAATAACTGAGCATAGCTGGAGTTTACACACATCACAAAAATGTATCAAAATCTGAGAATGATGTCACTGATAAATGTATTTGTTTTATGAAGAGGATGAAACAGAAGTGCGTTACTGAACACAATACAATAGGGTAGGGATATCCAGTTCATAACAGTGCTCCAGTCTTAAAATCTAAAAATAGAGAATTCTTTGAATTCTGAGAGATTCCTCCAGAGTTCGGGGTTTCACTGCTCCTCCCTGAAAGTCAATTCAACCTCTAAGGCAGAAGAATTTCGCTGTCAAAGCCACCTCCTAAGCTGACCAGAAGTACCACACATACAAACATGAAGTGCTTCAGGGCTACAGTGCCAAAAATTACGCGCAACTCAAATCCTCATTTTACCATAAGACCATTCCGTAAGCTAACTTAATTCTTCCAGAAACCACATTCACATATAAACCTACAGCCTTTATAAGCCTTGCCAAGGACAGGAAAATATACTTTTTTTAAACAAAATTGTCTTCCAACATCAAATACATTTCCAAGAAGCTTTATATACAAAAATTCCACATACCTTGTCCAGTTTGACATCTTCGGCCACTTTCAAAAGAGAAAAGATTTGAGTCATAGCCATAGCGACGGAGACAGAGGTAGTGCCATTTTACAGAGTCCCTTTTACGGGTGTACAAAATCAGTTCTGTATCTGTAAGTTCCATTATACCAGAACCCAGTTCATTACCATCATCATCCACATTAATGACCTGTAAAAAGGAAGTTAAATTGCATTAGGTAAGTACTCTTTTGAGCACCAATATCACTACTAATAATCTTAATATTCCACTGATGCACTCCATCTGTCATATTAGTTATGATCCTTGAGGCAAAAGTTTAAAAAAAACCCTCACCAAACCAGTTCTTTGCTCCCCCAACCCAGAATTAAAATAATACATATTTAAAAGCAATATGAATGAGACTGCTTTACATTATTGTAAAATCCAGAAAGAAATTCAACGTAGAAGAGATTCAGTAGTTTAAATACTTGATTTTTTTTTTCTGATTTTATGTACCTATTCTACTATTTCCACACAGCTAAGACACACCTCAGATAATGGAATCTTTCAGAGCCCCATTTCAAAAAAAAAAAATAAAAAAAATATTTGCTTTGTCATATAACCCCATTTACAGTTGGGAAAAGGAATGAAAAAGGATAAAGGGCTCCAAGATAAAGCTTCCTACACATACCTGTATAGCCTTGCACTGTGCTGAATCACTACACTGCTTTAGATTTTTTTCCAGCCTTTTTAAAGTCAACAAATAATTCAAATACTCCATGGTTATCTTGCATGAAAACGTGTATAAATCTTCAACTTCTTTCTGCTTTTAAACCAGTTTGAGGTCATCTGCATCCTTCGTGGAATTCAGAGAATGTACATTTTCCTCTGCATGGATTTTATCTCATGATGCTGCTTTTAGTGGAATTCTTTCTTAGTCAATAAAAAGGCTACCAAAAAAATTTTCCCTATGGTATCAATTAATGTTACTCCTTAAAGAGACATTTCCAACTTGAAATCTAGTCAACTGAAAAGAATTAGGAATAGTTTCATCTGCTACTGAGCCTTACGCCAAGTTTCTACATTCTTTCATCTTCTCCTCCCACAGCTGCCAAATCAGCAACCCACACAAACAACAGAGAAATTTTACAAGGAGAAAAAGAGGAACCCGTTACACGAAGTGATGTCAAATGCATAAAAAGCAAGAAAACAAAAATGTTATCCTTCAGCTTTTTATATTGATAATATTAAACATTTCTAGAAATGTACATGGCTCTAAAGCTCATTTCAGTGTTGCCCTAAGGCAATGCACAAATCATTTTTCACTATGGAAGCATTACATTCCTTTGCCAACTCATAGAGACTGTTTGAAGCACAGAAGCAAATCTCACTTGTATGACTACGCAAAGGTAGGTTTACTTTAAGTCATTAATTTCAGCAGCTTCATGTTAAACACACTGAACAAGTGTTCACAAGCTAATAAATTCCAGGATATAAGCATGTTTATAAATAAAATTTGTTCAAGTAAAGGACAAAAGTTCTCAAGGTTACTACAATCAGTAGTGACCTTCAAGTAAAATCAGCAGTCCTACAATTTCCCATTGCTGACCCCACATCCAGGTCTATAATCACGCTTCTCCAATAGCTCTTCCCTGATGCTTACAACTCTCTTCCTAACTTCCACAACCTCCCAGAAGCAGCAACTCTTGCTTGGGCCCTGCCAATGAAGTGCAGATGGATCAAAAGCACAGGGCACTGGTTCCCCTTCCTGGAGAACAAAACTGTCATTAAAAAGCCTAGCCTTGTCTAAAGAATTCCTGTCACTGCCAGTAAGAGAGGACTTCTCAAAGGGGCAAAAGAAACCTGTAGCCAAAGACACCTGTGACTCTGCAATGTTTTAATCGTTTAGTAATTTCACCCTATTTGCATTTACATTGTTTTCATCACAGACCTAGTCTGCAAGAAAGCAACAAAATAATTCACAGCATACCATGTCAGTTGCTTACCTTAAACTTGTTTCGATGGTTATCTGGGACAGTTTCTTTATCTGGACAGCTACAACAGCTACCCATGACTTCTTTAAAAGACCATGTGATCTCTAAAGGCAAAAAAAAAAAAAAAACCCCACACACAAACGATTTGTTTATTTGAAGTAAAAATAGAATATTAACATCAAAACAACTCAACACGAATTGCTCTCTTAAATTTCAGTTCTTCATGATGAATTTTGTAGTCATAAGTAATAAAAAAATCAACATAAATATTACAAGCATATTTTTTAAGTTAAATTAGATTTGACATTAAGGAGTGGCAACAACAAGCTGTTGAAGTCCTACCAACAATTCAACTTGAGGTTACTACCAAACAGACTGACTTGATTTGTCACCTTAATTCCCATGGTAGCAGCTTGGGAAAAACAAACCCAACAGCTTACTGGGTACGATTCTTGTCTCCTAAACCAGGGCCTTTTCACAAGGCAACTACCTGGATCCCAGTTCCATCTGAGAACTCCCTGGCTTAGACTGCTGAGAACAGCTCTAGTGACACCTGCACAAGGCTGGGGCTGTTGGAGGTTACCAGCCACAGGCAACACAAGGAGCCTGCGTGACAATCCTGAAAGGCTGCCCTGGCTTTGGCAGCTCCAGGGCTGGCTTGCAACAGGAGGTGGAGGCGTTCCAGGCCTGCAGGCAGCCCTGTGCTGGCAGCCGTGCAGTGAGGCTCTGTGCTTCCACTTTTAAATACTTCCCATATAGCAATGTACATAAAACTATGTAATCGAAGTCAAGGGAAGGAAAAAAGCCCACATTCAACACAAACATTTTAAAACTTAGGGTTTTTTTCATTTCTATTAAGTTCTGTTTGGATTAGTCTGCTCCATTTGCTATAAAACAGTAAAATATCGAACTAACACAGAACAGCTTGGAGAAATTAAGAAAACAAAAAATATATATTTCGTAGTTCTGATATTTTCATTTAAAGATTTTTTATGTATGGTACAGCTTTCATAAAACAGTACGATAAAATGCTCAGTGAAACAAGTCTCGTAACTTGCTTCTCTTCCCTTGCAGAGGTGGCAAGCCTCATTTTTCTTAAATACAAGAAATAAATGAAAAGTGGGGCAAAATCCTGGAAAAGAGCTAATAAGTCAACAAGAGATATGACATTAAGAATCAAGAAGGAAGACAGACCTGGCTGATAACTTTTCCTGACAAAAGGGAAAAAAATTCTGATATCACCTTAAGAAAACCAGGGCTTGCTTTCTAGACAGGCACTTGTATTAGCATGCAGCAACAGTACCCAAGTAGCACTTTAGTCTGCTGAGAAATAAGGTGCAAGGAATACAGCAAAAAGCAGCTAACTCTTCCCCTCTTCTGGACCAGAAAAGCCACCCAAAAGAGATACCTAGAGACTGTACAAATATGTACAAACCTGCCACTAAAACCCTGCAGAAGTGAAATGGATAAATTAATGAAAGAATAACAACAGTAACAATGTGGCTTGGATTAATCCAGTAAAAACAGGCAGAGCATCAGAAATGCAGTCAAAGAAAATCACAGATGCTCTAATGTAATTTCTGGCCATAATATTAACACATGCATTAATTTGACAGAACTTTTTCCTCTTAACATGAAACTGAGGGGGTTGTTGCTTCTACTGTTGCAGAGAGAAGCTCTGCTACACAACTTTTGCATAGTGAAGTGTCTTGAATTCTATTAATCAGTCCAATTACTCTCTCAGTTACAGACACATTTTAATAGTATTCACACATATATCCCATTGTTATTTAATCTATATCATTTTTTTCTCACGAATTCTGCCTGATTGGTTTCAAAAGGGAGACAAAGGTAATAAAATCTATTACTACTTTCCTAACCCTGGCACCCTATGATGCCTCACTACAGTAATGTTCAGATGTTGGTCTTGTTAGCCTACTGATGCTACCCTGTTTATTCTGAGAATTCACTGCTATAAAGAGCAACAGCTGACGATAGCTGCAATGCAGATTAACAATGAATACATAAATTGGTCCATGCAGCAGTCATAGTTGCAGATGCTTCTAGCAACCTTCAGGCACAGATGCTTGCATATAAAGCCCAGTCTTAACATCTTCCCAAATGTTTTCACAAAGTGGAAACAACTGGATAGCAGCAAGCTGTTACAGTATCATGGCTTGCTCTGTATTCAGCCTAAAATAACTGATCAAATCTGTTGGAGGCAAGTGCCCGCAAACCTAAACAATAAAAACCTTAACCGCAAAGCAGCTTGGGAAAAATCACTAGAGTTGCCAGTGGAAAGCTGAAGATGTATGAAGTAGAGCCCCTTTATCTCAAGAACGACAGAGAAAGGGTATGTAATCGACAAACATACAAGCTCATTACTCTGTCTCCAATATATTCTAATATTAATACTTCAGAAAACCAAGAACCGCAACACTGCTTCAGAGGGAGACATGAACCAAGGCTACAAGGAAGAAATGAAACAGCTAGGGAACTGGCAGAATTAAACATCACTCACCTAGATTTGGCCATTAATATTCCCAGCCTCTGCTGCAGCATCAGGACTTTTGTCATACTCAAAGTGTCATGTTGTCTTGTCACAGAACTGATCATTTGAGCTAGAACTAGAAGAGTACACAAAAAAGTTATTCTTTTTTTTTTTAAAAATGACAGTAAACTAATGAAAATATTTATGATTTTAAAAAAAAAACTGTCAGTATTATGTCAAGTGAGGTCTACGTGGCAAGGATGCATTGTAAGCCGAGTTTTAGACAATAGGCTGATCCTTGGAGCTTTCCCAGCATTTCAGTATCTGCCTAGGTCTTAGAAAAAAATAATCTGGTGTCCCTTTCTGCAGTATAGCCTCTCACACCGGGAACTCCACTCCTTACCAATTTAGTGAGTGGAAATGACAGAAGTGAATCTCTCAGTATCCTTAGCACACACTGAACCAAAACCACAGCAGACAAACAACACATAGAACGTACTCTGCTTAACTGCCTCTTGCTTACAATACTGAACATATACAAATGGTGACTCGTAAGGCTAACACATCGCCCTTTCTCTGCTTCCCTCCTGATTCTTGCTCCACAACACTAACCATAAATTTCTTGCTTTCAGTTCCCCCCCAGGTTACTCTCTCACTGGCTATCCACTCACATTTAACACCAAAAACTCAACTGCCGCTTCCATCAGGCAAACAGTTGGCAGCTTCCATTCTCTCACTGTAACGTTGCCAGACAAGCCCTTGACGTTTCCTCTGACACTACTTCTTAAACTTGAGAGAAGGTCTAAATTCTCAGAAAAATACTTTATTATAAGCCTTTCTTATCAGTCTTTCAGGACGTCTACGCAAACTTGCCTGAGATATTGAAGTGCTGCTTATCAATACTGCTGCAATTCTTTGTATTCATCTGACATCCTCTGCCTTGTACCTGGATTAAAAGTATTTGGGGAATCCAGAGTACTGTTCTCTTTTGCATAGTAGAATAATGTAGTACCAAACTCATCCCAAGGCCTAGGCATTATGATAACAGTTGCAGAACACTTACTGTGGAGGGACTGTGCAAGAGAACAGCAGAAATTCAATACTGGTAAACGCAAAATAATACACCTGGCAAAGGAGCTCTGTTAGGAAAGCTCAGTCATGTAGTCAAAGTTTAATGAAAACATTAGCTCAATAGCTATCAAAGCAAATGAAACAGAGTTGTTCAGAAAGAACTAAAAGAGCCAAAGCGAAAATACAATTTTATTGTATGAACCCACAGTGCACCTACAGACGTAGCAATGTATTGCAATTGTGCCTCCCCCTGTCAAAACAGGTGAGAGGAAAACCAGAAAGATGCTACTTGGACTACTCAGCTTGGAAAAAAAAAAAAAAAAGGGACCACATAGGACAGAAAAGAGGAGTACAGAGTTACAGGTGGCACAGTGAAGATAAAAAAAACACAACTATTTTCCAAATGCAAGCACTAGGGAGCAGCAGTTGACATTAAGGGGCAGGTTCAAAAAAACCTACACAAAAGCACTTTCTGCATATGCTATGCTGTTAAACTGTGATCCACAACATCTTATGAGAAAGAGTTCCAAAACTTTAAAGATTTAGAAAGTAATTGGACAAATGCAAGCTCCACGAAGAGCTTTTAAACTCAAGGATGTCACATCTGGCTTAAGTCTCTAGGCTGCAGATATTTAGAAGGGTCTTAGGGAATGATCATAAAATGCTCCTTACTCTTCCCTTCTCTATAAATTTACCATTGGCTGTCAGAATTTAGTATTTACTGTTAGAAACAGGGTCCTGGACAAACCCATACTTCAAGTCTGACCCAATAAAGCCATTCTAGTTAACAAAAAAAAGATAACACAAACTCAGCATAAACTTTTGAGTGCACTATCGTAAGAAATTAAAAAAAGAAATAATTAACAACTTGTATTTAACTTGAAACTAAAATCAAGATTTCAAAGGAACAGAAGGATAAACTTACTGAACTGCTCGATACATTATGTATAGTTGCATACATACACTAAACAAAGATTCTCTGCTGGCCCGTAAGTGGTATTTAGTACCAGGAACTTGCAGCAAGTCACATGCCCTTCCTGTAATTTATTTGCCCTTTAGCTATAGGCTTTCTTGATGTTGGACAAAATGTTACACGGCTGTATTCAAGACCCATTCCTCCACAACATGCACAGGCTTTCGTTGTGTGATGGCCCTAACCTGTCTAGCTGGTATTATTTAACTATGGGTTTTGGTCAGGTTAGATTTTCGTTGGCTTAGCAGACCAAACCAGCTCAACAGCGCATGCAGCAAGTGCCAGAGCCAGTTGGGGATGGAATCGCAGCCTTAGTCATTTCCGTCTAGTTTTCAGAAAACTTAGCCCCTTCACTAATTAGTAGGATTTATTTAATTTACCAAATTCCCTGCTAAAATCTTCCAGATGGGAGAAATGAAAAAGGGAGCAAAAAGCTTGACCCACCTATTCTGGTGGAATCTTACCAGTAGTCATTAGAAAAACAATAAAATTAAAAATTTTCACAGGCAAACTACACTAGTGCAAGTGTGTTTGCACTGGTATTTACCCTGATATTTTCCTAGCAAAGTTTTAAAGTCTTCACATGGTTTGTCTACCTAAAGCAGACCAGCCTGTTTCAGTTACCTAAGAATGATTCTTTAACGATGTAACAGATGTTTTAATGAATAAAAGAGAGCACAGAAATTTATTAGCACCTAACTTCTCTTAAATGTAAAGCAATAACAAAATTCTCTAACTAGTTGTTTCCAATTACAAGTTGGCTAATTACTCTGTTTGGGACTTTCTTAAATCTTCCCAAATTGAAAAATATTTACCCAAACTCAAGCATACAAGGAGAAGCAGACATTTTCACAGTCACAACCCTAAAAGTTGATCTTTTCAGTTACATCTACAATGTCAAGTTTAGGAACTCTTCCCATTCATGAAGCATCAGTGGTAGTAGGGTGCAGTCATGCAAGGAGAGGGAAGGGGGTGGAGAGTATTTTCTGCTTCTTCCCAACACATTCACTACTGTACTGCAAGGTAAAAATCCCAGGCAAGACAAACCAAGACCAGCATTATCTAAGCCTTGTTAACAGGGGTGAGAGTTGGGAACCGCCATAACTTGAATAAAACTTATTACTTGGATATGTAAAGTAAAACAAGCAATGCTGATCTCTCAAAAGGCAAGGAAAATGAGGAAGATAGTAGATACTCTTTTTTTCCCTTCTTAATAAAAAAGCCACAGTCAGAAGCTTGCAGAAATTCCAACACTTGCAATTTTTCAATGTCCCCAGGTTGGAAATGGTCTGAACAATGCGTGCTATGAAGTGTTAGCCATGGTTTACCTAAACTTGAAACATGTCAGCCACCATGCTTGGTACCAACACTGAAATCAATCATTAAGTCCATTTGAGATTTTTTTTCAGCTGCACCAGTACTATAATACTTCAGTATTTCAGAACTACAGAATTGGGTTCTCACAACTGTTCACCATCAAAGACTAAACAGAAAGACTATATTCAATTTGAAGTTTTATAAACACACTCTTTAAATGCAAGTTATATAAATGGTTTCAACACTTGCTTCTTTCTTAATACTCAGATCAACCAAATAAAAAAAAAAAAAAAAAATGGAAATGGATGCGAGTTGTACTTGACAGCTTCAGAAGTCCTGAATTTTTTTAAAGGAAAAAGCCCCATACTTTGGAGGAGAGTGAAGGGAACAGACAATGCAGCGATTGTCATCGGTAGTGAGGACTGTTTCAATATCAAAGCTGCCTTCTGTGAAATCAATCCAAGTTATTGCCTCGGGGACAAGTCAGAACGGCAAACTTTTTTCAAATACAAGTTCTCGAATATTTTCAGATTAGTTTTCTCAAATTGTTCTTTTAGCTGCAGAGTTCTGTTTGCTAGCTCTTTTCAAATTTTATGTTACCTGTTCATAATAGTGACAAAGCAGGAAAATAATCATTTCTTTCCTCCTCATTTGGAGTCCTCTATAAATGTTAAAGTTATCTGGGAACAAGATCCATGTATGAAAAGACAGCTGTTACTTAAGAAAAAAGTTTTCTGCTGAAACCAATGTTTGTGGGAGTAAGAACATTTCAAAGCGATTAGCGTGTTTTCTTCTTAAGTTTTTTTAACTTGGAAAGAATGGACTCCACAAGCTGTTTCAAACTCAAATTGTGCCATGTTTCTATATATATGTACCATGTAAAAGACACTATCACAAAAGGAAAAAAAAATAACTTGCATGTGACTCTCCATCCTAGGGTCATCAATGTCAGGCACTTTTCATCATGAAGTGTTCTCAACTCAAGAACTGGCAATAGCTCTCAGTAGAAATACAGAAGTTCACTTGAATACCTAACAAAAATGGTTTCCTTCACAGAAAGCATGGCCTTGAAGCCATGAATAACCTGAGTAAAGTGAAACACATTTGGCTGAGAGCCAAATTTCATCCTTCTGTTTGATGGCTGTAACAGCAATAGGGACCAGACCTCCCAGGAAAATCAGAAGGCTCCTTGGGAAGCCTTCCTGAAGCCCTCACAATTGCCTTGTTGTGGACGTAAGCTACTTGCCAGATCAGAACCATGTTTCCCTATGACATAGTAGAATCTCTCCACATAAAACTACAGTTTTACAACCAAGCTATGAGTGGGTTTTTTATTCCTTGATGCCTGGTTGAAATGGGAGAGCTTGAGGGTTGTGCCCCTCCTTAATCTCCTCTCAGGTAAGAGGATATAGCCTCAAACTGCAAAAGCAAGCGGTAGACAACAAAGTTTTTTCTGAAAACCCATAAAGCCTCCACTAAGAAATATACAGTTGTATTCGCAGCTTAGAGGCAGAATTAGGTCTCCATAAAGGATTGTCCCATGCCCAGAAATGGCTCTTTCTTCTGATGCCACAGAGTTCAGGAATTATCCAAAGTGATAGCAACGGCAAATTATTTGTACCTATATACAAGTAGGTACAAATTGCCTAGCATTAAGTAAAACTCCCCCTTCTCCCTTCCTCCTAGCAGGTTAATGTTGTTACATCTTATAAAACTCCTTTAAAATAAATATTATTCTCCTCAAAACTATTATTTCAGATAGCTAACACTTAAAATACTTTAGGCAGGAACAGACCCATCGCTTTTCTTGATTTTGTCTCTTACAAACCCTTTTTTTCCTACTTCACCTGAAGTAAAACCATAAAAAATTCAATTCTTTACTTGAAGTAGAAAGGCACAAAGGAAAACCTCGGGAGCACAGAGGAAAGGTTTTTATTATTTAAGTAGACACCAGACTCATGCTTTATTTTAGGTTGCTAACCTAAATGTTATCAGTGTCTTCAGACCACAGAGACTGACCTCTTTCCATTCAGTGCATAAGAAACAGAGTCCAAACTGCATAGACACTAGAAGTAGACACTGCAAATAATTTGCTAGACAACTGAACACACTGAAATTGGAAAAACTAACTTTGATAATTTCCTCTCAAAGTTCAAAATTAGTGCACCTCAAGGGTTTGGATGTCTACGTTTATACAGGGATTCCAAAAGGAAGCATCCCCAATTCAGACCCAGTATTACAGTGACCATCAGCACACCTGCCTTGCACATGCTGCAAGACTCAACTCACTTGCAAAATTCTTGGTGACAGAGGTGACCTATCCAAAACAAGAAAGCTAATGTCATTATAGCTGGATGACTGGCTTCTTACAGGAATGTTACAGACATTTTAACACTGATTTCTTTTAAAACAAGTTTAAAATTAACTTTTTTATGGCTTTCAGTATACGGAAATGAAATCACTGCCAAACATTAAACAGATACAAACCACTCAACCTACTTTTTATCTACGTCATCCCTCAGTTCTCCCTTAAGGACCTATTTTTCCTTATAAACTTTTTACAGATTGATACTAAATGTAAATTAATTTCAGGTTTGATATCCTTCATGTTTCATCATTTCCATCCCTGCATACCATGTTTAAATATTGCTTGATATTTGATTACTTCTTGTGTATTTAGATTTAACAGTGAATTTTCACCCTGCCAAAATAAAATCAGCAAGCATGGGATGCAATTTATAAAGCAGTCTATTTTTCTAGATCCTTCGTGAAGAATACTGAGGACATATGCCAAAGGGAAAACATGCTTAAAGTGGTACTGCATGAATTGTGGATTACATTCTCTATTTACCTGCTTGAAATCATCTTACAACATAACCTGAAGCTTACACACTCAAACCCTTCAAAGCCAACAACTCCACTCAACTTCTGTTTTCTGTTTTTGTGTTTGCCCTCTGATGAGCCACACAGCATAATAGAACCTGCCCCTCCCTGAAGCTCATTCCAGTATGTCCTCCTCTTTTAAACTCTCACAGCTGGAAATACTTGAAGAAAGCACAGCCAAATCCCTATGGATACATTATAAGTCATTTTCTCAGCTCAGACCTTCTGAGTACTGATGATGCTAATGCTAATGGTAATCTAAAGCATGGAATAATTTCACCTGGATACTGTCAGAGATTAAGTACAAACAGAATAGAAATCTGAGCATTGCTGGTTATATATATACAATTTCTAAATAACTCATTACACCCTCTGCTCATTAACCAGAGACATCACTACAGCAAAGCAGCTTTATCTTTTCCTCACAAAACAAATTTTGGATGAAAGTGGAAGTCCCACAGACATCTGAGACAGCAAACAGACTAGTAAACAGAGGAAGTAACTTACCAAGTAAGAGACTGTTACTGAGGAGAATAGCAATTGTTTTATTGTCATGTTATTCCTTACAGAAGACAAGAGAAGAAGGCCAAAATGGTGCTGCAATCAGTCCTTTGAGTTGTGCTGGTAGCCGAATACTGCCCATCTCATAACTGGCTAATACAACGGATTAAACGGATAACGTATTTATCTGATGTGGCAAATCCTGCATCTTCAGATCTGTGATGTAATCCATGGTGGCAAATTCTATATGATTTAAGAATCCTGGTATCCTACTTAGGACTTAAAATAGCCCTTACTTTGACCTTCTATTTATTTTGGCTAGCACATCTTCACTACGACGAAGCCAAGTTCTTTCAATTGGAAAACAAAACTTGGGTTTCTGGAACATGGGACTCCCACATACCAGACCTCACATGCACATAAGAGATGTAGCACCAAAATAAAGCATTTGTCCTCAACTAGTAATTACTGAGTGTGGTCAGCTCCAAGAGCCTCATTCCCCCAATGGTCACAAAAAGGACCTCTTCGCTTTATAATTACTTGGAGAAAAAAATAAAAGATTTCTGTACATCAGCAAAGAATGACTAATTCACTTGAACGTTTGGAGACAGAACAGACATATGAGGTGCCAGAGCTGGAATGTTCTCCTGTGGAAACACAGGAGTTTAAAGGGATACGAGTGTTCTGCAGCAGAACAGGAGAAAGTCCTGAGAAATACAGCAAAGGGAGCACAAAACACTCTCCTTGCCTGTCCACGCTTGCCACCACTCTTTGAATCGACTTGTCCTGTTTCAGGTGTCCTGGAAGGCCCTTGCCTTGCACAGTTTGACAAACAATGACATAACAATTCACCCCCAAATAGTGAATGCGTTTTGGGGAGATGGTGCTTTTGATAGAGTAAAGCCAGCTGAACTAAGGTTAGACGCAATCCTTGCCCTTCATCCACCCGGCAACCATTACTAAGAAAATGAGTATTGAAGGGTGTCTAAGTGCTCAAAGGATGAAAAAGCAGCAGTGCTAACAAACAGTAATAGAGTTAAAAATTACAAGGAAAGAGATCCAAGAAACTAAACATGCTGCGAAAGAGTTTGGTGCCGCTGGCTGCAATTATGGAAAACAAATTATGAATGGTAGAGGTGAAGTTGCAGAATCTAGTTTCTAACTCTGCTTACGCTAACAGGTGGAGTTTTACCTCAAGACTTATTAAACAAGCATGTTGTCAGACTTATGATTAAAATACAGTAATAAATATACACTCCTTTTCTCTCTTTAGCCCTTTCCCAAAGGAAAAAAAAAAACAAACCCAAAACAAAACTAGCAAGAGCCGAGCTAAACTGGCTTCTGCTGGCTCCTATGAAAACAAAATTACTGCAACCACACACAAGCTTCAGCACACAAGCTTGCCATTAGAGCACACCGCCCTCAGAGTCCTCTTTGAACAGGCGGCGAGGAGGCTGATGCAGGATCACACCAGGAACTCGCCCTCTCAGCAGCATTCCTGCGCTGGCACCTCCTGCCGCCACCAACCGCCTGCTCCTCAGAATAACAGGAGCCTTTCTTTTCTTTCCTTACTCCTCCTATTTAACACTCAGATCCTCGTGACTCAATCTGTTTGGCTGCATACGTTTCAGCACATTTGCATTCCAAGTGATCAGCAACTTTTTGCTTTTTCTCCCTCACCCCACCCCACCCCACCTTGGTGCTGTACAAAAACATCCAATAGCATTTAAAAAAAACCAGAGAAAAAAAACCAAAGAAAAGCAAATTGGGACCCTTGTTGGTTTGGTTAAACTCAGGACTGCCAAGTGATCTTAAAGAGTCATTATGTAAAATTTTGAAATGGCATGTTACTATTAAATTAATTCTCCACAGCTCTCTTTAAAAGCTATTATTTTAGCAAAATGCTCAGATTTAGGTAAGTTAGTTAAACATTTGCTGGAATGTTCTTCATCAGTAATTCCATAAAAACATTTTCATGCTGACAGAAAAGCTCTTACATTCACCACAACTACAGCAGAACTAAAGATTAAAGACCAGCTCAAACAGCTGAGTTAGATGAGCAGAGAGAAATGCAGCAGGCAGCAATGTTGTGCTAACACTTAAATACTTCATGACATTTAAGACTGATTTATGTGACACCCATCCTGCATCTCTCAACTTCCCTCTAGCATGAAACCTTCAGAGCAGCATTCCCTTATCCTGAGGTGTGGTACCCAATATTTTGGCCTATCCTAATGCAATAAAAAAGGTGTCCACACATTTCACACAGGTACTACATTGATACAACTGTTCTATTCAATAGGTGCTTACATGTAAATACACAAAATTAAATGTAGTTTCCAATCTTCACCTCAGCACATCTCAAAAACTAGGTCTGTAATGAACATGCATCTTGGATAGAAGCACTCAAGCTGTTTGCTCCACCATCCCCATTAACGCTCCTGAGGATGTGGGACAACGCTCCTTGTTCTATTCTTTAATTGCACTCCAAAAACCGATCCTCTTACTCTCGTTTCCAGAGAAACAAGATACATTTTACTTGATATAATTTTTAAAACAACTTACACACAAGCAAATATTTTTCGATTTCTTACTAAAACAATTTCTCCAGATCCACACCACCATGTTGTTTTCTGTGAAGGTCTGCCAGATCAAATATATCCTTTTAGAAGAAACAGCTAGAACATCAAACTCCAAACTGCAACATTAGGTTAAACAAGCAAGTATGACTAAATTATTTTATTATTGGAAATTCTGTATCTCCTTAAAAATGTCACTGGAGAAACAGCACATACAAAAAGCATCAATTTTACACAACAAAACTGCAAAAATGGCATGGAAGTCTTAAGTATCACTGCTATGGAAAATGTTTTTGGATATACGATTAAGGAGAAAGGCAAGGAGATAGAAAAATAAAAGAGAAGGCTACAACAATGCAGTCGAGTAATGGGGCCTAAGAGAAAGAGAGAATCGAGTTTAATTCTTGAAAAGGATGCCTGGCTTCAAATTGTTTAAATAGTCAGTCAGCTCTCCAATGTTTAACCACAAATGCCTCCTAAAACTTGAGGCCCACAGCTCTTGCCAAGTCTTCAAAGCCAGCAAAGTGCCAAATTTTGTAATTAAGTAAATGGCATTGAGTTTGTATTTTGTAATATTTTAGTCTCTGAAATATTGTTTATTCAAACATTTCAGGAAAAGCTGTTTTGCTTTTATGTTTTTGGTATGTTTTGCACACAGTTTTCTAATACATTAATAGAAACAACACTGAAAAGTCTGCAAGGTCTCTTACTGAAGTGTTACACAGGTTCAGTAAGATGTTATCAAAACTAAGACCATACCACTGTTTTATAAAAATAAACAAATGAATAGTTTCAGAATGTTTTCTCAATATTTCAATATGCATCTTCTTCATCTATTCATTGGTTCCTCTCTCACTAGCAGCAAGTTCTTAACACTTGGATACAAGGAACTTGGCCTTACCTGATCATCTAGTTCTTATACATGGCTTTTTTTTCCTTCAAAAACTGACAATCTTATCCTCCCAACATATCATCAAATATGAGATTTTAAAAACAACTTGTATTCTGTATTTACCATTTCTCCTTCTTCTGCACGGAACTTTTCATTACATTTGAAAGATTACCCATTTTCTTAGTTGTGTTTACGTGCCTCCTCACATGCTTCTTGCACATTTTTTCTTCCCACTTTAAGAAGAAATTCTAATGATCATTTAACTTTACCTCCAATGTGACCCTAATTCATTGTGTAAAAGGGGAATACTAACAATAGGTAGTTACTCCTCTAAATCACAATTAGGTAGACTCTTCACTGGTAGCTAATGAGGAGCAAGATACACAATTTTAGAGTACTCTGTCATCACTGAACTGCATCTGCCAAAAAGCAGGTCTACATTCAATTTTAAGTCCTCATAACCTGACTGTGTAGACGCCTGTCCAAGCTGTGGGCTACACCAGCTGATTAAAATTCTGATTATTAGGATCTGCCCAGCAGGTTTAAGTAAAAGCCAACTATAATCATATTTGTGATCCAAGCAATCATTTCTTTCTTTCCACTTAATGTCTCACAGTCAAGGTCGACACAATTAAGTAACTTGTCATCCCCTCTACATCATCATCTTCAGTTTTGAGTATTCCTCTGTTAGTGATTTAATACATTCTCCATTAGTTTACCTGATTCATGCCCTAAAAAGCATTTCCCTATTTGGTATGGAACTTATCAAAAACTGCAGTTTGATCCACCTGTATATATGAAGATTCAGCTATAGGCATCACTGAATGCGCAAGAGACACAACTTGGTTTTAAAATAAAAAGACCAATCCTAAATTAAAGGCCTAAGAAGCGCACTGAACATTGCTGGTGCTGGGACTGTTTCAGCCTGAGACAAAGCATCACACACTTTTACCCCTGCTTCACTAGGGGAAATTCTGAGTACTGTACAGTGTTAAATATTACCCACAATACTGTGGTCCTCAAAGCCTCGATGCAGATTTTCTGTTTCCCTACCAACTGCATTCAGTGGTAATCACTACATACAAGTTCACACTGGCTTTATGTTTCTGTATCATTTTATGATTGAACTTTTCGTGTTGCAAATGTTTGCAACTTCAAGATATTAAGAATGACGTTGATGTAGTCTAAAATACCATGCCAAAACTTCAAACATTTGCATATGGAAAACAAGCTGATTTGGTTTATCGCTAGCATGGGAAAGTTTGTCCTTGCCCATTCATTTTGTTAGCATCTGATGCCCATCTTCTCTTACAACGGATTAAATCTAGACACTGCTGAATATACCACAACTTTATCACCATTACTAGCCATGACTACACCACAGCAGCACCCTTACCATCCTTTGAAAATGGTATCAATTTCATACATAGTCTTGTTTTTCTTTACTTGGGACTAAAGCCTCCAAAATGTACCCTCCACAGCTACACAATTTCTTTTTCTGATGAACTTCCACAGTGTAAAACATATACATTGAAGGGTGGGGGTGGGAGGGGAAACAACCAACATGTGTGCTCCTAGGGTACACTGCACGAATTCTTCATATTTATATCATGCTCTCTTCAGTCAATAACACTGCCCTAACAGATCACACACTCATTCTGTGCCAGCTGCACTATTTAATGGACACTGAAGTAGTACCACTTGGTAGAGTACATCAGCTTAAAAGGTACAAACAGTAACTCTTCTGTTGCATTTTTTACTATTAAACTTGAAAAGACCTTGCAAATAAGAAACCAAAATAAATGTATTATTGATGCTCTGAAAGCCCTGCAGACCTCCACCGGGAGTCACTGATTCTGAAGTATTCTTGACATTTACTGGCCAAAGTAGACAAGTTGTCTCCCTATTCCTCCTCCTCTCCCCTCCAATTCGAGTAGCATTTTGCAGAAGACGACGGGGAACTCCAAAGGGTGCCAGGGGAGCAGAGGGGAGAGATCATAACTGAAACTAAGAAAAGGTCACACAGAAGTTCAGCCAGGAGAAGAGAAAGCTCCAGGGACCTTACAGGAAGGCTGGGGAGGGACTTCTTATAAGGGCAAGTAGTGACAGGGTAAGGGAGAATGGCGTTAAATTTGAAGGGGGAAGATTTAGATCAGACATTAGGAAGAAATTCTTCACGATGAGGGTGGTAAGGTCCTTCCAACCCAAACCATTCTATGATTCTATAAAGCGTAGAGAGCTAGGCAGGCAGTGCAGAGAGCAGGAACAGAAGGATGGCAGGGCTGCTTGTAAGTATATGCAGCCACCTTTCAGGAGGTTTTGCTCCCGGTGCCTGGAGGCTACATAATAATACAAGCTGGAGGTGCAGTGATGGATTCTCCTGATGCTCCCAGCGGCAGGTGAGCTCTGGCTCTCATCAGTCCCCATGCTGCGCTTCTTCATGGAGCAGGGCCAGCAGATTACATATTTTGGGAAGGTTACTTTTCAGCCAGTTTAGCTTCCTGAGCTGCCTCCCTGCTGGCCCAGTGACAGACAGAGCTGGCACAATGGAGAAAAGGCAGGAATGTGCAGGGGGGAGCAGGACTACACTAGCTGCACACTTAGTTGGGTCTTCAACCCATACCCAGATTACAGCTTTGTTAGCACAACTTGACTAGAGATAAAGTGTTTCTCCTGCATCCAATATGTGTATTTCCGCCTAAATACATGCAAAATATCATTTATTGCTACTGAAAAATAAAATACAAACAAAAAACTAATAAGAAAACCCCGTACCCACCTGAATTTCAGCTATGTCAGGTTTCACTTTCTAGAAACATTTCTTCAGTTACCCAACACTTGCAAACATCACTGTGTCAGAAACAATCACTATTTTTGTTGCTCAGTTATTTTTCAATCTCTACCAGCTTCCTGATCAGGTTCGCCACATGAACGCCCAAACACAAATAAGGGGGTGGCATTGTTTATAGCAACAGCACCACAAAGAAAAATGCTCTTTGAAACTACGCCCAGATACACACGACAGTGCAGTAGTTACGCTACTCTGTGCTGCAGTTAAATAATCAATCACACCTTATTGTTAATGAGTAGTAACAAAAAAATTGAAAGAAAGGCCAGAACACAAATGAATTCAGATTTAGGCAGTGGTTTGGGTTTTTTAACAAAAACATTTTAAAAGTTGATTTTGACCATCCATGGGGCTTAGAGCTTAATTTCAAAGCAGGTGCGAACAGAATGGATACTATCCCAATCCAACAACTTTCTAGAAGAGGACAGATTTTGCTGCTTCAGGGTATTAGAAGTCTATCTAAAGATGATACATAGAAGATCCATTGAAAAATTCTACAAGTACAGCATCTTGCGGGTGAAAACCTGCAGTACTCCAGCAACACAGTACAATTTGTTTAAAAAAATGGGATGTTAACTGTTTTGACTTAAGGCTCATTTAAATAACGAAGCAAGCTGTAAAGCTTGCTGGCACTTACTTAGACCAGAATGGAAAAAGAACAGAAATCTATTTTAATTCACTCCACTTAAATAGTAACTTTAAAACACAAATTTAGTTATTTAGATGATTCAGCATCTTCAAGTAGATTTCAATTACAAATCAATACAATTTAAAACCTAATTCCAATAGATATTTAAGCTGACTTACTGAGTCCCTTCTAGATTTACTCCCTAGGTGGAAACTCAAAGCAGTAAAATACCTATATAAAGTACTGACTTCTGTCATTATATTTCTTACTCCAGCCCATTAGCATTTCTGCAGTGAAGTATACATTTCAATGATTTAAGTAATGGAAACTTCTTGTTACTATTGCTAATATTCAAACTCCCGTAATGTAGCTGAAGGATCTCTTTACTCCCTACAACACATCTCAACTGCTCAGGAAAGGCTAGGAAATGATATACAAAAAGTCTAAACTGAACCACCACTGTCCACAGAGAGGATTTGCATTTACTAGTTATCACAACAAAACACAGAAATTTAAGTTCTGAGGAAATATTTCATATATATTAACTGAACAATTGGTCACCCAAGACCCCTGTATGGTGTTTTATTCCGTGAAGAAATGCAGTAATGATTTTTGAGGTGCTGACTTGTGTTCAAGAGATGTGGGACATTGCCAGATACCTGAGCTGTTCCATCCCAGAAAAGTAAGGTTATGAATGGATTAAAATGGCACTTCTAGCTTTAGAAGAGAGGTTAATAAATATATACATCCAAAAATCACTGGTCATATGGAAAAAAAAAAAGTTTACACTTGAAGATTAGAACTTGATGAAACTTTGAGAATTTAAAAAAATTTCAAAAATCATTAAGTACAAAAATCCCCAAATAATTAAACATATAAGACATACCTATTAATTAATGTCTGTAATAAGCTGACAAGAAATCTGATGGAGCTTTGATGCCTTGAGGGGCTCCAAAATCAAGGTCAGAAAACTTTCTGGAGTATGTCATTTAGGCAGAAAGTTAACTGCTTTCAATTAAAGAGTAAACAGGTGAGATGTAGTACCTTATCAGAACACAAAAGTCAGACTAGGTTCTTCCACTCTAGCCTTAAGCAGCTTAAGACTAAGACTAAATGTTGGCATTAAAAAAGCCCAACCAAACAAAAACACAACCACATTCTCCAACATCTAGAGATTTTCAAAAGTAGCTTTAGAGTAAAAACTACATTTGGTGTCAAAATATATCCTGCCAAGGTCTACGTTTTAGCATATCACCATGTTAAGTACAAGACTGACATAAATTACAGTAGTGACCACCCAGTATCTTAAAACATGGAACAGTGGAAAAAAAATCACTGAGTAGACACAAACTGAAAGTATGTACATCTTTGGATAGAAAACTCAAAATGATTGCTAACAAAGCTATGAAGTCTGAAGTGTAAACTTTAAGGTTTCATTAGCATAACTGATATTTTTGATGTAGTATATTTGATAATGAGTTTCACCTGTTCAATAAAGAAGAAAAAAAAGTCACTGTACTGTGTAAGAGTAGGTTTTCCCAAGCACACAGTTCAGGTAACAATTTTATATGACAACTGATTCATAAAGCACCATTACTCACAATGTTCCTTCCTTTTCTGTCTACCTCAACTTTTTTTTACCATCTTTCCTATAGCATTCCATCTCCTGCCACAGAGACTTCAGCTGGGGAATACCCTGAAAATAGCACTGGCCCTTTTGTACTGTCTTTGGGATTTAGCGAATCAGCAGAGTGATAAGTATCAATCACCACACCGCCAATTATTCTGTCCAGTGCAAATGGTCAGTCAGCTGAAGCCAGCCAAGCACCCTAGGCAAAGGACAGGAACTTAGGTTTCCAGGACATTTGGAAGAGTCTCTGTACATCTCACCGACCATCTTTCCTAGTCTTCATCTTGCTTCCTTGCTCCTTCTCTCACCATACCTCACCTCAGCTACCTGCTTCTCATTCCATTTTCCTCGTTCAGCTCATCCCTAGCCCAAATCCAGGACCTTGCTACCACCAGTGCTGTCAATCTACAATCACTTGTGTAATGCCTGTCTTTCTTATTTTGCATGCCTGCCTTACCAATTTACACCACAAATTCTAAAAAACAGTTGGTAATTACTGCCCTAGTATTTCTACTGCAGCTACCACAAGAAAGATGTAATTTCAGCTGACCATTACACACACTGTAAGAGACATGAAAAACTAAGTTCAGCCACAATTCCTTGGCAGGAACACCTCTACCAGTCTCAGCTGGCAGCTCCATTTTATGGCACAGCTATCTTGTTGCTTTTCCCTGTTCCTGTGCAGTGAAAATATTCTCCATCCAAAACCTGGCAACGATCAGGCTCATTTCAACTACATTAAAACAGCATCATGCTTACCATACATTTTAATTACCTTGCACTTCACCTTTAATTTGAGTAGAAGTTACAAGGTTTTATGTGCAATTCTACACTTACAGAGATATTATCTGATATTGTATTGCTTATGACCCTTCAAATCCACAACTGTAAAGATACCAAATGTACAACAGATGGGTACAAGCTTGGAAAGCTGAAAGTGTACAACTTCTCAGTAAAGTTGACTTAGTCAAAGCTTCCTAAGGTGTCACAGAGCTGACAAATCCACTTTTTTATTTTTGTTTACGACCTTTGCCCGCAACACTGCAAGGGACAAGGGAAGAAAAAGTACTTATGTTAAAATAAAGACATTCTCAAGACATGCTGTGCCAAAAGTAGTTTACTTTTCCTACAGGAACTGTATTCTTGGAGATGTATTACAACCAGTGACTCCAAAGGTCCACCTATAGGAGGTTCCATTATGTGAGTTGAAAATCTTTTTCAATTTTAGAGCTTTGCTCACGCAGGGATAAAGGGCACCTTGTGGAAGAGTCTCCCACCATTCCCTCACACACTGAAAGGTATACAAAGGAAAGTGTAAGGAGAGAAGATGGGTCAGGAGCACATGTACCAATCAAACATTTCAAAGAACTCTTACTGCGTGATAAATGAAGTTGAGCATACATTAATTTGGATTACACTGTAAAGAACCAGTCAGAACTTCAATGAACAGTCATTAGGATGGCACTAATTCTTTCTACCAAACGCACAAAAGTTCTTATCAATTTGCCCAAGTGGCCCAACAAGCTTGCCATTTTGGATATTTGTACGCTTTGGAAATACACCAGCAAGTATGCTTGACTGGTTCAATGAACTTTGGTCATTAGTTGGATTGAAATATCCATTAATTTTCTAGTCTCAAAATAAAGAATTATCCAAGTTAACACTCTCTAATGCAGAAAAGGCCAATCTTTAACAAAGCTACACAGCAAACAGCCAGAAGGACACGACCATTTGTACCTACTGGCACAGTAAGAGACACAGCTAGTTCCTTAGCATACTTTCTCCTTTTCAAAGCTTTATTACAGGTACAGGTGTGACAGGGAGGTGGGTAGAACGATGTCAAAACCAAATCACATTTCCAGGAAAGATTCAGTTGTATTCTATTAATTTCTTATTTTCATTATGAGCAGCACCTATGTAATTTAACCAAAGCATTTGATATTAGTCACATAAAGGGAATAACTAAGACTGCACACCTTTAAAAAAAAAAAAAGCCAAAACAGTAAATATAGATAATCAAAATAGTTGAGTAACACTCATTCTAAATATTGCAGACTAAATATAGGGCTACTCAATCAACTTTGACACAGCCAATCCCTACTTGCTTTCCTAGGAAGAAAAAAAAAAAATAAGTATTTCTTACTACTGTTGTGGAATCACAGAGAAGACCAAATGACTCAATACTAATATTTACATGCCTATTCCCCATTCAACTTGCTTTTTTTTATACGTTGACACTGAAACTAAGAAAAATGCCAAAAATAAATCATTACTTTAAAAATCTGTAATTCTCTACTGGAATTTTTTTTTTTTCCAGTTTACTGGAACTGACAGAAGACGAAACAACAAAACCACCCCTTTCAAACCCAAGCCTATGTTTGTGAGATAATACAAATTCAATTTATAACACGAACATATTGTTTCATGCCATGTACTGAAAATAGGTGCATGGCTATCAAGCAGCGTGAAGTTTTCCTTTTGTGAATTAAACAGTCACTGTGAGATGGGATATTTTAACTGCTGTGCTTTTCTTTCTCAGGGTGCTACTTCGTGTTGCCTTCAGCTGATCTAATGGTGAATGCAGCTGAAAGTCGTAGTCCTTCCTGCTCTGGTTCATCTTCCATTCAGCCAGTCAAACTTCAATCCAAACCACAGTGCTGACCTCGCTCATCAGCAGGCCATGCTATTACTAGTGCCAACAAAAGGGAATTGGGACTATGAAGCCTAAGGAGAAATCATATTACTCTTTCTTGGCAACAGGGCCTACTTTGACCATTTTAAAGTGCTTATGAAAATACAGCTTCATTATAGCGGAAAGAGATACTGCTAAAATACTCCCCTAGTATACCACTTTTACAGAAACCTAGAGAACACCTAAGGGACAAGAAAACAGGCTGCAGCCTCTGGAACTGCTTTCTTTCAGCGTATGTGATGCAAAGGTAACTTCCGATAAAGCTACAGTTATGTGTGTGAAGTATGATTTCAATTGAATACTGAAATCAGTTAAAAAGTTGGGAAAAGTAGGATTTTTATGAAATGCACAGTATTTTAGTTGCAACATCAAGAAACAGTATTGGTAAGGCTTATTATAAACTTAGACTTGCAGAAGCAGCATGTTGGCTTTCCACAACTTCTCACTGCTGCTTCTAACGTCTATTCACACTGCAGTGCAAACATCAAGAACTCTGCACAAATACAGCTTCAAAAAGTTCCTATATGTTTAGGAACAGGACTAGTGACCAATTAGACAGTACAGATTTTGCTTGGTTTGGTTTCTTTTTTTAAAAAAGTCCACTTTTTTATTTTCTGGAAAATAAAAACATAAAACTTAGTTTAGGTGTGCAAGTTAAGATTATGCTCCTGACACTGAAGCTGTCTTATTTGACTGATGGAAACCATTATCATCATTTTTCAGAAAATTAACTACGCTGTCAGGCATCCTTACAAACTGCAACTCAAGCATTCAACTCAGTATTAAATTATACTTTACATCAAACACACAGCATAAAATCTCTGGAAGTTTGTGATTTGCTAAACCTGATTAATAAAGTGTTAGCAACAATAGCTGCAAACAGCAAGATTTTTGTTGGCTGTGTGTGTCATCCCCCCTTCTCCAAACATAGACAGCGTGAAGATATAGAGCAAGACCATCAACTTCAAACCACTGTATGTAGTAGCATATTTCAAATCTTCTTTCTAATGGTAGTGCAAGATAAATGGTTTGCTTTCACCCTGAAATCAATACTCAGTAAACTAGGACAGTAGTATGATTTAAAAACTTATTACACTACTTAGTATCTCAAGTTAAAGTGATACCTTTGAAACAATAACTACATATTGTTTGAAAATATTCTGGCACTGGCACAGAATCTGCAAAGAACAGTCCAAACTTTAACCTAATTATCCTTTTACAAGAATTGTGGTTTGAGAAAACACAACGACTTCATAAACATAATAATCACTAAGCGTAATGGCCTTTGGCAATAATGTTACAAAGTAAGTTTGGATAATTCAGGATAAACCATGACTCCCATTCCTTCTCTCTGTACTTTTGCAGTTAACGTAAAGAAATTTAAGAGCAAATGAAAACGGTGTGTCTCAGATAGTAAAAGCGACACATTACATCTAGCAGTAATTGAAGCAGTCAACAAGAGTAACTTACAGAGACTGCAAACCACCAACAAAATCTGCAAAAGCTACACTACTTTCTAAATAAAAAAAAAAAAAAAATAGAAAGGAACTGAAGAGATGCTAGAGGCAGAAGCAGCGTGAAATAATCATTACGCTACCTATGGTGCACTTTAATCCCAGATACTCTATCGACTTATTGCAACCTTTTTGCCTACACTGGAAGACACCCCAAAGCAAAAACACAGAAGCCACTTATCCCTACTTAACAATACCACAGATATTTTGCAAGTAATTGAGAACTACAAAACATGATAATTACTAAGACAGTAAAATACTAATTCAAATTCTGTATGTAATAGTTGATATCAGGATAAATGAAATCAAGCTCCTAACATTTCATATTCCAGAAATCACACTTCTTCCTAGTTTCTTTATCAGTTCCCATTCTATTTCCTGTGCTTATCCACTACCTTATCTCATCTTGCCCAGCTCCTACAACTTCTGTTTAACCCCATCAACCTTTAGGCTGTTCACATATGTGAAACACTCCACCCTTCCAGAGGTCCAGTTCTGTATCGAAATTGGATGTATTCTCCACAATAGCTCATCATTACAACACATTAATAATTTGCTTATTCTAAACATATGTTTAGATGCTTTTGGTATGCTTTGATACACAACTCCAAGTAAATTATTTAACCCTGAAATTTCAAAGATTATTAACCTAACATCCCTATACTCCTTCTAATTTCCAACCCATTCATGTTAACTATCTGAACACGTAGATCAACTTCTGTGCATCACCACCTAAACTACAGCAGAAGAATATTGCTGGTTTTCATTTAAAAGTCAATACTGCTTAACAAGTATTCTGGAAAATAACTAGAGAAGTAAGAACATTATGCAAAAGCATGTGTACTGGTGTTGTTTTACTTGAAAAGAAGACTTTCAATTTACATTATTTCAGCCATCCTGTACACGTCTAGAGTACCACAAGTGAAAGGGCAGCAAACTGTAATGCAGAAGGGAAAACAAACAGTTGGAAAACTTAAATAATACATGACGGAATCACAGCCAGAATATATTCATCCCTTGTTTCTGCTGTGCCAGCAACTGAAAGCCTATGGCATGCTGCAAAGAGGGTTGCTGTCTAATTCTGAAGCCTTTCTAGTGCTTCAGACCAATACAAATTCTTCTGCAGCAGACACCAGCCTACCTCAAACAGCACCATGAGCAGATTAACTTTTCCTCTAACAGCCCTATGCTACAGCAACAAGGATCAGTTAGCCCCAGCAGTGTAGTTTCTACATGACTCAAACTAAGACGCATTCATTCTTGCTCACTGAGGTGATACATTTTGTCTACTACATTCACCGATCTGAGGCCAAACTGGATAGAACAAATTGGTATGGGTAGGTCAATTTTAATAATTTCTTTAACTCACTATGTACTTAAGCAATAGCAGAGTCCTTTAATCTCTAGCACATCTTGGTTTCTTTGCTGGCCATCAGATAGCCTAGGGAACAAGAAGTAATCATAAGATTCTCAGAGCTCAGTGTACTATTCGTGTGATGCTGCACATGACTCATTTGAATCTCCCTAGAGAATCATCTGTAATTGACACTTTTGAGCAGTTTAATTACATTTGCAAGTGTTTAAAATCTCTGCCAAGCCATTACTACAGACAGAGGCCATCAACAGTGACATACAACCTTAGTAAAAAAAATATCAAACCAGATATATAATGCATAAAATCTGTATGAAAAATCATGGGGCATAACTCACTGGTACAATTCACTACATCAGGCATGTGTGCCCATGAATGCACACGTTTCATAGGAAAGCATTTACAGTTTTCTTGGAAATAAAACGAAGTTCCAGGAAGTAGCAACTACCATTACCAAGAAACCAGTGGATAAACTCGCTGTCCTCACAAGATGCCAGCTCCCCAACAAAATCCCTACCTCATTCAGGAGACAAACACTGAACTACTCACGAATCAGCTGTTCAATTGCTGCGGTTCACATCATGGCCTTTTAAAGCAAACAAACAAAAAAATACCATAAGGCATACTGTAAACCCATTTACAAAGACTTTAAATCATCCGTGGACAAGATAATTGTGCAAAGCAAAACGCAGAAAAAAGTGCACTGCCTGCCCCAGGATATGCTGTCACTATTTTTGAGTTAAATTGAAATCCTACTGGCATCCAATGTAACTGTCAATGCTTCACCCAAGTGTAAAGTAGCTGGGCATAACTGTGCCACTCAACCAACTTAAAAATATATTTGGAGGAAGAGGGGATTGTCTGTGCACTGTGTTTCTGCACCAGCACAAAAATTTCAAGTCTCAATAACATAGATCTATAAAAACATTTTTCTTTACAAAAGCAAAAGTCCTTAGTCCCATATTACACACTATTTAACAAAAAGTGGAATTTTCTTCCTCTCTGTATCTTGGTTTGGAAAGAAAATATGATGGGGGTTTAGCACAGAGCAAAGGAAACCCAGCTTCTAGGTTTCTGAGATATTTTACCAAAGTTGCATTCAGTCGGTTTACTCTAACCTGCACTATAAAAAAAAAAATATATTCACACACAGAGTTGAAATCCAAAGAAAGTTTAAATCAAGTTTGTTATTAGGGTTAGCCTATGAGTAACTTGGCAAGTAGCTTTTAACATACAAAATTTCATATCAAATATTCTGGTCATAGTTTTAGTTAGATTTTATCAATAACTAGACTTGCATTTCAAAGACAACATCCCCTTATTCTTTCTAGTTTTATGTTCTTTTTACATGCCCCTATGTAGTTACAAGTTTTCCTATAGCTATCCACCTCAAAACAGTCCATTCATAATTAAAGGTAATCAATGATGTAACTTCACTTAAGTTGTGTTTGCTATGGGAATTAATTCATAAGTCTTCACAATGAGCATAAACCAAGACCACTCTGAAATCACACCCTGTCCACAGTATTTACTATTCAAAGTAATACAGAAAATACTTCTAGTTTTCATCATTCAGTGCTAGGCTTTATTATTACACTATCTCAAGCATTCATCTGTGATATTTCCTTGTTTGTTCTGAATTTAAAAACATAGAAGGCTTTCTAAAACTACATTTCCTTGGTGTAGCATACTTGCAAAATAACATTGCATACAGAATAAACATAAAATCCAAATACTTATAAGCCTCATTAATACAGTATTTCACTTATTCATCTGCAGCTGACAAGGAAGTCTTATATATTTCATTATACAAGAGTTCACATTCTTTTCAGTTCCTGGGTTATGTCCAATCTTTGACAATCTGAATGCTAGTATTACAGCCCAATGATGGAGCAGAACATAAAGCTGAATGTATCCAAGTGATGGAAGAGAGCTGAAGATTTTCTTTCTATAAAAGAACAAACACTAGCTGTCCCTTTGCCATCCTACTCCCCCTCCAATAATTTTAGCTATTAATCAACAATAAAAGCTACATTAACTTGCATAACTCCATTAAAAGAAAAAACTAAACCCACATGCATCTCGGTCACACGTTTTTATGTGAGCCATTGGAAAGCAGCATAAAGAAATGCAATCTACCTACTGTAAACATTTTGACACCTGACAACAGGACTAGAAAATAGGTCTTACTTTGAATATGTTTGTTTTCTTGAAAAAAATCTAGAGCTGTGTGTAATCAAACACTATAGCAGTTCATCAAAAACTGTCAGACAATTTCAAAATAATTACCTAAGTGCGTAGCATATTGAAACAATTACTTAATGTTTTTCATGCAAAAGCCTAAACCTACATATTTCATGCACAATATAAAACCTTATGCTTATGATAAAACACTTCATAATAATCCAGTGCACCATCTTAACGCACTAGAGCCAATCAATCCGATGGTACCACTGTAGCAAATCATCTTATGATCAATGCAAGAGCAGTTTCATAGATCACATAACAGCTGGTTAGTATCACTACTTATTAGCATAAAGTATCTAATGGTAGTCAACATTTAATCAGTTTATTAAGAGCTTTCCCTGGAATAAACTACTTAGCAATAAGTAATTCAGTCTGTCCTCAAAGCCTCAGCTGAACAGGTTTCCTCCTCTTCAGACACCTTCCTATCTAAACTACAAACCATCCTTCCTAAGGAAAGCTTACCACCCGTAAGCTGACCAGCATACGATTAAGTTGTACCTTATTCCCCCTATTCTCCATATTTTGCTAAGTTTTGTCACCTGTAGTTCTATGAGAAAAACAAAACACAAGGCAAAATCTTACACGAACCAGGATCTAAATAAAGAACCCTTCAAAACTGTTCTCCAATTTACTTATCAATAGGTAAAAGCGTAGGAAGCTGTCAAGAGGTGAGATTTGACCGTGAAACTTAAATTATCTGCTTGCTAACTGATTTTTTTTTTTTTTTTTTTTTTTTTTTTTTTTTTTTTTTACACACCTGTACCTGTGAATCTTAACACTTCAAATATTTATACTTGGACACAAATATTCACAGCTAACCTGAGGCTGACACCAGGTGTAAATTAGAGGTGCCTATGTTCTTGGAGGGGGGAGACAGGCTTTAGTATAAATAAGTGTTATTGATTTAACACCAGAAGTGAAGAATTCATAGAAAAATGCTAAACTGATATGGTATTGGCACAATCTAACCTTTGGAAAGGTAGTTTTCTTTTTAATTTCACACTAATGACAATGTGAAACTACTTTTTACTTTCATATGAACTACTTTAAAGCATACAAATCTAAAACTACTAAGTTACATCCATTTAACAATCAGAATTTTATTTTACAGCTGATGTTAACAAAGTCTTCAAAAGAAGTAAAATAAATTTGACACACATGAAATTGTGCTCCACAAGACCACTTTATAGGGACCTAACAGAACAAGGAACACTGAAGCAGGAAGAAATAAATATTTATTAAGCAAACGTACTGACTTATGGACTGAAGTTATACTACAAGAAAACACATTTGTGAAGGTCGGATGATTCACATTCACTGCAGGCACAGAATACCCAAGACAAATAACTTCAGATTTTGAAGAGCACTTTGTTGGTCTTCCCTAGTAGAAATATTTCAAGACCCTAAGTGGCCATAAGTATCTTAAAGTAACAGTCATGATATACACTTAAACAGAAACTAGTAGCTTATCTAAGTTTCTGGTATATGTTGTGCCTCTGAGACAAAACAAACATTGCTCTAGAACTGCAGACCCAGAAGACAAGCTAAAAAAGCTCTCCCCAGCTCTGTTACCAGAAAAAAGTACTGGAACTTGGGGAGGGAGCTTGTAAGCATGTAAGAGAAAGGTTCACCCATCCATCTACTGAAAAAAAGGAGAAGGGAAGAACAAATTAGGAAAAAACAAAAAAAAACAAAAAACAAAAAACAAACAAACAAAAAAAACCCACAAAAAAACCCCAGAAAATAGTTTGTCTGAAGCCTAATGTAGCACATTGCCTTTTTGCCTTCCTGTACACATTCTTTTCTAGTTCAACAGTTTTTAGGAATGGAGCACTCTGGAGTTGCAGGATTGACTGGCATGTATTCCTCAGAGTTGCTCTAAATATAGGCAGAACAATGTTATTATAATAATACTAAATAAATACCACAAAGGTCAAGTTTAGAGAACAATTTATTGGATAATATTGTATTTCATATTAGCTTGTACATTACTTTAAGACCTAAAATGTCTTAACTAAATGCTTTTTAATAACCAAGATAAACCTAATGGTATCCTTCCCAGCAAAACTGCAAGTGCAGAGGTAGTTCTCTCAGAAACTGAATACCATTGCCTAAAACTTATACAGTAAATGAAGAGCTAGATATCAAAGATAAGAAAGCAGGCATTCACATTCACACAGAGCATCCAAACATTTGCCAATTAAATGCTTTTCGGAACGTTAAACTAGAAGCCAATAATTTAAGAATTTAAGACCATATCCAGTCTAGCTGCACAAATACTGTACAGATGGATACAAAATGCCCAGTTTACTTTAGCATTGTTTGTACACCTGACAGAATTAACACTAAATCTACCATTGCTCTAGTCCTTTTACATTTACAGCAGTACAAACTGATGAGTAACATGTACACTGCATTCGCAGTTTCAACGCATGAAAGTCTACTCAATTGGTTTTACAACAATGAAACAAAAGGCAGTTGCCATGACGCAGAAGAGATTCTGCTGTCCTAAAACATTTCTAAGACAGGTACAGCAAGCCATAAATTAGAATGGGTTATTGTAACTGTTATGACTTTAACATATTACCAGTCAAAAACATTCAAATAATGAGGAGCCCTAAAAGTTTTCCTTTCTCAAAAGAAAAAACAAAACACAACAAAACACCAGTCACTGACTCAAAAACCTTATGACCCAAAGTTTCACTAGAAATGAAGAAAAACATTTAAGTCACTTGGCTTCTCTGATTAGGAAAAAAAAAGTGCATTGCCTCTGTTAATATTAGCTTTAGTTCTGCAATAAGTCAAGTATAGGAGATGCCACAATACTATTTTTATTGCCAGTTTAATTCAATTTATGTATCATTTAAATAAGAGCCACCGATTACTCCTGATTTGCCTCACCAAAGAAACCTACCAAGTGTAGAAAAAACATGTACTAACTGAAAACAAATATGATCAAGAAGTCTACACAATCTGACACTGTACTCACACAATATAGTTTAAGGCATGTCACCAATGCTCTTTGCTTATCTCTAAGTAAAAGATACGGTCATCAGACAAATGAACCAGATTTGGAAGATATACAGCAACATACATTTCACAGGTCTCTAAGAAAAGACCCAAGGTTAACATGCATCCCTGTCAGCTTTGATAGACAAGAACGTAGTTCATCTGTATAAGCAGAGAGACAACAGGATACTCCAATACCCACAAAGAAAAGTCAGAGGTGCAATAATTTTCTCTAGTAGCATTAACATACATAACATACAATTATACTCAAAAGTTTCCTAAATTAAAGGGAAGAATATGATAGGAAACACAGGTAAAGACATGGGGGGAGGATAGATTTGAGCCATGAGAGTAGCACTAAAAAGAACTATGAGATGCAGATCTTTGAATTCGAAGACAATGAGTTTAGCTTGATGAGGGGAACAAGCAGTCACACAGACTACCAAAAAACCCTACCAACTCTACTTTAAACGGACTGCAGAGACAGGAATATCAGGCGAGGAGGAAGGAGGTACCTGCAGTACTCCAGAGGACAGATACAGGCCTAAACTTCATTTGTAAAGACAGAAAAAGGAAATATGGTCTTGAAAACATTGTTTGGACAAGGAAGGAGGATACGAATAAAATATGACTGAGGATTCAAGGAGAAGAGGGAAAAAAACCAGGGCTACTCCCAAACAGCAGCCCTGCATGGAGAGCATTGTAACACCGTCAGCAGCATCGCAAATGGCAAGCAAATATATTGTTTGAGAGAGATGGTTATGAGCTCTGAGACAATCCAAATGCATATGATAATAAGAAACTGCAAAAAAATGAAGGACTGAAGGCACGTAGAGCCACGAAACTCTAGAAAGAAATGCAGTAACCTAAACAAAGGAGATAGCATGCAAGTCTTCCATGAAGTGCTGTACACCTCGGGATTAGTGGGAACAGAGTACAAAAAAGGGAAGATGCTTGCAGCAAGCAAGCACCACAAATGCCAAAGTGGGACAAGGCTGTGACAGAGAGGCAAATTTCATAGAATCATAAGGTTGGAAGAGACCTCTGAGATCATCGAGTCCAACCGTGCCTGTCTCCCCACTAAATCACGTCCCTAAGAAACTCATCTTCCCATTTTTTTAACACCTTCAGGGATGGTGACTCCACCCCCTCCCTGGGCAGCTGTGCCAATCCCTGACCACCCTTTCAGTGAAGAAATTCTTCCTAATGTCCAGTCTAAACCTCCCCTGGCACAACTTGCGGCCGTTACCTCTCATCCTATCGCTTGTCACTTGTGAGAAGAGCCCAGTACCCACTCCATCACAACCTCCTTTCAGGTAGTTTCCTCCATCATATCTTCTCCAGTTCCCACAAAGCTCAAGCAGCTTTGCTATATGCTTTATAAAAAGCACAACTATGCTTTGAAAATGTAAATAAATGATTTTATTATCATACCACCTGATAGATTTACATTAGCAACAATTATTTTCAATTACAATCATCCTGGTGATTTAAAAGCAAGAGCATACTTTATTTAAACTGAAAATAGTAATCTAATTACACACTTCAGTCAGTGTTTGAAATGCTGAAAAATACAGACAGCTACAAAGAAAGGAGTATTAAACCCCCTGCTTCTAACGGTTGGCTGAAAAGGCTAAACTTGTTGAGTGACATTAAGGGGAAAAAAGTCCCCCTGTGTTCCAGTAAGATTTAAAAAAAACAAAAAAAAAACAACAAAAAAACAACAAAAAAAACCAAACCCAAAACCCAACAACAACTGTATTTAAAAGAGTAATTCAAAGAGATTTTTTTTTTAATGTAAGTACAACAAGCTCTATCTAGGATGTCAGAAGAATCTTAACTTCCCTGAAGAAGCAGCCCTCCCTGTGTTTGCTTGGTATCTTAATTTGCCTTTGGTTTCAAAACCCTAGGCTTGCCAAGAGCTATTCCTTTCAAAACCTCAGGAATTCCATTACCAGTTTTAAGCTAAATTAAAGGAAAATAGAAGCATTCAACGCATGGCAAAAGTATGCACAAAGTGTTTGTTGATACTCATAAATAGACTGAAAAATTTAGGCATGTCTGATGGAGAACTGCTGCACAGTCAGTTCTGTTTTGCTCCGTTGTGCAACTAAGCAAAAAGCTACTGCTGTCATTTCAGAAAAGCGCAGCGTAAGATACTTCACCAAGATGGAACACAGTACTGGATGGCTTATTTCTCGCTGGGAGTTTATATATAAAGCAGAGTTTGCATTTCTGAAAAATAATTTTTAAAAAATTGCGAGAGTTTCTCTTTTAAAGCTACTGCTTCATCTCCATTTGGGAAAAAAAGGTATCACACTGCCTTAAGGCACAGCAGAATCAGTCAACTCTCCAACTTCAAGCATCCTAGAAGTCAAAATGAATACATCCCATCTCAGAAATACATCCAATATTGTGCAGATCAATAGGTTTCCAACAGAGTTTGCAATCACTTTTACTGACTAAATTCCGGTAAGAATGCAGTGGCACCTGCATTTTGTGCCAGGTGTCACACTAACACACAAGCACATAAATATCCATGTCCCAACCACTTAAGCAAATTTGCCTCAAAGACAAATGCTTCATTTATGTCAAGGTGAGTAACCCCAGCAGATAAGAACTACTACGCAGTTTAACTTCCTTGGCAGCAGTCACGGAAAACAGTGGAAATACCAACATATCAGTTTAAACTGCAGCTCCAGTGAGAGACAGATGAAAATTAGCAACACAGGAATCCAGGTATCACCATACGGGATAGAGTCTATTTTACCCTTGAAAAGGCAGGAAATTAAAAGCAACTTTTCACCATTGAGTCAGCACACAGTAGCAGAGCAGTGGTTTACAGTAACTGTCAGACCTATACGAATGGCAGCAGCAGCATCTCAACTCTGCCAGGACCAAAATCACTATGAAGAAAAGCCAAAGGGAAGAAGTCACATTTTCAGAGTAAAAACATGCTGCCCCAGTCTCTCCTGAGTCTGAAGTACAGTCCAGAAAAACCATCACTATTTCAGACACACTCACTGCCCTAGAGTTCTCAGCTTTTATTACAAGCATAGACAATTCATACAGTGTTTCTGAATCACATTTCCTCAACAGAATAGTAACACACATATGTAGAAGTACTCGAATGCCTCTGCCGTAACGTACACATCTATCATGAATCAAGGGAAAGAAAAAGCACAAGCTATAAGCTAAATCCTACATTTGGGATTTTTTTTTTTTTTAAGATCCCTGCTGTTCAAAAAAGTACCAGCATAGAGGTGTTTCTGCTAAGAGCCAATACGGTACCTGAACCTCCACATCACAAAAATAGTTCTGTGAGAAGAAGTGGCACATCAAGTGGCTGTTCTGGAAGCTGAAGTAAACACAGGTGGCCACCCAGCACAGCCAGCTACGACACCAACACCACACACCACAACCATTTTAAACTTGCAGTAATTCAGAGGAACACATTGCCTAACACAGATAGCAGCATTACTTCGTTCACTGAGATTCAGGAAAAAAGTTCAGGGATTATCTTGGGCCTCCTGAGAATTCAGTGACAAATTAAGTTCAGCTCATCTCACTACACCACATGTGGATGAGAAAACATTTTAGCAGAACAACTACGACACAAAATTAAACGTACTCCAAGACAAGACAAGGAAACAGTAATCACAAGACCGTTTCCACTAATTAGAAACGAATGCATACTGTCAGTCCCAAACATGCCATAATCATGAAATTTTATTGTATACATATCAGAAATAAGCTGTTAGTTCTTTCTAGTAAAGCCGAGGGATAATCATTTCTGTTACCATCTCAAGCTTGAGGGAAAGACTGACATTCTGGAGAATCACATGGCTCCAGAAAAAGGTCAACTAAATTGCTTGTCATGATTGTTGCCACCTTGCCAGAAGCGTTGAAGAGTACATTATATCTGGAGAATACATTACATGCACACTCACAGTTACATCCATACAAACTTATAAGAGAAAACACCACACACCAGTTTATCACCAGCTGAAGTTCAAAAAGATCATTACACAGAAGTGTCAACAAGAAAAGATGTTGCTTAAGAGTGGAAAATACAAAGATTTGTATCAGGACTGCTAAGCTACAACTTAAACACAACTAAAATATCATCTGCATATACTGCGTGAAATTACACGTCTCTGGACACCAGTTTTGAGCCAACAGCTCCTCAAATAGCTTTGACAGAAATGACATTATTCAGTAGCAGACGAAAATAAAACCCATTACATTTATTCCAGAAAACATCACTGAAAAGCTGTAGATAGGTCCTCTCTTCCAAAAGCAGCTACTGCCCACAGCTAATCATTGCAACAACAGACTTGCAATAGAGTGGGTCCTGTAAGAGTATACCAATCTCCTTCACTAAAAATAATCAAGGTAACTGACCAGTGAGGGTAGATTGAGCTTACACTGTCCATTTAACTGCTGATTATGCCTAAAGCACATAATACTGCATATAGGTTCTTTTGCGGAAAGTATTATTAAGTATGGTCATCTAATGCAGAGCAGTAGAGACAAACAGCTGGGGATACAGTATCCACAATCTTCACAGATGTTTGGGGAAAAAAATATAATTAAAAAATCAATGTCTATTTATATGTCAAAACATTAAGCACAACTTCTGTGATATCCTGAAAAGCCTTAAGACAGATTTTGAAAACCACTCAACATTTAACAGATACTTAAGAAGAAAAGTCACATACACTGCCTCCTAGGAAACTGTCGGAAGCTATAATACATGTCTTAGGTCAGCTTCATAATTCTGATTGGGTTTCTTTAATCTACTTACTACTGCAAAATATCTTGTAGTTTTCTTAATGGCCACTCCAATCACTATCTTTTCTGATTTTTGTCTTTCAAATTTAGAAACTCAATATACATGCCCAACAAATTCATTGTTTCAAGAACTTGATGGATGAACAGCAGTTATAAACAGGCACATATTTTTTCCATTAAGTACTGTTAAAGGAAACAATAGGTACAGAATACTAGGGAAAAAAAATGTTACTATACAAAAGGCCAGATTCTTCCCTCAAATTCTCTTTAAAGTGCATAATGAAATCAGAGAAGCACTGCCATGCATTAAAGGGTCTCAGATGTAAAATATGCCCATGAACCACAGCTGAACAATGTATGCAAAACCCTCAATCCTGCATGAGCTTAACCTCATTGAATTAGGCCAGTATGGAGTACACTTTAAATAGGCATAATGTGTCACTGTCACCAAAAGAAAAAGACACACCGTGCTCCCCTTACTGCTTGCTTCCACCCCCATCTTTGCGCCAGCACAAATGTTTGTGCAGCAAACTGATCCAGCTCAAACCTAACCTTTCCCTCCCTTCCCCTCCCCCAAGTTCATTCAAACCTCAGCCCAGTTCACCACATACCCATACAAGTATTTGCCCGCACAAAGGAGGAAGCAGCAAAGCAGGGTGGAAACAAACAGGACCATGTTTTTCAATGGTGGAGCTGGTCCATGCCAGCTGTACGCCTATGCAAAGCCATAGGTTGCAGGCTGGAGTCCCATCACATCAGCTTCACGCACTCGGGCCCAGGCAGTGCCACTCTGCCTCACTCTCTCCAATCCTACCTCTTTGCTCACACAGCCACACAACTGCAGGATAAGACAGCTCAGGGCACTAAGTCAATTAAAAAATAACCCTATCAAAGAAAAAAAAAAAAAAGCTGCTACTTTTGAGCCAGTTCAGCTTCCTGAATCGGCTCCCAGTGCAATCCTTGGTGGCACAAGGAAGAAAGAGGATAAAGGAGCCTGGTAAGGCAGAAGGTCCAGTTTTAATCAGTTTGTGATGCTGTGGAAACATACTTGTACACCACCACATTTTAAACTCAAACTCACCAGAGCAGCTGAACATCATTATTTTAATCAATTTCTTCCTAAGATTAAACCTTGTCCCAGTTTTTTTGAGAAACCTAAGCAGCCACAGTCTGCTCGGGCAGAAGCAGCAGGAAGGGAGGCCAGTTCACTATATTAACCGATTTCAATCTTGATATTCAATAAAATGAAGACAGCACATTAGCTACCCTAACTTCATGATATCTTCACCAGACATCCTTTTAAATATCACTGATTAGATCACCTCAAGTATTTCCATAAGGAAGAAAATACACGTAACAAAACCAATTCAGTCACGTTAAGTATTATCTTCACTGTAGTTTAGTTTAGTATTTATATGGAATTTAAACAATGATTCGGGAATAAAAGTGGCCTTACAAACCTCTCTGCTCAGAAGTGAATTTTATCTACTATTCAAAAGTTGTTTTGCTTAAACTGTAAGAGCCAATGGTCACAGAATTGAACAACATTCACTTCAATGAGTTCAGAATCAGATTTCTAATAAACATGAATATAGCTACTGTCAAGATAATTTTTGCAAAGTATCATAAGTAAGAGTACAGAGGGATTGTCAGCAATAATCTTGCTAACTTCCAAACAACAGAATTTATTAATGGATCATTAGATTTAGATGGGAGTTATTCCCACAGCAAGTAAATATATCTGTTAAAAGTTCATCCAGTTAACAAAGAAACATAACCACATCAATATCAATTAAAAAGAGAAAACATATCAGCATTACAGTTCAAGAACTGTAAAACTGAAGTGCAGAATCTCATGATGCATCCACAAACCAGTCCTCCCAAGTGCCTTATTTATATCTGTACAATTTCTGAGACTCTCCTTTCTTACAAAGATCAATCCTACCACCTGCCCATTGCAAGAATGTCAGACAATCTCTTCTCTGTAACAAAACTACTTTTATGATGAAAGAGTGTTCCAAACTACTCTGCCTGTAATAATTATATAGAATTGAAAACAGTTTATTTTGAATACTCACTACCAACCTTTAAGACAAGACACTGAACTGGAAAGTAAGCAAAATACTGGAAAGCCCTTTAACCAGATATACATACTACTGCTGTCGTGCTGTTTCAACAAGCATTTTCAAAGCATTCTTGACTCAGAGGCAAATAAACTCAGGGAATCTCAGTCAAGGAATATTATTCTTAATCACTTTTGATTTGTAATAGAGTTAACAGTTTTTCAACTTGAAAAACTCGACTGTTGCAAGTCTATTTTTAAGCGGGCGCACACAGACAAGTGTTCTTTTCAAACGCACTTGCTAACTGAGAAAACAAGCGACAAACTGCCATGGCAGTTCAAGACAACAGGATGCTTAATGGATCTGAACCCATGTGTCTTCGTACCAAATCACCTCTAATTGCTAACATTAACTCCATTATAGAAACACAGAAAAATATATCAGGAAACTTTTTTGCTCAGTACATTAAATGTCAATTCATCAATAGCACAAAAAAAAAAAGCTAAAAAAAGTCTCAAAGACTATTCTAAAAAAGATCACAAATAAAAATCTTGCTAAAAATAATATCAAACCATAGTTGGCAACTTTTTCAACGCTTTCTACAGTATGTTTTCATTGCAATAACAGTGCAATTTACAACTCACAGTCTAAAAAATTTCTTAGTGATTTCTAATCATAATTATCACTTCTTACGCATAAATGCTGAACAAGATGCAGTGACTGGGAAGACCAGAAAATTTTCAGGAAAATGAAAGCATACTAAGTTTAGATGGAGAACTGAGCAGAGCAGGTACTGAGACACCTTTTGACCTTCACGACTCTTCAGGTCTACCCTTACTACGTTTGCATAAAGGGACATGTCAGAGGAAAGGAAGTTAAAGAATGGAAGAGCAGGAACCCTAAGCATCCCTGTGAGAAACCTGCGGACCCTCTTCCCCTTAGGAGGCTCTGTTTGCCGGCAGAGCGCGCCGTCAGCCTCAGGGCTCGCACCTCGGCAGCTGCTGGACTTGCTCGGCGAAGCTGAGCCGAAAAAGCACTTGCCTCGCGAGGCGTGACACCAGCAGCCGAGGCGGGAGGACGTGACAGGTCCCACACGATGAGACGGAGCTGCCAGGCACACCGGGCACCGAGCAGGCGGGCCGACAGCCAGGTCCCGGGCACCAACGCCAGGACGGCTCTCAGCGGCTCCTCTTTAGCTTCTGAACTCTCGCTCCGCTCCCCCAGCCCCGCTCCCGCTCGGCGCAGCCCCAGACTCACAGAATGACCCAAGTCGGAGGGGACCCACAAGGATTAGCGAGTCCAACTCCCAGCTCCCCCCTCCGTCCCAGCCCCCCGGCCCCCCAGCGAGGCCCCGCACCCCGCGCGGGGGCAGCGCCGGTCCTGCCGCAGGACACGGCCCAGCCCGACTCCCACGACACAGGACGAGAGCGGGGCCGCTCCCGCCCACGGGAGAGCCCGGCCCGGCCCCGGGAGCCTCCGCTGCCGCCCGCTCTCGCCTGGGCGCCTCCGCGAACAGGGGTCGGGGCCGGGGAAAACATGGAGGACCAGTACCCACCTCCGCCATGAGCCCCGCGCCGGCCGGGCCGCCTGCGACGGGCGGAGACGGCGGCCCCGCGGGTCCCGACAGGGCCGCGCGCTGGGCCGGGCTCTGCCCGCGACAACTTCCGGGGCGCGGCGCGAGCGCCTTCCGGGGGCAGCGGCGGGGGGGCGGGGGGGACTGCGCGAGGGGCGGGGGCGCTGCGCGAGAGGCGGGGGCGCTGTGCGAGGGGCGGGGGCGCTGTGCGAGGGGCGGTGCCGGGGAGGGCGGTGCCGGCGGCGGGCGGTGGTGTCGCGCTGTCGTGTCACCGCTGGCGCAGCTTCTGGCATGCTCTTCGCAGGAGGAACACTGGTGTGCTGACTGTTGATGGGTGGGCTGTTCGGTGGGTGAGGAGTTGGGTGGATGGTCGCACCCAGAGGGCAGTGGTCAACGGCTCCATGTCCGGATGGAGACCCGTGACAAGCGCTGTCCCCCAGGGGTCCGTACTGGCACCAGTGCTGTTTCTCACCGATGACACAGACAGCGAGATCGAGTGCACCCTCGGCAAGTTTGCAGATGACGCCGAGCTGAGTGGGGCAGTGGTCACGCCAGAAGGACGGGATGGCATCCAGAGGGACCTGGACAAGCTGGAGAAGTGGGCCTGTGGGAACCTCGCGAGGTCCAACAGGGCCAAGGTCCTGCACCTGGGTCGGGGCGATCCACACTTTCAGGACAGGATGGGGAACAACCTGATCGAGAGCAGCCCCGTGGAGAAGGACTTGGGGTGCTGCTTGATGAGAGGCTCGACACGAGCCCGCAATGTGCGCTCACAGCCCAGAAGGCCAACCGTGTCCTGGGCTGCATCAAAAGAAGCCTGGCCAGCAGGGCGAGAGAGGTGATCCTCCCTCTCTGCTCCTCTCTTGTGAGACTGACCTGGAGTGCTGTGTCCAGTTCTGGAATCTCCAACATAAGAAGGATATGGATCTGTTGGTACAAGTCCAGAGGAGGGTTGCGAAGATGATCAGAAGGCTGGAGCACCTCTGCTGTAAGGACAGGCTGAGAGAGTTGGAATTGTTCAGCCAGGAGTAAGGAACCCTCCAGGGAGACCTTATAGCGGCCTTCCACTACCTGGGGCAAGTAGTGACAGGATGAGGGGGAGCGACTGTAAATTGGAAAGGGAAAGATTCAGATTAGACATTAGGAAGAAATTCTTCACAGTGAGGGTGGTGAGACACTGGCACAGGGTGCCCAGGGAAGCTGTGGATACCCCCTCCCTGGAAGTGTTCAAGGCCAGGTTGGATGGACCTTGAGCAGCCTGGCCTGGGAGGTGTCCCTGCCCATGGCAGGGGGGTTGGAACTGGATGACCTTTAAGGCCCCTTCCAACCTGAACCATTCTGTGATTCTATGACCTTGTTTCCCAAGCCCCGTCACCCAGCCCTGTCACCCTGTCCCACCCTGCAGTCCTGTCCCTCGGTCCTCTCACCCGGTCATTATTCTTTGCTAATGCCTGTGTCTGACAAAGAAGGGATTCCTGCGGAACAGAATGCCAGATTCTGCATTGTCTTTCTGCAGTTTCCTTTGGTATGTTGTCCTGAGATTCATAGCAACAAACTTTGGAATAGCAGTTGGAATAGCAGTTACATTTCTTCTTTCTAAAACCTTTGGAACCTGTCCTGTTTCATACATAGCTTGTCTTCACATTGGGGAAAGCTTTTCTGATCAGTATGACATGTCTATACCCCAGCATGAAGCCTGGATGAGTTTTTGGAGATGGATACTGATTCAGATACTTAATGTTCTGCTCTTGAAGTACACGAAGGTGCAGGGGGATGGAGAGCAGCCCCGTCACCCTGTCCTGTCACCAGTGCTGTCGCTTCTGGCTGGCTGTTCCCCAGGAGGAACACTGATGTTTTGACTGTAGAATGTAATGTACGCCTCTGTTTCCAACCAGCCTGTGGTAACCAAGTGGGAAGTAAATATAATTAAATGCAAAAAACCTACATATCAGTGCACACTTAAATATGTGCTATGTATAAAACAGTTTTCAAAGAGCACGGTCACGATGTCAGACTTTTGAAAATCAGGCAACTTGTGCAACTGTAGTTGTGCCTCCATTGTGGGCACAAAGTGGGATAGAATTAAGTAGCCTATCATACACCATTTTTCTATTTTGCCCCTTCCTCCTTCAGAATACAGGCTGGGTGCATCTCGTAGGAGAAACAGCATGTTATTTCAAATTTCTGGTGCAGCAAATGTCCTTTGCCTTATTTATTAGTGATTATTATTTATTAGTGATTATAAACCTCAGAACTCTGCCTGGGGCACCCTGGGTTTGGTTTCATCTTCCACCTGTGAACATATAAATCAGTATTTTTCTTAATTCAGGATGTGCTATAAACCTCGTATGATTATTGCAGCTTGCTTAATCTTAGCCACCAAAATAGTATAGCTGTGACTGTCTGGGCTGGACCTGTAGAGGCAGAATTAGCTTGCTGGGAAGTATATACTAAAGCAGTCAGAGATGTTTCATGAACCTCACTGCAATAAGAAATTATGGAATGTAAGCACCTCCATGGCTGGAAAGCAAGTGGAAGAGAATTTTGAAGACAGTCCTTTCGGATTTAAGGATCATAAATTTTCATTTTCAGCATCTGAGCCCTCTTACCAGTGCAGTCTCCAATATTTGTCTCGGGTCACACAAGCAAATCAATGCTAGAGAGCTGGGGTGAGGCTTTAACATACAGACAAATACGTCAGACTCTGGAAAAATCAACAAGGGGTTTTGTAGATAGAGAAGCTTTGTCATAACTATGAAGTTCTTTGACGAACAATGAACTGATAAACCAAGGTGATACATTCATTGTGCTGATTTCAAAAGAGCTTTTGGCATAGTCCCTCACCAGTGCTGCTAAAGAGCAGTAGTTGTTACAGATGAGGAAAACGGGCTTTGAATTAGTAACTAGCTGAAAGAGAAGGGTTAATGGAGTAGCAATAAACAGTCATTTACAGAGAGTCACGATAGGACTCCTATGGGCATTCATGCTGTGACCTGCACTAGTTAGCATACTCAGAAATGGTCTTGGAAATAGAGTAAGGACGCAGCACAGTTTGCTGCTGATGCAAAATCCTTTACAGTAGTGGAATATGAAGCTGGCAGCAAGGAGTTGTAAAAGGATCTCGTTCTGCTGGGCAGCATGGGTGTTAAACTAGAAGTTGAAATTTACTCTCAATAAATGTAAGGTAACACATACTGGCAAAAGCAGTCTTAATTATATGTGTTTAGTGGTAAGTTCTATACATGCTGTGATTGCTGTAGGAGTTCTTAGAGTCTCTAAAAGTAATTCTTTGAAAATTTAATTTCCAGCTCCAAGTCAAAAATACCAGGAATTATTAGAAAAGGAAGACAGAATGGAGCAGAAAAACATTGCAACATTGTTGTGTAAATCAGTGGTGTAGCCACATCTAGAGAGCAGTCTAAAGCTCTGCTTTCCCAGGTCAGAAAGAAGGGAACAATAAAAGTAGAGAACAATAATAAAACATAGCAAAATGTTTCAGTTTAAAACATGACTACCAACACTTGGACTGTTCTGTTTGAAAAAGACAAAAGTGACAATGCTTGGGTGAGTGAGGGAAGAGGACTGAATTATAAAAAATGATGGCTTATGGAGGGAAGGTAGGGAGCTCTCATTTACTTTTTCTAGTAGGTGGGCACATGGGGAAATAAAGGACAACAGGTTTAAAACAGCAATTTTTTTAGGTGCTGCAAAACTAAAGTATGAAGCAAACTGCTTCCAGAAATATGAAGGTAAAATTATCATTACTTTCAAAAATGGATTGAACTAAGAGGGAAGCAGTGAGTTGGCAGCTAGTAAATGGAATGGAATACGGTGGCCTTTGGTTCAGTTTCTCTCTACTGGTTTACTGAAGTATATATCAAGAAGAATTGTGCTATACCTGACCTGTTCTTCATACTCTCTTCCTAACCATTTAGTCCTGGCCACTGAGATCAGAAGCGAGTTAGGCATACGTCTGTAGTTCGACACAGTATGGCCATTTTGCAATTAGTACAGGAGAGAGACATGAAGATGGACAGGGGACTGGAAAAATGGTGTATTGTAGAAGACTGAGATAACTGGTGTTGTTCAGCCCTAAGGAGGTGGCTAAGGGAAGATCTTACTGCTGTTGTCTGCACAGAAGACCAAACTAGATTCTTCACAGAGCTGCACGACAATAGACCAAGAGGGAATGGACACATGTTGGAACATGGTAAATCCTGCTTAGATACAGAGATTTGTTCATGTATTTATACCACGAATGTGGTCAAATATTGAAACAAGTTGCACAGAGAGGTCTTGTGGCATCCTTTCTGGGCAATATTCAAAGCCTGAATCTGCTGTAAACGGCCCTGCTTTGAGCAGTAAGTGGTCCTGTTGTCCACACTTACAGATTTTGGTTTTAACTTCCAATGTCTTCTTCAAACAAATGATATGTAATTGGTTTGATGGAGACTAAACAATAGAGAAGAGTACACCTACCATACTGTCGTGTCTGTTGAAGTCCATATTCTCTGCATCTGGATCAAAACTGTTTCCAACAAGAAAGCTGGTGAAAGAGATGTTTTTCACCTTGATTTCCCTAACTAGGGTCAGTGCTTCTTGATATTTGGGTTAAGATTTTTTGAAAGATAATATAGGGCTGTGACTGACTGCCTGCGTTCAACAACTGGCATGCATGACATGAATGAACAATTCAGACTACAAAACAGCCCGTTTCCCTGTAATAAAACCTTCTATTTGTAAGATGCAGGCTCTGCTAGAGTTCAGCAGCTGAACGACAGTGTATTCACCAACAATACTTATGGAATAAGCTGAGTCCTATGGTTTTGAACAACAAATAAACTTCAAATTCATTGCAGTCAGACCTGAATAAAAATGAAAGGGTTTGCATGTCTGGTAGTCTATGTGTGGGTAGAAAGGCAGTGAGGTTAAGATAATAGGCTCAAAATGTATTCTCAGAAAACATTTAAAACCACAGCAGGGTGTGATTGTATGCAAATAAGTATTTTTGCAATAGCAGATTAAACACCTTAAGGAATTTGTATGGAGAAGTGCATGCTTGTACATGATGCAAAGAATGATTAAGCACCAGTGTGTGCAGGTTTTGCCTCTGGTAAAAACTTAAGGCAGATTTAAATCAATCAATGTTTTTTCTCACTCTTTTTACAGTATATGTTGTAAGTTATGAATGGTAACTACTAGAGAGAAAATGTTAAAAATAACATTGCTTCTTCCTTAGGCCTGCATCCTTACAAGAATGTGTCCTGCTGTGGTTTCCAGTTAGGAAAAGCATTGCAGTAACAGAAAGTCTGGCCATTGGATGGCAACATACAGGATCTGAGACAGTGAGAAAAGAAAACTGGCAAGGTGATATAAACTTTTACTAGAACAGCTGTTACTGGGATGTATTTGGCCATCAGCTTACAGAATGACTTACAGAATGGTTTTTATAAAAACTTCAAAGTATCTTTTTGATTGTTTTCATGAAGGGATGGATTATTCATTCCAGGTTCCAGGACTACATTTAAATAAACTTTTCTTTCATGCTCACAGATTGTTAAAATTACTCTGAGGGGACCCACTGCCTATAGAGACATCAGGTACCTTCATGAAAGTGCATAATTAGCAGTGATGGAAAGACCCATATTAGGCAGATAATTGCTGCTCTACTTGGTTATTTGCATAACTAAGAGAATTGTCTTCGGCAGAATGACTGAATTGTCTTTGGGAAATGGTCTTTAATGTCAAATTCTAATCTACGTTACATACCAGAGTTATGTATCTGCTTTTCTGAAACTCCTTTCTCTAACTAGCAAGTTATTGTGTTCTGCACAATGAAAGAGATAACCTGGCTTTTTTCAAGAAAATTGCCTTTTACAGTGCTCAGGAAGAGCGTTTAAAGTAATACACAAATTTGCAACCTGGATTTTTCCCCTAGCAGTGATAGATCTGACTTAGCAAAATCAGATATAATTGTGTTGTTTTCATCCAGTGTTGTTCCTACCTGGAGTACAAAAGATAAAATACATTACTTGAAATTAACTGTGATGTAAATAGTGAAGTAAATTGGACTCACAGTGACCTTGTGCAGTTTCTCTGGTGTAAGTAGATTACTTTAGGCAAGAAGTAAAAGCTTCTCTGAAGAAGTCACATTGAAAACCAGTGAAACACACTCTCGTTCTGTCTTCCACAACAGCTCTGCCTGCTCAGCAGTAAATCTGTAGAGAGAACCCAAGATCACCCTGGCAGGAGTACTCTTCTTTCTTGCCTCTTAATCATAGTTTGTTAGTGAAAGCAGTGGTCAGAGAAAGTGCAAGATCAAGAGCTCTAAGCACTCGTAAAGGCAGACTTCACTTCCCTTCAGTCATCCGCTTTTGTTCCACATACTCCAAAATCACAGCTAGATATGAATGGCTGAGCATTGTGATTTATACAGACAGATGAAGATCAGAGAACTGTGAAAGATACCACCCACCCTTCTCTTGAAGGATCTCACTCTTGCTTGGGAGAAGGCATAGCTTATGAAGGCACTGCTGAACTACCAGTCACAACCTGACATTTTAAGAGAAGAAAACATTAAATGCCAGGATTTGGGGTTTTTATTTCTCTCGACTATATACGGAGTAGGCTTCTTCAGGAAAGCATGAACCTCCTCACCAAGTAGGCAGAAACCATCAAATGAGTTTAACAGACCATTCAAGGTGAGGAATCACTCCAGCCCTTGAAAAAATAACTTCTAAAATTAGAGCTGAGACAGCCAAGTAAAAGTCTATGAGATAACTTTGGACACGTTCCCTCAGAAGAGGCACAGAAGAACAAAATATGAAGTACGGCAAAGCAAAACTGTAGGTAATGGAAGGTAAAGCTGCTTTTACAGTGCTCATTTTGCAGCTAGCAGATTATTTTTCACTTTTAGGACTAGCTAAATTCCTGCATAAAACTGGTAGAAGCAAACTACATATTTGCTTAAAACAAGGAAAATAAAAGCAGACTTGTTAATTTACTAGTATTTTACAGAATAATTATTTTAAACAGAAATAACTAGATATCCCTTCAATTATCTATAATAGCATACTTTTTAAGCCAAATCAGGTACACATTATTCTTTCACACAGAAACAAGTCCAGGGAAGGGTCTGAAGAATGGAGACCAAGGAAGTTCTGCTCATGGAATTTTTCCCAAAGCAGTTTGATTCAGGTGGGACTAGCTAACTCTGTTACTACAGAGAAATACTTGTCTCAATTGTGTTTGTTATTCCACTTTGTCTCTTAGCAAGAAGAGGGAAAGACAACAGAAGAGGTTTTGCTTTAACAAAGCATTTAAAAAATGGCTTATGTTTATGGTAAAGAAATCCAAAGAAACAGATCTTCAAGATGAAGTGAGACAAGCTGAAGTTTGAGTCTTTGACTCTTGAGGAAGTTCATTCCTCAAGAAGAATGCTTCGGCCCCCTCGTGGAAGCGAGCTTCATTGCAGAAAAGCCAAACGTAACTGGAGCATAGATGATCTTTGACGTTGTTTTCCTTCTCTCTCTGTCACACCCCCGAGACTTCCTGAGATGTTCAAACAGTTGCTCTTTGTGTTAGAGCTCAGGGCAGGCTGCATATCCTGGTCTTATTTAAGACCCATTCGTCGGTGCAAACCTTTATAAAACAGCTTGAAGTATCTGGGGTTTTTGTTCTGCATTAACAACTGGCAGGTATAAGCTTATTTTGTCAAAGTAATGAAGCAAGATGCTTAGAGTTTTTGTTCTTAAGTTTTCTTCCCAAGACTACTTAGTACTGTACCAAATAACTACATGCCCACTCGAACCCTTAAATCAAATACTTTTTCATACAAATGGGAGATTTTCAGAGAACTTATTTCCATCTCTCTTTTGTAAACCATAAGAAAAATTTTCATGCAAGTGACTTCCAGGAATGCTATTTTTTTAAGAAACCTATTTTTTTAAAGATGGTGAAACCCATATACAGCAGTTGCTTTGCTTATCTGTTATAGTCAGACTGAGTTGTGTCGCCACAGGATGAGAACAGTACTGAAATGGGTCTTCAGTTCAAAGTGGATGAAGGATATAATTTTAGAGCTGAAAGACATCATTAGTAGTTCAAGAACTGCAATTTATTATACTACTCATCCTATATTGGCCATTTAGACTGAAGGCCTTCAGGCCTGGAACTCTGCCTTTGTGTTTTACCTGTACAGCAAGGGTGTCAGACTCACAGCCTGCGAGCTGAATCCAGCCCTTCACCTTGTTTTATTTGGCCCAGCACCTTGTTTCTACCTGGCAGTAGCGCCGAGCTCCTTGCCCCTACATTCCTGCCAGCGTGCCAGTCGTGTGCAGCGTATGTGACATGCGTTACCCTGCAGGAGCAGGAGAACAGCAGGAGCTGTGAGTGACACCTCTGCTGTACGGTGTTCTCAAGATATGGTATAAATAATAATGCATCAGCAGTATTCTGGAGGGAATAGCCCAGTGGAGCAATCCACAACTGAGTGAACCTCTCAGATATTACGGAACAAGGCCAGCATTACTTCAAAACCAGTGTTCTTTTTAGACAAAGTCAGTCAAATGCCTAAATTAAGATCTCACTGAATCGCTTTGATCTTATCAGATGCAGTATCTATATGTTCATTTAATAAGCCTCTCTTGCATTTTATCTTTATGCTTACTTTAAATATGAGAAGCAAACATATTTTATTTAGTTGTTATTCCTCAATTACTACAACAGCTTCTTAGAATCTTTGATCATGAGAATGTTATTTTAAATCCAGTTCTGCTTCACAGTTACCAAGTGCCTTTAGTGAAGGTAGTTGGATGCAGTTCTAGTCCAAGTGGAGTGAACCACACTTAGTCCTCAAAAAACAGATATGGCTACATAGCAGTAAAGAGATCAGAAGGCACCTAAGTAACTGAGTTGATTTATTTGGCGGTGGGTTTTTCTTAGGCAGAAATTCCACCCAAACCTGTAATAATAACGTCTGATGCAGCACATCAATGATTTAATGTTAGATGCAGTTTACAAAATGTTACTGTTACTCAACTACTGTCAACTGTCAATCAGCAAATTTTATTTTTTTTATCAGGGACACTACAATAGAGGTTCACCATAATTTCTGAGATGTTTTTACACTAGGCTACAGAAAGGTAATGCAGTTGTAATGGTTGCTAACCAAGTTCAAAATGCTTGGGTGTGGACAGCTGCTAGATGATTGCAAAATTTATTCAGAGTTGTCACATGAACTACCTCTAGATGTAGGTAAGGCTCTGAAGCTAGCACTCTACAGCATCAGTGTCAGATAAAGCTCTGAAAGGAACAGCAGCAGCACAAACAAGTTAGACTTTGCTTTTTTGTCTTACAGATGGTTTCTCTTTAGAAGTCCTTGGTAAGTGGTGAAGGAGCTGAAGCACAGAAATGAGGAGAGACATGGAACTTATGAAGGGCAACTCTCTGGGCAAATGTACAAAATACCATACAAGAAAATAATTTTACTGCAAAGTCAACGAGTAGCAACAGCTAAGTGACAAATTGAAAAAATGTTTTGTTTAAATTTATGCATCATTACCTATGAGACTTCCAAATGTCTTAATTTAATGCTTGTCAAGGAATGCTGTCAAGTCTAACTATAATGAAACATAAAATATTACTGAAGTGGCTCTTTTCTTAAGTGGCCATTCTACTATGAAAATGTGGCTTCTTCATGTACAGATTCACTATCTTCATTCACTAGAAGTCTGATTTAAACCCACTGATTTCACAAAGATCAAAGATCAGGATTATTTAGTGAAGTACTAAGCATGTCCAGCTCCAAATGCAGAGGCAGGGCACTTACAAGCATTTAGTGCCATATGGGGTGAGATTAGACTATGAACAAATTTAATTAAATTTCAATTATCAGACAATGAAACCAAGAAAAGTTTCCCAGATTTTCCATTTTAAAATATACATGCTGTGTCAGCCTGTTCCAAGAAAGCAACATTGACGTTCAGGGAAATAATAATCTTTACCTTGATAAATTTCTTTTTGCCATTTATCCTTGAGGGAAAAATACAGAAAGAATCCACAGCCTTAGAAATCGATCTTCTCTATCCTCAGGAAATGTACAAGGACTAGAACTCATTGCTTGTTCATTAATAAAAACTAAACAAAACTTAAAACACAGTTTATTTTCATTTCGGTTAGACTGCGTTACCGCTTTCAAATTGCAGACTAAGTTTTTCCTTAGAAATATTTTCAGCATCTGCATGCTGCCACATCATTACTGACATAGCGGCTTCAGGGATGTAGAAGGTAACACCTTTGCTGACAGAGGATACAGTTGAGACAAAACAAGAATTTCCCAAAGGCCAATAAAGTTATTCTGAATTTTGGAATGTAACTCAAAGCACTGTGGGAGGGTACACACCAACATTTTCTGACCAAGGGTAAGAAGACGTCTCTATTTGAATACACGTCCACACCTACTGAGTCAAGCACTGGAGTTGCACCCTGTCCTGCTCCGCTCTGCCAGTCTGGTCCCTCTGGTGCCTCTTCTGTGGAGCTCAGCAGGCCTTTGTCAGAGCAGAGGCGGCTCCTTTTTCTCCTGCCAGAATGAGTGGGAGGCTTGAGCAGGGCATGGATTCGCAGAAAGACTCAGCACAGCCTTTCTGATGCTGTTAGAAATCCCATCCTCTGTCTCTGGGACACGCTTTGACACTCTGGAACTCCAAGCCTTCCCGGCAGAGACGGAGCCCGGGGCGGCGGGACGAGGCTCCTCCCGCCCCAGCGGGCGCGGCTCCCACCGCCCCCGCCCCCTCGCGGCGCCGGGCGGGATGCGGGGCGCTCGCAGGCGCCTCTGCTCCGCCCTGCTCGTCGCGTACGGTCTCTTCTCGCTGTACGCGGCCTACAGCGTCTTCCTGCGGCCCCGCCGCGCCGCCGCGCCCCGCCTGCCGCACCGCGACCGCCGCGGCCCGCGAGGTGAGAGCGGCGGCGGCGCCGTTCGGGCCGCGACCGGGGCCGGGGAGGCGCGGCGCGGCAGCGCCTGCGGGGCAGCAGGAGCCGCCAGGGCGCTGTTGTCCCCAGCACGGAGATCCGGGGGCAGCGCGTTGGTCCCAGTGCCCCAACTTGTGGTCAGAGCAGAGCGGCGGGCGGGGCCCGGGGGCAGCTCCTGAGGGATAGCGGCGCCAGGGCCGAGCTCTCCCCGCCTCCCGCTGCCCGCGCCGGGGCTGCGCTGGCGGCCGCCATTTCCCGGGGCGCCGGGCGGGCGGGGGTTGCGGGAGGAGGGACACCGTAGAGGGGCAGATGTACTCTCTGGGACTGGTTTGGGAGTTTTCAGAAAGCCGACGGTCGCTTAATTCAGCGCCGGATGCATGAGGTGTGTAACGAGGGAAGAGCTGGGAACAGAATGCATTCCCGCTCACAGGCAGCGGTGTAAATTGTGCCAGAAACCTTACGCACATTCTGTTACTTCCCAAGGACTAATTTTAATGTTGATATGAAGTTCACAACAGCCAAATCTCTGCTGATTGGCGGAGCTCTGACCGTGCATTGGAGATAGGAACAGGCTGCAAACAGGTGATGACAGAACTAGACACATCTGTTCAGCACAGACCGTGCTTAACACCAAACGTCATCGTTTCTGTCTGAACAGCGTCTGGAAATCAGTATTTGAAGAACACATGCTATACGAAAACACAGTATCAGAGGGATGTTATGTCTAACTTTAAAAAGTACGGTTACTTAGATGAAACTTAACTCTATTTTAGCTTCAATCAGAACAGTCCACTTTTTGTAACAGCAGCAATTTCTTGTCTCTGGGAGTGGAGAGCTGGTGGTGTGTCTGGCCCTGGACTGGGTTTGGGGGAAAAGCTGCTTTAAATACTGAATTCCGCAGCTTTCCTATAGCCCCTTCAGGTACCAGAAGGCCGCTATAAGGTCTCCCCAGTATCTTCTCTAGGCTGAACAAGCCCAACTCTCTCAGCCTGCCTTCACAGCAGAAGTGCTCCAGCCCTCTGATCATCTTCGTAGCCCTCCTCTGGACTCCTTCCAACAGTTTTAATATCTTTCTTTTGTTGGGGATTCCAGAACTGGACACAGCACTCCAGGGGGGTCTCACAAGAGCGAAGGGGGAGAATTTACGTCCCTTAACGTGCTGACCATGGGTCTTTAGATGCAGCCCAGGATAATTTGTCCATTTTCTCAACTTGTGAATGTGCTTTTTTTGTGCAAAGTATTGCTTTTGGGTTTCCTAGATCATGTTTCCTTGGGAAATGAAGAGTGGAATCCATGGGAAGAGGACGAGAAAAATGAGCAAATTGTTTCTCAGCAGAAATATGAAGCTAATCTTCAGATGATAAAAAATGCAAGATCTCATCGGGAACAGATCAGTCTTAGAGTGCAGATATGGGGCAAAGCAGCAATTGGTAAGCAGATATAGTTAATGTCTATTAATGACTTAGCCATTCTAACATAGTATTTTTCTCTGCTTTTTTTTTAAAGACTAACATTTATGTATATGACTAAAATATATGGATATCTGTACATGAAGAGTGGTAAGGAAGTGGTAGCTGTTACTCAATATTATGTTAATACCAATATAAAAAACTAATTACACTCCAGTTTCTTTGTATTGGTTCTTTCCAAGGCTGTTTTTCACATCTGTCAAAGAAAATGGCTCAAATGGCAGAGAAACACAGTTACTTTTTGAATGCCAGCTAACTTAAAATACAATAGAAGGACAGGCCTCTTAGTTGGTTGGAACAGAATAGTGTATTTTTTTTCACACAGTTTGTGAAATAGAGCGTTGCACAGTGAAAACCGAGGCATTTTGTGTACTGCAGTACTTGTGATGAACTTGGTACTACAGTAACGATGAACTTGGAAACTCTTCTGCTGCAGAAGACACTGAGTTTCCTCTCTGCATAAACTGGGGGCCACGTTGCTCATAAGCTCTTTAACTACTGCTGAAGACCTGTCATTGTTCTTATTTTAGCTTTTTTGAAAATATAGATGTTCCAGCTTCATTTGAACATTCACATAGCATTATAGAGCACATTGGTATATTACATGGTGATGCATTCCATCACAGAAATTTGATGTGTTTCACAAAAGCTTGTCCCTAAAATGCTGATTAACATTTGCTTGCTTTTAATTGGTATGTGTAGCAAAAAGAGATGGTCACAGAAGTCGTAGTGTGCTATATCTTCATCTACTGATATTTTGACCACCAAAGAACCTTTTTAAATGCATGATGTGTAAAAAAATTCACCTTAAACAACGGTATTTGAGAAGCAATGCACATTTTATATAAGGTGTTCTGACATTTCTTTCCCAAGTTCTTATGTTGTTATGCTTCTTTTCCCAGAAATACTGTTCTTGTATTTGCTAGGAGCGTAGAGTAGGCAAGATCCGTGCATTCAAATTCTCCATCATATCTTCATTTATGTAGGTCTTTACCTTTGGCAACATATATTTGGAGGGCACCTTGAGCCAGCTGATGTGACTGCACAGTGGAGAGAAGGAAGCCAAACAGCAGGAAAAACATATTTCAGGTAGTAGCTGCATGGTGTTGACTTTAATTTTGTTAACTTTAGCAACTAATTTATTGGAAAGTGAAAGAACATAATGAGATGCACAGATGCTTTATTTTGTCTATTTCAAAGTTGCAATTATTTTAATACTGGTTGCAAATACTTTATCCTGTTTTGATAACTGAGGAATATGCACACAACTTCTCATTCAAAATTATCACAAGGAATGGTTACATTTACTCATGGAAACACGTACTTGATAAAATCAGGAAATTCTAGCCCAAACATGTTGCTATTAAGAAAATAGAACACTAGGGAGCAATTTCATCTGCTATTTTATGAGGACATGTATTTGAAAAGGCTAAACCTACAGTGAGAGGGAAGACAGCCAAGAGACCTCAGGAGGAGGGGGAATGCAACCCTGTGAAGAGTCTCAAGAGCTGAGGTTTGAGGCTGGCAGTTGACTGGAAGAAGCTTGGGCTTCTGAGGCCAGAAGATATCTCCTGCTAATTGCTTTCTATTCACTCATTGTTTCATAAGTAGGATTGTGTCAAAGCCATAATTTGTTTAAATTTATAACAAAACCAATCAGTGGGACCTAGCATCTGGTTAACTACTTGATTTGCAAAGCAAAATTTTATATGTGAAGAACGATTAGACTTGAAGCATTGTTTGCTTTAAAAATGGGTTTTGATTGTCAGACATTATATTATTTGGTGAGTGATTCTTTTCTCAGTCTGTTAAACATTGGATGAAAGTCTTGGCCTGATTTACTTAATCTGTTAGAAGTCTTAATCCCAAATCATGAGTTTCATGAATCTTGTCTCCAAAGTATGACACTCCCACCAAGCCAGGAGCATGTTGTCTTAACTCAAGTTTAGAATATGCTTGCCTAAGGTCAGTCTGCTTCAGATGGCCTCACTGGAGCAGTGTTTACAGCCTTTGCTGTGGATTTTCTTGCTGTGCTCACTTGAACTGAAACTAGCTATCAAACTCGGCATTTCAAGAGTTAAAACTCATGTTGGTTCTGTAATAAATTAGTTGAAACTCATGCTAATTCTAAATTAAATTTTGCTAGTAACTAAAAAACCTCTAGTAATGCAGCAAATGTAGAGAATGACACTTCGTTGATTCTTGGAAAAAAAAAAATATATACTGCTACTTTTTTCCCCTCCCCTTTTTCCCGAGCTGTGCAGTCACTAATCCTTTGAGTTCAGACAATTGTCTGTTAACTGAAGAGCAGGAGCTGGCAAATGCTGGTTTGCTTCATTACACTCCATAAATGGCTGTTGTCAGATGCTTGTAAATGATTAGTGATTTCATAATTTTGCTACATGATTGGAATTCCTTAGTTAAATACATCGTGCAAGATCTAGAAGTACAGTTTTCTACCTAAAACGCATTTGTGTTTACTATCTTGTATCAGAGCCTCAAGCTTGACCTGGGTCACACAAGCAACAGAATTTTACATTTACTTAAGTACCTCTTGTGCTATAGATTCTACTCAATATCAGATTACACAGTGGGTTTTTTTGTTCTGTCCCTCGTGATGATAACTGTTTTAATATAGTCTTAGAGATTTTTGGAAAGGCCTCCCTCATTCTAATATAGTATTCATTGAGTATTACTGGAATTAAGAAAATGTTTGACTTTTATTGTACACCAAAGCACAGCGGTTTTTTTGAAGTTGATTTACCCACATTTTGGTGTTTGAATATGGTAGTAGTTCTGATTTATTGTCAAAACACCGTATTGTCATTTAAGTCTAAATCTTGTCCTTTTTCCTGAATAAAGATGAAGGTTTATTCCTACGTTACGCTGTAGGTAGTAACAACAGAAATTATTACGGTTGCAGTTACTTTGCAGTATATTGCATTTACTTTATTGAAGTAAAACATAATCTCTGGAGTACAAACTGTAGTAAGGATGTTTAGAGGATTAAGGTCAATAATTTGTCTTAAGGGTGTTTACTGTTTGTGTTTTGGTTTTCACAGCTTCATCACTGGTCCATCTGTAGTTCCTGGCTACTTCTCAGTGGAAGCTGAAAATGTTGTGCTGGTTCTGAATGGAAGAGAAAAAGCGAAGATCACTTACGCCACTCAGTGGCTGCGTTATGCACAAACACTAATTCAGACTCACAAAATACAACATGTAGCAGTGGTGCTGCTTGGAAATGAGCAGTGCAACAATGAATGGATTCAACCGTACCTGAAAAGACATGGAGGATTTGTAAATCTACTCTTTGTTACGTATGACTGTGCATTGGCAAACGAAGAGGATATTTTCCAGTGGCCTTTAGGAGTAGCTACGTAAGTGCTATAGACACAAATAACAACTGAAACTTAATTGTTATGCATGAGGCATGAAAAATATGTCTGACTGTTACTGCTGGTACCCAAAACAATCATAGTAAGTAAATTGTAGAATGTGATCCTACGTGTTATTTTCTAAATCAAGCGTTGACATCTTTGGAAATTTCCTTTAGCAATAAAAATTATAACAGAGGAAAAGAATGCAAGGATTTATTGAGCTTTAAAAAAAGTTCTGCGTTTGGTAGGGTTTTCTGTTTGTTTATTTTTTCTTCAGTAGATTTGTTCTTGAGATTTTTCCTAATTGCTAAATATGCCAGTGACACAGGGATTTAGAAGTTATTTATGTAGCTAGGTTCCAGCTACTGCTTGTTTAGGAAGGGAAGAGGGTGGTACTTTTTTAACCCCTGTTGTAGCTCACAAAAAGAAATTGTATGTCTCCCATTTCAAATTAGTGTATTCCAGTATCACAGTAACATACGCTGCCGTAACTGCTTACTCACAAAAACATTTTTGTTACCCTTATATCTCAGACTACTTATGTGGAGTAGATAAAAGTTTGGTTAATTTAGATGGGGTTTTTTTTCTCCAGTTTACTCCTTATTAAGAAGAATTCATAGTGTTTTAGCTCCTTATCGTGGTAATATAAGATGAAAAGGATACAGGATTTTTTTTTTCATATTTTGAGTTGAATTTTGAATTCATTATCCTGTATAAGACAGTTTACAAACTGTATGGAGTGTTTATACATAGCTTGAACTTGGTCACAGTGTTATTGAAATACACTAAATCTGGATTCTTGATAGCGTCATAGAGTTGATGGCAGTTCCTAAGCAAAAAGAAATTGAGTTTTGAGATGCCAAGATTAAAGTGAGAGATAACAGAAAGCAACAACAGTTACAGCAACAGTGAGCTGGACTGCAAAGCTGGGTGGAAAAAGAAAAATCAGAATCACAAAATTGTTTAGGTTGGAAAAGACCTTTAAGATCACAGAGACCAACTGTAAACCTAACACTTCCAAGTCCCCCACTAAACCATGTCCCTCGGCCTTACATCTACACACCTTTTAAATACCTCCAGAGATGGTGACTCAACCACTTTCCTGGACAACCTGTGCCAGGGCTTGGCAACCCTTTCGGTGGAGTAGTATTTCCCAATATCTAGTTTAAACCTTCTCTAGTGTAACTTGAGACCATGTCCTCTCATCCTGTCGCCTGTTACTTGGTAGAAGAGACCAATATCCACCTCGCTACAACCTCCTTTCAGGCAGTTATAGACAGTGATAAGGTCTCCCGTCAGCCTCCTGTTCATCAGGCTAAACTAAGTTCAGAACAGGGCTTTGCAGCTCTTGTACACCAGCAGTGGTAAAAATTGTGGTTAAAGGTATGCATATGTGCCAGATCTTTCGAAGTGAAGAGGGAAAACAAAGATGTAGAATACTGCAGATACATTTGGCATAAAAAAAATTGGTTGTAAGTGAACTAACATTCATGACGTAGGAAACAATTAGAAAAGGACAATTCCGTCAAGATTTGGGAAGGCGAAGAAAGTGAATATGTCTTCAGAACCGTTAATGGCAAGGAAGAAATCACTGTGAAATAGAGACAGCCTTTGAAACTAGTAAACATTTGAGACCAGGGTATAGATTTACTTACGAAAAAAGAAACACCAGGGAACTAGAAGTACAGTAATCCATCAAAAATAAATAACATTAGAAGGAATATCTGTCTTAATTTGAGAATACAAAGAAACTTTTATAACATTCATCTGTTGCAGAAAAAATAGTAACTTTCTGTAAGGAAAAAGTTAGTGCCAGCCCATTAGCTGAAGCAATGTTTCACCAGCTGTCATGTTGTCCAAAATAAGTGATGGAAGATCTGAGGAATCAGTCAGAAAAGAAAAAATTTCTGATATGGTGAAAACAGGTCTAAAAGGGTGGCATGCAATTTATGTTGCATCCCAAGATTTTGCATTGGCTTTGTGGAGTTCAACCAGACAAGTTAAAGAGCTTGTACGATGAGTTATTTAGTAGCCAAAAGATTAGATCAGTGAAGCCCACCAAAATTAACGTTTTCCCTTTGAGAGGCTACCAATGGTATTTTCAGTTGATAAGCATGCCCAGACGTTAAGGTAGCTGAGATTTGAACTCCATAGTTACCATCAACTTGGCAGTTTCAGTGAAAACTAATAGTTATGTCAAGAACAACTGTTTTCAAAAAAGCGTGTTTATACAGGACATTTTGTAATGCACGTATCTCTGATGTCAAATTAATGCATAAGCATTCTGGAATGTCTCTGAAGAGAGCAGTGAGGATGAACGGGAATAAAGACCGGCTTTTAGGGCAGGACTTGCACTGGTTTGCTTGTAGGTCTGTCTGGTTATACACGTGGATTGACAACAAATAGGTGGGTTTAGTCTTAGAATCTGCTGCAGGAAAGATGAAATTGTGCAAAATGACTTTCTTTGACATAAAACATATTGTTGTCTAATGTATATGTTGTTTTTACAGCTACAGAAATTTTCCAGTTGTAGAACCCAGCTGGTCAATGCTACATGATCCAAGATCACATCTATGTAATTTCTTAGGAACAGTTTATAAGAATTCTTCTAGGGAAACCCTAATGGAAATTCTGAAGCAGGATGGACTTGATAAACTTTGCTGGATTGCAGCCAGAGAACAGTAAGACTGATTTACTCTGTGGAAAGTTTCAGACTTTTTTGCCTAGTTCGTTATTACCAAATTCTTTCCTAAGTGTCAAAAAATAGTACAAATAAAAGTAACCAGTCATCATTAAAAGAGAGATCATTGCTGAGACCATATAGGCCTTCGTAATGTAATGGCCTTTCTGCTGCTGTATTTTACATAAAGTATATTTTTAAATACTTAGAAAAATTTCCAATGTATGCTACATTATAAAGACCATCTCTTATTTTCTTGTATACATCTGATTATGGTGGAAGAAGAAATGTTTGTCTTGCACCTTGTTTGTATTAATGCCTTATTAAAAGAAAAAGCTGGATCTTCTGACCAACAGGAATTAGGTTCTTACAGTATTTATTCATTTTGCCAAATGACACCTGTAAAATGTTTGATAACAGGCACAGCAGTGCTCAGGAAGACCTCAGCTACTCTGATGAAGAATCTCAGGAGATAGATGGTATCTGTGACATAAACTCTTATCTCACAGGTGTTCTGAGGCACTTCAGGCCGATGGGAGCAGGTTAACAGATTGCTTTACACCCCAGCTTTTGAAGAGCAAACCTCTACTTATTTGAAGTGCTTGAGGCCAAAAAATGGTTAAAAAATCTATAGCGTTTCTCCCTCTATATCTGTTTCTAAGTATTAATAATTTCCTAAAAGTACTGTATCTAAAAAGTGTTACAATCTATTTTCAACAACAGTGACATTTTCAATAAATTTTTAGAAGACTCTTGAGGAATAGGTAAGACTAAACGTAAAAGCCTATTGATTGGGTGGGTTATATAAAAGTTTACATTGACAGCATTTCCAGTTTTGTAAGTAATTGAAATTAAAGCGTATTTCTGTTTTTTTCATTGCAGTGCCCACAGGAAAATTACTAATTTTCAACCCCTTTGCTTTCCTAGGTGGCATCCTCAGGAAACAAATGAAAGTTTCAAAAACTATCAAGATGCCTTGCTACAGAGTGACTTGACATTGTGCCCAGTGGGAATAAATACAGAATGCTACAGAATTTATGAAGCGTGTTCATATGGATCTCTGCCTGTTATAGAAGATGTAATGACACCGGGTGACTGCGGAAATTCATCAATGTACCACAGTGCTCCATTACAATTATTAAAAGCCATGGGGGCTCCATTTATCTTTATTAAAAAGTGGGAAGAGCTCCCTGCTGTTCTAGAGAAAGAAAAAAAAATGAACTTACAAGAAAAGATTCAAAGGAGAAAAAAACTTATAGAATGGTATCGAAACTTCAAAGCACAGATGAGACAGAAATTCATTAATGCTTTGGAAAATTCATTTTTGCCCAGTGATAAAGGATAAATTTTCCTTTCTGACAATCTAGAATAGATTGAAAGCTTAATTTCCATGAACCTTCCAAGGAAGCTTTTATACAAAAGAAATCTCACAGGGCAGATGCATTCCTTTCAAGGTCAACAGAATTACACTAGTTTAGCCAAAAGCTATGTTTGGCCCTACATCTTTAAGTTTTCACAGAGAATGTTGACTTAGCAGGATGGTGGTCTGTAAGGGATGACAACAGTCTTACCACAGTTTTTACAATTTCCATGTTGGTGTGTGACCCGGTAAATTCTTTTGTAGGAGAATATCTTTGAGCATGTGAACCTGTTAAAATTCAACGTGAGTACAACAGTTGTGTTTGAAGAAGAGAGAAGAATGAACGTTATATGGTACGGAGTAATTTATTATGTAGACTAAAGAAGAAAAGTAGTATTATAGCAAAATTTCCAGGTTTAGCACAATCATTAAAATGTATCCTGGTGAGTGCCTGTGTGGAAAATGTGAAATCTTTATTTAATTGACATTTCATTTCCAAGGAAGTGGCCATAAAGCTAATTAAACACTGTGGAATAAAAATGTGTATTTCAAGGTAAAAATAGAAAAGTCTTTCTTAGAAGTATTATATGGCAATATAGTTTCAGATATCAAATTTTAATTTCAGATATCAAATTTGCTTTCTTTCATTTCCGTTTACTCTTGGGATTTATCTTTCTGAAGTTCTGTTACAGGAGTATTCATTACAGCTGTAGCTTATCTGATTTTCTAAAATCTGCTGTAACTTATCAGCTCCAAAAGGTGGCAGAAGTATAATATTGCGCATTTGTGTTACTACATGTAAAACAAACAGTTTCAACCAGTTTTGTTAAAACATAGACAAAGGGTCCTATTACTGGTTTTGTACATCAGAAAGGAGTGTGTGCTATTATTTTCATCGTGTTTGGCTGAGCGATGTTACTGCACACACAGCATTGCCATACTGAAGGGGGTGTAATAGCCAGGTTTTGTCTTTGTGTGCCATATGGGCTTATTCTCATGCAGCAATTCAAAAGCCAGTGCAGATATACTCCTCGCTAATTCATTTGTGTAATCATGGTGTCTAGTTGTGGTATATGTGTCATACAAGTGTACTTTTTCCCTCATCTTTTCTTGCATCCTTTCTGTGTAAAAAAAAAAAAACCAAAACAACCAAACCCCAAACTAACCAAACAACAAAAAAAACCCAAACAAAACCCTACAAACCAAAAGAAACCATCACTCAAAAACCAATCAGACCCAAAACATATAACGACACTGGGTTTTAGTTTGGTAACAGTGAATGATATTTACGGTGTCTTCTCTAGATCAGGGATAAAGTATGTTTGAGAACACGTGGATTTTTAGGAGCTTGCATTCCATGTGCTTCGTAGGTGCTCTCAGAAGACAAAGAATCTAAATCCAAATAATCTGAATTGGATGTCCAATATGAATTTCCCATGATTATCGTCCAGACGATCTATCTGAAGCATCATGCAGTTGCAATATAATAGAAGTGTACTCCATTCAGCTGGGCCTGGATGCCTGGCTATTGCAGCTCAAGCGTTGAGTTGATGACCCCTGCTTAGAGGTGGACCTTGTTAGACCAAGTTTGCAATAAATTTCCATACAGAGGATCTGAGGTAGCCACCTGCACCATAGTGCTCAGCACTTACAGGGTTAGAGAAGGCTTGAATTTCTGCAGTAGCGTAATTTCCCTGCTATAATTTCCCTCTAGTAGAATCTCTACGCAAGTTATAAAACTGTAGAGCAATGATCTAGAGTAGTGCTTTTCATCCTGTAGCCAGCAGATCACCTGGCACTCCAGCAGAAACTGCAAATACAGCTAAGACGGAGGTTTTACCAGTCAGCCTAGATTCTTATAAAACATGCGGCAGCTCCTAAAACATTTTAATGGTATGCAAGTCAAAGTCTGAAAAATTCAATGTGTTACCTGGTCACCAGTATCATAGTATCATAAGGTTGGAAAAGACCTTTGAGATCATCGAGTCCAACCAGTAGAAGAAAGGTGCTGCTATTCATGTGTTCAATTTTTAAGTAAACTTTTATTTCCAAACTCATGACAATTATATCCTGAGGGAGGGCAAGACATGTACCAAAGTTTTGTCAGGATTTCACATTCCAGTTACTTGCCTGTTCTTGGAGTTCAAAAGGAATTAATTTGCATTTTATCTGTATTTAACCAATTCTTGATGCTTCAAATTCACCTGCTTCAGTCCAACAGGCAGTAGCACTGGATGTTCTTTCTTGTGTTATATTTCCAGTGCTAAGGGAGCAAAGAGAGGATTCCTAACACATAGGGAAGGCTGCTAGTATTTTAATTTTTTCCTTATTCCACTATACAACTTGTGAGAGAGATTGCAGTTCTCCTGGTTTTACTTCCTAATTTTTCTCATTTGGAAAAAACCAACTCCATTGGCCTATTTGGATCCAGAGATAAGCAAGACAACAAAAGGGACCTTAAGGTTGAAACTAAGGGAAGGGAGACAGTGAGGGATGCAAGAAATCACAGGTGTGGTCTTGTTAGGATACAGGAAACTGATTTAAAAGAAGGGAAGCAGTTAAGCCACTGTCGAAAAAGATAATTTATCTTGTGCATGACATGTCCAAAGGGGAATAGATGGTAACTACTGTGAGTGAGAAGATGAAGAATCAATTCAGTTGTTCAATACTGAGAAGAGAATGGATGCTGTGGTTTGGCAGTTAGCCCTGTCTCAAGGCTGGATGGGAGAGTAAAGCTTTCCAGAGCACGAAACAAGGACTTGAGGCCACTCATAACTGCACACACCGTCTCCATTGGAGAGGGCATATGCACAGAACGGAGCCTGTCTTGAGTCAAGAATGCCAATTGTAACATCAAAGGTTATACAGACACTAATTACGCAGTATTTTGTACAATACTTAGGTTTTTATGCAGAATATATAACTCTCCCAGTTTCATTATCAGATGTACAGGATGGTGAAGGGACTGGAGCACAAGCCCTATGAGGAGCGACTGAGGGAGCTGGGGGTTGTTCAGCCTGGAGAAGAGGAGGCTCAGGGGAGACCTTATTGCTCTACAACGACCTAAACGGAGGTTGTAGTCAGGCAGGAGTTGGTCTCTCAGACGACTGGTGACAGAACAAGAGGACACGGTCTCAGGCTTCATCGGGGAGGTTTAGGCTTGGTATTAGGAAAAAATTCTTCACTGAAAGGGTGATTGGCCATTGGAATGCGCTGCCTGGGGAGGTGGTGGAGTCACCGTCCCTGGAGGTGTTTAAAGGGAGACTGGATGAGGCACTTAGTGCCAGGGTTTAGATGATGAGTAGGTGTAGGTGTTGGGTCATAGGTTGGACTCGATGATCTCAAAGGTCTGTTCCAGCCTTGTGATACTGTGATACTCCGATACTGTGATACTGTATTGCCTGGCGATGAACACTTTGCACAGTGCTTTGCTATAAGAAGAAACAGATCTACCTTCTCACAATTTAGTGTAACTGTCTCTCCTACATAATTCTGAACCCCTTAAGAGTGGCTGTGAACACACAGTGTAAACTGTAGAAAAGGTTGGATTCTAGAGAACAGGGTGTTTCCAAAGAAACGTAAGCGGTCTTTGTAACTGTTGGTAATCCTGTAGATAAGGAAGTGGGTTGCAAAGGATCTCTGTACTGATTACCTGGACGTTCTTGGACATTTAAGTTGTGGTAGTGTATTTCAATAGTTAGGTTTTCTGGTATTTTTAGATGCTGTCTTTCAATGACTGTAACTTACACAAAGACTGATACAATTAAGAGTTTTATAGAAGCCTTTCTCTCAACAATTATTAGGCATGAATTAAGATTGCTATGTGCTGAAATTGCCAGTTTCTCTCTTGGCTTACTGCCCTTAGCACAACACTTGCAAAACCACAGAAATAAAATCCTGTTACTCCTTGACAAAGCTTGCATGTTAGTAATAACCTCTAATAGCTGAGCAAATTCAGGAGCAGCTGCCATGCTACAGAGTCCTAAAATGTTTCCAGGAATTCTTCCTACTGGGATGGGAGAAATGAATGACGGTTGAACAAGATGATGCTTATTTTGGCGTGTTCGTGAAGACAGATGTTGGGAGAGACAAAAGCATTTCAAATGCAATTCCTACTGTGCCCTAAGAAACTATTGCTTCCAAGAAAATCTCTACCATAAGACATGTTGAGACTTCCATTTTCCAGTAGCTGATGAGGAATTTGATGTTGATGCAGCACTGTGGACCCTATATAAAGAGTTTGATGAATCAGCCAAAAAACACCCCCCCCCCCCCCAACCTGATGAAAATGTGCTTGAAAGGATGACATACAGTTTACATTGAATTACAGGACTTTGCATTGTGTTTTTTGCTTTCTGAGTCCATAAAGACAAATTAAATAGTTTGTACAGTAAACTCTTCTGAGATCATTCCAGTGTGTTGCTCTAAAAACCATGCTGAGCAGCGAAAGTGACAGTGGTTCTTAAACTCTCTTCTCATCCCAACAGCTTCTGCAGTTACAAAGATCTGCATAGGTGTCTTATTACTAACCAGTCCAAAAATCATGAGTGGTAATCCTCTTGATAAAACTTGCAGAAGATCACATTACCAATTGATCCTTACACTCTTTGGGTGGGTCACATTTCAAGATTTCTTCCGTGCCTTCTGAACAATAAAAAACAGTAAATGGATATGAATCTTTTTCACGGTATCACAGTATCATAAGGTTGGAAAAGACCTTTGAGATCATCGAGTCCAACCTATGACCCAACACCTACACATACTCCTACTTGTCAACTACACCATGGCACTAAATGCCTCATCCAATCTCTCCTTAAACACCTCCAGGGTTGGTGACTCCACCACCTCCCTGGGCAGCGCATTCCAATGGCCAATCACCCTCTCAGTAAAGAACTTCTTCCTAATGTCGAGCCTAAACCTCTCCTGGCGAAGCTTTTTTTGTCAGAATAAATTCTTTTCACATCTTTACTACGAGTCTGAGTATAGAATCCTGCTTTGAGTGTTAAAATCTCTTCATATGACTCTGATTTTAAAGAACATAAAAGCTGAAAAGACACTAGAGGTGAAATCCAAAGGCCAAGAGGAATGCTGTTCAGAAAAAGATTAATGCCTACCTACATTTCTGATGTGTTTAATTCAAAATGTTCAAGAGAAAATGCATCTGAGGACTGGAAGCACACTGCAGTAAATGGTGAGGCAAAGAATTTCAGACAGGCTCTGTAACGTTTGCTCCCCTGGGGTCTGCTGTTTCAGTGTGGCTGGTATTTTAAGTGTCTCTGATTCAAAGTCCCATAAAGAGACCTCAGTCTTCAGAGGAAATCGCTGCATGTTTTGAAAATAGACAAGCTTTTAAGATTTCTGTAGTACAGTACCCCAAATTCACTGTCTGGTTTTGAGAGGCTGGCCACACAGCCAGAGATTTCTATGGTAACATCTCCTACCTCCTAATTTTGTTGAGTACCCTGGCAGCACTCACTTTGCTATTCACATTTTATCCTCTGAACATCCCTGGGACCTGAGTGCAACTCAGTGAATGCTGATGTTTCTAGACCGTAGTCCCACAACGCAGATGATGGCAGAGATGCCATGAAGTAACATGACTCATTCTCTCAGCCAGTCTGACACCAACTTAATCATAGATATTTTTTTAGTTAAGTACCCTTAAATTGCTTCCTAGTTGATATTGTGCATAGTCCCATCTGACAATGCAAAATTTCTGCTTTTCAGGTGATAGTATTCACCATTCCTATAATCTTCATTATTTTCATCTTCAGGAATGTATCATTTGTAGCTTGGGCTGCATTTTTAAAACAAACAGAACTGAAATATTAGACACAGTTTCCATTAAATGGAAGATTTCAGAAGATATGAGATGCCAAATAAATGTATCAAACAAAAATGAGTCATTCACTAAGATCCAGATGAAGACAACACCCATTGAAAGACAGCGAGTTGTGCAGGTGGCCGCAAATAAAGGAGAATGAATCTCTGAATGACTGAAATTAGCCTGGTTCTTTCAGATGAATTTATTCGAAGAGTATAAATCTGTTAAATGCCATATTCTGAGGTTTGCTGTGTCGGAGGAGTTTTGTTCAAGGCCCAAAGTGCAAAGTTTCTACATAAGTGATTTTTTTTTTTTTCCCTCTGCATTGGAATTATTTTCTGGAGAATAAGGGTAGTCCCTGGCCATGAGCAGAGACCCACTCGAAGTAATAGTTACCCAGGAGATGCTGAAACACCTTTCTCTGTCTTCGCACAAGTAGTTACGGAGAACTGGGCGGGAGGAGTGTACTTTGCTGCTTTTATTGCCTCACAGACTGCATGGTAGGGAAGCAGATTCACAGCATGGTGCTACAGAAGGTGGTAGGTTAAAACAGAGAGCTAGCAGCTGGGTTGGCTGCTTATTTACTACCTTTTTATATTTGTGAGAACCCTTGTCAACAATGAGGCTACTACAGTTTTTGCTGCTACCACACAAAATACTCCGGGGTGTGAGGTACTGAGGTTCAAGCTTTTGGTCCATCTTGGGCAGAGCAGGGACACTGCCGCTGCCCAGCTGTTGTGTCAGAAACGTGACCACAGGGGAGGTCTGTGTTGAATCTCTTTGCTCCTACTTTTGACTAAGGGGAAGGAAAAAAGTTTCCCTTGTCATAGTGGAGAGCTGGGAGTAATAAATCTTGAAAGTTTGTATAAGGCACAAAAACGGTTCTATGCTATGGAAGGCAGAGTACACCATCTCTGTCTGAAGAAACTCAAAAGACCCAAAGAAATGCTCTCTCATAGCATTTAGTATAAAACCTGATTATTTTACTTTTCTCTTTCGCTTCTGTTTTCTCTTTCTCATACTAATCGCATTTTCTGTAGCACGGTGTTTCTTCAAAATTGTACTACGCTAGAATCAATTAAACCATCTGAACAGTAACATCTACCCTGTAATGGTGGAACATAGCAGCAGAGTTTGGACCTTGCTTGATGTTCGGGAGTTTTACAAGAAAAGTGATACTACAAGATTAATTTGAAGATGTCCCATATGCAGGACAGATTCTATCACTATATAACAACCTTTTATTTGTCACAATGTGTGAAAACATGTATGTATTTAGTAACTGAACTAAACTTCAGGATAAAATACTCAGTAGATTTTGATACCCTTATTACTTTGTTTCCTGGTAATTTAAATTACGCAATTGCTACTTTGGGTGTAGCATGAAGATTTCTTTACATTCATAAATAAAAAGAATTTTATCAGAAGCTATGCAAGTTTTTTAACAATATTCTGTCATCTACTACCACCTACTACCAGCTACATGGGAAGTAGGTAGTTTGATTTCCCGCAAACACAGCTCAGTGGACTTCAGCTCTGAATATGGAAATGGAGAATTATGGACAGCTCTGTTCCCCTAAAGGGAAAAAGGGAAATGGAATGTACTGATTAATTTACATGTGCTTCACACTTCCTTGGAATGCATAGATTTAAGACAACCAGTGATGTGAGCTCTCTGGTATGTAGTCTTTAATTGCATATTCCTTACTGCTGAAGGGCTCAGGTTATCTATTTAATATTGATTTATAAATCTGTCAATGCAGCTCTTTCCTGATGATTGTAGAGTATCGTGATTATTTTGCAGTGAAACTAAATAGTCTTACTAATGCTAAAACTGAAGATAATATCCCATCTGATGAGTATACAAGCAGGAATCTGCAAGTTATGCCATGTTGCACCAATTTTCCTTCCTTCCGCTGTCTAATCAGACTCTGATTGTTTCTTCTTGCATGTCTCTTTTCTCTGCTTTTTTTCTCCCTGTGAACTGATTTCTACCCAGCTGACCCTCTTTTCACATTGTTATTTTCAGATTATAGCAAATTGCTTTCTATCTGGTAGGGATATAATTTCCTTGTCCCTGTGGAGAATTTCTGCCAGGTACCCAATCTCAGCATAATTAGGCTTTTGCTGAATTTCTGCCTTAGCAAAGTTCTTGCTGTTACCCAGCGTGCTGCCAAAATCTCTCTCCGTAGGCTGTTACGTCACGCGAGTTCTTGTTTCTGAAATATTTATACTCTCTGTTTAAGATTTTTGACTGTCTCTATTAAAGTTTTAGTGGAAAGGATCATGTTTGTAGGAGCAGAAAAGAGGACTAACTTCAAACATCTTTCTGCTTTCCATTTTACAGCAAGGAATGCTTTTCATTCCTTGAGTGAAACTTCACATGCAACTACGGACACCTGAGCTTATGGTGTTTGATAGCAAAGTCTTCGGCATTGGCTCGTGACTTTTGAGACCTGAAGCGAGTTCCTCACAACATAAGTTTCCAAGGGCCAAATTCACCAGAGGGTATTCACATCCAGTGTAAAACCTAGGGCAGGTCAGTTCTGCTTAGATTAACTGTCCAAAGGACCCATCCCTTATGCTACTTCTCAGCAGCCTGTGGTGCTTGGCCTGCTGCTGAGCTGTGGAACACGACAAAGAGGTCCTTACTCCTGTTGCTTTTTTTATTTCACAGTTGCAAATGCACATTCCCCACATACAGATAAATACAGAAGTTCCCTCTGCTGTCAGTGTTTGTGGGGACACAAGATCACTTTGCTACTAGTTTTTGGCAAAGCATTTACATTTGTTTTTAAAATTATCCTCATAATAAGTACTTTGCAATTATTTCCTCCATCACCAAAGAGCGCTATGATGTAAGATGGAGGCTGGGCTTGCCCCCCTGTTCCCCAGATGTTGTGTGCTCCCTTGGCTTAGAACCAAGAGTTCCCACACCCTCACCAGTGGAAACCCTTCTATTTTTGCATCTCCACACACCCCTGAGTTCTCCAGTCTGGTCAGGGCTGAATAACCCCCTGTGTATCTCCAGCCATTTGTTGCTCCTCAGACTATGTATTTTCCTATTCATTTCCCTGGGGACCCATTCCACGTGCCCCCAGCATGCCTAACGCACACCTCTTGGGCTGGATTCTTCAAAAAGAAAAGGCAACTGGTTTTGTTCAGAAAGCAGCACCTCAGAAGGAAGGGATTATGCCTGTTCTTTCATGTCACTGTTTGGGGATGAGAGCACTTCTCCAAAACATGTGAGAATTGGGCTCGGTTCCCTTCTCCACCTGTGAAAACCTGAACCCACATGCTCCAGTTCCCAGAATAAAAAATGCACTAAGTGTTAGCATAGACTGGACTTGGCCTTTCTCCATTTAAAACCATCCTACTCTTCATAACGCCTTCCAGTATTCACTGGGATAGCAAATATGCATTTTTGATCAAGGCATTCACCTAGAGGACAGGTGTTCCTAATGTTTCTGTCTCTTTTCCAGATGGTGTTGTATTTCACAGGGGTTGGTCTCTTCTCTCAGGTGACCGGCGACAGAACAAGAGGACACGGTCTCAAACTTCGCCAGGGGAGGTTTAGGCTTGACATTAGGAAGAAGTTCTTCACTGAGAGGGTGATTGGCCGTTGGAATGTGCTGCCCGGGGAGGTGGTGGAGTCACCGTCCCTGGAGGTGTTTAAGGAGAGATTGGATGAGGCTCTTAGTGCCATGGTGTAGTTGACAAGTAGGAGTATGTGTAGGTGTTGGGTCATAGGTTGGACTCAATGATCTCAAAGGTCTTTTCCAACCTTGTGATACTGTGATACTGTGATACATAGGATAAGTGCTAGATAAAACATCAATTTCCCACCACTTGTTGCAACCCTCCCTTCCTTGTAAAGCAACTCTCTAACACACTGCAACACTCAGCATAATGCCATGAAAATCCCCTGGCCAAACCCAGCTCCGCACACCTCTGCCCCTCTGGCCTCATGTGAAGGAGAGACGCTACACCTACATAGCATAAACCAGTGCAGGGCTGTAAGATTAATCTGAAAGCTTTAATACTGCATCCGTCATGCTTCCAAATGTGGTGACGTGTCCACAAGTCCCTCACAGGAGCTCACAAAGAGCAGCAGCACAATGTGCACAGGACAGGGTTGCCACTGGCTCCTAGTCTGGCTACACCGCCCCAGTGACAATGTGAATGTGGCATCAACTTAAATAATGTGAGGGAAATTTAGCTTATAAATATTTTAAAAAGAAACAGAGCAGCAGGAGTACTGTATCTAAATACCAACTTATGAACTCCTGAGCTTAGTTCTGGCTTCACAATCCCCTCTCTGCCAGTTTCCCTATTTGTGGAATAGCAGCATCTTTCCTACTTCCCATGGATGCTGCTGCTGTGAAGCTGTGTGGATCTGTTGGTGTTTGGTCGGTACATCGATGATTCAGATTGTTATACAAACCCCTAGGTGTAAACCTTGTGTTGGACAAGTAAGTCTTTTTAGACGTGAGGAGTTTCAGTGTGCCTTGCTATCAGTATCCCAGCGATTTCTCCTCCTGGTTTGTATTTCCTGATTGTGATTTTATATATGGTTTACAAACACACTAAAAATTATTTTTCTTAAACAGAGCTGTCAATTGGACACACTGCTTTCCTGTTTAACACTTAAATCAAGTACTTGTACTGCTTCAGTTCCTATAATCAACAAGACATTTCTGCTGTGTATAGCCACATAAATCTCCCCTTTTTTCTCTGTTGACTTTAATCAGCGTGTTTCAGTTATTGATTGAACTTCCTTCATGCAACATTAAAACGTTGGGTCAAAGTACCATAGCTTTCCACTGCTGAATTCACAACCTAACCATAACACTCCATTCTCCAGTGTCTTGATTGCTACAATCTTTCATTAGAGGTATCGCAGTCTCACAGTATCACAAGGCTGGAAAAGACCTTTGAGATCATCGAGTCCAACCTGTGACCCAACACCAACACCTACTCGTCGTCTAAACCCTGGCACTAAGTGCCTCATCCAATCTCCCTTTAAACACCTCCAGGGACGGTGACTCCACCACCTCCCCGGGCAGCGCATTCCAGTGACCAATCACCCTTTCAGTGAAGAATTTTTTCCTAATTTTTTCCTAATAGGTGACTCTTCTCCTTCAGCACTTTGGCTGATTTTGATTCCTCAGACTGTAAAGCCTTGTAGTGTAGTCACACCCGCCAATAATACTCATGAGCATGACTACCTTACTACTTTCTTCTACAAACAGAGGCTACCGGATGATACGCAAGGAAGGCATTATTTTGTTATGATCCAGAGTCTTGGAATGACTATCCATCACTTTGATATACTTAATCTCAGTATAAGATGTATAAATCTTTCAAAAACGTTGTCAATGATTTTTCAGCTATTTAACGTAGTATTCATAATGTAAATTTCATGTGAAGGTTGTGTTAGGTGATGAAATGCAAACAGCTGCCCTGCAACCTTATAAACTTGCAGCAGCACTTGACAAAGGAATATTCGAGTTGCTAAGAAACAACGGTACCAAAGTATATATGAAGTTTTCATTTTTTTCTCATTTGTCGCCCACGATCAAATAACAGTCTGAGTACTGGTGACCTTTTTGGTAGTGGACTTTATCTTGAATTTCCCATGGATGGGACTAGGGGATGAGGCTGAAGGAGGGGCAGAAGGGCAGAAACCTGATTCTCCAGCAGCATGGAAGAAATGAGGACTGGTGGCAGCAGCAGCAAGGTCTGCTTTGAATCTCTTCAAGCGCTGCCCAAGACTGTGACTTCACTTCCCACTCTAAGAAATTCGGTACTGCGATACTTTTACTATCAACATTAAGAGTATATCCTGGATGCCACTCTTTAGTCACCATTGAAGTGACTCAATAATGCAGTGCAAATGCCGTTTTGCCAGAGACGAAAGACTGCCAGAGATTGAGGCACTGCGTACTGGATAGATTTTCTCTAGGTTTATCCCAGACATGCTTGACCTCCTGTTTTGGACTTCCTGAAAGCTAGAGACACAGCCTCTGAAGGCAGCTGAGATCTTTGAGCAGGTGGGTTTTATTTAAACAATAAATGCGTTCTATGGTGGCAAAAGTGGAATGAAATCAGAAGCACTGAAGACAACCACAGAGACATAGGGGTTCTGGTACTGGTAAGAAGTCCTGCTACTCCAGTTCTGCAGAAACAAGATCCGAGATCTTTCATTTTCAAGGCTGTTGAAGTCTGGATGAACTGGAGAACAAAATTTGAGCATTTTGGATGAGGACCAGCCCCTAATGAGCAAAACAGAAGAGAAGCAATGTGTCTGATAAGATTACAAGCTAAATTGTAATGCTGTCTTTGATTTTGGTGACTACAGAAGCAACATTTTATAATATTTTAATTAACAATTTTGAATTAATATTTTATCTCCTCTTGAAGTATCTTCTACCTTAAATTCAGAAGGATTAGAGGAGGATTCTTTTTAAAATTTAAGCACATCTCTCTTTACTCTAGAACAATATTGCAACACTATTGGCATGCTGAAATTATGCAGGTTAGAAGTAGTTTGCTACCAATTCAGCATTTACAGTAATTACAGTGGCTGTGCAAGTCAAAAATGTGAGGATGTACTGAAGGGATGCTGGGGGTTCCCAGTAGTTCCATAGGCAATATTTATGTTATTGCCCAGTGTTTCGTTTCAACCTCTGTCTTACTGACAAGAATTGCTGTCCATGAGATGATGCTTCTGCAAATCATTAGGATGTTGAACAAGCAGCTGTTACACAAGATGCTGCCAGTGCAGTCAAAGACCTCACATCGTGCCTGTTCAGCTGCAGTGGAAGCGAAGAAGGTGGCTCAGTTCACATATTGAGCTGGGGCATGTTTTGGTCTGCCCTTCGTATCACCTAACCCTGTAATTCCATCCCCTTGGGGAAGACTGTTCGCGAACAACTCTACTTAATGGTCCACAAAGGAGTTATTGCTTCAAGCGGTGAACCTTCTGAATGGCACATGCTGTCTGCACTGATGACTTGGAGCTCAAGAAAGACATGAAGTATATGCATTATCCCAAATAAACTCCTACTGCACTGGCTAGAAAACAGCAACATTCCCAGCATGCTCAATACTAAGCTTGGGTTTTGGCAGATATTTCTGTTGCTAATCATTCTGTCTGAGAGACTCAGTTGCCTGCTGTTTGGATTTTCCTTGTCATCTGCAATCTTTCAGAGAAAAAAGGGACAGTTGATGGAAAGCCTAGAAGGGATGGTCTGTCATTTTTCCATATTCTGCTTCATAATTCTATTGGCAATTCTAATAACAATTACCTACGCAAAATATTGCAAATACTTCAGGAAACTGTAAAGTATCTGAAGCACAGCAAATGTAAGCTTAAAAGAGACAGTATTTTGCTTTCTGGGCCTCATAACCACTGATGACAGTGATAATTAAAATAAGAATAAGAATGAAGCCATTTTCAACATGTTAGCTAAATCAAATCAAGTCCATGACATGAAATGTCTATTTATACTAATTTTTAAGGCAGAGCAGTACCTGAAACATCTGATGCCTACAACTTTTGCATGACCGTTATGCTGCAACAGTGGTTATAGACATCATTTTAGGAGAAGACATTTTATTAGATCGGTATGATTTTTATATCCATTTTGAGTTAGGTCATTTTAATCTGTGCAAAACAATCATCCCTTTGACTGATGCGTGGCCCAACATCAGATACAGCAAAATAATAAAGTGAGCTCTCTACCATACACAGAACTCCTCATACAGAGAAAATAATTCATGAGTAATGGAAAAAGAAAATATCCGATAACTGTCTCAGCATGTGGATCCTGTGAATCAATTGTAGACTTTGGTGTAATGAGCACAAATAATAGCAAATCATTCTCCTTGGGAAATGCCTTGGATCACAACAAATAACCCATCAATATTGCATAACCTATAATTGATTTTGTGAACAATTCTCATAAATAACTCTGTACTCATTTATGATCCTCTATACATATTTTCAGTAGAATCCTTGAGAGCAGTAGCCAAGAGGATAGTGAAGAAATAGTGGCAGGTAATCCTTACTGCTTAAGCAGACACAGATCAGAAGTTACCTGAAACCCATCTGGATGTGAACCGTAGTTGAAATCTAGTCAGGTCAGCAAGTCAGTAAACCACATCATCAGCTGACAAGATGGCAAGAGATTTGGCCTATTAAGTATGTAGTGATCTCTGATTACAGGCTGTAATAGAGTCACAGAGAGTCGACTGTGGTACGTGATGGACCACTAACAAACAGGGTACTTTTGACCATCCCCACAATCCTGCTAGCCCAAATTCTCCAGAGTCTACGTGATGCACAGCATCAAGAGATCACAAAATGCTGAGCTATGCGAATCATCTAAAGGCCAAACCATAACTCAGGTGAGTGCACATCAGCACCGCCTGATACATTCACATTAAGAGAACCACAGACTCGGACAGTTGTTGTCAGTTGACCATGGCCAGCAGCTAAGCACCCACAGAGTCTCCCAGCAGGACAGGGGAGAGAACGGGAGGAGCAAAAGCCGGAACAAACGTAAGTCAAGATAAGTACAGTTTAATAAGTGAAGGAACGAGGAAAACAGCAAGTAATGGAATGGCAATCATTTAGCACCTCCTACGAGCAGCCCAACGCCCAGCTAGGCTCTGAGCAATGGCCGCTTAGGAAGAAAAAAATGCCCATTTTTTAGCACTGAGCATGACATCATCTCATAGTAATTATTCCTGTGAACAGTTTGGGTCAGGTGTCCCCGCTGTGTCTCCTCCCAGTTTCTCACCCACTCACCATCCTACTCACTGCTGGGGAGGGGGCAGAGTGGGAAAGCATCAACACTGTGCAAGCACCACTCAGCAACAGCTAAAACATTGGCAGCGTCAACGTTATTTTAGTTACAAATCCAACCACAGCACCACAGGGGGGGCTGTGTGGAACATAAACTCCATCCCAGCGAAAGCAGCACCACAGCTTCTGCTGTCTACCTTCCCCAAGTACCCTTCTTTCCTCAAACGGTGAGTGGTGGCTCTTTGTGTCTGTCTGCTACTTACGTTATTTCAGGTAGACAAAGTGGAAGAGCTTTTGCTACAATACAACTATCACACGAATTGCACCTCTACCAAATGTGATTGTGAAGGACTCCGGTGAGAAGCTCTATGGGACTCATTCCCAAAGTGTCTCTTTCCATTGTAATAGCAACAACTCATCTTACCAGGCCGGCCCTTGCTGTTCACGGGGATCTGAGTCCCCCAAGGCTGCAATGAACATGATGACATTTAGAGAAGGCCAGTGACCCAGACGAGGCGTTACTAGCTTGTCGTAATACCTCACGTACAAGTGCTTTTCTCCCAGTTCACAAAGAAGTGCTTCTACACCACAGGTCGAGCACTAAGTCTGTTACAGTTCAAATATCCCTGGCAGCCACAGGAAGGACAAACAACACTGGGAACAACAAAGAAATAGCTACAACAGACGTTACACAGCATGTGATCTTTGTGGACTCCAGTTTAGACTAATCAGTCCAGATTATCGGCAGGTACATCGCACAGATGGACAGTTTGACACATGGACAGCACTGTAGACACCACATGCTGGTATGTCCTTCCTTGCAAGCAGCTGAGGAAGCAATACAGAATCAAAAAAGATGCTGCTGTTCTCACGTGTCCATGCCCTGTTATCAACCCAGCTTGTTGTTCCTGTTATACCTCTGGCTGGTAATTCTGGTTCGTGCTTCTCCTGCTGAAAGCTGAATCAGGAATGAGGAAAAAAAGTCTTCAGAGGTTGCTTTTTAAAAGTCACATTTAATTTCTTTCATTAGAAGCAGATGAGCTCTTGCTCACCATTTCCCTGGCCCCTCCAGACTTTTCAACAGAAAGTACTGGTTTGCTGGAGAAATGGAATAAATGCAGACTGCAGAGAGCAGAGCTGTACCTTGTTTTTATTTAAGCAATAAAAAAATCAATATTCAATGCTAAATTAAAGGGCACTTGATGCAATTAGGGGTTTTAAGGTTCTAGTAGAACCTTTTTTATTCCAAGAAGAGCTACATTTGCAAAGAAAGGAACAATCAGGGAAATATATCTAGTTTATCTCACAACAGAACCAGTATCATCTCCTCAAAATTGGAAAGATTTCTCCATTTTAGGAAGTGCATTTGGAGTTAACTTCTCAGTCTCCTCTTCGTGCCTCTGAATAAGTGTGGGTGGGTGGGTATTTGTCCAGGAGTATCCTCAGAAGGCACAGAGCTGGCGTTGCCTGTTCTGAGGCATCACCCATTTCCAGTATTTTAGTCGTGACAGGTAATGAACTGCAGCACTGTAGAAGAATATTGTAAAGAGCACTTGGCAATTCTGGGCTGCTATTCTGTGTAATTGCAGAATATTTCTCAAACTCTCTTTTGTTCAGCTTCTCTTCAGCTCTAATCCCCAGGTCGTACCTGCATGAGCTGCCTCTATAAAGCTAGGACTCCCTTGTCTTCACACTGGTAACACATTCTCCATCTCAGATACGTGATCTTGCAGCACAGCAACTTGCCTGTGGATGAGAACGGGAAGGGACTTGCTGAAAGTATCCTGCTTTGTCTGGAGATTTTTCCCCTAGGATGCCCTCGGCAGCTCTGATTAGCCAAAGCATTATTACACTGGTAAGATCATACATAGATATGTGACAACTACACCAACACCTTGTGTTCTTAAAGGTCGTTTTGTTCTTAAAAAGCATTGAATTTTCCCCTTACTTTTTAATAAGCACAATGCCTTCGTGCTTATAAAATTTAAAAATTTAGTCATGTTTGTTCCAGTAATTTTCCTTTGATGACCACGTTTACTGATTTTTAACTCCTGAGAATCTGGTGAGACACAGTGCCACAGTATCAAGAGCACTCCACAAAACGTTGGAAAAAATCTTCTCTGCCTCCGCGTTTCAAAGGAGCAGAAACACGAGCTGACCCTGCCAGTGGTCGGCTCAGATAAGGGGCTTGTTGCCAGGACCACTCTAGAACATGAAAAGTGTTTTCAGAATCATTTTATGCATAGGTTTTATAATGATCATGAAGCACATGGCAGGAGAGGATTTTTTGGACTCTCCTTTTTTTGTTTTGGGAATCCCCATAACCACTAGGATACTGGACTACTGTTTTTTTCAAGTGACATGAGTAGAAAAAAAGATATTTTTCAGTGTTTACAGGCTATTTTAGATTATGTATGTAGAAAAGTAGTTGGTTTGTGCTTCTTTTTACCCCCAAATCTGCAAATAGAGCATTTCCATAAGACTATTGAGAAAAATGATGTGTAGCCAGGCCAGTTTTCATACGATACTTTTTCATCAGTGGAAAAGAGCACTTCATGGTATGGTGTTTGTTAAAGGAAAATTTATGTGTCTTTTTCTGGAAATTCTCCTTCAATGCATGTTTGTGTGTAAACCTCATTTATCTAATACATATTTACATAATAAATTCAAGCTGTTTATTTCAGAAAGCTCTCACAGATAATGACACATCCATACAGCGGAACAGAAAGACCTGAGCAAACCGACTGAAGCTGATCCGATGGGTGTCCCAGTAAAGGTGGATGCTGGCTCTGGTGTTTGCCAGGTGAACTCACAAGGTGAGACACGATCAGCCATGGTGAGAGGAGAGCAGAGGATCTGTGTTTTCAGATGCACACAGGATGCCCAGCACGGGAACTTTCAGGCAGTAACTGTGGTGCTGGACGTCCTGGTTTGAGACGTGACCTACGCCAGTTGCCGGTTCAAGCAGGAGAGCTCTCCTGGGGCGTGTGTTCTGCTAGAAAGAGCAGAGAAAATCATCCCATAGGGGATGGGTAGGTAGAAGGAGGGTGCTGAGTGGTTCCCAGGGCCAGCCAAGACAGGGCTGAACACATTTCTAGCTGAGTAAGCAAGACTGCGCTGGTGGCCGTGTGCCAGTGCCCATGCTGGAGGAGCAGGGAAAGCCAAGGAGTACCGAGACCACTTTGAAGCTTCCTCTGTACCCCTTGTTATCATCAGAAGATTAAATTCTTCCATAGTCTGTCCCCTTGGGATGGAAATTGGTGCAGGCACAGTCAGTGCCAGGGTTACTCCTGGCTCCCCTGCCCCCATTACACCCTGGCAAAAAGAATTAAAAAATGAGCACTCATTTCATCTATATTCAGGATGTCAAGAACAATAACTGATCTAGATGCTAAGGAATACAAAGGAAAGAATGAATTTAGTTGCAAGAGCTGTTCTTTTAAGAACATAAATTCTGCCTACTTGCTGTTTTTCAAACCTGTGGGATGATTCAGACGATTAGACTATTAAAATGATGGCTTGCAGCCTGCTAAAGAAACACAGAGAGGGCAAAAAGGAAAATGGAGTAAGTCTCTGTGTCAAACTTGTCACCGTTCCTCTTTGAGTCACTAACAGCTTGAAAATAAATTGCCATGGTTACATCTGGATCTGTGCTCTGTGAATTCACAAAGAGCCTCACAAGTTGATATTTGCCACAGACCATCACGTCACTTCGGTAAACACAACAACCAGCACATAAACAGCTGCCTGTAACATGCAGGGAGAAAAAAACAGCGTTACTGTTGAGGGATTTCACTACAACTGATTTAAACAGGAAACTCATAAAGCCAGAATTAAATATCCTTGAAATTATTATAAATAATTATTTGTTAACTAGAAAAATCCTGCATCCAACAGCAGGGGATTCCAGCCTTGCAAAAACTTAGTCTTGAAAAGGAGAGGAGAAAGGATTACACAACAACAACACAAAAACCCAGTAGTTGTTTAGGCTACACTGACAGCGTTTTGGCCATAAACAGCCAATTTGCTGTGGACGAGAATCACCAGATTCTGCTGATTGTCCTCCTCTCTGGGTTTGTGGGCATTCCAGCACTGGAAGTATTTAAACAAAGACTGGACCTTTTCCTGAAAAACATGTTTTGTTTCAGTCTGAACTCCTGGACCCGAAGCAGCCATTAATTCCTGAAATCTCATGCTCTGTATAATGCAGCAGATGAGCCTAGGACAGCAACGGTAGCTTTATCTTAATAACTCAGCCTTAATAACTATGATCATTAATGTAGGCCAGTGTCATAATTTACTGTGATGTCATATGCCCAAGCACTTTGTATTATCCGTGTAAACCCTATGAGCTAAACTTTAGAAATTAATTACTTGTAATATTTGAATTTCTTTATACTTTGCCCTTAGTAGGAGGCAGTCACTTTAGATTTTACTGTATAACCTGTATGTTACTTAGACAGAGATGAGCAGTATTTTCTGACATCCAGATGATACGAAATATCATGGTAAATATAATGAGAATTGTTTTCATGTGAGACTGAAGAAGGGAATTATCATCCAGACAGTCAACACTCCATTGACAAATATCCCCCAGGGAACAGGAGCCAGAATTTTTACAAAAACTAAAGGAGGAACTGGCTTGGTATCAAGCCACTCTAGTATCCTCACTTGTCTGTCACTTGTTTTTGATCATCTTCTTTCAACAGATCTATTTTTTTAATTACTACTCAAGACAGAATATGAGGTTCCCAGAGCTGTAACCAAATATTTAGAGGCTATGTAGTCTTTTAGCATAGCTTAATAACAATATGCAATTAATAATAATTACAATTCTGACAATACTAATACTAATTGCACTAAAATAAGATATTGGAAATGCTGTCTTGGTTTTTTTCCTAGAAAAAAGATCACTATAGTCTGACATTGTAGGTTCAGCGTTGTGAGATTGAATTAGTTATCATTCTGGTTTGGCACTGAGTCTCCTAGATTTTATAGAATATCATTAAATCAACAGCATGTGAGCTTTGCTGTTACAGATGAGTACTAAAAGGACCTGGAAAGGTTAGTAGAGTTGGTGTTTTTGTTCTGCTGGCAAAAGAGGATCTTGTGTCTGTCAATGGACCAGATCAGCCAGTCATTACTGCAAATGGTCTTTTATTTGTCTGAAAGTTTTGAACCATTCTTTGAGAAGATACTATTAATATTATACCAGTCAGTCAGGTGCCATGAGGAATACCGCCTGCCTTCTTGTAAAAATGACATATTGTATTTCTCATCAACTGTACTTCCTGAAGCATTTTTATTGCAATCCAGTCTCAGGAAAAAATTAAACCAAAATTTTCTAAAAACACGCAGTTTGAAATAACCAGGAGTCCAGTGCAGTCAGAGGCAATTGTTGCTCAGCAGGGTCTCTTAAATGACACTCATGGGAGGAAAACTCACATTACCCTGAAGTGGAAGAAAAAGGATAGTGTCCTTCTTGGTAGAAACACTGCTCAGCAGCTCTTCTTGCATCTCAGTGACAGTATATTTAACAAAGTACTGATATATTTCTTTTTTATCTTGTTTTCTAGTGGTCACTGTAGGCCTCCATGCTACTTGCAGTTTCTGTTCTCATTCAGCTAACAAGCCTCGTCCTACCTGTGTGCGCTGAAACTGCTGCTTAGTGTTCGAATGCAGCGCTTTCTTTCCACCAGCAAAATTTACCCTACTCCCCCAAGAAACGCTTGTTATTTCAGTTGCAGAGATAAAAAGCAGGCCCTCCTGAGGGTGGACTTAATAGGTGACAGCAGACTGTGCACAGGCAGCTGGAGGAAAGAGACGCTTCCCGTAGCATCTCCAGCCCGCCAGCGGTTCTTACAGGAGGGCGAGCGTGTTGCACTGAGCTACTGAAGAGCCACCACGGTACCTTGCTGTCGTATCTCGATAGAGAAAAAGGCTGGCTGAAAAGTCACTCAGTTTACCATTATTACTTTTCAGCTGTATGGGGCTACTTTTTAAAATATTTTATTTATCTGATTTAAACCGAGAAATCCAGTAGATTTCCTCATCTTAGAAATATTCCTTGTGTTGTGTATCCTTTAGAGGTTAATACTCTAAACCCTCTGCAAATTTGACACAATACGTGTAATCTAGCCGTGCCACACCTTGGTGCTTAAAAGCCTTTGGCCTCCAGCCTTGGGCATATCAAGGACTGAGCAAGCTGCTCTTAGATCACCGTGTTCACTCCCTCACAAGTGCTCGAGGGCCCAAACCTGCCCTGCTGAAGTGGAAGGCAAAGCTCCAACCTTAATCGGTGTTTGCAGAAGAAGTTTAAGCCTTTTAGCTATGGAGACATTTTTGTTTCCCAAGCACAGGGTCAAACTAAACACAGGGAAGAGTCCGGTAGTTGCTTGGAAGGTTGGGATGGTGGAGAGAGCCTCAGTTGAGAAACTGCGAGATCTGACAACAGTTTGTGGTTCTGCCATGGGCTTTTCATAACTTCGACTTACGGAGTACACTGCTAATTCAGGCCTGGGCTGGCATGCTGGAGCTGTTCAACCCTGCCAGCTCTCTCTCAGCTTCTGTTTTCAAGACAGCTAAATTGGCATTCACACTATAGAAGTTGTTTCATGGCACGACTTTCAACGTGGCAGGTGGCTTTCTAATGAGATGACTTTTTGTTCTAGTGAGATGACATTTTGTTCCTAATTAACATATGCGGTTCTTTGCTCAGGCTAGGTGATCAAAACAAGCCCTGCCAAGAAGAAAGGAAAAAAGCATCTACATCTTGAACACTGGGCCAGCTCTCCTAACTGTTTCAGACAATTAGTTCTGAAGCTGACACGAAATGCATCCTTCCTTCCTGTTCCTCGTACATCTGTTAGATAATGATTATATTGCCTTCTGCAAGATCACGGACAAGGTGAAACCGTTGGAGAGCAAGCTGCTCTGGGTGATCTAAAAAGGGAGGAAGCCTCTCTGTTCTTCCTTTTCTTCCTCAATGAATTTTCATTCTTCTATAATGAAAAAACTCCATTCCTGGAAAAAAGATCTTGAAAAACTATAACATTTTCAAGATCATGATCCTTTATGGATAATGGAAACCAGAAGACAGCATATTGCAATGTGTCGACTGAATCAGTGAAGCTCTAGAAAACCACTGGAAATGAAGTCTGTGTCACTTAGAACTTGGGAAAGAATTGGTGGAATAATTTGTTTACCAAATCCTGGCTTTCAGCCCTGACTTTTAGATGACCATCGCATGGTTAGGAGATGATCCTGCCCAGCACTTACATTCACACCTGTGCAGCTCAGTGCAGGCTGTTCCACACAAGCAATAGCTTAATTATCTTGCCAGGAGCTCAGGCTCCAGAAAGCAAGCTAGAAATGCAGACACGAGACGTGTTATGGCATATTTTGAAACTGAAATGGGGATTAGTCTGCATGTGTGATGATAAAGCCATTATTCATATGCGAGCATGCAACGTGAGTCTGATAAGCCCTGTCTCCAAGCCCTCCGTGAAGGGAAAGCCAAACACTGGCATACGCCCAAGGTGTCCTCACGCAGTGTGAATGCAGCTGGCCCTGCCTGTGTCAGGTGCAATACAGGCCAGCAACTGATTTGACCTACGCTCAGCTTTTTGTATGGCAAAGATGTTACAGCCAGGCTGACAGGTCCTCAGTCTAGACAGAAAGCACACAGTGATGGCTTGATGTCCTCCTGAGGCCAAAGCACTAACTAAAACAGAAGACACAACTTCTGCATCTCTGATCAGTGTTCCTAAATGGGGTACAGCAGGTCTTGTCTCTCACTGCCAGGCCTTGGCAAGAACGGCCACACAGAGCGACCTTCAGATGCTCAGGAGGTGTCACGGTAGGGGCTGTGTAAGTACCACAGATACAAAGTACCCGCGTTGCTCCTTGTATTTAAAGGTTTTATGCTTCCTCAGAACTGTTCCTCAAATGTGGAGTTTGCTCTAGCCACCTGGTTAGTGTTAGGAGGTTATGAGGGGGTGGGTGCTGGGCTCTTCTCACAAGTGACAGCGATGGGACGAGAGGAAATGGCCACAAGTTGCACCAGGGGAGGTTTAGACTGGACATTAGAAAGAATTTCTTCACTGAAAGGGTGCTCAGGGATTGGCACAGCTGCCCAGGGAGGTGGTGGAGTCACCATCTCTGGAGGCGTTTAAAAGACAGGTGGATGAGTTTCTTAGGGACAGGGTTTAGTAGGGAGACAGGCATGGTTGGACTCGATGATCTCAGACGTTTCTTCCAACTTTATGATTCTATGATTCTATGATCATTTCTCAGTGAATGTAGACAGCTGTGTGCTCCCTGCCTTTGATGAGCAAACCCTGTGGTGCTGTGTCCCAAGGCCTGTGGTTTGTGGCCAGACACCTGGGGGACATCTGCATTGTCATCTTAGGTCAGAGCATCAGTGTGCAGTCAGCCAAAGCTCCCTGCTCTCTACCATGCTTTCCTTTGCTCTGTGCCTTGGTCTGGAAAGACACAACTGCGGCTGCCCTCTGTGCGGCTCAGGTAGCCCAGCAGAGAGTGGCACTGGCCCATAGGTGTATTTAGCCCCTGTGGCAGGATGGACACACCTGGTTTAGCAGGTTTGTACCTGGTGGAGCTGGCTTAGCCTCTGCTCAACAGACTAGCCAGGCTGGTAAAGCAACACAGATAAGTTTCCGTCCTCACTGTTCCTGCACCGTGGAAGTGGGTATATGAGCTGCTGTAGTGATGGATGCAGCTCCACATGAGTAGCAGGAGACCTCATTCGGCCCTAGGAAATGAAACATACTTCCTCCCCTTCCAAGGGAGGACGGTCCCTTGTAACACCCAGTAAGTGAGGAGGACAGGGTAGGTGTGTGGTGGGACAGATATGGGCCAGAAAGGGTCAGAAGAGAGATCAAACTGACTTCCCAGACCTGGTGAGTTGGGATCATCACATACCTGGAGACTACGAACGGCAGAAGTGTGCCTTTGGAGGTGCAAAAACCCATCAAAAGGGAAAATATACAGTGGGGAGGGCAGCAGAGGAGAAAAGCGAAGCCGCTCTTGGGACAAAGAGGAACTGTTCTTCATATAATCTGGAGCATCTCCTCAAAGGATTTTTTTCTTTAATTCTTCCCACTGCAGAAGGAAGTTATGAAAATATGAGAAGATACTGGAATAAAGCACATACATCACTGTGTGCTCAGTTAAAAAAACCCACACTGATATCCTAATGAACTTTTAGTTAAGGCACAGCAGTCTCTTCTTCTTACCTGGTACTGTGAGGAAAATGATCTTATTTGTCCTGACAGTGTGTCATCTACAAAAAAGGAGCTTATTGAGTGTGTTTGCCGTAATTAGTGACGCCCACATAAAATGACACTACTTCCCCCCCGTGAGCTAAAGCTTAACTTGCAGAAGGATCCTTTTGAACACAGTGGTGCTAAACTTATCGGTGGCTGAGCACAAAGCATTTTCATCTTGCTTTGAAGCTGTTTATGAGGGTCTTGCAGTAGCAAAGAATAAAGTTACCTTTCTCTCCTGCATGCTCCTTCATTACAAGTTCCCTAAGGATCATAGAGAAGTAAGGAAAATAATAAATATTCATTTCAAAAAGCTCAGTAAACCCTTGTGGAAGAAGATTTTCAGTGGGTTTCTGCAAAAGTACATTGAAGATTTTGCTGTGTTTCTGTACATAAACCCCAGGTTATCACTCATTCAGAAACAGACACGGTTGACTCTTTCTCTAAATTGTACTGCAGGACTTTATTCCTCCTCTACTTCAAATTTTTATCATCAGACAGCTTTAAATAACCCTTCACTCTGAGAAAATTACAGGGCTCAGTGGACTAAATTTGACACTCAATAATCCTTAATGATTTTTTTCATAGGACTAGGGGCAAAGCTGCCTCTTTTTAATTATTTTTATACCTAGAGGAGTTCTTCCTTTAAAGCACATGTGTTGTTGTCTTCATTAAACTTAGTAACCATGCTGAATCACATGTCTTTTTCAGTTATGTGTTACGCAAAATAGATCTTAAGAAATGTGAACTTACCTCCCATTTGACGTCTCACCTGCCTGGGTTCAGTCTGAGTGCCTGAGCAGTACAAACACCTACATGTTCTTTGCTTTCCTCCCAAAGACCCTTCTAGTTCCTTCCTTTTGAGGACTAAAAAATAGAATGAAATTAAAGGTTCTGATATTTTTAGGTTTTTCTTATTACCTTCCACAACAAGGGACTTCAAACTTTCATCACTTAGCCACTTTTCATGGCACTACAAAAGAGCAAACAGAGCAGTATTTTGAGCTGGGCCTCCATGACATGCCTACCCCCATCCCTATCACCTCCATTCTTATCCATGAGGTGGCTGCTCATGCAATGAAGCCTCCTGATGTCCCTAGCTGGAATCCAGCTGTTTGGCATTCAGCACTTTACTCTTCCAGCTCCCAAACACGCAGGAGCCCTGTCCCTAGCTGATGTTCAGAGGGTCACCACCACTGCTGCCCACAAGATCCCAGCACTGGGGGTATCAGGGCTTTGGGATACTGCAGCTCAGGCTACGGACAGGAATCCAGAGGGACAGTGAGATCGTCTTTGCCTTGGGCACAGGTTAAATTGTCAGGGACACAGTGTTGCACGGAGGTTTAAGGGCAACAGGACTATTGCAAGAACCCTGGGGGTGCGGCAAAGCAGGGACTGAACTCCCTTCCTCCATGGAATAAAGTGCCATGGCAGGAGTGGTGAAAATTCCACTCCTGGGCTCTGCTCCTAAATGGAGTGGTGTCAGGGGGAAAGAAGGGCAATGGGTCAGAGCTACCTCCTGCCTTCTCCTTCTGGGCATCCCAGAAGCTACGCAGCTTTACCTCCATATCGCAGTGAGAAAGTGCTGTGCTGGTAAGATAGGAGCTTGTGTCCCACTTCTTGTTTGGTCTCATCTCACCCACAGGAATGCCTCTTGAAAATCAAGAATTTAAAAGGCTTACTTCTTAGTTTAATAGAAGATGAAAGAGAAGATATATTTTGGCCCACGTATACGAGTTGGACTTCGAAAACCTTTAAACAATTCCAAAGAGCAACACGAAAATCATGGTGTTGTGGCAGGACACAGCAACTGAGAATGAGACGAGGTCTTATATAACTGAATTGAAGCTAAAAGGAACAAGAGCCCTGATACAGCACAGCACCTCACATGGGTGCTGCAGTCCCCAAGTTCTGCTCTGACAATGAGGTTCAGCTGGGATGTTGTGATTACCATTTAATGTATGGTTTAACATCTTAGTGAACAAGTTACTGACAACACAGCTGAAGAGGGAAAATGTGTTTTTTCCAGCAAAGAGAATACAGAATAGTAAGCAAAGGACTATTCCCACTAGAACACAATTTTCCCTTCACCTTTGAGCCTGCTTTCTGTAAAAGGCACCAGCTTCGTACTCCCTTGGCAAAACTCAACCACAAGAAACATTGACAGTTTGAGCTGTGCAATATATGAACTTTGAAATGTTCATTTTCAGAACAATTATTCCACATTCACATTAAAATTTCAGTTGCCATGCTAAAGTAAGGGTTAATGAGAATAAGATTTTGGGCAGTGAGAGAACCATCTCAGATAAAATGCCTTCTAAACATTACTTATAGATTTATTGCATTCCTTTCTAAAAAGGAATATCAAATCAAAGTACTTTATTCCCAGTTCAAGGTAAGCTGTAGCCACTCTTTCAGGCTATTTCTGGGTTGACTCATCTCCAGTTAAGATACAAACTGCTAAAAAGAAAAGTGACAGGGAGCTTTTTCACTATCTCCAGCTTTTTTGAAGAGCTACTGGAAGAAAAGCTGGTTGACATTCCATTTGCCCACAGCAAACAATTTTTTTCATGTGTGAGCAAGATATTATTAGGTTTTTTAGTCATAGTAAACATAGGACAAGTAGGACTGTGTGCCTAGACTTGTAAATTTTCACAACAGCTTTGCATACTGGAATGATTCATATAATGAAATAATGCTGGAAGTTAACAAAAGAAATGCAGCTTCTCGCATCATCCAGATACTCACCCAAGATACAGAATCCTACAGCTTCTTGAAGTCAGTAAAATGATGCCAGATTATTTCAGCAGCTTTGGAACATGCACATAAAGACTGATTCAAATTTTTCTTCCACGTCGATACCTGCTTTGAGCGGCAATTTATCCAGGGCATTGTTCTAGCAGAAGGTAAGTAAAATACTTCACACTAAAGACAGAAGAATCACTCCTGTGTTTCACTAGCACAGTAATGAAAGTCAGAGAAAAGAAGTGGTTTATCTCTAAATATCAATCTGAACACAGTCCTGTCCTAGAAGAGGACTCCATCAGACCTCAGATGCCTGTCTCCATAACTGTGCTATAAACATCTCTGAACAGTTGGCCAGATACCTAACCTTGCTGCCTACACACTTGTCTGCTTGACCTAATCATCCCCTCCATTCCTGTTTTGGGGCACACAGAGGATCAGATTCATCTGAGCAGCAAATCTGCTGTTCCGGACCTGTAATTAAACTGATCCAGAAAACGGAGGCTGCTTAGCAGGAGAAAGAAGAAAAGGAAACAAAAGTCTTAATGTCTAAAATTGATACCATGAGCTCAAACTTAGGCACTGCAGGGCTTGCTGTCAGATGTCTGGAGCTGAAAATGGAGTCCAGGAGCCTGTGCTACAGCTTCGTATTGAATGCACGTAGGTAGATGGGCATCTCAGCTGGACAACCAAAGGCTCTGTGCACAGTGTAGAGAGTCACTCGGCGCGAGTCAGCAGAAAAAAATGAAGGCAGACATGCCTGTGAAAAGCTGCTCCTCACAGCACCACGGTGCCACCTTCCAGACAGGACCCAGCTGCTCCCAAGGACAGAAGCTGGCACTCAGTGGAGGACTCACAACTGCCCTGAACAAAAGGATAGCAGTGGATTCAATTTCCACTGCAATTTGTGGAATTCACAATAATTAGGCACTGGGTTACTGAAGAGGAAAAAAGATTTTGAAGCTGGGAGCAATATCCAAGTTTCTATGACTCCAACTGAGTGCCCTGAGGGAGTCATCAGGCAACAGAATTACACTTCTCCTTATGGTTCCTTGCTCCTCACTGGACCAGTGAATACTGAATACTTTCTTCCACAGCAGTGCAATCCTACCAGGAGGAAAGGAAAGTATCTTGCTCTTCCACCAGAAAGTAACAAAGGCATCAGTTTTTCCTTCAGCCAAGTTTTAAAACAAATGCGTATGCCATCGTCAGCCTTTGGGAAGAAGGGATGTGGGAAGAAGAGAGGATTTCATACTGGATCACAAACCAAATGATACCGGGCACCAAAAGTCTGGAGGTAACACACCACTCACTCTCTCCATTTCCTACAAGCTGTTATTTTGCTGGCCTGCTTGCATAACAGTTTTCTAGTTCTTCATCCTGACATGATTCTTTCTCCCTTGACTTTGTACAAACTTCAGAGGCACCTGACACAAGCCTCGGGACTCTGTGTTGCATGCCAAGTACCTAAAGGCCAGTTCATCATCTGACTCACCAGCACTGGTGTCCTCCACTGAATTCAGCCAAAGGAAGCAGCAGTTTAAGGCCATCAAATAGAAAGCTGGACCTGAGAAGAAAAGGAAAAGTTTAGCTGCGTGGATAAATGTTGATATGCCATGGGGTGTTTTGGTAAGGTGCAGCTGCAGTGACTGGTGTTCTTGAGGAGCTGGCAAAAGCTGCAGCTCTGTAAAGTGAACTTGATTTGACTTGTTCCCTACAGCTCCCCAAACTGAGTCATACCATTCAGCATGTCCACCTTTGATAAAAAACCAGTTCATTCCATCACCTCCAGATCAACTGTGAAAGTAAATGGATCTGGCACATATTTTTAACTTGCAATGATTGTCTTTGCCAACTTTTCCTAATTAGTGCAGATTCCCTCTATGACCTATTTTCCAGAACTGAGAAGTGCAAGCAGGACTGGCTGATAAGAGCCTGCGCTTTTACTTTTACAAAATAACAAAAAGCTCATCTGTAGCTTCAAATTTCCCTTTAGCTGCTGCAAAAGGTTATAGATACAAAACAGGCCATGTATTTTCAAGATTAAACTTTGAAAATCCTTCAAGTCCTCAGCACTGCAGACGTCTTTAATCAGAGAATCTCTTCTCTGCTTCATCTCCACATTACTCTGTATCTACATAAAGCACATGTGACTCCCCCACCTCACTTCCTCACCAGATTGTAGACTAAAACTTACTCTCATTTTCTTTCTCTTGTGGTCCTGTCTGCTCGTTCTTCGGTGAATCTTGTTACCTTACCTGCAGAGTCACACAGGTTGATGGGTGGAGCACAGACTGCTTCCCTGGACATCATTGCCCGTAGTCTGGTAGGCAGGACACTTTCTTGAGCAGTAAGAGACATGGATGTGAATTCCTCTGGCTATGGTAGGTGGGCTTTCTAAGGGAGTATTCTAACCCAGTGGAAAAGATCGGACTATGCTCTGTTCTTTAAAAGAATAACTGCAAGTATCAGGAGCTGTATGCCCCATATGACCAAGACACCCACTCCCACAGTGGAGAGCTGAGGAAGGATTCCTGGCTCTTCCCCATGCCCATGTCTCCTGGGCCACAGAAGGCTGGTCCCACAAAGCACACAGGATTTTCGGTGCAGTCACTTCTCCCTGCACACTATAAAAGAGAAGTGACCAGCTAAGACTGCATTTGGCATGAGGCACTGCAGCGCTTGCTTTGTAGGGACTAAAATCTTACACTGAGCCAATGTGATGTATCCTAAGGACACTGATAACCCTGCGTCAGTCCTTCACAGTTCTTTTATGAAAAGAGACATAAAGTTATCCCAGTCTAAAAACTTCAAACCAAAGCAAGAAACCCTCCAACAAAAACAATTCTTGTTCCAGATGGTGTGGAGGGGACCCCTCCGCTGAGTCCAAAAGTAACCCTTTAACAGATCGGCGCAGGGAATCAGGCAGTCGACTCAATATGAGTGATAAAGCAACCTTCTACTTTATTGCTCCAAGCCATCACTTATATACACAATCAGTTAACGATGCCTACTAGTCATTATCTTATTGGCCAAGCTCTAAAGGTAACATTAACATACTCCTCCTACTTGCGGTTACAGCTTCTATGTTACTTCTTCTTACACCCGGATCTCAGCTCCTCTTGAGTTGTTTATCTCCTTCTCAAGGACGGACTGTCCTTGCCGACTTGCCAAGTTATGCTGCCTTGACAAGTTCTATCCCTGGCCTACACGGCCGTATAATCTTCTGACCCTGCCTTGCACAGCTTCTCTAAAGACCCGTGTCCTTGCTCCCTGAGCCAATTTCCAAAAAGATGGTTCTATCCTGATTGCTCAGATGGCTTGCATCAGCTGTGGTCTCCCAGCTTACCGAGACTGCTTGGGTGCTGTCCATAAGGCTCTCAATTTAAAAATTGGCACCCCACTCTGTTCCACAGACTGAACTTGCCAACTTCTGAGTCATGTCCTATTGCCATACATTTGAGTTTTGAGATTAGGTTGGGTTTTTTCTCTGTAGGTACTTTCAAATTAGATGAGAAGTTTTGAGGGATGGGAGAGACATATATTAATTGGGGTTTCTGATTGGATTCCCTTCACTATATGCCTCACAGAATCACAGGATGGTTGAGGTTGGAAAGGACATCTGGAGGTCATCTGGTCCAACCCCTCTGCTTAATCAGGGCCACCTAGAGCTGCTTCCCCAGGACTGTTTCCAGATACCTTTTGAATGTCTTTGGGGAAGAGAGTGCAATCTCTCCAGGCAACCTGTTCCAGTGTTCAGTTTAATAACTTGATAAATTGATCTTCATAGTAAGTTTGACACATTTCTTGTGTTTTAAAAACTAGGTGGGGGAAGTGAGGGAAAAAATCTAACATGAAATTAGTGTTCAAAATTCTGAGTCTGAAGCCATAGTACCCCAGAAAATCTGGCCTTTGTCATCATGTAACGACAGAGTGAAAAGGCTGTACAAAGCTGAGTATGATATGAGGCAGTACTATTAATGCCATCTTCTCTTAGATGATCTCCCACAGCTATTTTCTTAGGAGGAATGATCCAGCACTGAGTTGTTTATTGAAGGTTTCTTAATAGGCAATTATGTGTAAAGACATCAATATAACACAATCTCAATAGAGCCTTGGGCCCATATCCAAAAAAACGAATCAACAACAAAAAAAATGATTTGGTTTCAATAACTCATAGAAATAAGGTAGAACTGAAATCCTAGGTGCAAGATTTCAGTTCAAAGAACTGTGCAGCAGCCCAGTACTAATGCTGGAGGCACCTTACCTCATTAAATACTTGCCCATGTAGCTTGTGTAGCTGAATTTCCACGTGCACCTGGGATTTCTTACCTATGAGCAACTAAGCATCTCCTTTTACCTGGCACTGATAGGAATCCAGGGAGAAGAGAAGGGAATTCTTAAGTCCCTTAAGAGGTCCAGCCCAAGAGGTGGTATTAGAGTTTAGTTAAGGCTCTCAAACCGGCAGGAGTCCACAAAACAGAGAAGAGGTGAAACCATGACAGCCTTTCTGTTGCTCACCTTTTCACCTTCTGGTTAGAGTATTGACTCTGAAAATAGGAGAGCTACTCCTAATTCTCTCCATTAAAGTAGGAAGGTAGGATTGAGCAGACAGGCGACTCCCACACCGCAGAGTGTCCTGGCAAGTGTGCTGTAGAGAATTGTCACAAAGGGTCTCCCTTTCCTGCTGAAGCCAGGCCTGCCAAGATTCATGAGATTTGCAGTTTCTTCTCTATGTATGATCTTCACAAGAGGCTGGTGCACTGAAGACATGAATTAGAGTGTGCATCAGAGCTGTGATTTTTATGTGGTTTATTAATGTGTTCCACTCTCAGTCTTTTAAAGATACAGTGCAATTGCTACAGTTTACAGAAACCTGGGGATACAGTATGTATTTGATCTAATTTTTCAGATGTACTTAGCTTAGTGAAATTCAGATGAGGCGTTTTGTAAAGTACTGATATGGGACAAGGCTGTCCACATATTAGTGGCTTTCCTTTCACAGGGTAGATGTTCAAGCCAAAGTAGAGCAAATAGTTCCAATTTCTTGTCTCTGTGAGTACTGAGATGCAAGCACAAACTGATAGTCAAAAAAGGAGCAACATCCCTTGACTATGTGAAGGATGTTTTATAAACTCTATAAATCCTGAAATAACCAAGGAAAAGAGCTTATGTATAATTAACCTTGAACTACAATACTGCAATGTGTGCTTACGAACAACAGCAGAAACACAGAGTGCTTGATAAAGACAAGGCATACCAGCGGTAGGGAAAGGAGCTTTGTTTTCTAATATATGTCTTTTTTAAAGCAATCAGGCAGAGTCAGTGTTGTCAATTCTGTGATCATACAATATCACAGGGACAAAATTAAAAACAGTTAGTTTGCAGAACTGGGAGACACGCTGTTGCCAGGCAACACCTTGTGTACCTTGAGAACACACAACAATGCACATGATTTATGTAGCGCTGTTGTTGTGTCTCTAGATGCTGATACCATTGTATCTAACATAGATTCCTATAGGCTGAGCCACCTCCTAGCTATACCTATCATGCTGAGTCTATTCTTTGGTTTGCCAGCACCATCCATCAGCTCAAGCTCATTTTTAAACCTATAGCTTGAATCGCTATTTAATATACTGAGTGATACAAGCAGAAATTGGTTGGAAAGGAGCAGTAAAGGAGCTGCATTGAACTCCACTAATCAATTTCCTTTTCATATCAAATTATCAATCCAATAATATTAAATTATCAAACTAATAAATATTAAGATATATAGTGGGGTTTACTGTATTTGGGAAAATTTAAGATCATCTCCCCAGAAGCTGCAAAATTTTCTAGGATATGAAAGTCAGAGAAAATATTACATCCAGAATTAGAAACATTGGAGATCTCCAAAAAAAACCTAGTCTGTGTTTTCAGGTTCTTGGAAATAATCCATTCCCATTCTGGATCTGTTACTTAGTCTGGGCGAGACTTTGTCGTTCACATGGATGTGCCTTCATCCACTGTCACACTTAAAAGCCCGTAAAAGGAGGCATCATATCCTGCAGAGGTTCAAAAATAATGGTAATTGATGTTATGAAAGCAAGCCTACACAAATTCACATTTGTTCAAATGAATGACATTTATTTTGTGTTGTATTTTTTGCAGTTATTTGATTTAATGCTACTGGCGGGATGTCAATTCAGGAAACCTTCCTTACCCTAGTACACCTCAGGCGTTGTAGTTCCATAAGCCGTGCCAACCTACTCAACACGAGCAAATACATTCACATGGTAGTCAACAGGAAATTACTGGTTTGAGTCTACATAAAAACCTTCTGGTCCCTGTAGGTTAATTTTACCAGATTTTATACAAATCTTTGGTTCAAATATTATTATATTGCGAGAAGATACAGGAAAATCAGCAACTGTATTCGGGGGGGCGAGGCGGGGGAAGTTCTTTGAATATTTTCTCTTTGAAGTTTGGAAGCTTTGGGTTCGTGTCTCAGAAACCTCCTCCTGGCAGCCATCTGCTGCAGCATCTTCCCACTGGAGGGAGCTGTGACATTTGAAATACATCAACAGCCTCGGCTGGAAACTGCCCTGGAGACTCCCACGAAGGATTTTCTGCACATCTTTTGTCTTCTGCACTTTTGAAAACTATGGATCACCTTAAACAGATATTGTCACTTACATTAAGTCTTTGGTCAAAATACATTGTTGACGCTGTTGGTGTTAGCACAAAGCTTTCAGTTATGTGCCTGTGTAAGAGAGAGACAGCTCTGTAAAAACACCTTATCTGCTTGGAGACAGTTATTTGTGTGCAGTTTACAATATTGCACACCCAATTACTGTGCCATTGGGCTGCTGAACAGAAATAACAGAAGGGTGCTAACACTAAGGAAAGTGCAAACAAATGCCAAAAAAATGAAAGGAAAAATTGCTCTTGAAGTCCTTAGTGATTTTCTTCCTTGTGGGACACGTCTTCTTGGACAGCAGAACAAAAGCTTAAAAGATTGACTTTGAAGTCACAGTTGTGAGGGTAAGATCATTATATTTTATCTTTGAACTACTGTGTCTCCTGTTGATGAGAGCCAGCAGTGTGCAGCTGAAACTGAGGGTATGACAGAAAGTCAGGTCCAGTAAAGGCCATTGGTACACACGGCATCTCCTGCCTCCTGGCCCCCAGCAAGTCCATGCCTCTGCAACAGGAGCTTGGGCATTGCCTGAGAAATCATAGGCACCTCAAAATTCACCTCAACCTCGCGTGCTACTTGAAGAGATTCTCACAGCTGGGCGGTATGAAAAGCCAAGGACAGAGACAGGTCTTAAGTCTCCCTCCTGCCCCGGGGCTAAGTATTTAATACAGAGTTTTAAGAGAGAGACTGCAGCAAGGACCACCTTCCCTTTAGAGAGTCCAACGAGTATCAAGTCTTTAAAATAACAACGTTTGGGTTAACCCTTGTCTTTTAAAACTCAGTGGCAGGAGAAGGACATTGTGATGCCAAGGGAGCAGAAGCTCAAGAAGTGGAATGTCTGGGTTCGGTTCTTTCTGTACCTTGAAACCATTCCATCTGCCACCACCCAGCTCACCCTGGAGGGCTCTCGGCCCGTGATAGCAGCTGGGATTTTGTATGATGTTAAACTGACATCAAGCAAAATGTAAAATACCAGGTGTCTCCAGCCCCAGCTTGGTGCACATACCCCCTTTTACGTCTATTTGCCCAGGTGCCATCACCTTTAGACATTAGACAGCCCCCCTGCATAATTCTGGTTTGTCTTTTTGCAACAGTAAAGGCAAAAGTAGCTGAGGGAAGTAAAGAACTGGGGGAAACAGCACGTTGTTGTTGTCAGTAATCAAAAGGGGAAATGCTACAGAAATAGCCTTCTTTTTCCACTCTTGTTTCTCTCCACATATGTCTTGCTCTCTAGCAAGGACTCAGCCAGAGGGTGTGCCAAGGGACTGAATCAGAGAAATGGCAACATGCTGGGTAGACTGTTAATAGCAAGGCACTTTTTTAGCCTGGTAGGCTGCAGCTGTTCCCACCCCTCTATCCCACACTAATGAACAAGCAGAGTAGCCAGATGTTTCTACGAAAATGAACAAGGATGACATTTGAAGTGTCATTGCTGGACTTCAAAATTAATGCCCTTTTGAGATAAATGAGGGCAGTCTGAAACCTTTAAACTACTGGCACGGATTGAAGCAGCCCAGAAAGCTGAGATTCTGCAAAATCAAGATGGTGCATAAAGGCCATATAAGGATAGCAAGACCCAGAGTTGCGTTCCCCTATCTAAGTTCCCAGGGTACAATCCAGCAGCCTTATTCATATAAGTATTCTAGTTAAAGTCAGATAACTGCAGCATGATGAAGTACATAGGACAGATTTTTAAAAATACAATGTTGTTAATTCTCTGATGCTGTGTCAAGCACAGTTTCTTCTCCTTTAAAACTTACCCCAACTTTTAACACTCTCCATTCAAAAGCATTAGCAAGAGAAGGTCCGGAGTAATGAAGTAGCAGTAGTGTTTCATTTTAAGCTGAGAACTGATGGAACAAACATAAACAATGTAAACAGAAAATTTACAACCAAAAACTAATTATCAGAGTTGCAATCATCTGCTCATCAAAGACTTGAATTACCACTAACGTGGCCCCTTAGGCTCACTTGGAAGAGTTCTCTCAAATACGCTGGCGTGTTCTCTCAACAGCCTTGGAAAGAAAAGCTGAACTAGAAAACATCCTAGTGCTTCTCTGGACAATATAGCTGTTAAATTTAAAGACTAAAGATCCAGAATAATGCTAGCCCATGTAAGCTGGTAAGAGTAAGGCACATGCAGTTGCCTAAATTTAGGTGAAGCTTACGAATTGGACATTCAGCTCATTATGTTGAGAAGTGGAATACTAGAGTCTCAAAGGTTACCAACAGGACAAAAGTAGCCCCACAGAGAACACAAACCCTGCAGTGAGAATGCAATTACTGCTGTATTTCTTCTCCTTCAAAATGGCAAGTCTGCCCCAGTCTCTTCTCATTAAGTGAGAAAGTTATTACTCGAAATTCATTCCTCCTTGTAATTACTAATTGGGAAGCGAACAGCAATACCATATAAAAAAAAGGATAATATTCTTAACAACAGTAAAAGGCATAAAGTAGCTCATCACTTTCTACATATTAGTTATGTCATTAGCCCTATTAGCTCTGCTCAAAATGAACGCGTTAACAAGGGAACGTTAAACTGCACTTCATGACTGTAAAGCTAAAGGACTAAATGTTGACATACCAATCACTGCTTTAAGTCTCATTAATTTCTTCAAACAAAATAGAAACAAAACTAATGTGAGCAGGTTTGGGTCTGGTGCTTTTCTTTTTGCTTTAGAAGGAACACCATCCTTGTTCATCTCCCAGACTGCATCAGCCCTCCAGGACTGAAACTTTACCTTATCGAGAGAGAAGGATCTCTTTCATTTGAAGTCAGTGATTTCACCTGCAAGGTTTTTTTCTGTGATGTGAACAATTCCCCATTGGATTTATATGTATTTCATGCTGACAGCGTTATCGCATGCATTTGAACATGGCAATTTGGCTGTACAGACACACACACACACAAAGCTATAGAAAGCTTAGGCTCACAGAGAAACTCGGGTGACAGAAACATCTTTCTCAAATTACTGAAGCTTGGGCAGCTCATGATCCTAATTCCATTGCTGTGAAGATCCAGATGAATACTTTAGAACTACTCACTATCAGGTCAACCAGGGTGAAGTCACAGCTCTTCTGCAGTCACAGCTCTTCTGACAAACTCTATAAGCCCAGATCTCACCTCCATGTCTTGGGAGTTCATAAGCACAGAACAGTATTAAGTGCTGCACTGACTGGGGGCAGGGCAAAGAAAAAAAGCCTCCCTGGTGTTATATCTTAGATAAGCAACCGTATTTACTAAAATAACTTCTTTCCCAAGAAAATAGATTTGATTCAATAGAAATGTGCATCTTATCAGTGACAAACATTTAAACAAGCTCTTTGAGTAGTGGCTCTTTCTGATTTTTCAATAACAATTGAATCTTTCGTTGTTTCAATTAAAGCTTGGTCTTTCACTCAGAGACTTACTGTCCAACTGTAAAATGACTGATTGACTGCAATTATAAAGTAAAGATTAATTATTTCTGTCTTCTTCTCAGCCTAAAGAAAATCAGTGTAGGGGTTTGTTGTTTAAAGAAGGTTGATGTGTTTCATTATGTGATCACAGAGAACAGCTCAGTGATATTCCAGCAATCAGTTATATGGTCTATTTTTATTGGCAGCACAAGAAAGCAAACACTGTACAGCTCATCAGGCTGTGTAAATGAAATGAAATAATGAAGTTTTCAAGCAAGCACAATCCTGCCTTCCCACGTTATTCCTTTTTTTGCACTGAGTGTATGAAGCATTGCAGGAAATGCTCTCTGTATAAATACATCTCTGTTTTATCATACATAATTCAGGACTTGCAATTCCCTGATGGAGTAGATTACCTAACTCCATACTCTGAGGTACAGTCCACAAACCCTGCACCAGTATTGTAGCGCTGCAGTATCCTACTACACTGCATTATTGATACAGCTCTGCCTCTTGCAACAACATATGTGCTCTCAATCAGCTTTATCCTAATACTTTTTAATGTCTATATCATCCTCCCTGCCAAGACTTGGATATTCTCTACGTGCAATAATTTAGAGTTCACCAAACAATACTATGGATAGACAAGAATTTTCAAGCATCATCCACAGGCGCACAGGGGTTCATACAATGCGACTGCTCCACAGCTCTAGCACTTGCTACTCTTGAAATTAATGGGAAGTCTGTGGGGACCTCTTTGGGAACAGGTCTCAAATGACAGAGATTTCTGTACTAATCTTCTGTGTCCTGTAAGTCACCTCAAACCTGGCATTGCAGAGCCCAGGCAGAGTCTGTTCCTGTGCACTTGCCATCCTTGCAATGGGATTGCAGCTGTGTAAATCAGCGTGGAATTGAGTCCGGAGACTTGAGCTGCCATGAACATCTTAAAAGATTACACCCATGTAATAACACACAATCCTTTGCCAATCCCTAAAAGAAGGGCGGGAAGAGGGGGGAGGGGAAGGGGGAAGGCAGAAATCAGATTTCTCAGCCAGCTCAATCCTGGTTGTCCTGGAGGCCAGGTCTAACTCAGGAACTCAGAATCTGTGCAGCTCTGAGTCTTGCATGTTCAAGCCTGCTGGGACGCATGTCCATCTTCGGTCAGAGGTCTTGCCACAGACACACAGCCCTGAGCCAAGCAGTTGAATGCAGGGAGATTCATCTCCAGAGCTAGAAGATGGCTTCTGCATCTTCATGGAAAATTGCCTTTACAGAGAAACGGAAATGTTCCCTCTGCAGCCTCCAGTTTGGGTCTGTGGAGCCAGGCCTATCCTTTGGCTGCAGCATCTAGCACACAGTCAAGGGGTGGTGTAGGCATGGATGTCCAGCCTCTCTTCAGCACCCTTCTTCTGGAGAGAAAGATCTGGGCAGTATTTCCCAGTGTAGGCTCAGTGGAAAGAGGAGGCTGTGTCCTTCAGCCCCCAGGAGAGAAGGAGATAGATACATCATGCCTTACACCTCCAACCACATCTTGGTCATGGTTCGCAGGTCCTCAACAAGGGAGATGGACTGGCCTGGTCTTCAGGTGCCAGCCTTCATAGCTTCACCCAGGGTACGAGGTGACTTGACCACCATTCTCTGTCCTCACCAGCTGTGAAAATAGTGTGCCCTGCAAGATCAGGCACAACTCACAGCTAATCTTCAGCTAGTGCCCCATGTCCCCCAGAATGCAGCCCGCTGTCTTGTAAATCAGCCTATGCCCACCCTAACAGACGGACTGGAACAGCCAGGAGGCAAGACTGAAATGAAAATCAGAATTGGGTGGGATTATCAAGATGACTGCTCTTTTGAGGCAGGGCTTCTTATTCAAAGGATGTAATTCAACCATCCAGCTTGGAGTTGAATTGGCTTCAGACAATAACCTCGGGAACTAAGATTGCTTTAGGTGATCTGAAGAGATTGTGCTGGGAAGGCAAGAGGAAGAGACATAATAATATTATACAGATCAACACATGAAGAGGGAAAAGAGAACAGCAATCCTGTTAGCTCCTCTACCAGATTACGTAATGAAAGTGAAAGATGAACTGCAAAGGACAGATAAACACCTAATGCTGAAATGCAGAGGTGTGGAAGTAAGTGACTGCAGTGCTAAGGGAACACATTTATAAGAATTAAATATAAACACAAGCAAGAATCTCAGCATGAGTACAGTAATTGTGCCATTTCCCTCCACAGGCCAGGTCCCCATAGCACTAGAGCTCAAATCCAGGCAGAGAAGGAGGCTGTCCCCATCACGTTGGAGGCACCCAGGAGCATGGGTACGCCTGGGCCATCTCTCCCTCTTGATGACTTGCCCCACACTGCCAACTCCAGCTCTTCTTGACCTTCTGGAGCACCTTCTTCCCCTTCTCACAACCCTGGCTTCATGGGGGCAGCTGTGCACTGTTGCGTGCTGGGCTGGAGCCCATCCTGATGCAGACATTGAACGTGACCATCTGACAGGGACAGCACTTCAAGGGAGCAGCATTTTGGAAGTCCTCCCACCCTGTTTTCCTTGTTTTCCCCATAAGCTGCCAAGTGTCTCACACAGGGTGCTGACAGTCCTGCCCTCGAGAGCAAGGCCACATCCAACCCGGCCTTGAGCACTTCCAGGGAGGGGGCATCCACAGCTTCCCTGGGCAACCTGTGCCAGGGCCTCAGCCCCTCAGGACAGATCTCTCCTCCGCCCTCTCCCCTCCCCGCGCGGATCGCCGGTGGCGGCTCCGCGGGCCTTTAACCTTCCCCGCTGGACCAAGGGCTTTCTGCCACCACCCCGCCGCCTCACACCCCTGCCCCCTGAGGGCACCCGCCCACCACACGCCCGCTGCGGGGCGGGGACGGCGGCGCCTTCCCTCCCGCCTCCCGGTGGGCGGTGGCGGCGGCGCTCCCGCCCCGACTGCCGGCGGGGGATGGGGGGGGCGGCAGGGAAGGCAGGAAGGGAGGAGAGAGCGGCGGGAGGGCGGAGAGAACTTTATTCTCGGAGACACCTCTCCAGGGCGCGGCGGGGGTGTCGCCCCGGGTTGCGGGGCTGGGAGCAGAGGCTCCGCGCTGCTGCTGCGGGGCTGGGACGGGCTCCTCCAGGCTGAGGCTTGGGCTGCGGAGCTGGGAGGGGAGGCTCCGCGCTGCTGGGGCTGCGGGGCTGGGACGGGCGGCGCTGCTGGAGTCTGCGGGACTGGGACGGACTCCACGCTGCTGGAGCTGCGGGACTGGGACGGGCGCTGCCTCCCAGCGTTGCTCACGGCGGGGCTCCCAGTCCCCACCCAGGCAGGAATAACCAGTGCCTGTGGCGTGCAGCTCGAGCGCCCGCCTACCGCTCTCTCCCTCCTTGCCTTCCCCTTTTCTCGGGTGCGCGAGGAGGACAGATAACAATGGTGGGGCGCAGCCGCCGGGAAGCTTAGTGGGAGCGGGTGCCCCGCGGCAGCTCCGCCGCCGCCCCGCCCCGCGCCGCGCCCCGCGCTGCTGCTGCTGCTGCTGCCGGCGGCGGAGCCGGGAGGCGATGGTGCCCGCGCCGGGGCTACTCTGATCGCCGCCTTCCCGGCTGACAGGGCTTGGGCGCCTCTCCAAGAAAAGGGGAGAGAAAAAAAAAAAATATATAATTAATAATAATAATTAAAAACAAGGAGAAGAAAGAGGGGAGAAGCCGAAAGAAGCAAGTGGATAATGTCAACCCCCAGCAGATTCAAAAAGGACAAAGAGATCATAGCGGAGTATGAAAGTCAAGTGAAAGGTAAGCGCGGGGCGCCCCCCGGGATGAGCCCCTTCCCCTGGGACGTGTCTGGCCGGGCGGGCGGTCCCTGGTGCCCCAACTTCGGGGCGGAGGGGAGAAGATGGGAGCGGGCAGCGGGCGGTGGCCGGTGCCCCCCGCCCTGTATCCCAGCCCCCTTTCCCCCGTGCTCCGAGCAGCCCCAGTGTGTGCGAGGGGCCAGCGGGGGCAGCGGCCCTTCCTCCACCGGGATAGGCTTAAAAAAAAAAAAAAAAAAGGCTTGGCAGTTAAACTGAGGCGAGGGATCGTGTTAAGCCATGCCCCTTTCTTAAGACACATGGCCGGTGTCCCCCGCCCTCCCCTCGGGGTTGTAGTTCTTCTGTTGGGCTGTGGACGATGGCTGATCAGGAATTATCCTCCAGTGATGAATGAGCCCTTTCAGCCACCCTAGGAAGGGTTTCAGCCTCGCGTCGCCCGGCTGTATCGCATCCAACTGTTGTGCCAAGGGCAGCGCCGGCAGACCTGGGCTTGAGCTACCAGAGCCTCCAGGTTCCTTTTCTCACAGAGCGTTTTCCCCTTTGCCAGTGTTCTGGGTGGAACAGAGGATGGGAAAGTAGCGGCATGAGCGGAGGGGTGTGGGTCTCTTGGTGCACATCCTTTTCTTCAGGATGCTGTCGGGCAATATTTTGCATAATATACAAATTGCAGTAAATCCAAGCTTCGAGGGTGGATGCAGACCTGAAATGGGTGCGTTTAAAAAGCTGTGCGACACTTCGAACTCTTGTTTATTAAAAAGATGTAGATGTGGGGTTTATGTACCTGGGGTGGACCCTCCTTGACGCTGCCTGTGGTCTGTGATATGTGGAGACAGAGCGTGTCCCCATGCAGGTGTCTGAAACAGGGTGGGAGGAACCACTCCTCAGCTGTTCAAAGATTAGTTAACTTTCGGTAATTGCAAGATCAAATTTTCAAAACAATTCTTGGGGTTTCATTGTTCTTTCTTCTCTTAAAAGGAAAAAGGTGTTTTGGGGAGATTTTTTCTTCCTAAGTGTAACTTTTTGAGAAAAATACCCATCACCAATGAAAGTTTTTTTGGGTCCAGGAAGGGACTTAAGCTTAAAATGAGAGACTACCCAGCTAGGTGAGCAGTGGGCATTGAGGGGTCTTCTCTGAGCAGGCAGGTAGGCCTTCAAGTGTCTGACGAGGGCAAGGCAGTGACGGCTCTCGCGTAACTGATGGGTTCACTGCCATTGAGCCCTTGGAGGATCAGTGCTTCTGCCTCTCTGTGGAAATGGTGGAGATTTGTCTTGATCACTGAGCAGAAAAAATGTTTAAGGTCTTAAGCTCCTTGCAGGGTGTGCAGGCAGTTCTTTGCCTCCTCCAAACGTGATTGTTGTGGTTTCAGCCTTTATTAACTGCAGCCAGTTGCTGTATTAGCTGTCCTTTTCTTTTGAATAATGAAGAAGAAACACTGTGCCCTTCAGCAATGTATATCGGATAATTTCATAAGCAATAAGGATTAAGGTAGCAAGCACCTCTAATAACCTGACTCCTTGGTATCGTGGTCCCCCATCATAATTGCAGAGGGAGGTGGCATTTGTAAACACAGCTTAGTAGGAATTTTGACTTGCTTTTGCTCCTTTGTGATGGATGGTCTGTGGTGTGTCTGGTTCCGACTGCCTTGCTTGAATTGTTAATTAGCAGCTGTTTGAAAAAGTATACTGGGTTAGAAATTGTAGCCTGAGCTGCTTTTTCTTTAAACCACCATCACTACAACTGTGATTCAGGTGGTGAGAACTGTCTGTATTAAAAGACAGAATTCTTAGTGATGCTGTAACAAAGTAATGGTACCACTGTGTTATACCTTGAAAGTCGTGCTTCTGTTGGGAGGTCAAGGGCTAAGAAACTAGTCCTAATTAGCCATCAAAGCAACTTTAAGTGAATATAACTGCAGGAAATGCAAGTCCCTGTGTATTACCTGGAATTTTATTCATTAGGATAGGAGAAAGGGTGTGGCCAAAAGGCTTTTGCTGCTTATGATTTCTGATGTTTGCAGTGACTAGCTAATTTCTCACTGCTGACACATTGAGTTGCCCAAAGGATGTGTACAGTGGTAGTAAACTGGCCATTTGATGTCCTCTGGACAGACGGATGCAAAGGAGTGTAATGCCGCATATATCCCTTACGTTGTTTTGAGATCACATTGAGCTCAACAGTGTTAGTGATTCAGAAACCATACCACAGATGTGTGCCTTTGTAAATCCTGTCATAAGATGTCTGAATATTGATACTGAAGAAAGAGGTGTCTGTAATGTACATGGCCAGTAGAGTATGTATATGGTGCCATATTTGGAAATGAGAATTTAAGAGTGCCATTCCTCACATAGCTTTTCTGCTCTTAACTGCTCAAATAGGAGGCAGCAACAGATGTTAATTGTTTGCCTGGTTCCTGGATGGTGTAGACTGACATCTTCTGCTTGGACTTTGGGCAATATCAGTAGTTTGGCTGTTGCTTTCGTGGGGGTCATACAGGAAAATTGCACGTGTTTGTCAAGCTGAAGTGGACAAAGTACTTCTGACTTGTTGGGCAGAACATCTTATTGCATGTTTCTTTTTGCAATGTCCCAGATCTTCAGGCTAACTTTTGTCAAGAGCTATCCCAACTGTAGCAGTAAGGGAGTTGTGTTTATTGCCCTGCACATCATATAGAAAGCAGAATGATATTTCTTAAGGGTGTCTCTTAGATCTGTCTAGATGAATACCTATGCTGGTTGGTTGGGGGATGTAAGGATATTAAGATGAGATAGGTACCTTAATGTGTAGATATAAAGACATGTGGGAAATATTGCTTGGTTCAAGAACTCTTACTCATTGGAAGTGAGCTCTTGGTACATTTTAGTTCTAGTATGACTTTGTTACTTAATAATTTTGCTGAAGCAAGTACTTTTTAGCAATGTTTCACTTTCTAATTCAAAAGATTCAGGAAAGGCATCAAGAGCTTGTTTATTCAAGAACATTTCGACAGTTCCGAGGAGCAATTCATATTACTGTTAAAATGTCTTGCGCAATGTACTTTGTAGATTTTCTGCAGACTGTATTGGATTACTGAGTAAGATCACTTCTTAAAATTTCCCTGATCATCCCATACGATAAATCATATGTGTTTTTTCTGAAGAATGTGATCATTTTGTAGGCCTTTTGAAGTCTTTAGAGTTAGATTTCCTGCTAACATTGCAGCTGGGTTGTGGGATATGGCTGGAGCTAGAAAGTGGAGTTAATCCTGTGTAAATGAGCAAGAGAGTGGTGGTATCATTAGGGGTTGAGTATTAACTTGACCCTACTTAAAATTATACACAACATTCCTTAACTCAAAGCTCAATTGATTATAGTAGCCTATTATTATCGTGCCTTTTGTATTCTGAGGACCAGCGACTACTTCTTACTGCTGATAATGTGAAACAGTGTCTGATAAAGTTACTGAGCAATCCAAGTAGTGAAGAAATACTAAAGCATCCTCTGATATCTGTGTGTGTATCTTGGGCATGGTGAAGGGTGAGATAGTGAAGTCTTGAATACTGGGCTCACTTAAGAAATTTATGCCTCTGAAGAAACCTGTAGTAGTAGCAGAGGACTGGAGATGCTACTCAGTAGCTTTCAGATGATTCAATTGTTACACTGGCATATTTACCTTCTTAAGACTTGAAACTGGCCTTCCATGCACAAGAGAAATGTGCATTGCATACGTAAGACTTGTGATGACTGATCATCTGGGCCTGCCTGTTCAGTGAGATACTCGGTGTAGTTTGAACTGTTGAGGATCTTTGGAGTTCAACAGTCTCTTGGCCTTCCTATGTAACTGCATCTTCAACTGAAAAGTACTGAGGAAAAAGCTACTTAAATGCTTCCTTTTTCCACCTTCATTTTCCAATTGGAAGTGACTGAGTGGAAATCCGAAAGCAACTTTGTAAAGGGAGTCACTTCCCAAAGATCAATATTTGCATGGTTTTCTTTAGAACAAAATTCTTACACCTTCTAGCAGAAGTGATTTGTTAGCAGTCTATTACATTGCCTAATTAATTTTTATGGAAGATGAAAATTCTAATTTGTGAACTTGCTCCAGGTTGAAACGATCTAGAATTAAAACAACAACAATAGAAGCCTCTCAGAGTTCTGAAATACAAATTGTGTTGATGTTCTAGTAAAGTTTTCTGTTAACTATTTTGGAAAAAATCTTCATAGTGAAAAATTTAGTGCCTTGGATAATGCTAGAATTCTCAAATTCTATTTCAAAATATTTTGGTGAGTAGATGCCAGTTTCCAAAGTTCAAGTTTATCAGATGTGGTTCAGTAGAAATTTTTCTGATTAAAGAACTTGACCACAGTGAGTGTTGTCTTGTACAGAAAGGATATTGTTCTTTGTCCTGCTTTCAGTTGGAGTTACTTGTTGTTTGAGAGACAGGCTAATGAAGGTTAGTTCCTTACCTTTTTCCCCTCACTACTTTCTTCTTGTTCTGTAATCGTTCCCTTCAGAGTACAGACTTTAATAGTCCATGTAAAAGCTAGTGAGTCTGTAGTTAACTATGCAGCTGGAAGAGGTATCTGCAACTTTAGATAGTTCAGTCATGAATGGAACAATTTTTTCCTGATTTGAGACACAGTGCAGCTGCTGTACCCCAGCAATGCTGCCAAACTACATTTATTGTTTTACTTGAATTTAAAGGTGAATAAAGTCCTAATTGCTATAGCACACATGAAAGGGCAAGCAATAAATGGACTGTCTGACCAATGTTTCTTTCTGTCAATATGGCAGTCATAATGCATACTTAATGTGTACGTTTTGTGTGTACCCACACTTTTTTAGTCTCTAAAATCTTTATTTTGCCTATGACTCTGAAGCAGTTTGCATCCTTTTATGACCACTTCTTTGGGGCTTTTTTTTCTTTTCCAAATGTACTTTCTGTGCAGTTTCGCTGTTGCAAAGCAAGGCTCTAAATCATGCTAAGGTTCATTTCATTTCCTGCCGTTATCTTTTATTGGTCACTTTTTTATGAACTGAAGTCCTAGTTGCTAATAAAATTAAACTTATAGCTTTGAAATGGCTGTGGTAAGACGGAATGGTATCTGAATTTATCTAATTTTCTGCCTCATACTTTGCTTGGGTTAGGTTTTGCCTTCTGTGAAAACTGATCTCCTTGTCAGTCAGAGGTGATGGATGGTAGCACTGGAAAAAAGTGGGTCAGCACTGTTGAGACTGGATAAGAAATCCCGTGCTGACCATTACACAGCCTGTTAGAAATTACTGACCATGCCTTGGCAGTGCAGCACGTGTACTCTCTGTTTTGAACAGGACTGGATATGGAGGAGAGCACAAATAGAGCCAAGCAGATGTCAATGGTGCTTCTTCTCCCCTTTACTTTTTTTCAAGCTGCTGCTGCATCTAGCTGTTACGTTATCCCATGTTTAACCTTTCTGGTCTCCCTAGTGGAAATGAGTGCTACCTTAACTTGTATTAATCCCTATTAGAGTCTAATCTACTCTTACTGCTCAGCTTTCACAGAACAAAATAGGCTTTGGTGTGGGAGTTTTGTGTGTGAGCGACAGTCTAAACGTGTAGTGGGGCTCCTTACAGCCTGTATGCTGCCCCCTCTTTGTCATCTGAGTTTTAGTCTCGTGGCAGCATCTCCTCTGTGGTCAGCATCTCCTACTTTGCCCACTAGTGACCTGACCTTCTTGGGACCCCGCCTGTGCTCTCTGTTCAGCTAGGCTGATCCGATCAAGTGCCAGCCATCACCAGAGCAAGGCTGGCTGACCTTGCCTTGCCAGCTCCTGGATTGACCAGTCCAGAGCATGAATAGCCTGTTCTGTCTGAAGTTACTTCATGCTTTTTCCTTCCCCACCCCCAGGCACCATGCCAAATACCCTGAGCTGCAAGAGGTTGTAGGGGCAGGTATGCATGTATGCGTGCGGAGGAAGAGCAACAGCTGGGAACTGGAGGCAGTGATTGAAGGCGGATGGGCTGGTGGGCTGTGCAGTAGCAAATGCTTGGTGTGAAGCACAGAGGGCCATCACTGAGAGCATGGGGCTGTCTTCTGGTTAACAGGCAGAGCTGTCTGCACAGGAAGATTGCTTGCTCTGTGTGTTTTACATTACAAGACTATAACTGGCACCAAAAGCAAGGGAGTTGGTTATCACTATTCTTTTTCCTTTGTTTCCAAGGCTTAAACAACTGAACAACTGCAGGCTGTTCAGGCAGTTTGTAGTGGCTTGGTCCTGTGGGAGTGCACTAAGACAAACAATTCACTTTGATCTGTTGTAATCGGAGCGGTAATCCTGAGGCACCACTTCCTCAGGAATCTACTTTGTTCTGCAGCTTGTACAGGTTGTCTCTTGGTAGACACAGAAGTGTGTCACAAGTTGGTTATAGCCACCTGGTAGGTTAAAGGTGGTGCATTACATTTTACCTGTATTTTACGCGCTAATCCATCTTGTCCAGGCAAAGCACTGGTGTTCTCAAGCCATTTTCTGTTAGCTACAGCTTGGTAACTGAACAAGGAAAATCTCCTCAATAGCTCCTTCCCTCTCCCCTGTTCATGTCGCTGTTTCTCAGTCATATGCTGCATAAATTTCAAGATGCAGTATTCAGTCTTTCTTTGTGCAACTCACTGGAAACCTGTTTTTTTACCTGGAGATGACCGTTTGATAAATCCCGAGATTGAGATGCGATCTCTTTATGGAACATGGATAAAGTTTTGGAAATAACCCCAAGCAATTCTAATGTTCTTTTTCAAAGGACTGGCTTGTATGTGGGGATGGCCCTGACTTTGTATCACTCTGCAAGTCAGTGAGTGCAAACATTATGATGAGCAGTTAGTCTTCTCTAGAAGGAGTAAATGCTTGTATTAGGTCATGGTTGACACAATAAAATAATCCCAGTTCTAGATGCATGTTAATGAGGTAGGTGTTGGAGGTAGGAATAGAAGGTGTTCCTCATAGCCTTTCACTTGAAACATTTGAGCAAGAAAAGGCCACAACTTCCTAGGTCAGACAGATCTCTAGGAAATAAACACCAGCAAAGCCACTAAATGTTCTCAGAAAATGCTGTGGAGAAAGTATATGCTTTATTATTTGACTCTAATAATCATATATGTAAAATGACTTACGGATGACCTGTGTCATTAATTTCTGACTCTATCCAGTACAGAACAGTGTAGGTAATCTGGTTTTAATGAAGTCCCTCTGAAGGTGTGTGGGTACATGATCTGCAGCTACCTCGATGATAGCATCTAGGAGTTTGCTTTTAATTAAAGAGTGGTGAGAAGGGAAAAAAAGCTTGTCTGTCATTTTTCTAGAAAAAGTTTCAGTAGAATTTGCTTAGAAGTGTTATCATGGATTCGTTAGTTAGAATATCCCTAATAACTTTGTTATGTTATCTATTATTGACTGATAAAACCCGTTTTGAGTTTCAGTTGCAACCTCCTGAGACTTCCCATTACGGATGTAGAAGTGCTGACAAGCAGGCAGAGAGCTTTATTAGCGTATTAACCAAAAAATTCTTGAAATATACTAGACAAAATTATTTTTTTTATTGTGAAATAGAAGTTACAAAAAATTATAATTAGAACACTTGTGGTGTAGTATTTCTTGTTAACGATATTGGGAATAAAAAGCAAATGCAGCTGGCTTACCAGATGATGACTTCCAGGAAGTAGTGGTTGTAACCCTTTATGTAATGAGCTGTTGTGGGAAATGTAACTGATTACAGCAGCTTCATGTAAACAGACTCTCCACGCTCGTTAACTGACTCGATGCTTACTCACCTGAATTACTCCACGTGTAGGATCTATTAGCAGCTTGCTGGTGCTGTCTTACGTCAGGAGTCTTCAAGGTGCTGCTTTGACTTGTTTCTTCCAAGGAATCAGAAGTGGAATGGTGCGCTTTTGGCTTTGCTCTCTCTCTCTGTGTTAAATTAAATAAGTAGATGTGCTGATCCCCTTTCACTTTCCAGTGTACATTCTTTCATATGATAAAAGAAACCGGTCTCTACTGTTCTAGCTGGTTCCAGAGTATCTGCTTCCTGAAAATCAGAGAAATCTGCTCTTGTTTACAAAGTAGGGAGTACAGCAGAAGTCTACTAAGATTCAGTGATAGCTTTTGTGTGGCTGTCTTCTTTCAACAGCCTCGCTTCTTTCCGGCTTTGCTCTTCTCTGCTTTTCTCCTCTGACTCTTTTATAAGAAGAGAGGATAAACAATCTAAAGCATTAGGTCAGAGGTAAGGTAAAATAATTGTTCATTCAGTACCAAGATGAGCAGGCATGTGAACCAAAACTTTCTAACTCAACAATTAAGTTACTGTTTTAGAAAGTAATAGAGAAGTTGAAAAGATTACAAGTCACTTAATTCATTTCTTTATATTGTAGAACAAAAAGATCTATTCTTTTTTCTGCTGAAAAAACCTAACTTCAGCCTTTCATCATTAACTTTTGTTTTGTTTTAAGAAGATGCCAACTGTCCAGCAAATAATCTTTTAGGAAAGATTGTAAGATAGGATTGCCTGTGGTAACAGCGGAGTGGACTCAATGATGCAAACAGTCCCTTTCCTTTAAGTTTTATATTGCTGGTGTTTAGTCAGACACCTGTCTAGTGCCTCTAACCATTGTTTTCCTTGCTTGCTAGGTAGATACGCTGTAATCCAAGCCTCTACTACAACACACTGCAACCAAGTTGGTAGGCATAAAGTTACTCTTATTTCTTTGACAGTACTTGTGCAGGCGTTCAATGAAAAAAAAGTTCTTACCCTTATTATAGGGTACTTAACATACCAAGGTTGTTCTGAGTGTTTTAGACGACACAGCATGCTCTTCCTCCTGCAAAACACTAATTAGATGATTAGTAGAAATGAGTGTATAAATTCTTGTTCGTAGCTGCCTCATGTATGTGACAAATAGGTGTTTCTGCATTCTTCGCTTAAATAATATCAGCTCCATGAAGAACCAGCCATGTAATGGAAAGCTGGTTTGTTTGGTGTGTGTTGCAAATGGATAACTGCTATGTTTAAGAATTTGGTCGTTAAGTTGTAAAACGTAAACACTATCTTTGCTGCTCAACAGGCTACTTGAGATGAAAACCCAATGTAACAGGGTTGTGTGCATTATGTGCCTTTTTACGGCTGGTTCCATGTATATTTGCCTTCTTAATTTCCATGTAACAGTGCATAAAATTAGTGAGATTCTCAATGTCATGACAGAAAATAGAACAGAAGCGTTAATCTTCTCAGATACATGTGCACTGAAGTCACAAACAAGTGCAGAGTGGGAGAAGGTCCCCTGTGCAGATGAGATGCAGATGCCCAGTGCAGGTAGCAAGTCCCCACTTTCTCTAGGGCCTCCTCTCCTCCTGGGGTGCTGCAGAGGAGCCTCGCGGCAGTGAGTGCTGTTGTGCATACGCGACATCGCTTCTTTCCCAGCAGCCTGCTATGAGCACTCTGTGCATCTGCAGCTGAGCTCATCGGATTATCATCGACTGTATTGTAATCCTTTAATTGCCAGCCACTTCTGATGCCGTGATGCTTTAGTTGTGGGTCAGATCATGTGCTTCTTAAGTGGTACTTGCACTGCTGTCTTTAACTTTGCCTGTAGGATGGTGAAATACATTGCCCCTCACAAACTGAATCGTATGGTCTCATTGAGAAACAAGCAACCTGGCACATCTCAAACCATCCTTTTCTTCTTATCTGACTGATGTTACTGATCCTCTCCTGAGTGCAGACAAACAAATTTGTTGGCCAACTTGTTTAAGTCAGAACCAATAAATAGGGAATATAGAAAAAAATGTTACTTTTCTAGGTTTCTGTTGGGCCTGAGAGGTTATGGGGTGTAAAAGTTGGGTGTTCTATTGTTTTTCCACCAAAGTCCTTTGAGACTTTTTCCTGCTTCAAGTGGTTTCTGCCAGATTTTTCATGCATTATCACACTAATTGTTCTGTATAAAGGAAGGCACCTTAGGGAGACATGGTATCTGGTCTTCTGGAGATGTCTCTGGCACTTTAAATAAAGAAAAATATGAAAATGCTAATGGCAAAACTGGGGACAAAACAAAAAGTCTTAATTTGTGCAGGGCTCCAGCACTGCTTCTACCGGCTAACATAGGAAGTGAATACTGAGTTATGGGTGGCTTTGGCTGACAGTACCTACATACAGAAATCTGGAGTGTCTTTACCTTCAGAAACTCCTTTTATTTCTAAAAATCATCTGTTGAAGTGTATGTATGTTGCACTAGAGGCTGATGAAAGAGAAAGGATAACTGACCATTAAAGACCAAGTAACTAATGTCTGTAAAATTTGCTTAGCAGTCTTTCAGAACATCTCTGGGAAGCCTTCCTGGACAATCCCTGATAGCTGGTTTGATAGTGCTGAGTAAGAAACCCCTCTTTTTCATATCAGAAGGACAAAATCAATGAAAATAAGAGCCAAAATGTAATTCCTCCAGTATGTACCACCCTGACTGGCAAAGTAATGGGTTACTGATAAAAGGGGATGGATTGACAGAGGGACTGTTGAAGGACATACCGAATGCACGCCTTGCTGGTGGCCTACCGGCCAGTTCAGTACAGCTCTGTCTCATTCATGAGTAGTTGCAGGATGGCGTCTCTGTAACGAGGGAGATCTCTCCTCAGGCCTGTGAGAATGGACTTTCAGGCTACAGCAGCAGTTCTCACACTCTTCCATGTGGGCTCAAAGAGGCTTAGGGTGGAAAATATCCTATGGGATTAAATCCATAAAAGAACCCTGACTCCTCTGTTTGCCTTTAATCTGCCATGTTTAGTTCCCCCTTGACTGCTGTCTCATTTCAGTGTTGTCTGTGGCTGTGTTGGTGTGACTATGTATACTGGCCTATATGTTTATTCTGCAGACTGTTTGCAGGAGTTATAATTTGAAACACAGCATTTCGCTAACATAGTTCCCTTATTTATACACCAGAAACTGCCCTGTCTCCAGCTGGCAGAGGCAAGAGATAAGTGCCAGCCCCGTCCATGCCAATGTCATCTGAGGTGCCACCAGAGAAGACCTAAAAATGCTTGTTTCTTTTGCCAAGCCATGCGGAAATACATATGAAATTGCAGCATTAGGAATCTGATCAATGCATCTTTCCTAGTGATCTGAGCAATTGCACGAGGAGTCTGGTTTCACACCTTGCTACCTTTATCTTACCCAATATTGAGTACTGAATCCAGCTCTCCCACCTTGCAAGTGATTGATCTGAGAACTAGGAAATCATGGAATGGTTTCGGTTGGAAGGGACCTTAAAAATCATCTAGTTCCAACCACACTGCTGTGGGCAGTAACTGGAGTATTCTGGGACAGGTCTCTCTGTTTTCGTGTTTGTTGACGCTCTCCTGCTTTTTCACAGACTTAATGAATATTTAATTATTCACAGAGTGATTATGGATCCATTGCCTGGTAGTTAGAGCAGTCACCTGAGAGATACGGGTCTCGTTATGTATTCCAGCAAGTCTGTGTTTCTGCTTTACTACTTTTTTAAAGAAATGGAAAAGGGAGAGGGCTGTAGGTTTGAGATGATTGGGTGACCATTCTAAATTAAGAATACTTACTAATCTGGAGGGGAAGTATTCAGAGGATGCCTTATTTATTCATTGCATGTGGTCATACAGTACCCAGAAAAAAACCCCAACCCTCTCCTTTTTATTGATTTTTAATCATAATGTCCCACCAGGCAATATTTGACAGAGTGTCTCTAGGTTTGCAGACAATATATGAAAACCATGTTTGTTCAGAGTTATTTGAAAGATACATCTATGTGTATTTGTTTGCATGAACCTTTGCTCCAGTGACTCTTCCTGCAGCACCCCTTTCATATGGCATATTCAGTCTTCTCTCGCCTGGCGATTCTGCTCCCCAGTCACCTGAGTTGCAGGTTGACCAACAGCTTTCATTGCAGCCACCAGAAACTTATTCTGCAAATATTCCTGACTTGGTTTCTGTGAAGAGTAGGGACGGTGTTTTGAGCATGGAAAAATTACCTCAACTGATGTTTAAGGAGGAAGGAAGGGGAGTGGGTCTGCAAATATTATTGAGGCAAACCTGCGGCTGTCAAGTCAAATAACAGTGAATGCTTTGGGGTTTAGAGACTAGAGGTGAATGATTACAGTGCGTTAATATATCTGTAAGAAGAAAGAAACCTGAAGAACTCTTTCACCAGTCAAGGCAGTTGATCAGGTTATTTCATTTGCAGAACTGTTTCGGAGGATAGCAGACTGCTTCAAAAAGCCCAGGTACTTGTAAATACCGGGCTTTACTTGGGTGTATTAATATACCTGTTCTTTACTTGTACTGCTTCAGCTGCCTGTGGTGAAGTCGGGTTGTTTGAGCAGCTGTATGCAAAGTATCATAGCTCAAAATTAGGCAGGAAGGTGGAAATTATGGAAATGTCCAAATTCTTTTCAGTTTAGTTTAATAAGAGGATTTGAGAAGACCTGTCAGGTATGTTTCTGAATTTGCGCAGTAGTATATTTTGTGTTGGAAAGAACAATTTCTTCTTAGTTCTGCCCTGCACCCCACTTGGTTTCCTGGTAATTTATCTAGCTATTGAGTTGGTTACTTATTTTTTTAAAAAAAAATTGTAATTGACTATTGTACTAAATGAATAGCTAGTACCTCTTGAATCAGTAGCAGTTCCTGCTGGATAAGAGGATGCTTATAAGCTTATTAAAGATACTGAAAATAAGGAGATAGAATATATGTGAAGACATACTAGAAATCTCAGTTCCCTAACTTGTTATTTGTACATAGTCTGTTTTTGCAGAGCACATGCTATTTACATTATGTGGATTTTTTTTCCCTTAGCATTGTAAATATAATTCCAGATACCTTTTTTTTAACATAACATCCATGTTTAATTTTTTCTCAGTTCGTATGGTATCAGTAATATGTGAGATCATAACATGAGCTATGACTCTCTGCCTTGCTTGTAGGTCTATGTGCAAGATGCTCTGAGAGACTTTTTGAGTTACAACTTGCACATTGTATAGTACAGTGGGGATTCAGACCTGTTATTAGGGCCATATGGGTCATTATTTCTATTACAGTGTGTTTATAACCTTGGAATTACCCCTTTGAATCTCATCTCAAGAGTCTGTGATCTTTGGAAGGTGTAACTCTTCTGTAGTTCTGGTGTAAATATACCTGACTTAGTGGAGGGGGGCGGGGGGGGGGGGAAGTAAACTGTTTAGGTTTCTCCAAGTCTGGGACAAAACTTTGCTTGACTTGGGTGAGAGCACTTAAAGTAAAAAGAGAGCTTAATTTCGGGTGATTGAATGCACTGACAAGAGTTTTCAGCATTACTGAAGGTAGCCTTATTCACATCAAAAACCAAGTACCAAGTTCCTTGTAATTTGATGCAGTTTGCAAAGTCGAGTGAGTAGGGATGAAACTGGTGCTTCCCTTTGCAAACTTTATTTTTCCTGTAATGGCTAAGATTTTTACCAACATATGGTAATTAGTCAAGTCTCCTTTACTTCAGTTTGTGGTTTCCCAAGTGGTGAGGTGAGCCTTGCTGAAGCAGTGCTCCACATGGATTGGGGAAGCCAGAGCTGGTACGTGCTGCTGAAACTCCATTTGTGTATAGACGTGTCAATTCTCTTCCATGAACCCTGGCTACAGGAAAAACTTGAGATCCACTGTTGTAAAATTTCAGTCAGTTAAAGCATTTGACTTTGTAATGTATTCAGTGCTCTGAATAGTTGCTAACGAATGCAGGGCTGGAGGGATGAACGGAGTGGTATTGCTTTTACAAGCAGTATAGTAGCTGCCGTTTGTGTCCTGTTACGCACAGCCGTGTTTGCTTTACACACATGAATTTGTTGACCTCACCAGAGCTCTTAACCTTCCTAGGGCTACTAATCTCCATAAACGTCTGCAGCATTTGGCTTAATTTTGGCATGGAAATGTGCAAAATGAATGAATCAAACTGTGAGTCATCGTTTTTTTTACAGTAAAACATTCTGACCTAGTCCCAAAGTTCACGTGCCTGGCTGATGCTTGCCTGAGAGCTTGTAGGATGTGACCCGTGCTTTGGAAATCCTGACTACTTAAGTATAGCAGAGACTGCTGAAACAAAGGAAATGTAAGGCAGAATATATTGAAGCAGAGCAAGAACAGTCACTTGATTCAGATGGAACTCTCAAGATAAAATTAATGTCAGTTGCAAACAGGATTATGCAAACATAGAATGTTTCAGTAGTACTCCAGATGCCTTGTGAAAACTGTAGTGGAGATGTTTTCAATGTACTGAATGTTTTCCTTTTTTGCATATAGCTTAACTAAAGTGTGGTACATCAAAATGAACTTACTTGTGAAATTTATTGGAGGCACTGAATTGTAGAGCTAATGCACAGGGGTGATGTGAGTGTCACTTTTGTGCAAAAGCACAAACATAGTAACTACAAGGCTTTTTTTGATATTTTAATCTTTTAAACCTTTGAAATGTTGGTTCGCTAGAAAGGGCTTCTAAATCCATTGGTTAGTCTGTGCTGTCTCGTATTGTGTTCAAAATCATAGCAGATAAAGGAAGAGTGATCAGAAAGCTTAATGCAGTCAGAGCATCATGACCTGTTATGTAAAGCAACATTTGGCAGGGCCATCCCAGCTGCTGTAAATGAATGTTAACAGCATTTTATCGGCTGCTTTCACTGTCCTTATTACATAATCTGAATATTTATGACCCTATTAATATGTTTAGCTGTGAAATTGCAATATTGATGGAGTGAAGGTTCCATAGAAGACTGAATGAGAATGGGTTTTGCCTCACGAACGGAAGTCGTGTTACTATTAAAAATCTTCGAGTTCACGTTTCAAAGAAGTTTGCTGAATTGATTTGCAGGTATGGCATGCTGTTTTCCTAAACATTGTCATGGAAAAAGTTCTTCTGTGACAGGATGGTGAGGCTGAGAGTCTTGTGTGTCTGTGTCTGTATAAAACACAGAGCACTAACCAGAAAGTGGTGATTTTTTGCTTTTAAGTCCCTGAATCCACAATAATGATATTCCATAGCCTTTAAGAAACATAGCCAACCTGTGAACCATAGACCAGACCAAGTTAATCAGAATCATCTCCATCCAGTGAGCTGCTCCAGGTAGGATTCTGGGGAAAGCTGTTGGCCAAGTTATTGTTACAAGGATTTTTTTTATTTTTTTTTTATTTAGTGACCAAGATATTGCTTTCTGCCCCACTCCCTCATGGCCCTGCACCCCTTCCTGCTCTTGTGACTATATATGCTATAATCTTGTGACCTGAAATGTATGTCACGTAATTAGGGTATGTGTGTACCATGTTGTACATGTGGGGAGCGGTGGAGGATGTTGTCCAGTTACTGACGGCATAATTGCTTGCATCATGATTGTACTTGGAATGTGTGTGAGAGTAATACGCTTGGTCAAGAGATGAATGAGGGGCTGTAAGACTCCCTTGGTCTTAGGTTATATCATGGATTCACTTATGTTGGAGTTGTCCAACTGTAAACCTAACGCTACCAAGTTTACCACTAAACCATGTCCCTAAGTGCCACATCTATATATCTTGTAAATACCTCCAGGGATGGGGACTCAACCACTTCCCTAGGCAGGCTGTGTCAGTGCTTGACAACCCTTAAGTAATAGTTCCTAAAATCCAATCCAAACCTCCTGTGGCGCAACTTGAGGCCATTTCCTCTTGTCCTATCACTTACTTGTGACAAGAGACCAACACTTGCCTCACTACAGCCTCCTTTCAAGTAGTTGTAAAGTTATGCCACCAAACAGAACACAACACCACCATTTCAGAAGACATCTGCAAACTTCTAACACGATGATGTTCAGAGGCTTGACACTGTTGTGTTCAGTGGCTCCTACCTATGGAATTTGCAGGTGACATTATCGTTCTGCAGGATTAATAGCTAGGTTAGCTACAGGCTCATGTCTGCAGTTTACCTACAAAGGCAAAGCTTTCAAAGTAAGTTTTTAATTTCTTTTGAGTGGGCTGAGGTTGTTGGCCACTTCTGTCTTTGAGTGCAAAGTCCATCGCTTGCTTGAAGTCTGCTGTCCTCTGAGTCTTGCCACTCATTGCCAGGGCTAGAGTTTCTGAGAAATGCAACTGTTTATGGAGGTCCCATTTGTTTCCAAAGGTCTCACGAGTGTTAGTGCAAATCCTGTGGTGTGTCCTGACACTACCTAATTCTGAGTAACTCTGTCCCTTAATGGTCTCTGCTTCCATCTCTCCACAGTTCAGACCTCATGAGCTGGTACAGGACACAACTGCACATGACTGTAAACGTACTAAATGTTAGAAATGTAACGATAAGTGGGTAGAGGGTGTGGAGTCAGGAAGAAAGTTTAGATTAATACATTTTTTTTAATAGTGTTTTTTCCCCAGGTCAGTTTGTTATAGCTACTGCAGAGTTCCAAATGGACTCTCTTCCCTTGTGGGGATTAGAGATTTAAATATGTATTGTTCTTCTGGGCAATGGTATTGAGTAGCCAAGGTTCATAATAGAACAAAGAAACCTTTATTTAGGACAGGAGTTTCAATTGCATTCTTGTTTTTTGCTTTGTGTAAGAGAAACTTGCATGAAATGAGATGAATAATAAAACAATGGATGAGGTGGAGGAAGTTTGGAAGAAGCACAACTGTTTACAAACTTAAGTTCTGAGTTTACAATAAACCAGTAATTTTTACTTAGGAAGCTCTTAAAATAAGATTTCCCTTCTCCACATCCTTGAGCATCTGTGTTAAGATATTTCAAGGAAATATTTTTCAACTTATTCAGTGGTTTAGTTTGATGTTTCTTGCTCAGTTTAATTTTTCATACAGGAAATACCTTTATTCTAATGTAAAATTAATAGCAGTGTTGATACTGTTACTGTATTTTGATTTTAGGTCTGTACATGCATTGTGATTGCGTTCTACCATTAGTCTTTGTACTTAGTTTGTATAATCCATATTTCCTTTAAAAATGAAGAATGACAATAAATCTTCTTTGGTCTGTTTTGGGAGGTACATTGCTTTGTGTTGCCAGGGTCTTGAAGTCAATAACCTTCTGTGCAGCCTCAGTAAATTACCAGTGTGAGATTAATTATAAAACTGAGACCTCTAAGGAATAACTCGTAGTAGCTTGAAGGGTTTCTTAATTTGTCTCTGAAATGACCTTTGGTGAAAATACAAACTATAGCCTCCTCTTCCCGACAGATTCAAGTAAAAGAAAACTCAGCAGATTTGAAGCTGGTTTTCTTTTGCATTGGCTTATCTCATGTTTACTGCCTTGTTACATTCAATGAGACAATGGAATAATCTCCTGTCCTAAGTGAGGTTTTTAAAGGAACCCCTTAAAAAGATGGCTGTGACGAAGCTTTGGCCATCTGTCCTATGCCTGTCCTCTGCAGTTTAAATGCCAAATCCAACAATGACAAAAGACTGCTGTTGTCTGGGAAACGATTGATTCTACTCCTTGTTTGGGTAGAAGAGCTCTCAGACATGGCTCAAGATAGTCCATTTCCCTAATTACCTACCTCTTCATGTATTTTTCAGCCTCCTGTTCTTCCCTATCAACAGAGTACTTTCCAGAGCAATATCATTAATATCTCCTTAAAGGACCTAATCAAAACTCACTAAATTCACAAAACTTCAATTGACTTCAGTGGACTTTTAGTCAGGCTTTTGGAGAGGAGAGGCGTAGGCTTTGTGTTAAATGACTGATGTGATCTTCATTGGTCAATATTTTATTTTCTGGGCTGCTTTAGAAATATAACATTCTAATTTTATTGGGTGAACAGTGAACTCCATTTGAAGTGCAGAACACAGCGCATCTTACTTGTGGAGGTGCAAAGAATGCTTCACCTAGTACTCACCTAAGAGAGATACTAGTAACTTGAGAGTGGAAATTCTAAAAGGTCTTTTTTTCCTGAGTATCAATTACTGCACATTGCCTTTTGTCCTTTTCCTGGGCATCACTCCATCGTCTCTGTTCCTCTCCTCTGTTTCCCATCAGATATTTTTACACATTAAGGTGCTTCTTGAGCCTTCTCTTCTCCAGGATGAACAAACCAAACAATCCCAGCTCCCTCAGCTTCTCCCTGTACATCAGATGCTTCAGTGCTTTGTCATCTTTGTGGCCCTTTGCTGGACTCACTCCAATGTATCCGTTGTACTGGGGAGTCCAGAAATGAACACGGTACTGCAGATGAAATCTCACTAGTGCTGAGCAGAGGCAAAAATGATGTGTCCCAAACCTGCTGGCAACACCTTCCTAGTGCAAGCCAGGAGCCTGTTGGCCGCCTTTGCCAGGAGGGCGCATTGCAGGCTCGTGTTCAAAATGGTGTCCCTCAAGACTTTTTTTTGCCAAGCAGCTTCCCAGTCTGTACTATGTACTGGTGCCTGGGGTTATTCCTTCACAGGTGCAGGACTTTGCATTTCCCTTTGGTAAACTTCCTGTGGTTCCTGTTTGTCCATTTCTACAGCCTGTTGATGTCACTTGATAGGACAAGAGGAAATGGCTGCAAGTTGCACCAGGGGAGCTACACTAGGAAAAATTTTTTCACTGAAAGTGTTGTCAGGGATTGGAACAGTCTGCCCGGGGAGGTGGTTGAGTTGCCATCCTTGGAGGTATTTAAAAGACGGGTAGATGAGTTTCTTGGGGACATGGTTTAGTAGGGAGACAGGCACGGCTGGACTTGATGATCCTGGAAGTCTCTTCCAACTTTATTCTATGATTCTTTGAAGGGCAGCACAGCCATATGGTGCAACTGGTCTTCTCTATTTTGTATCATCTGTAGGCTTGCTGAGGATGCACTCTAACCAATCATCCGGGTCGTTAACGAAGAACTGGCCCAAGTGTCAGTCCCTGGGGCACACTACTCGTGACTGGCCTCCAGCTGGACTTCATATTGCTGATCACAAACTTTTGAGACTGACAGTTCAACCCATTTTCAGTCCACCTCAGTGTCCATTTGTCTAGCCTATACTTCTACCAGTGTTTCCATGAGGATGTTGTAGGGTTCAGTGCTGAAAGCCTACTAAAGTCAAGATAGACAACATTCACCGTTCTCCTTTCATCTGCCAAGCGAATCATCTCATTGTAGGAGGCCTCAGGTTGGTCAAGTGTGATGTTTCTTTCATAAATACATACAGACTACTTGAAATAACTTTTATTTTCTTTAATTTTTTTTTTTAAATCCTTTCCAGCATTACTCGCTCCTTCACAGGGATCAAGGTAAAACTGTCTGAACTCTAGTCCCTGGATCTTCCTCCTTTTCCTTCTGGAGAAAAAGAATTGCATTTGCTTTTTTTTTTTTTTCTCTCTCTAGTCCTCAGGAACCTCTCCCAATAGCTATGACCTTTTGAAGGTAACCAAGAGTAGCCTTGCAATGACATTAACCAGCTCTCTCAGCACTCATGGGTGCATCCCATAAGGTCTAGTGGACATAACATATGTCCAGTGTGCATAAATGTTACCTAGACTAATCCTCTTGTACCAAGGGCCAATCTTGCTTACTCCTGACTTTCCCACTGGTCTGAAGAACATGAGATTGCTGAAAGCAAATGTTGCTACTGAAGCCCAAAGTGAAATGGCATCGAGTACATCTGCATTTTCTCTGTCCTTTGACACTGTTCTCTGCTCTGTTTAGCTGAGGCCCCACATTTTTCCCTAGTCTTCGTTTTGTTGCTGATACGCTTGATAAAACCCTTGTTGCCTTTCATGCCCATAGGCAGATGCAACGCTAGACAAGCTTTGCCTTTCCTAACTTTGTCCCTGCACGCTTGGACAGTATCTCTGTACTTTTTCTGGGTCACTTGTCTCTGTTCCCACCTCTCATATCTCCACTATCTCCTGGTCCTTGCAGCTGTGACTGTTCCAACCCTCACATTCCTGGCCAGTTCTTCCCTATTTGTAAGTATGAGGTCCAACAGAGCATCTGCCCTTGATCATTCATGTCAGGAAGTTATTATCAGTGTGCTCCAGAGAACCCCTGGATTGCTTGTACCGTGCTGTGCTGCATAGTTACCAGGATGGTTAGAAGTCTCCCATGAAGACTACAGCCTACAAACGTAAGGTGTCTTTCAGGTGCCTGAAGAGGGTCTCATGCTGCTTCCTCCTGACTGGGTGGTGTGTAGCAGACACCCACCACAGTGCTGCCTATGTTCATCTGCACACCAATACTGACCTGTAAGGTCCCAGCTGGCTCATTGTCCATCCCAAGGCAGAGCTCCATGCATACCCACCACTTTCTCACATAAAAGACAACTCACTGTTCTCCCTCTCCTGTCCTTCCCCAAAGAACCTGCATCTGTCTGTTGTAGTACTCCAGTTGTGTGAGCCATCCTACTGCATCTCTATGATACCAATGAGATTGTGGCCTTCCAACTGCAATCAGACCTCTAATTCCTCCTGCTTCCTCTCCACACCGCAAATGTTACTGTACAAACGTGTCAGAGAGGTACTGTGGTCATGCTAATTTCACAGAATAGGTGTGAGCTTGCCCCGTGATACCGTTCCTGCAGGTATGTTCTTATTTCCATGCATTCACTTGAGGTGGTCCTCCTTCGATCCTGTTTTATTGATTACAACGTCTCTCTTGTCTGCATTATACTGGCCTATTTGCTTGTCCTCCTGATCTAGTAGTTCCTCACTGGATTGTTGTTGTCTTTTTCCTCCTCTATCATTCCAATTTGAAAGCTTTCTTCCTCACCAGGTTGACCAGAGGTCCTTTTGCCACCATCTTATGGGTAACTGGGATACAGGGATTCTTATAATGTGGTGGTGGAATTACGTGCTTAATGAATTGCAAATAGGTTGTATGAGCACATTCAAGGACTCTACTGTAAAATGACTTGGTATATTCCTTTGCCTTAGTTACTAAAACTTTCCTAGCCATCTCATGCAGATTTCTACTTCCTCCACCCTGCTGTGTTCTGGACAAGCAGTGGATAAAAAATTGGGAGTGTAGTGTTTGTTTCAATGCATGTTGTCATTTTTAAGAAATGCTTTCTTTGGAAACGAAATGCAAATATTTTTCCATGACCCCAAGCAGTTAAAGATTGCCCGAGTCTTCTCACAGTTGTCTTGAAGCTTGCCTTCAGCCTAGAAGAGGTTTCTTTGCAAAACGGCATGGCTTAATCTGCCTACAGGAAAAAGAGTAAAATGCAGGAAAATTTCCTCATGTCCTGTATCTACTTATTTAAGGTCTGCCAACTTTTCCCCTGTTCACACACCCAGACACATAAAGGGATACAGAGAAAGTATATGGCCTACAAATTCACGGGGACTTAGGAACTGATTGCTGTCATGTCTTTATGAATTTCTGTGTTGCTATTCTGGAGACATTTTGTCATGCAAAGCCAACTCATTTTAGAGCTGCCTTGGTCACCGTTGGATAATTCCCAAAACTGCTCTGTCCAGAAAGAATAGGGAAGAACGTGTTGCTTGTAAAACTCCCCGTGACTACTCTTCAAGTCATCTGTGTAGATTAGGAAAATTTTCTTATTTATTTTTCCCTAGCTCCAATTTAAAATCAGTTCCTCACCTTGATCCAAATGGGCCAGAACACGTGGTAGGCACGTGCCAGCTGCAAACATGTGCTTACATTAGATGGATTTATGGAGCTAATTAACTAAATTTAATACAACTGAGATTACATAATGAAAGCAATCGGGGAAATATTAGTATGTAGTTATTAAAGTCTGGGCTTATGCTAAAGATTTTGTGAATTAACCTCTTTGGTTAAGCAGTGCTATTCCTCTGTAAACTTTTTAAACCAATCATCTTGTATTGAATAATGCTAGAATAGATTCTGCAGGGTGGATTTAGGACAAGAACGTCCCTAGTTCAGTGACACGTACTGACTATAGTCTGTGCAAGAATTTTCTCTGAGAACAAACAGAGAAAAACCCCAAAAGCTTCTTCTATCTTAATTGAATCCTCAAAATTCGTGCCTATAAACCAGATGAAAATGGAAACTCTATACATCTTGTCAGCAGATTGCAAGCTATCAGTCACAGCAACAGATGAAAGCTAGCACGACCTACATCTGTCGTGTTGCTACAATGGCGCTGGCATTACAGTTCCATTATTTAGGTCTAGGGTCAAGCCTGTTGAGACCTCTTTTTATTTAGCTTTGAATGTATCCATTTTCATTAAGTTTTTCAAAGCCATATGAAAGACTCAGCAGGGCAAGATGTGGCAATGTTGAACCTAAGTTAGTCTTGCAGCTATCAAACTGTCTCGTAGTCACAGATGGTCACTGCGATTGTCCACACCAGTCTACCACCGGAGCTGCTATTGAAAGGGCACAAAACTGATGGTACAAAGGGACTCCTTTTTTTTTCCCGCCAATAAATGAGGCTACTGTTGCTCAGAGCTGGCATTGTTGGAAGTTTTGTGCAGGAGAAGAATGGCTGTTGACAAACCAGTTTCCATGCTGAAAAATGCTACTCTTATTCCTAAAGTTAAGAGATCTTTCCTTGGGTGAATAACACTGTCTGACTAATATCAGAGTGACATTTTGCGAGCTATTTTCATTGGTTAAGTGGATGATGGCTGTGCTGGGAGGTCTAATGCTGACAGTAGTAAATGCAGGCATGTTCATGTGCTAAACAAGGCATGCTTCTGTTTTGTAATTCCATTAGAGGAAAATCTCTTTGGCTGTACACTGTTAAAAACATCAGGGGCATTAATTGCTACATTTCTGTGTTTAATCCTCAAATGTTGAAGTGTCCTGAGACAGAAGGAACTCAGTCAGTCGTCTCCCTCAGTTATGTAACTCAGTTAACCAAGTACCAGGTATCTTGTTCTTTATGCTATAAAAATGTAAGGTTTTAGAGCTAGTGAGTAAATCTTTCAGATCCTCCTTAATGACAGTGTGAATGTGCTTTTTGTTTTGTTTTGTCTTTAAACAAAACTGCTGTTTCTAAGTGTTAACTACCATTTTTTCTCCTTTTCTGGTATGGAGGGATGAAAGCCTCCGCACCACAGATGATCTGCCTGGTGAAGGTTCTGGTGAGATTAAAATGGTTCTTGCCTGAAGGAACAATAAAACTCAATCAAGCTGATTCTTGTGATATGGGATCCTTTGTGGCCTCTGACAGATCAGTTGCTGACAAGGGAACCCTTAAAATTCAGCTGACCACAGTGATAAAATGGATGCTTCTTCATGGATAGAAAATATCAGGCCTCTGTGGAGACCAGCTGAAAGATTCAGCCCTAATTGTTTAGAATTTGTGCTTTAATAATTAGGATGTGGGGTTGTTGTGGTTTTTGGGTTTGAGGGGGAGAGCTCACCACCCTTATCCCACTGAAGCCTCCTATGCTATAGTGGAAATTTTCAGGCTCCTCAAGGCCCTCTGTAACTTCTGAGCAGCCTGTTGCCCAAGGAATTTCATAGCTCTCCAAGTACATGAATTTTTCTTTGTTTGTTTTTGTCCCTTCCTCTGGCCTGGCACTCTCTTGCTACGTGAAATGTCTTAGCCAGGCAGGTGTCGATTACAGAGGCGTATGTTTCTACATGTGAGAGGTAACAAAACCGGTAACGTATTTCAGCTTGCAGTCACTAGAATTAAATCTTCTGTGCCAAAAATGAAACTGAAAAAGAGGAATATTTTTCCCATAAGATGAAAATCATTTGCAGAGAGATGAGTCTGACTGTTCCAGAAAGAAACTTCCAACTTTCTTCTGCCTGGATTATTCTGTTAACAGGGGAATTTAAAGAATGAGACTTCTTGCCAGGAAAGAGATGAATATTGATGATTTTCATGATTCTGAAAGAACCGAAAGGAATTTCACACTGACCTAAAGCTGGGTCACTTGAGAAACTAGTTCTGCTTAATGGCCTGTCAATGTCCTCTTGCTTCTGCAGTCATGCTTTCTGCTGCCTGCTTGAGCTCAGCTCTAGTATTATTTCTCCCCTTTCTGCCTTACAGTATACCACATGCAAGTAATCCTCAAACAAGGATAATCTAAATTATTAGAATTTGTCAGTAGTGACTTCCTGGAAGTTGTGTCATGTTTGGGCGGTTTCTAGGCTGCCCGTTTCCTTTCTCATAGCTAGCCTGCGTTTATCCTGATGTCACCATAGCTTAGGCTGTACGTGATTCAGGCAGAAGCTTTTCCCTAGTGTTTCTGATGTGACAGGTGCTGGTAGACTAAGCTATAAATGTACTGAAGCCAAGCAGTACAGATTTCATGAATTCAAAGCTTTGTGCAGAAACTGCCAGCCTCTGCAGGCTGTGGACTGCACAGCTCTGAGATCTAGGGGCAGAGAGCGCTGGTGGTGATGCTCAGGTGACGTGAGCTAGAGCTCAGACCCTCCGCTGCAAAGTGGAATCAGCATGGGTAAGTGCTAGGAACAGCTGTAGCTACTTCAGCTGTCCCTGTACCAAGCAGTCCTGGCACCTCCTGCACCTACCTGATAGGTGGAAGGGCTGTTATGGCTCTATCAGTTCTGTGTTCTGGGACCCTACTACCTACAGATAAACAGCCCATCTGATCAACCTGTCCATGAGTTGCACGAACCCAAGAAATAGTTGCTGAGTTTCATTTTAAGATAAGGTTCTATGACTTTGCACATGGGAGTCAAATTTCTAAGGACAGATAAATCTAAAGGAAAAACTTGGAGTACAGTATGGGTTGCCGAGGGAGTAGTTCCTGGTACATTCAGACCAGTTGTACCTTTGTTGGGTTTCAGATACAACTCTAAGTCAGATGGAACACTGTTAAAGATGTAAGGGGTCACGTGTGGTTTGTGTCGTGGTGGTGTCTTTTTTTTTTTCTGTTTAGCCTTACATTACAATTAAAGGAAAATCTGTCTCATTAGCTATCCCACAGGAGTTAAGGTATTAAATAAAGCGTGCTGGTTGCATAAATTGTATCAAGGTTTGCGCTTTAAGGTAACAGCAGCATCCTAAACTGGACAAGCTTAAGCTTACGATAAGAAATATGAAGAGAAACCTTCTTCCTTTGGGAGGAGTTACTACTCCACACATTAGGGCAAAACCAATATGTTGCTATTCACACTGTAAAATTAACCTCATTTACATTTTCTGCCTTTTTAATGCCCAAAGTGATCCTGTATGCACTTCCTTTACTATTTTAGTGTTTTAAAATGTTATTTTCTTATCCTAGGCCACTTCTTTTAGAAGATACTTGTAAAATAAAGTTTGATTCCACACACAGCAGATTCTATTTTAACTTTTTTGTAGATCGTAAAATGGCTTCTGGATGTTCACAAAACCCAGAACAATATAGGACTTTTTACCTTACCTGATGATATAGCTGAAAGCATCTCTATCACCTTTAGTTAGGTATCACATTCTATGGCAGAATTAAAACATCTGGTAAGTATTCTATATGCTGATTATTGCAATCTTCAAGACATCTCTTTCCAGTGACTTGTCCTGCATTATGGTTTTTCTTCAGACGAAAAAGAGAGATTCTACTCCAAGTAACTGTGTTCACCCAGACCATTTTCATACTGTTGAGGAACCTGGGGGGGATATCTTAGCATTCCAGCCTCGCAGGAGGTTACATGGTCCTAGAATTCATCAGCTTGGGGCTGTTGTTATGACATGAGAGCTTTCAGTGTGAGGACACTTGGGAGTTTGTGAACTACTTCTGAGAGGGTCGACAGCCAGAAAACTAGGAAGTCAAACCTGTTGATAATAAGTTCATATTTGCTGTATGTGAACCTCTTCTGGAAAATACAGCATTTCTCAGCTCAAACGCAGCGCAGCCACAGTGCTGCATATTGCTGTATGCCTCAACCTACAATTTATTTTAACTGCTAGGACCATTTTCACTGCTCTGTTAGGCTTCCCTTCTTTTGTGTTCACTCTTTTTAGATCCCATGTCTCAAAGGTGGCTGTTGCTACCCTTTTGTCTAAGGAATGCTGGCAGAGTCTCTCCTCCAAGCTCTTCCGTCTAAATTCTTGATCAAACAGTCTGAGCTGTGAGAGCAAGCGTGCTGCCTCTGCACCTTGCTTGCCAAAGCCCTGAACTGATATGTTTGCCTTTGGTGGCTGGACCTTGCCCACTCTGTGTCTGTTTGGCCATGGAGGGGTTAAGAGTCTTAGTTTTAGAGGTCTTGATGTGGTTTTGGGGTGTTTGCTATTGGTTACGAGTTATAGTTCTGCGTGCAAACCTGCTGATATGTTTAAAGCTCCTTTTCTTCCATCCCTTCACTTCCTTTCAAAAATATGCAAAAAAAAGCCCGGGCAAATATTTCAGGTACTGCTGTTACTGTCAATGCAAACCTTTCAAGGCATTTTCCTGAGGGAAATCAGCAACACCTCATTCATCACTGTACCTGACTGGGTTTGGTTGTGGTTGTCCTTTGGTTGCTTTGCATTCTAGCATAAAGCATGGGGAAACTGTCTGCATGATTCACAAATGATTTGTATCAGGAAGCACTGGAATTTGCTTTCACTCTTTCAACGTGTAATTCCTCCATAAGTCGCTTGTTAATTTAAAGACTAATTATAGCTGGAGCTTTACATAAAACTGAGGCGTGGCAGAGAATAAGACACTTCCAGTAATACCTTGAAAGCGGTACATTGCACTGGGGGCTGGAATTGGGCCCCATACTTTCTGAAGAGGTGGCTAAACCTCTGTGCTTGAAGTTTGTCTTTCATCACCTTGACTTGAGAAAGAAATAATTTCTTTCTCCACCTTGCTGTGTGGTGCTGTCTGTTTAAAAGCAGCTGAAGTTTGATGTTTTTATTGATTTTTATTTATTTAAATTTTTTTTAGGTGGAGTTTAATCTAAAAGCTACTCAGTGCATTTTTAAAGAAATATTTTTTGAAAGCATGGGATATAAAAATCTCCAAATAAAAAAGCACAAAGGAACTTCTAACTGCTTGAGCTGCATATGCTTAAAGTTTATGAAAAGAGGTATTCAGGGACAGGGTGCAGTGTTGTGTCTTGCATCCTCAACACAGCTGCTTAGCAGCGATAAGGAAGCAACGCTCTATTCATGCTGACCTTGTTTCCAAAGAAGCCTTGTCCTATGAACTACTGAAAATAAGGAAGAATTTCCTGTGACATGCTGCTCGTGTTGGCTTTTAAAGGGGAGTAGAATGAAACCTCTGAGCATGACACATACTGTATCTAACCACACAGGATTTCCTGTGCTGGAATGGAAGCTTAGTGGAAGCCACGTTTTTCTCTTCCTCTTTATTCATTCAGAAAAATAGAGGTCAGCATCACAAATTGATATGGCTGTGGTCCCTGTAAAAGCTGAAATCAGCAATTGCTGGTGGATACATTGTCATGCCAAGAGGACTACAAGGCAAAATTGTTTCCCTTCAGCACAATAAAGCCTACACACACCCCTGCTTGACATTTAAACTCTTAAGAGTTGCACACTTAAAAATCACACCTCACTGAAGGTGAGAAAAACAATACAGATTTTGCATTAGACTTCAGTGTCTTTTGGTATCTCTAATCCGAATGAATTAGGCTATTGATGAACTTGTGAAAGACAGAGAACAGCAATTGGATTTTGATTCTAAAAACATCACTGAAGCTGAAGAGGGTTAAAAATATTTTTTTTTTCATTAAATTAAACTTCATTTTGTAATACTTCTGGAATTTTAGTTTGCTGCTGATTTGCAGCATTGTCTTCCTGGCAGTGTGTCATTGGCTTTGACTAGTAAAACAGAAGCTTCCTGCCATAACCACAGTGAAGTCTGGGGTTATGCAACCAAACTTGATAGGATAGAGTGCATATATTTTTAATCTTGTTTAAAAAATAATGACCCTGTTTGCAGTACATCTTCAGAGAGTAGGCTAACAGCCTATGCCTTTTTCTTGCATCCTACCTGTGCTTAATGGCAGGTGACCTCATAGGTAGTCTCACACTGTGTAGGGGAACCATGCAAGGTCACTTTACTCCAAGCCAAGCTGACCAGAGAGCATGCTGACTATACTGTCTTGATGGTGAGCCCAGAGCCTCCTTGGTACTTCTTGACTTGAGTTCCGTGTTTTTAAGTCACTAACACATTTTAATTCTTCCTTAGTCCAAATGGCAGTCTGATGTCAGCCTGGAATAAGCATAAGAGTCTGTTTACGGACTCAAGTTGCTTGCCTGTAACCTGTGCAAGTCTCCTCTATCGGCACAGCACTCACAGTGGAGAATGGTTAATTCATCTACAGTTTTAACTTTTACTCGATTGATGTAATTAGTATTACTTGAGTGTCATTTGGATTTGCTTGGGTTCATGCCCAGGCAAATATTTTTTGCCTGAGAAGTAAGTTTTCTTACCTCTGGAATGGCTCTGGGTCTGTCTAGCAATTCTGAGACGCCCTTCTTGAACAGTTTTTCTTCCAAAGGGGAAAAAGTCATCTTATGGCACAGCTACAGCACTTCAGCTTGATAGAGTTTCTGTACTTAGTAATTTTCTTCCGAAGTATTCATAGCCTGGTCCTGCGGTCCCTCTGTGTCATGAGAGCCAAAGAATGGTATATGCAAAAGGCCTGTATGGATGGACTCGAGTTGGTTTTTAACACAGTCGCGCTTGACGTGCTATCATGTTACGCATTCCAACCTATCGCATCAGCTGTTTCTGTGTGGTGTCTCTGCAGTTCAGATTTTACTTAAGTCAGGATTTCCGTTTGTATGTTACTGAGGGGATACTTGGATCTTGTATGTCTCAGTTAACTGATTAAATATTTTAATCTCAAAGCAAGATCATAAAAGGCAAACAACTAAAGCATTTTTGTGTATTTTACATGAGGATTTCCTTCTATGCCACTTTACATATATTTTGGTTCTGTATTTATCTTGAAAGAATAGAACAGTGCCCTGGAGCCACTGCAGACAGATGGGTATGTAAACAGTTTGCAGAAACAAATAGAACTTGTAGATCAGAACGTTTCCACTCAATTGGATGATCTGTTAAATAAGGCAGAATTTAAACGCGTGTCTACACAAAATGCAGTGGGGTTTTTCCTCTCTCTCTATTCCCACAACCTCCAGCTACTCCCTGGATAGTTGTTTGTACAAGTGTTCTACTTATTACTGGAACTGGATAGCTAAAGAGGGAATTTGATCTTCTTTTTTTGTTTTAAATTCAGTGTAAAACATTTCCAGTTGCATAAAGAAAAAGTAGCATAGCTTTAAAAAATATTTTTTTACTCAGAATGCAAGGTTTTTAAAGTGACAGCAACTTAAAAATACAGAGTATCTTGCAGCACGTTTGAACGTTGAGGTAATAACGTCTTATCTTCTTACTCAAAAGGAAGTATTGTTCATATCATTCATATGGTACTGTGTATTCTACTATCCTCTTCCAGAGTACAATATAATGTCTAGTCTGAGCATGACTGTTGAAGTGTGTTGGCCCAGAAGGAATAGTTTGGCTACTGAAGGTGAGTCCTAGGAGTAGTTCATTGAGAGGAAAAAAAAAAAACTTTTTCTCAGTTCTCCCAAGGGTCTTACTCGTTTGGGCAGCACTTCTGTGCTTCCTATTTTTTTTTGATCCCCAAAGGAATTACAGTTCTATTCATCAGTTGAAATTCCTCCTCTGGAAAATGGTTATGGATTTGTACAGAGCAACCAAAACTAAACCCTACTTTACGTGGGTCTATTGTGCACTGCTTATCTCTGCCTACGGTTTTTCTTTCTTGCCAGTCAGCTATGATGATGCAGTTGAACTCCAGTAACGGGTTTTACCTTGTTTGTAGGAAATTGCCTAGTGCATTTTTGCTATATTTTCCGAACCTTTCCATTTAACTAAAACATACCTGTGCTAGGACAAAAGCAGCTCGCATTTAAATTTATGGCTCCTGGGCTTCTGTCTGAAAGTTTTGAAATTCTGCAAGCAATGGCAGGCACAGCTTGGCATACTCTTATCTGAGTTACAGTTTGACTTTAATGTAAAGGTTTGCAGCTATGTACTAAGATAATGTGATAATTATGCTCTGTACCTGCCTTAAAGGAAGTAAAAGTAGTTTTAAAGTGACAATTGGCTGTTACCAACAATCAGATAAGGTCCAGGAGTTGATAAAACCAGAAGAGAGGTGTCTGCAACTACACAGCTTGTACAAGCCCGTGTGTGTCCTACTGGCTTAAAGGGAAATTCTTCTATATATTGCTTACCACATGCACTAAATTTATACAAGTACAACATCAGTGCTCATTACTCCGGTCGTTGGTGTTTCTTTCACTGTTGCTTAATGAATGAATTGCAAGGAACAGCTTTGCGTCTGCAGGTTGTGATGAAACATTGGATTGCATATTAATGTGATGGCCTTCCTGTGCAGCATTTTGATTGCTCAGAAACACTCAGCACACTTCCTTTTGATACTTAGTTTAAATACAAACGTGCTTCTGTGTATGTATGTGTGCGTATATGAGATCTGTAGTATGAAGATGGCATTTTCGTTGCACGTGGTCTTCTTTCACAATGTTTGTGGTAACCCAGAAAACCAGTTAAAAAAAATAATCTAGTGTACTTGAGAATCATACTGTGTGTGTACGTCAATAACCCTGCTGTATCAGCACTTTCTGACACTGTGTGGGTCCTTGATGAAGACTGCGTGCCCAATGGCTGTGAAAGGGGCAGGTGGGAGGTGTGCTGACCTTTCTGGGTATCAGACAGGTTGTTGTTGGGTGATAATGATTAATGCTTGCTGTGAAGATGCTGAAGGGCAGATACTGAAGATTAGTGCAGCTTATCTTTCTTTGTATTTTTCCCCTCTCACTTGTTTGAAGACAAAAGAAATTTTGGTGGAAGCCTAAGAAGCCAATCTGACAGTGGTTTGTCTGCTTGCTTGTTAAAGGGTTTATCACACAGGCACCTCTGGGATAGATACAGTAGCATGGTTATCTGCAAAGGAAAAAAGCACTTGTCGGTAGAATAAGCACAATGGAAAGAAAGCAGTAAATATTTATAACTTCTTTTTAATTTGAAAATATAAAATCATTCCTTTTACTCTGTAGTGGCAATGATTGTTTCTTGTTGCCTGTGAACAGAAAGATTCATCAATAAACATGAATCGGTCTACTAGCAACTGAATTTTTCTTTTGTACAGATACTTAAGTATGATAAATGGAAGATAAGAAAATATCCTTGTATTGATGTATAGAGATTAGTAAGGATGCATTGCCAGTATTAAAACTGAAGAATATTTTGTAGAATAAGAGATGAAGTGAAGAAAAGGAATTTTTTATGCATACGCCATAATACGTGTGTTGTGCACACCAGGATAGGAAAAGTTTTGCTACTGAAGAATAAATCTTTGATGTGAAAGCACCTGATAAGGATTTCAGGAGTTCTTTGAGATTAGACTTTGTATTTTCTTTGTATTTCTACTTAATCCTTATTGCTACTGTAAATGAAAACTAGCGACGCTCTAGGCAGATTAGCGATAGCTTTGGTTTGTTTAAATAGACCAGGATCATCATCTTCTACCAACTTTCGGTTATACCATTGGATGCCCCAGTAAATTCTGCAAGATCATACACACACACACACATACACTTAGATAAATAACAAACTGCAGGTGCAGCTGGTCAGATGTTACCAGATTTGGCTGTCTGGTCAGATTGGTGATGTTCTTTTGAAACCATGACATGGAGTGAAGTGTTCCCTGTGCCTCTTCAGAGAGCTGATGCCTGGCCGGTGCCAAAATGTCTTTGGCAAGCTGAAGTCACAAAGTGCACATGTGCTCCCTGAAGAACAGAAAATCCTAATACACATTGAGGGAGGACTACATCTTCTGGTAGGTTGCTTATTTAAGAGATTCACAACTTTCTTCTAGAACGTTCTGACTTGGGAGTTATTTTACCAAAGTAATTCCCAGAGTCCACAGCCTGCATCTTTTACCTTGTCTTTTGGACCACTTAGCAGGTAGGGTGCAGACCACATTTAGTCATCACAGATCGTGCTGTGGTTCCTTCTGTCCCAGAGGATCTGTTTCCCTTCTTTGGGCACCAAAAGGGTCTCCCATCAATGCTGGACATGCATCTTATCATAGGACTAGAGATACATGCAAGGTACCTGCATTTGGCCATATGGTAATTACAGGTAACTTCCAGTTGTGCCCAATTGCACTTCCTGATGTGGCTGCTTTGTATCAGGGTACAGGAGTGCCTATAAGCTATAAGGCTTAACACTTGTTTGTCTGGAAACATTTCTGTAGTGAAGAGATATCTAGAGCACCACTACTCTAAACAAAAATTGGAGATATCTTGGAAAAACAAAATAGAATACTGTTACACAAGTGTTTGTTTTTTTCATTATCCTTTATTTGTTGCTACATCAATTAACCAGATACAGTAGTTTCTAAGAAACTTTGAAGAACAGAAGTAACAGAAGCTATTTAAATATCACATTGAATTACTTTTCATATATTGACCTATAGTAGGCTTTTGGTGTCCTCTAGCCTTGAATTCTTTTTATCTGGTCTTTAAGACTCTTGTTTAGAGTATCGTCTTTAAAATGATGAAGGTACCTATTGCAGGCTCTGGGACAAAACAGAATCTGGATTAAGGAGAGGTGGAGGAACACTGAACAAAATAGAAACGACCTTGTGGTAGGAACTTGAGTAGATCAGAGAGGTGGAGGGGACTTACTGGCTTTGAATTTTACATGAGTTCTTGATATTAAAATACCATTGCATACTATTTTTAACGTGTTAAAGATAGGGTAGAAAGTGTATTCTCTATTTTTGATGAGGAGTATGAAACTATAATGTCATTCTTCAAAAATATCTGGCTTTGCTTTGTGAATCAAATCATAGGAGATAAAGATGTGTTCTTGGCACTTGAGAAGGATCCGATCTTTGCTAAATTATTGTATTCATTCTGCACATTGCAAGAGTTCATGAAAGTTCTCCAAGTTCTCTGAGTGTTTTTAGTTCAGGAGTGCAATTAGTGTCTAATCAAAGATGCGGCAGAGTCAGGCATGGCTATTATTGCCTACAGTTAAAGTGACTCAGTCTCATAGTGCCTTTCCCTGATGAGAATGCCCTCACCATCAGACAAAAGCCTTTTTTGGGTTAAGAACCTCTTCTTGCCTTCCCTCTGGCAGCATTTAGCTTTCCATGGTGTAATACTTAGAGAATCTGAGCAAAAGGGAGAAAGAACAACTTTTTGAAACTCTCATTCTTCAGCAGCAATTTTCTTGCGAGCATCTTACTAATAAAAGGGGACCCTTACCCACTTATTTTTGTTTGCCAAAGACTTAAGTGCGACTGCTAGACTAAGGTCACTGGTGAGATTTTTCTCCTGATCTCTTGAGACAATGAATCTCTGAAGTTGGGCAGCGTGAAGTGAGTCCACATCTCAGTTTTTGCAAAAGCCTGGCTTTCATTTCTTCCAAACAGAAGAAGTACTTCACCTGAGACTTTGTCATACTTGGTGACCAATCTTCTCCACAGGCTTTTGAATATCATCTTATTTGGTCTGTCTGTCTTTCAGGGGAGAGTTAGATGTTTGAGTCCTCTCTCCAAGTGAGTGTCTGAGGTGTGCGTACCTCAATGCAGGGAGCCGTTTCTGAGCCTCAGATACAGCCTGCAAAGTCCCTTCTTATCACAGTGGAAGGCAGATATCTTCATCCTGGGGTCTGGAAGCAGCAGAACTGCATTTGCATGATACTGTATTGGAGCAAGGAACTTGCATCTCTACCCAGTCCTCTCCCAACATAAAGACTTGGAAAAATAAATGAACACCAATGAATGTGCGCTTTGGGATGGTGTCTCTTCTATGGTAGAAAGTAGAAAAAAAAATTCTGGAAAGAACAGGTAGAAGTGTTATCAAGTTGTATCAAGAAACGAACTGCAACGATCCCTTCTAAGTGACAGTTTTATTTAAACAGAGCTCATAAAAACAGTTAATCAAACCAAGACCCCGTCTGCAAGTGCTTCTCCACAAATGTCAAACCCTTACAAGCTAATATGGATGGATCAGAGTGTCTGCATTTCAGTTAGGATACTTTCACAGTGAATATCCCAGTAATTGTAATATTGGGTTATATATCAGAGTAAAAGTAGTTTACAAGGTTATGATAATGGCGTTGTGCTTTAAGGAAAATGAAACTAGATAGTGTTAATAAGCCAAATATATCAACAAGTGACTTAGTCCATGTCAACAGAAATTCAGTGAATATATAGAAATGATCCTCGAAATACACTGGCAATTAAAACACGGTTGTGTTAATGATGCAAAATACAGAGGAAGATGAGGATTGCTGTGATGTTAGGAAATAACAACCAGAGACTTCAGTTACTTCTACATATGCAAGGAAGAAGTCACAAAAGGTATGATGTAGAAATAATGGTCAAGTATAAATTACTTTCTTGAAGAACCTACAAGGAAAATCATGATTTTTGTCTCAGGGCTGTATTCATAATTTATTTTCTGAAGAGTTGTAATAGGCCAAGTAATCTATTTTAATTCTGTTTTCTCATGAAAAATGAAAAGGCCTCCAAAAAATAACCCACTTCCCACTATAATATTTCAGAAAGGAAGTAGATAAAAATGAGGAAACAATCAAAGGCATATTAAGGGATCGACTGAAAGGGTAAAATACATAATAGACTGTGAATTAAACCGTGGATTAAGCTACTAAACCATGGCTATGACTTAATGTGTTGCCTTTAAGTGTTACAGGTTTATAGTATGCTACATATCAGAAAGTGTCTACTGTATAACTCTACGGTGCAGAACTTCTTGAATGCTGTATATGACTGTAGGTGCTCTATCTCAGAAAGAAGGTAGCATAACTAAAAATGTAAAAAAGGCAGTGAGAAGTATGAAACCACTTTGGTGTGAAGATAATTCCAGGTAGCCTGGGAAGCAATTGCTGGGAAGGGAAAGAGAAGTTGAATGTAACTGAAGTCAGCAGAATAGTGAAGGTTATGGAGATGATGACTAGGAGTGACTGAAGTGGTGACGTTCTGGAACACGTTCTTCCTGGAGATTGTGAGTACAGAGCATGCATAAGATTCAGAAATAATCAGACAATTATTAACCCTTGTTAGAAATGCTGGACATTGTGTGTGAAACGTGGTGAGCTCTGACCTGGGAAGCAACTGCCAGCTTGCAAGTTCTTCAAGCACCAGTGGTCAGAGCTTGCAATCACAGGCACAGGGGACAGTCTGCACTTACTGTTTCTTTGCTTACCCTGGCTTTTGTTAAAGATAATGTACAGGGTTGTGAGGACTTTTGGACTGAGTTGTTATGGTCATTCTTCTATTTTTACGCAGTGTTTATAACATTGAGTTTCATACAGAGCCTGTGGACATGAAGCAATGCGGTTCACAGGTAAAAATGAGTGGCTGATGGAAATTTCTTCCTTAAGAAACTCTTAATTTGGTGTGAAGTAGATGAAAATACCTTCTGACTGACAATTAAAAAAAAATGCCTTCCTGCCCTGTGAGTAGGATATAGTTTTGTCTTGCTGTGTTTAATTCCTTACGAACAAGAGACTATTCAGTTCAAGGATGAAAACAAGTACTTAGGATGCTGGAAAGCCTTGTCCTATGAAAAAGGTCACTAATTCAAAGGCTAAATTTCTTTTTCAGTCTTTTTTGGGTTTGTTTTTTTTTTTTAAAAAGGGCAGGTTTTCTCAGTCTCTGTACTCAAGTTGTTTGCTTGACAAGTTGCTTAGAATGACTTTTCTTTGATGGTTGTTGGCATTTCATCAAATTGTCTGAAAATATTCCTTTATAATAGAAAGGACCTGTTAGGATAGATCTTCAGGGAGTGGCTGGGCTTTCTTTAAAACTTCCTAACTTGGCTTCCAGTAAGTAGTTTGCTGGTATTTCTAGTATGTTGATTACATACTGAAATAGTAAAACTCAGAATACGTATAATTTAAACATTAATACCTTGTCATTTTTATTCCTGAAGAGTTTTCTTTCTGTATCCTGAAACTATCTTATATTCCCACAAGGCATTAAGTTATATGAGGAGAGGCAAAGATTTTTTTTCCCCTGAGTTTTGTTTGGCTAATCTGATCGTGCTTGCATTTTTGGATGACATTTCTTCCGAAAGATAATGCATATAGCAGCATAAGTCAGTGGCTATTAACCTTGTCAGATTAAAAATAATTTGAAAGAGCTCTTAATCTACCCCGATGGATGTCAAATGAGCATAGTTAACAGTCACTGCCTTTACATAACTCTTTGTATTCATTCAGGAGATCTAGATGTCTTCCTGATCCAGGCAAACTGTGGACAAGAATAGCAAGTATTTTTTATTTTAAGAATGAGTTTTCATGTTTCCAAATGAGTTTAGTGTATGATTTTGTTCATTTGAACAAAAATTCTTTCTTGTCTAGGGGACTGTCTACAGTGCGAGGAAGTTCCATCCAGTTAAGTTTTCTTTAACCGTAGTTTTGTAGCAAAATTACTTATTGAGAAGTAGGTGGATGTGAAGAAGAATATGTACATTCGCTTTGCTGATGAAAATGCAGATTATCTTTTCAGTGTTTGTATGGAATCATGGTATAATTCAGGTTAGGAAGTATCTCTGGAGGCCATCTAGTCCAATGTGCTCCCATCAGCCCCTTAGAACAGGTTGCCCAGGCTGTTTCTACTTGCGCTTTGCATATGTCCAAGAATGGAGATTTCACAGCCTCTCTAGGCAACTTGTTCCACTGTTTGACCACCACGACAGAGAACTTTTTCTTTATAGCTGATCAGAATTTCCTGTCACGAAGTTTGTGTCTACTGGCACCCTCTGTCACTCTGCACCTCTGAGAAGAGCATGGTCTGTCTTCTGAATGCCTTCCCATAGGGCAGTTGAGGACAGCACTAACATCTTCCCATGTATTTTAGTCAATGATTAAAAATGGAAAAACATTTAAGTTAGCATTTTGTTTTCTTGTGGGAATTGTAATATGGAAGTCTTTTGCCTCAAAAGTCCTCTATCAGCTGAATTTTCTAGTTGTAAGAATTTTTTCATTCCCTTTTAAGAAAGCGTAGTCCAGTTGAAGTTGTCCTTTAGGTGGCAGTGGAAAGTATATAGCACCTGAATTATGACTTTATGGAATTACAGTTTCATTTTGAATCCAGATATTTTCAGCTTGAAGTGTTTTGTTCTTTCAGGGTCTCTTCCAACAAAATATCAAAATCTCATGTGTGTAAAGCAGTATTTTATAGGAAAAACTTAGGCTTTGCCATTCAATATAAAATTTGGTTTGGGTGTAATTTTGCCAGAAACATTTTAAGCAGGTGTTTAATACATCTAATATATCTGGTTGCGTTTCTGCTGCTGCCAGAGGCATTGTACCCTACTGTTTTCTGAAAATGATGGTCTTAATCATGTTTTCCAGCCCCTCTGAAAGTTCATCTTTGGTGTATTCCAAGTTGTAGCAGTTTCTGATGTTCCAACTTGTTTTGATTTAATTGGAGTTGCTGACACTTATTAAAAACCAACACATTTTTCTATACCAAAAAATGTACAATAGTGTAGTTTGTGTGCTTTTCAAATACAAAATTTGAACTTTATTTGGAACATTCAAAAACCAAAAAGGCTGGAGGAGGTGCTAGTTGCTATATTGAACTGTGGTGTTTGGTTCTGACCTATTGATTCAAATAGATTTAACTGCGCAAAACATACCATGCATGATCAGGGACACTACAGTGCTTTGACAGCAGGACCTTACTGCCTTGGTATTGTGGAACAAACATTAAACAAGACAGTTTTATCTTCTAAGTTTATGAAGAAGCATTTTGTTGGTTGGAGGTTAATACATTTTAAAACATTCAAGATGTTGATATTTTCAAATTACTTACAAGGAAAGAGAATCACATATTGTGGCCTCTCAAACAGTGTAATTCAGCTTGTTCACGTGCATAAAATACGATGAGATTCATTGGGCCAAATATTTGAAGCTGATGGACATAACATAGCCCTGTGGCTTTAATTTAGTTTACATCACACCCTGATGTGTTTGAGCTGGTTTAAGCTTTGTAAAAGGGCAAGATACCATCACCTTCTCAAGGTTGTTTCCTGGAGGGTAAGTTTTGAAAAAATCTTTTCATCTTGGAAGGTTTTAGAATGGCTCATTCTGGCAGGCGGAAGCAAACCCTGTCCAGTGCTTGGCCTTGGATTCCCAAGGGGATTAAAAGAAAAAATGAGAACAATTTTACAACTTATTTTTTTAGGGGTAAAAAGATTGATAAAAGTTACTACAGCTGATGTTAGGTCGACTGTGTGAAAGGACTGAAAATTTCAAGTATTTCTCATGAAACACGCTGGAAGTGCTCGTAGCAACTATCACCAGGGAGACCAGTGAAATCCTGAAAAATCCTAAGGTCAGATGTGAGCACCAGGAGACATTCCATCTCGATTAACTGGGTTTTGGACTGAGCAATCCCTCTCCCCCTATTTCAACATTTTTTTAAATGGCTGAAGAACACCGTGCTTTAGAATGAAGTAATTCTTCATTGCTGAAAAAAGTGATACAGACACAGGCAGTATTATGTAAGGCTGGCGTGAGGCTGGCATCCCAATGATCTCAAACCTCGGAGTAAGCTGCCAGGATACCAAATAGCTGTGAAAAGTAGTTGTGATGGACACACTTAATGCATGTTAGGCATGAGTCCACAGTCTAATAGCTTGCAGCCTCTTTACTTTTTTAATCTATAAGTGGCCGCTTCCTGCAGGTGCTGCCTTTTTGTTTGGTTGGTTTTTTGGAGCTTAATGTGAAATTTTAGGTAACATCTGCATCTTGACAAATTTCTGTTTCAGGTACCACGAAATGCTTGGAGAGATGCTGAAGGACGTGTTGTTTATGTTTGTTTTACTCTTAGCTTGTAAATTGAGAGGAACTATTTCACCCTATTCTTATGAATATTAAATGAAAAAGGATATTGGAAATTCAGGATGTGTAATTGGAGGATTCTGGGACAGTTTTTCCATAATTTTCCAAATCTGCAAATCTGACTGCTAGATTCAATTGCCCTGTTTCTTAACAAGCTCTTAAATACTGGATACGACATCCCTGATGGCGCTGTCAAGAGATTTTCTGTTTGTTTTTCTTTTCATATAGTTCTTTATTGAAAGGGAGTACCTTCATATCTACTTCTTTGTGCTTCTTAGTTGCCTCCCTTTTTCAGTTTTATTTTGCAGGGTTTCACTCTATTATCATTATTATTTCATTCATAGCTAAATCTTTGTGTATTGCTGGCTCAAGGTTTATTTGTAACTTTTGCCAATTTTACACTTGGGCTCTGGGAAATGCACACCAGTGGACGTCGTGCCCTGGCTCACTGTCCAGCCAGGCACTGTCCTCCATTCATCCAACACATCTTCTGGTTTGTGGCCTTTTTATTGCTGGTTTTAGAAATGAGAGCAATAAATAGGTCATCCGGCGTAAGAAGTGGGAATAGCTGTTTTCTGCTATTGATTAACTTACGCATGACCACGCTTTTTAATTTGTGTGGATAAACAAAAGCGAAGCAGCTGGGTCAGCAGATCATTTCTTACATAACATTTTCAAATGAGTCTCTTTGGGCTGCAGCCTGGGTTGGTCGCTCTGACTTGCATTGATGAAACTTAGCGGTAGTGGAAAGACACAGCAGCTGTTAATGTTGTAGCTGGTGCCACTGATCTGTGACCTGATGAGCTCTGCGTACAGCAAATGGGTAGAAAAGTCATTGGGGTTTGTATTGTGTTGGGGACATCCTTTAAATTCTGGAATAAATCAGATCTCACTGTAGTGACTGCTGTATTTAAGTTTTTGCTAAGAAGGTCTTCAAGTTGACATACGCTGCTGTTAGCAAACAGGGTGTGAGATTGCAGACTATGCTATTTGAATGCTGATACACTTTGGCTGCTGCCTTCTTGGTCCTCCTACATGAGCCCTGACAAGCTGGCAGGGTCCTGCAGTTCCTTGGGAGCAGTTGCCGAGTGGCCCTGCTGGCTGCGGCACAGCCAAACGCACAGCAGCCACAGGGAGAACACGACTCCAGTGGGGTGCTTTGCAGAAGGATGCCCTGTCCAGGAGAGGCCATCTCGTGCAGGGGAGGTCAAAAGGTTGCAAAGAGGATGGAAGTCTTTGTAGGAGCAGGTGACAGCCTGTGCTGTGTTCTTGGAGAGCTGGAATGGATCTACTTGCCTCGGGATGGTGATTCAAAGAAGGAAACAACAAAGGAAAGCAGCATACTTTCTTAATAGAACAGACCAGATCCAATGTCTTGGTGTTCTTGTCGCTTGCCCAGTATCCAGGTAAGCTGTAACACTAGAGAGAGAGACAAACTGTGCCTGGCGATTCCTACAGTTGCAAGGAAAATACCAAAGAATGAAGAATTTATGGCATTTTCTACTGGACCGCATGTTTTTTCTGCTGAAGCATTCATCTTTCTTTGCTGTAGAACAAAATCAGAATAGTTCACAGCTGTCATTGTTTTCAAGGGATGTCTTAGTTCTGTATTATCAAACTGTCTAAGTTTGGCCTTAAAACTCATAATTCTGTGGCTTTCAGATGCTGCTGGCACCATCCCAGTTGTGTTATATGGTATCCCTAGCGGCCTTTGCGCTGATCTTAATTTCAGCATAGAAAAAGGCTGAAGGTAACGATGCAGTTACATATACACCACCTTAAATCAAGCTTAATAAAGGATTGGAAGGTTTTCAAGGAAAAAATTGATTTTGTTCTGGAAATTAGAATGTTCTTAATACTGAACTTTCATACTATATGAAAGAACAAATTGATTTGACCTTAAATTTTGATTTATGTAAAACAGAAAAAAAAAAACCAACCTGAATTTTCAATACCTTTTATGTAATTTGTAGAGCTTTGGCATTTGGATGAGGGAGATCGATTGTTTGGTTCACCTTAGCTATTCACAGTGGAAATGCAAAACACAAGAATAGGCAATAACTCTTTGAGACATATAATGCTTGTAATATGTCTTTAATAATGGTATTCCAAATAAATATCATGGCATTTGCTGAGAAATACATGCTGTACCATTTAATATTTTAGCTTCATAACAAAATGCTTATGAAAAAAATGCAGAATTGTGTAATAATATGGTGTTTGCTCTCAGTAACAGGAGGAAATGCTTGTGACTTAAGAAAGGTGTTTTTTTTTTACTGATAACGATGGTGGAAGTATGTCCTGTGAGGTGACAGTCTTCTCATGGAACACAGGAAAATAAATTTTCCATTTCACCAATTTGCTCCTAAGACATCAATTTGTTTGCCAGAGTTACAAGATGCAGGGAATCTCAAGATGGAAAGAATTCGGTTGGTTCATTAACTTTCCCTTTGAAGTGTTTGATTCTTAACTGCCTTGATTCTTAATGTGGACAACATGGCAGTTCTGCATTTAAAAGGAATGGGCTGGCACCTTATTGAATCATTTATAAACATTATAAATTACTTAACTGAAATAATTAGGTGATTTATATGTTCCCAGTTCTGAGAAGATGGCTTTTGTTTGGACTTACAAGCCGTATCTCAAGTGCTTTTCTTTATGTGATCTTGCAGTGAAATGTTGCTGCTTGGTTTACCTCCACATGTATTTGTAGCAGGTTGTACACTCATTTTTCTTGCCTCAGATGAGATTGCACGGTGCAGTGACTGTCACAGAACCCAAATCCTGAAAAGCCTTGCTGTAGCCAATGCTTTGATTGCTGGGTGAGCAGCAGCTGGCCTGTGCCTTCCTGACATCTTCAGTGATGCCTTGTGTGAACCAGGAGACCTTCAACCCTCCCGTCTCATGGAGGAAGCATGCAGCTCTCCCACTCTTAGGCGGTACCCTGAGTTTCAATCCTCCAATTATATGTTGTGGTTTCCTCACCAAGCCTAATTTATTCCCTAGACCATGTAATTTTGTTCTTATTGGAGCAAGGACATGCTGGATTTAGAACAAAACCTGTACAAAAAAAAGCTTTGGCTTTGGAAACAGTGAAATGGTTTAAATGCAGTGCATGTTTACTAAAAGTTTAGCTAACTCCCATCATTCTTTGGAGCTTCCCATCTTAGCTACCTTGTTTCTGGGAGTACTGACACTTTGGGGAACCCTTGGCAAGTCATCCATCCTTTGCAGCAAAAGTGCTGTTTATCCTACTGGGTAAGTCTTTCATCTGGTTGCAGCAGCTCTTACAAAGGAAGATTTGCACCCAACTGAAGACAGAGGAAATCGGTTCCTTGAAACTAGCAGCTTGGCCCTGTGGATTTCAGGAATACACTTAAATGTTCTTATCTGGGAGCCCATTGTGTTGCTTCCATGTTTGCTCTCCCTACAGCCCTATTGAATTTCGGCATTAAAACAAACAATAACTGCTCTATTTATTAGACAATGCTGAGTTACAGAGTCTCAACAAGTGGCTTATACTGCAATGCCTGAACTATTTTTTTGCATAGCAGCTTTCTTAGTGTTCGTAACTTTATCATGTATCACTTCTATTTCACAGCTTACATCATTCATCTTTTGTATCATGGCTGATATATTGATATGTTTCTTACTCCAGGGGCAGAATATGGTTGTATCATGACATTTTAGAAATGTGTGCTGGGCTCAGACAACACAGTGCGTATGTCTTTATAGCTGCATTGCAAAATACGTGATACCTGTGGCTTTGAAAAAGCAAAGAGCAATATCTGTACATCTACTGGATTTTTTTAATGCCTACCTATGAAGATGTACTATTTCCATCATCTCCAATAAAATGGACATTAGTAATCATTATAATAAGCTACTAAGAACAAGATCTTAAACACTTGCAGCTAGAACAGAACATGATAAAATCACAATGAAATTTGTGATATGTTAATGGTAAGAAGGAAAGAAATTGATGAGGCATGTGGCCACTTGGAGTTGAACTAGTGATGACTCCAAAATGGCAAATGACTCAGTAGTGGGCTACAATTAAAAGAAAAAAGGAAAAAAAAGGGGGGCTGGCAGTGCAAGAGGAAGAAGGATGACGGAGATCCTACCTTGTGAGAGTTACTAGAGCACTGAAGGAAGACCTTAGTTTGATCCCGGTTGTGGCTGGAGGCAGACATGATGTTGTGGTTAAGTCTGTTGTATCAGATCTCTGCAGATGGGGATTCCTTTCTCAGCTTTCCTACATGGATTGAACAATGTAAAAAACGGATGCTACTTTCTTTGTCATCCTGTTAATGGTAAACTTTAGAATGTTGTGCATTATTCTGTATTTGCATATCATATAGCATGGTGAGGTTCCTTCTCAGCTGAGGCTTCTGGGAGCTTTTATGCTTAATGAATAAAATAAATTTTATCTACTTCAATTATTAAACCATGCACATCTTCAAAAAAAAAAAAAAAGGTGACAGTATGTTTTTGTGCCATGGAAATAAACTTAATACACTTTAGTTTCTTATTTAAATATGCACTTGATACTGAAGAACCTTAACCTTGAACAGAAATACCCTGGCAAATCTTTTACACTCAAAAACTGCTTTGAAAGAAAAAGAGTTTGTATTCCTGTAATGTGGAGGGGGTTAGGTTAGGTTATTAAATTATATTCACAAATCTCATTAAAATAATGAAGTCAAGTATCACTGTCAGTATCAAGGTACTCCCCAAGTGTTCTCATCAAAGATGTTCTTTGCGGGGGACCTGACAATTCAGGTGAGCTATTGGTTTTTTTTCTAATTGACAGAACTAGGCTCACACTTGGTTTATTTCTTGACTTTTTATATAAAAATATAAACATAGTGCAAGCTGGAACACCTGGACATCTGGCCCTTTCTGCTCTCATAGCATCATATTGACACATGGTTCTATTAAAACCAGATATTCCTGTTCTGGTCTAGAGCAGCCCCTCCTTGCAGTTGGGGAGTATGGTCTTCTCGTTTTAGCAGGAATCAGGCTTTTCCAAGTCATTGACTGACTACCTGAAGAGCGAGCTGATATTTCACTGTAAACGCCTGTAGTCCTGCTGGTGCCGATATGACTGCTTGGGTTATTCATGCTAGAAATATATGACTCTTCACGAGGTCATGGCTATGTAAGAAAGTTTTATATTATGCATGAAACTTTTTGTTGTGGTAACAGTCAGGGTTTTGGTGACACTACTGCTATGAGCATCAGAAATAAATTATGATTTAGAAAATGTGCTTCACTTGAAAGCTTAATTTCATGCTGGCTTTCCTGACTTCCCCAGTGTAGTGAGACTTTACTAACACAGTTATGCTGACATTTTGAGAAGCTGTCTTAAAATTTTGAGTTGTTAAATAGGCAAAGCTACCCATAAGCATTCCAGTTTGCCTCTCTTTTCCAGCCAGTTCTCATTTCCCTCTTAAAAGCTTCAGAAGGTAATTTATTTTCCCTCAGTATAAGAGGAACGTGCTTATTTGTATTCTTTTATCCTTTAAATTTTTAACCTGGTTTCCCAAGGAAACGTGTGCCACGAGATCCTGCTGTGTCCATCTGTCTGGCTGCCTGCCCTCTTCTCTGTAGCACCTTTTGAATCGGTGGGCAGATCTCCGCCACATGGGTCAGGGGGTCGGCAGTCTGAAAGACAGGATGCTCCTGCAGTCTTTCACGATATGCATAGTTGTCTGTAGGAGGGAGGTTTTATTTCTGTTCCAGCTGAGGGATGTGCTAATTAGCTCATCTTTCATTTGCTATCAGTTGACAGAGCAAACAGGTTTCATCACTTCCGGTTTTATTTTTTCCTTTCCCCTGCCCTTGCCTATAGTTATTGCCATTCACTTCCCTTCTCCAAACAATGCCATTCTCTTGGGAGATCCTGTTGTTTGTCATCCTGTTATTTGACCAATACTCTTGTCTTTGCTCCACAGCTGCATATCTTTTGAACTTTGCTTGTCCTAAAAGTCATTGGAGATGCTGCAGGGAGGCCAGCTGGGGTTCAGAAAAGCCATCAGAGCTGCAAGGTCTGTCAGGAAACAGGAAACCCAAGTTGTACAGCAGAGGCGGTTCTCCACTGCAAGGCTACAACCAGTGGAAAGTAATCCTGTCGCCGTTTGCTCAAGTGACTAACCCTAGTTTGTGTGCTCAGCCTCTGGGAAATAAGCAGAGGCTATCTGTGTGTGTGTGAGGAATTGCTGGACCAAGTCCTTATTTTAAGAGCCAGCTGAATTGTTTCTTGCCTTTGAAATTGGTGCCAGCAGAAGCGGTCTGTGTGTGCTGAAAAAACGATGTACTTCGGTGAGCTAATCAGTTGAATGTTCAACAAATGGCTAAGTGGTAAACTTCGAGCAGATAGTGTTTCATTGAATTGTTTTCCCTGTTTGTTTTTTAAAATGTCAAATATATCATAACGTGATTTATGAAGACATGCCTTAAGTAGAACCACAAACACTTACAGGGACACTTGCTTCAGACAACATATGGCACCACCTATGAATTATGTACAGCTGACATACGGAGAATGGAGACAGCCTAAGGAAATGATTAGACCTGTTATCATAGCAGTGACTGTATGTTGTTTTCACTTGACTGGAAAAAATGTAATTTTACTCTAGATTGGGGCTGAGATTGTTGCTTCCAGGTGCAGTATATTAATGCATATGAATATTTAATAGTGGCTAGGAAATGTGATGGTTGAGTTTTGGCTATACATTAGTTCATTGAAAAGCTAGTTCTCTTCCTGCTGAGCCCTACGCTTCTGATGTAGTTGTTGCAGTCTCATTGCAAGAGTAACAACATAAAATTAGATCTCAATTTTTGAAAGTGTACTTATGTGTAGAACATAAGTTACACACCAGCAGACATCACACTCCAGATGGGTGGCTTTCAGCAAGTTTGCATTTACTGATTCCTGCTTTTCTTGATCTGGAAAGTAGCCTTTATGTTTTTACACTCCGGTTAATTGCATTGTTCTACCAACAGGATGTGCTCATCCTCCAGCGGAAACGCTGCCAGTAAAATGGTTATAATGCAGAGTTTGGACTCTTCTGGGGTAAAAGGCCCAGAAGTTTTTAATCAAACTCCTCGCTCTGCTTTTGAGGGTTGTCAGATGCCCTTCATAGCATTTATTTCCTGGAAAAAGACCTAAAATTGGCTTGTTCTACTGCAGCCTAGCCCACAGCGCTTCCCTGCAGCTCTACAAGTGCCTGTGGGTAACTGGGCACCCAGGTCGTTTGGGCTGGCTGTAGCACTCAGTGTTGGGTAGCCTTCCTACTCCCAAAATTTCTGCTACAGTTAAAAGAAATTCACAGGTAACAATTACATTGCAAAAGTGAAAAGCTTCAGCAACTTGATCTGTTTGATTTGAGCATTGCAAACCCAAAGAAACAGAAGTCACAGAAAAGAATGAGCTTCTTTCACGCTTTAGGCCAGACCTGCTGTACACTGGGAACCTGACAGAAACTTAAATAGCAGACCACTGCTCTCGAGCCTATCCGAAAAGCACTTGCACTGCACATTATCTCCTCTTTTCTGATAAGGTTAACCATGTCATTCTTCATGGTTAGAAGTTGAATAGTTAAATAGGTGTTGTTCAGTCTCTTAATTCGATGTTTCCCCTCACGCTTTCTCCTCGCCAGCCTCCTAGGGAGTGCTGTATGCTGATAATTAGCTCAACGAGAATACTTACTCCATGTTAACAGTCTACTTCTGCCACTGTTGCTTTCAGCACCCTATATATTAGGTATGTGAAAGTATGTTGGCTAAATATATTAAAGCATCTAGTTTATACAGACTGTAAATCCATAAAGCTCGTACGCTTCTAAACCATTGGTAGTATTTTCTCGCTTTACTTTTCCTGAAGGCATCTGTCAGAGCACCACGTAATAACTTTCACCATAGAGGATTAACAAATGCTTCTCAACATTTAGATGTGAAAAAAATTTATGGAAAAGCTTTTACCTTTTCTGTGGAGGGAGAAGAGGAAATGGCAGGAAGTGTCTCATTTGAGTGACAAACAACATTATTAATTTCAGAAGGAGAAATTTATAGGTAAATCTTCGTGTCCTTCTGTCTAGGCTATACGGTGAAAGGTATTTATCTGGTTAATTCTCTTTCTGAAAATCCAGGGCAGCTTCCTTTAAGAGAAGCTGGAGTGAATGTGACTCTTCTCCTTTTGAAATTATCAAGATTTAGAGCAGTGCTGCCTTGCTCTGCATAGGTGCAGGTTAAGGAAGGTGTTCTCATAGTGGTGTTTAAGACTGCTAGATTTGCATGTCACATACAGCTGCAGGTGATGTAACTCTTAAAAGACCTTGAATTTATTCAGCTTGATGCCTCTAAAATTGAGATCAGGACTCAATCCTAGTTTTGCTACAAAGGAGTCCAGAATCCTGCATATTTTCTCTTTCTTGTTGTTCATACCAACATTTGTAGAAATAAATATCCACACTGCAGGAAGATAGGGCTATTCTACCTTGTAGTGTGTTGAACAAGGTCCTTGTACAGTTGGTCAAAATTCAACATAAAATTTGGAAGATGTAAAATAAGAAGAGAATTTTAATAATGTCTTTTAAAAAGCTCTGAATCAGCCTTCTCCTGTGTTATGTTTAGTGTGGTCAAATGTATTCCAATGTCTTTTCAACCACCTTGGCTTTTGCCTGTTGCTCTGACACTGCTGCTGAGCTTTGATTAGCCTTGAGGATCTCTTAAAAAAAAAAAAAAAAAATGTTTCTAAAATGGGGTTGTATTTGTATGGCAATATCTCTTGTTAGATAGCCTGGTGATTGAAGAAAATATAGATGAGGTTTTGGATGTAAAGATCCAATGGACTTGGAAGTAAGTGAACAGAAAGGTTATTTATCGAACGGCACTCTTACTAAGAGGCAAAAAGACCTAGGAGCTAACCCAGGAGCTCTGCTGCCTGCTGAAGGGCAAGTCACCAGGCAGGCTTGTAGTCAGAAAAATATCCTTTTACTTTTGAAGTAAATATGTTCTTCCTTTCTGCGAGGCAGTAAGAGTGTCACCTTGCATCTTAGAGGCACTTTTTAACTGGGAGTGACAAAAAAGCTTGATTTCTTTGAGTCTGAGGATCTGAACTCTAACTTAGGGGTTTTCCACAATACTTTCTCCACTCTGTAAAATGCAGTCACTATGCTGAGTTTCTTCCAAAAGTTGAAAAGTTTCAGGAGGGCAGTTTAATAATAAAGTTTATTTGTAAACCAGAATTTACTTTAACTACTGCTTTTACTATCCCAATGTATGCATCAACTACTTTCTGGATCAGATGGCATTTTTCGGAAGGAAGCAGGAAATGATAAAGCAACTTCTTGCTATTCAAAAGCACCATTTAAATTTCTAGAGATAAAATCTTAGACTTACAACCAAGATGATACAGAATAGCTACATCTTCATTTTGGAGCCTTCAAAGATGAGTAAAGTTACAAAAAATGAGCAAATCGTACTGTAAATGTAGATCAGTTGAAATATTGCCAGATGATCTACACAACTTTCCAGTTATTTTTAAGTAACTGTAATCTAGATGTGTCATTCCTTTTCTTTTCTTTCTTCCTTGTTTTCAGGCTTTTTGTCTTCTGTAATGGAACCTCTTGCACTCTCCTCAGCATAGCCCTTATTTCCTCTTATAGCCCCAGCTGCTGGAAGTAGACGTATAGAGCTGTAGGGCTCTCCTGCTTTTGAACTTGGACAATAAGTGGCTTGTGACTGTGCAGGTGTTTGTTTTGCACGCTGAAGGCAGCGTTGCACACAACTTCCTCTCTTCATCCTACAGATGTTGGCATATTCGAATGATAGAAATGGGATTCTTAACACCTAGAACAGAATGTTTTCCTTAGCAAGCAGGACGAAGTTACTAATACGCAAATATGAAGCAGAGCTTTCAAATGAGCTATTTCAGAAGTACCAGCATGTGGGTAAATGTGTCCGATATTCTCTCTATACCTGAACTGTTCCGTCCTCCTGGATATCCCTTGCCATCAGTGCCAGGCATTGTGCCCTTCGGTGTGCTTTGGGGTCGAGCCTTTGGCAAGAAGAGGCAGTTTTGGTGTCAGAAATCTGCTCTTAACTGTAGCTCCTTATCCTGCTACTCAGCCATTTCTTCAATATTGTGCCCTTGTTTCCTCCAGTGGGACGGGTGCCTCACTTTATAGAGTGCTTTGATAAAGACAGCATAGAATTTCACTGTGGTATGAATTGTATGTTGTTTTAATAAGGGCTGCTTCTGGGACTCATGGCAGACGAACACCTGCAGCTTGGAAGCTCGTGTTAACCGTCTGGGAGACTAGAATAGAGACGCAATGTCAGGGAGCAGCTGAGGGAGGGCAATCAATTGTGAACTCTGACAGTGAGATGTGCTGTAATCTCTGTACCTCTTATGTCCCTTGTGCCCAGATCGTTAAGGTCAGGAGGAGGAAAGAAGATAACTCTGATCATCTCCACACCTTTTCCTCCCCTACTGAAGCGTGTATGGAGTGGCAAAACTGCTCTTTCCTCGTCAGCAGATGGTGGCAGCAAGAGAAAAGAGGGCCTGTCATCTCTTTTTGTTTTTGTTTTTTTTTTACTTTTTTAGGCATAAGGGACTGAAAATGAGCTTTTAAGAAAGATAGACAAGCATGTCTTTGGAGGACAGAAAGGATGGTTTTTAACATGTCAGAAAAAAAGAAAACAACAACAACAACCACCAAAACAAAAAAAAACCCAACCAAAGAAAAACATACAGTTAAAGTGAGATCTTAGCCTGGATGAGCCTCTCTAATAGCTTGGAAATTGGCTGAGTTTAAGTTGGTCATATGCCTTTAATATTGGAAATGATATGAGAAATCAAGCCAGGCCAGCTGAGCTCTTTGAGAGGCAGTTCTGGGAAGATTATGGCCCCATTAGAACTTGTCATTCTGCCATAGTTAGGGACTTGTCATTACTGTGGTTTTCTAGCTAACCTCTTACACCTGGAGAGCATTAACACAAGATTGTTTGATGTAGAATTCCCTCAAATGCATTTGTTTGTGGAAGTAAGTTATCCATTGCATTTGATGTGACATTTATAATAATTACAGTTCCTTCCTCCTGAGACAAATCCATATTCTCTTCTTATGAATGAGTTGTTTTGCCATAGCATTTCCTCTCTGATATATTTGCTTTATAGTTTTAAGTCCCTTTGAACAAAGAGGTGTTTGGTTTTGTTCCTCATTTAATTGCCTTAACTACACTTTTTCCTGACTGGTATGCTTGTAGGCATTCATAACTTCTTTTGTACTAGCATTCCAACATCTGGATTTAGAGGTCCTTACTAAATGCCTCTGATCTATAGTATGTGCTGGATATCTTCTGTGCAACCCTTACTTAAATGGTTACCTTGGGATGTCAAATATATTGCATCCTTGTCTTCCTAACAGAGAAAAAAGTGAGTTGAGAGACCAGTAGCAGTAAGGGCAGTGTTGCTGGAGTAGCAAAAGGCATCCCACCAGTGCAGGAGAGGTTGACTCAAGTCAGTGTGCTGTGGCGCACAGCGAGGAGGCGTGTTTCTACCCCTTCAGAAAAGAGCAGTGTGTGTCCCTGTCTAGCATATGTGTGTTAGCCTGGCCAAGCTCCTACTTGGCAAATCTGTCCCTTTCATGCATTGATGCATGGGTTAATGTTGCATTTAGCCCTTCACAAAAGCAAGAAGTCCTGAGCAACGGCATAGATGGATGTCCTACCTCTCTGGGACTGGCCATTTCAGAGAGTCAGCTCCTGTCATGGGAGTCTTTTCTCCCTCCCCTGTGAAAATAACCAGACCTACAGGATAAGGTATTTCCTTTTCCTCACATGTGAATAATATCCTGACATCTCTATGCCTCAGGCTTAATGCACACCTGAAGAAGCAATTATATGACAGACCGTTTCCTCCCCAGTTTCCTCCATGATTCAATTACTTCACATTCCCATGTACTGTCAGCACTAGTTGACCTGTCTCTCGTCACAGGTGCTCAGGACCTTTGGGACCAGCAACCTGTGCAGAGGTGATGGAGGAGGTATTCACTCTGGGTGTTGCACCTGCTCTGCTCCCTTCGGGAGGACTCCTTTCGTAGTTGACTAAATGAGGAATAATTAGGTTCCTGAACACAGGTACCACTGTATCTGTCTTGGATATCTAAACACAGATGCTTAAGGCACAGCATCCTGTGGATTGCCGCTTTGTACCACTGCACGCGTGGTGGTGAGGTGGGTATGTTAAATGGTTGCCTGATCCACAAAACCAAAAGGAAATTCTTCCACAGGAAATGAGGGGAAATACGTGGTGTCTGCTGCAGACTTTGGGCAGGAGTGTCATTTATCAAGGAGGAAGCTATATCATCCTTCTTGTTAATGCGTTACACATGCATTTTTCCTCAAGTGCTTGACAATCTCCATTATACTTTAAGGCTGATAGGATTTGGACAGGATTGGTGCTTTAGGATTCGGACTGGAAGACAGCGAGCCCTTGGCATTAGTACCATTACTCTTGCCAGGCCGCCAGAGCGTAACTTTTAGGGAAATGTGTCCTTGCAAGTACTTCACTAGGATGCGTAATGCACAGCTGACAGGTAAGACAGCTCCTGTGCCAGGTGCCATGGGAAAAGGCAGAGCACGCAATCAGGTGACAGTGTATCATGCAGGGCAAAGGGACTTTTCTTGACCCTTTTCTTCTGACGTGTGACCTCACATCTGAATAATCTCAGTGAATTTTTGTCCATGTGCTGCTGCACCTGTGTGCAGATGTTCTTTCTGCTTGTCCCTGACTCACTGACATGGGGAGGCTGCTGCTTGCTATTTCAGGTGCTGCTGATCAGTTCAACGATGCAAAAATGGATTATACAGAGTCTAGTGGTTTATAGTCATCAAATCTTTTTGGAAAGGGTTTGGTTTTTCTGGGTTTCCTTTGTCAGCAAGGGAGAGAGGAGCAGCTCCCCTGAGGAACAGACCAGAACACGTGGCATTTGGCTGCTGCTCTGAATCCGTGGCTGAAAGAGGAGCAGGGTGGACGACAAGCTCTCCTAGGTCAGAGTGATAGTGCAACCCTATTATAAGGGAACTGGCATGGATGAAAAAAAAACCTTACTCTCAGTTCCCTCACAGCTTGCTTTGTTCTGGTTAAATTCAGGGCCTGGACTGACAGATCATGCGGCCACGTGTATCTTATCTCTGGATGGGCTAAAAGGAAAGAGGGGCAGTGGGGAGAGCAGAAGGCAGGTGGGACTGTACGTTTCCTCAGCTGCTCACAGCTTATTGGCTAACAGAGATCGGCCGAAGCTTCAGTCCATCTGCACCTCAGCTGCCATGACCAGTCTGGTTTGAAATAGCCTTCTTAGCATGTCTTATGTTCTTGCTTTCTCCTTCCTCTCACACTCGGCACGGTGTGGTAGCAGTGAGAGCTGATATGCGGGATAATCTTTTTTACGTTGTTAATTTTTAGTGAGATCAACACCCCGAGTGGGCATAACACATGTTGGCGCAGATGCGCTGCTCTACATCAGCTTAGGTCAGCTTAAGCTGCAGCTGTGTAGTGTGCAAAGGGAAAGTCAGATGGAGATTGTCATTTAAAAACAAGCGCAAAGATAAGCAACAAGGCTTCCCCTATCTCCTAACACCAAATTTGATATAATATTGCTAATAGTTCTGCTTTTGAAAGTACCTGCAGTAGATAGGATGGCTGCTGGGTTTTTGTTCTGCTGGATGGCTTTTTTCCTCAAAGAATCGCTTAGGTCCCGCTTTCAGAACACACAGGTGGACTCATCCTCCCCTTCTGTTCCTTTGTCTGAATGTCAGAGCTTTAGTTTGCTTCCCTGTTCTTGTCTGAGGTCTGCTGGATTTCATAAAATACTAAATGGCTTATGGTGGAGAAAGCATGGCCATATGCAGTCTCGTAAAACTAAAGTTTTTTGCTTTTATTCACAATGACCATTCCTAGACAGCTTCATCTTGAGATAATACTTCTTCAAAATTGCTTTTTTTAAAAAACCAAAAGCAGCATGAAAGTAGGCAATTGCCTCCTTTAGGTTCTTTTTAACAATCCAGCATTGTACTGGAATGCTGTTCCCTTTATTAAAAAACAGTAAACAATCCACTTTATTTTTGTCTCTTTTTTTCAGAACTTTAAAAACTGAGGACACAAAAGATTTTTGAAAATAATTAATAAGTTGCAGTGCCACTGTGAATTCAGTCACAGAAGGTAATAAAGCACTTTCTCCCAAGATCACATAAGAATTTAGTGAAAGCTGAGGGTAAAATCCCTATTTTACAGGTGTTGTGTTTATACTATCTTCACCCTTGACCAGACAGCTGCCACGGGGTACTTAATGCCGCATGAAAAACACATTGCTCCTACATGTGCAGCATTTGTCAAACATTGGTTTGAGAGTAGATGGACATGATTGATAGGAAGATCATCATTATAAACCACACAAAAATAAGCACAACTGCACATCCATTCATTTGACCAATACAACCGCTGTTGTGAGCGGTAAATGGCTTTCTTGACCAGAGCTTAACTAAAGATGTCTCCTATTAAAGAGAGTGCGATATTCTGTCTTTTTATGCAGGAAAGATACAGCTTTCTGAGCTGGCCTGACCTATGCTATATTTAATCTTAAGTAGCTCATCCATATTAAGATGTTTATGTCTACAGGCTTTAAAATGGAATGCCCTTAATGTTGCAGAACGATGTTTTGTGTTTTTGCAGAAGAATTTTTCAACCAAAAGTTTAAAAATCTTCTCATCAAGTAGTTTTCTCTATCTTCTTCTGCTCTTCCAAATGTTTTTCATATAAGCAGCCTGCAATGGAGCAAATGATTCCACTCCTCCAAATTGATTTTTAAAAAACCCTAAAACATATGGGGAATACAGAGGAAGCATATGCCTGCTAAGGAAAACATCTTGGTAAATAGAGAGGAGTATCCTGCAACTCAGTGTGTTTTACATGTCTGTCTAGTGCCTGTGTGAAAAGATAATGAAAGGGTTTGCTTTTGCCCCCAAGCCCTTCAGAGTCTCGCTACCCCTCCCTCCCTGCGTTTAGAGAGCATCAATAGAGGCTCTTGAGTAATGGCAGAAGGTGTTGGTACATTCGTCTAGGGCAGGGGGAATACAGGGAAGGCATCCAAACAACCGTTTCTGAAAGGAGACCTGAAACTAATACCAAGGCAGTTTTGAGAACGTTTGCAGCAGAGGCAGATATATTTGGCATTATATGAGCAGTGGCTGGCCAGACACTGTGTTCTCTTGCATAGCTAAGATGTGAACGAGCGCGGGTTTCTAATGAGACCGAGCGTCTGAGACGTGCCACAGCGCCGGGCTGACGGAGCATGTGCTGAGTGACAGCACAAGCAACAAGGACAGCACTTTTTCTTACCATATTTTGCTGAACAAATGCATAGATCTGAAGGTGCAAATTGGAAAAAGTCTGGGACTGGTAAGAATGCTGACAGGTTTGTCAGGTATCCCCTTCCCAGATGCAGCCTCTGCAAGGTGCTGCTTCTCCCGGATCCGCTGATGTTATGCCACTGAAAGCTTTTATTTCTTCCCTAAAATTTCCTTTGGCTGCAGCTGTTTAATTCATCTTACCTGGAGATTTAAATGGTAAAATTTCTATCTAAATGATACTGATTAATGGCATATTAAAAAAAAATAAATCAGAATATCCCTCCTGCAGGAAATGGAAATGTTTTGAACTTTTGTTTACGTGGTTTTTTACAACCTTACAATAAATGAGAAGACTGAAACTTTGCCAAGGAGGGAAGTTTTAATTACAATCATTAGCTGCCTGAGAACTTGAATATCTTTGTTCTCCTTTGTCGAATGGGAGAAGCTTAAGGGCTTTCCTGATTTGTTTAGACTTTTTTTCTTAATCACGTCTGCCTACACTGTCCATGCAGCCTCATGGGTTGAGATACGCTTTAAAAGCATCCTTCCTTTTCTTCCACAGTCCTGGGGATCTGCAGTGCTGACAGTGGTGCTGATGACACGAGTGAGCCCAGTGCAGGCAGTGTCCAGGAGAAGGCAGGCTGTCTGGCTCAGTGTTCCCAACTGAGGAGCAGAGGCAGGTCAGACCATCTTTGGTAGGATGGCAATGAGGACGTTTTTTGAGAGGAAGGATGCTTTTTCAAAGTTGTAAGTGTTCTACCCTGAAATGAAGTCTGGTTTTTACATCTAGCCTTAACGATTATTCAAGAAATAAATAATTACTAAGAAGAGTCAAGCTGTTGCAGCTGTGCTTCTCACTCAAAGGACATGAGATAGGTCTCCAGTCATCATCTCCTCGCATTGCTTCAGTTGAAGACTTCTTTAATTCTGGGTGGCTTTTCCGCCCACTCTGAGGATCCTGAGCAGCTTGTTTGGCTCAAGTGTGACCTGTTTGTAGGTCTGCTGGAAAACTTTTTCTTAGCAAGCTGGCTTACAACCAGCTTTTTCTATTTGAGCTACTGGCTCTTCTGCTCTGAATCTCTCCTTCAAAAGTGCTGTATACCTCGGTGGTTGGAGGATGCTGTCTACGGAAAGTGGGAAAATCTCGCTCGACTTGGCAGTGTCAGGAAGGAGGCTGAGCTCAGCAGCCTGGCTGGGTGCCATGCTCTGTGATCTCCCAGACCAAAGGAGGCTTTTGCGAGCTCCTGATTTTGTAAATCTGGCTCAAGGGTTTAATAAAAAAGTCTAGTTGTAGTGTCTCTGTAGATTTCTGTTGTATTTGCAAATGGTTTCAAGGTGATTGGCACAGGTTTGGGTGTGGTTGCACATTTACTATTGTTTGGAGGCAGGGAGAGGATGTTCCTGGTGAGGTTTATCTGCAGCAGGATCTGGGTTTTTTGATTGGCCTTTCTTCCTGCATAGAGTTCACTTGTTTTCTCGTGGTTCAAAACTGATGCTAATTTGGGATGAAGCTGGATTTTACAGACAAGGAAAGAACTGTTACATGCGTTGGGTCAAAAAGACTTGACCCACAGGATGCTTAAATACTATCTGAGCACTCACTGTCTTTGCTTTCCGTTCTAGATTAAACGTTCTTTTTTCCCCCGCCTATCAGCAGTTTAGTCCTTCAAAGTAGGTGAAAGGAAATTTTATTCAAAACCCTTGTTAGCATCTCTTGGCTAACTTACTCTTGTTCCTCATAACCTGAAAGTCTGTGTAAACAAGTAAAAATATATTGCTAAACTCTTTGATGAGACTACTTGGTTTAGAATTTCTTAACATGTCTTCAGACTTAATATATTTGGACCTTGCTATTTACAGTAGGATAGTGTTTAGAAATACAGTGTGGAACACCAGGATCATACAGTTTCCAGCCCTGTGTGAAGGTGGAACAAAATTTGCAGTAACTGTCTTGTACCTCTCTGAATAGTGTTTGTGCACGTGGTCACCAAAAGGTAACACCGTCGGTGTGGTGAGTCAACTGAAGACTGCCATGGCTTCACCGTTAGTGTTTGATGTGCATTGTGTTACTGCCTACAGTCACATCTGGGCTTGACGATTTTTTCAGCAAATGTATCTTAAATTAGAAGTAAAAATTGGATTATGGATGACTGTACTGAGGAGAGTGCAGATAACTGTGAAGTGATGCTTGCTGGTCAGAGAAGCTGGAGGTCTTTCAGATATCTTCAGATTGGACATGACTAATCTGTTTTTAGACTTCTTGGATGTCTTTGATGTCAACTAGGATGACTTGAACTTCATTCGAATGTAGTCTTCATTTCTGCATGACTTTTACGTGACTGGATTATGACAGATTACCACCAAAGCAGTAAAGCTGTAGATTAACACTAAGTGAAATTGTGTATCCAGATGGAGAGAACAGGACTGATCCTTGAGTAAACACTCTGTACTTTGACAGACTAGATGCAGGAAGCTGCGGCGAAAATGCGAGATTTACAGAAACTGGAAAGGTTAAATTATTTTTAGCTGGGTTATCTATAGGTTTCGTGTCCTCTAAAGTTTGTTGATAGATTTTAAATGGAACGGGAATAGAATAATTTGAGGCTAAGGACTACAGGTAACTTGAAACTGAAGATCAACTGGGTTTCGGTTATCCTCTATCTGTTGAGAAGCTCAGGTGACTCTAATAGCTTGCCACTGTACAGTTTTCCAGGAGCTGCCATGGTTTCTCCTTACCTCTTGTATCTACTTTTGTTTTATAAGTATTTCTGATGAGAGTTTCAGTAACTGATTTGATGCAGCAGTAGTGATTTGCTTGCCAAGAACATGCTGGCATATCTCTCTGCTCCCGTCGCCCCTTTCCAGGAGATGCTGTCCAGCCTTTGGTCACAGCAGCCACTTTCAGGGATGGGGTGGGGACACATTCTTGCCGACAATTTAGCCACTGCATCTCAGTGTTCATCCAGGCTGCATGGGTATGTACTCTCCGCACTTCATGACTTTTTTAGTTTATCCTTCTGTTTTAGCTCTTTTCCCAGTACATCTGTCTGACTCGAGCTCATCATTGTCAGAACCATGAGTAACTATTTCTGCAGGTTACTGCTTTGTAGACAGTGATGAGGTCTCCCCTCAGCCTCCTCTTCTCTAAGCTAAACATTCCCAGTTCCCCCAATTGCTCCTCGTAGGGCTTGTTCTCCTTTACTCGCTTCAGCAGGGCTTTTTCTACGAGAATGTCTACTTCCAAGTGGAGCTGGGCTAAAACCATAGGCAAAAATTCGGGGGGGTTGGCCTTTTTTTTTTTTTTTTTAGAAAGGAATCCTGAACTAATTGCATGTGAAGGATTTGTCCTTTCACTGAAAGTGCTCTAAGTGGCACATCTGTTTCCTACAGCTGTTCTTGGTGTCTTTGCTTCCATAGAGCAGTCATTAGAGCCCTGCTGGAAACTCTAACCACCCATATGTCTCTTGGAGAGTGGCATTTGTGGGACAGATAAACCAATGAATTAGTACGGGAAGATGATGCGGATAGTGGGATCTTAAAATCATTGATTTTAAAATTTGCTGGTTCTTTTATTTCATCTCATTAAAAAAAAAAAAGGAGAGAGTTTTGGGGGGTTTTTTTTAATTTCTAGCAGATTGACGATTGTTTCCAGGGGAACTGGAAATATGCCAATAATTTTGGCCCAAAGTTCATTTACTAGTAGATGCTGTTCTTCGTGTTACCATTGAGTGAGCCAAGCAGAGGTTACCTACAAACAGTCTCATCGTGGATTTTTTTTTCCCTATTCCCATTAGCATGAACCTCGAGGGGTAGGGGGAGGGGGTTTATTTTTCTTCCTACTGTAACAACTGAAGCTAAATTTAATTAAATGTTGTCCACAATCCAATTTATACTTCCCCATAGCAGGAAGGTGGAACAAAGAATCTGCTCTGTGATACTGAAGGATTTGGTTTGTCCCAGCTGCTGTTGTTGGAATTGGGGGGTCTGAGTAACTGGGTTCACGCTTATCAGAAAATCTTCTTTTGAGGTAGCTATTTTATTTTCTCACATAGAAATTACATATTTTACAAAATCAGAGCAGTACATATACAAATACGTTTGAAGCTTGACAGAACTGGTACAATCTTATTAACTCAATGACAGATAAAAATACCTGGCTGTTACTACTATTTGTTTGATAGTTATAATCAACCAACATGGTGATTATCATTTTATATTTTTTAGGATTCCCACAGACAGAAGTTCTTTCATCATGATAGAGGTTATTGTTTTCTTTAATTGGTAAAAATACTAACTTCTCTGCTTAAAGTTCAGCATACAAAACTTTTTTATTCCCAGAAAGTGACATTGTCATGTTTCTTAAATCATCTGTCAAATTCAGTATTAATTGCTATGTGAAACTAAGACAAGATGCTGAAATATATTTTTGGATAATATAATAGTCATAGTCAGGGGACCAATAATCACACGCTGGGACTTCCCTTTCACAGAGTTAGGTCACGTCTGTACTCAAAAATTGTGCAAATCGTGGTCTGTCTGATCTAACATTCCCCAGCAAGGCTTGCATTTGTACAGATAAACCTGTACAAGGAGTATGAAGCATGATGGTACAATTTAGTTCAAAGATTTATTGGGTGGCAGACATCCTTTGCTCAGCACTGAGTAGGTAAGGGAGGAGCTCCAGTCCCCCCATGCCAAGTGAGGGGGCCAGTCCCTGCTCCACGCTGTCCCCCGAGCCCTGCACAGCCAGTGCCACTGAGGAGGATGCTCATGGGCAGGGGCCAGCGCTGTGCCCAGAAATGTGCCAACACTAAACCACATTGTGCAGCTCTGGTGTGTTGCCCAGGACAGTATTTTTGCCCGACTTGGTTGACTAGAGCAGACAAGACCTTATGCAGCTACAAGGTTGTACTCAGTTGAGTAATTAGCATGGGATTAGGACATAAAGTTTTAAAACTGACGTTGAAGGCATCACAGTGGTATAGCTGTTGGTCTCAGTGAAGAAGAGGTGCATCATGGATCTGTCACAGCAAAAAAGTACAAAGTTACTGTTTTATAAAAACCATAAATTTATAAAAACTTTGGTGTGCTCAATACGTTTAATTGTGTTCTCAATATTTTAAATTTGCATTTCTTAGGAGTTAAGTGTGTGAGAGATAAATGAACAGTGGTGAAAGTGTTTAACTGCATGTTAGGCAGGCTGGGCTGAAAAGGGATGTGGGTAAAATCCTGGCACACAGAGCACAAATTGTTGTTTCCTTTTTGTCTGTAGCTGGACTGTGACTTCACCTTGGGACTCAAAAAGCTGTCGCTGAAAGTCACGTCTGGGTCAAACACATGCTCTTATTTATGGCATGCGGTGGGGTGTGTGTCGTACTAAAAATGTTTTACTGACCTCTTAAAGATGTGCTATGCGTGAAGAGTCATTTTCCCAACATGTAGGGAGGGCATTTTCTCTAGTTATTAATTCCTGAGTCTTATCACAGTGATAGTCATCAACATACAGAAGAGGCTGTATCTGATTGATGCACAGATTTCATGACTTCCCTACTTGTCTTGCTGCTCAGGAGTTTCTGCCCTGCTACCAGCATAACTCTCATCTAAACAGCTATGTCGCCTGCTGGAGGATCAGTATAATTTATTTTTTGTCAAGAAAAGACACATCTCCCAACATTTAATTTATGGAAGAAGCCTTCAGAGATTTTCATTTGTCAGCTGTCCACCTGAGATATTTAGAAAGAAAGGTTTTATTGCGGCAGAGCTTAACAAAATGAAATAGTGCTCTCATCTGTGTGGTAGCATGTGTGCCAGCACCGAGCCTGGGGTCATTTCAGGGAGGCATTGGTGAACGGGTGCTGCGGTGACTGTCATGGAGCAGATACTGCTGCACTGTCCAGAGTTGGTGCCATCCTCAGCCTTGCAGCAGCCGGGACCGGGGCTTAACCTGGCTTCACCCAGCTTACAAGTAAAGAAGCTGATTAGGATTGTTAGGTTTTCATTACTGTTCTGATCATGACAAACTGATTTTTTTTTTCTGCTGCATACTTCTGTTCATCCTGTGTCCTGCACGTTGAAGGAACCTTAGAAGAACCTTTTGAAAGCAGGTGCTGCAGCTACCAAATATTTTGTGCTTAGCGCGGACTCTACAGCGAGGACATACATACACTGCTGGCTGAAGTACTGGTGCAGCACCTAGTATTGACTTTCTGTTTCATCTCAGCTAGGGCAGGAAGATGTAAAATGTTCTTTGAATTGTCACATTACATCCTTCAAGACAATGAACTCATGGGGGCTGGCGTAACGGGGCAGAAAGGACATCTAGAATGAGGGTACTGAACAGGAGTGGAGTTGCGTTGAATTATTTGCAGGGTAACTGAGAACTTGCTTTGGCTGCAGATCTAATTTTCTCACCAGCACTTGCATGTTATTCTGAAAAGTCTAAGCAATTATGAAAGTCTGAAATCTGTTTTGGATATTTTTACCATCTAAATTTAATTAGAGGAGGAACAAGTTAATGGAAACACTAAAACAATTTGAGTTCTAGAGAGGAGTGAGAAACAAGTGGACCTAAATCTGCCACAATGAGATAATTAAGCAGTGTCAGGCAGGACTCAAGATTCCCCATGCTTCAGCAGCTTCTGCACGCTCAGAACACTGTCTCCAATGTGCAAATTAAAATGGGAAAGGAAAGGACTATGGCATATTCTGTCTGCCTTATCATTTCCTCATTTTTGCTGCTGCTTTTGGGAGAAATGGCTAAAGCTGATATAACAGTGACCAAATATGGCTGCATGTAGGAAAAAAAAGGTTATCCAGAAGTCCTCCATGGCAAGAATGGGTCTGTTTAAGAAGCTTGCCTGCATTTTAGTACAAAATCGACACTGATGATCCCAGACTTGATAAACCTGCGTACATCCAGCATTACTTTTACATTTTACCATCAACTTAAAGAGTACCAACTGCTGCTCCTTTTAGTCTCCATTTCTTGCCATTTGTTGCTGTAGTCTGACAGGTACATCACTCATCTCAGAGGAGCCCTTTGGAGGGCAGCAATCCACACCACCACGTAAGGAGACTCTACGGCCAGTTGGCCACCACATCTCGTAGCTGAGGAGCTTAAGGCTTTGGGCACAGAAATACCCATGGAGATGGCACACTATTAATTGAAATTAGGCTGTTAGGGGGAATTTTTATTAAGGTACCTTTCTTGACTTCTTTGTATTCCCATGATGATTTTACATTGGCAGGGACTCAGTGATGGTTCACTTCATATTGCTTGTTTCCTTGTACAGGTAATGAGCTCTATAAATAATGCCTTGAGGGGCAGGAAAATTTGTAACTGTGTCCTTAAGTCTGTTCTGACTTTGAAAGAAAGTAACAAAACACAAGCCAAGGAGAAATTATTATACTATTTTTAAAAAAGCAGGTGTTATCAGTTCTTCATTAAAATAGTGAAGTCACAGGTAGAGAATTTCTACAAAAATAAGGAGTTTGGGGTTTTTTAAGTTCCAGGTGGTCTGAAATGAAAGCATACAAATATGTGATATACATATGGAAAGGTAAAACTTGCCAGCAGTTTTCTTTGAAGAGCAAGAAGATTGACTGTCACCCAGAAAAAAAGATACTATGTAGTTTGATTAACTTTGTAAACCACATAACAGCATTTCAGGAGCAGTGAAACCTCCCACCTGTATGACTTCGTAATAGTTGCTCTGCTGACCCCCAAAGATGATCCTGTGCATAAGACTGAGTTTTTCTTGCAGTCCCAGTCTGGTACTGGTGCCTGCATGCTAGGCTCCATCGCTTCCCAGCCTGGCGACCTGCATGCTGCCGTCAGTGCTAAGTGGGCAACCGCTGCACCCTCCTGCCGAGCCTAGTGAGAACGTAGCATTTTGCTCACCAATGTAGCCTGTTGCTGGGAAATAATCTTGTTTTTATAACTACCAGCTTTTGGAACGGTTTTGTGAGAGATTGTGGCTGATCTTGAATGGTACTGACTGAATATGCCTGCCTTTCTCTTCTCTGAGAATACCTGTGGAGCGTAACTGGCAGGAAACACTTTTTTTTCCTGTATGGGTTAGTCCTGCTTGGCTGCAGAAGTTCTGGTATTGAGACATGGTGACCCGGGAGAGTTGGGTAACCTGGACACAAGAAGGGGAAAAACTGCCTGCCTCGATAGCAGTATGTCCACTGGATGAATGTAAGCTTCTTGTCAGTTTAAGTAAAGACAGTAATCCCAGCATGAGCAAAGTTAGTGACAAATCTGTATTAATTTCAGGGAGGTCAGAATTTAGCTTACAAGTCTTGATCTTTTGTCGACATGAATTTTCTGGGAGATGTGAACTTGACCATCAGTGGATGCTAAAACTGCTTTTAATGCTCTAGAAATGAACGGGGTTTTTTGTTCTACTTTATCAAGTGGTATAGCTAAAATAACATTTCCTTAGGTGCTAGTTAAAATGTAGAATTTACGATCTATACACAGAAGAGCAATTGTGTAACAAGGATATAGCATAGGTCATGTAGTGGGTTAGTTCTGTTGAAGAGTTAAGAGACAGTCTGTGTTCTGGAAAGAAAGAATTTTTTGTGCAGAGAAAATAACCAGAAGGAAGGATACATTTCATCTGCCAATTAGCGCAATCACAGCAGTCTATAATAACCAAATTAAATTATAGACTTATAGAAATCTGTGGCCAGGAAGGAGTATGTTTTTTTCTTGTACAGTGCTCTTGTCAATCCAACATTCCAGGCATTGCTGTAAAGAATTATTCAGAGGACAGCCATGAGTCATTTTTCTGTTCTGCTGGCAGACACCTCATTGGTAAGAAGAGGAGAAGGATTTGGGCATGCTGAGTTTCCTTTTAATTTTCTAATGTGCCCAAAATTTAAGTCTGCAAAGAAAAACTCATGGTATTTTTTAACAAGCATGAAAAAACCTGGACAGTCTAAATCCTTCAGAAGCTTCAGAGAGGTTGTCACATGGATCTTGACAGTTTAAATGCCCTAAATGGATTTTTAGACACCTACTGCATGATTGCCTGTCTACTTGGCAGACAAAGATGCTCACAGATTTCTTGTCTATCTCGCTTTTTTTTTCTTCCTTCTCCAAACCTACAGGCCTTTGCCATGAATACCACAGTTGGGGTAGTTTCTGCTTTGTTTCTTAAATGTGTTTGGGAGGTTGTTTGATGTGGATTCTTTGTTCTTCTTTTGTGTGCTGGTGGTTTGCAGAGCCAATTTTTCGTCTGGAGGTGGGGCGGTTGGATTGCAGCGGAGCATCTGCTCCTGCAGCAAGAGTTGAGGGCTGATATCAGGCTGGTGAAAGACCTTGCATCAGACCATTGAGGCAGAGGATTCTTGAGCTTTGCTCCCTTCTGTTCTGGTTAGCCGTGGTTTTGAGATGAGCTGAGGTTTTACTGTCAAGCAAGAAAAATTTGCCTCTCCTCTAAGGGGTAGAAGTTTTTGTCTTCAGAGTCCCATCTCCTGTCACCAGAAGGACAAAGGATGCCGTGTGCAAGTTTTGGTAGAACATAGTGCCAGCACTTAGTTATGGGTGCAAACCAGCAGCTGCCACAGAAGCAGTGGCTCTCAAAATGTGGTGCAGGGAGACTGCCTGCTTAAATCCATGGTTTCTTGGCAGTAGCACTGTGGCAAGAAGTGTCCTGCCAAGTTGTGAACTGGCACACTGCCCTCCATTCAGACACGGACTGTAGGCAGCCAAGTGACCAGCAGCTGTGGCTGTGAATAGCAGGAGGGCCTTAGTCCAAGAAAAACAAGAAGAAAAACTTCTTCAGCTATGTATAGAGGTTTTCTTGGCTCTTCCAGACATATCTTCCCATTTCAAGGGGAATGTGAAGGGGGAAGGTGCCCTAATGCCTAATGCAGGCACCCTTTTGGATCCCATCTACTGGGATCGCCCAGTTGCACAGTTCTGGTTGGGGACATGTTGCTCATTCTGTGGCTGCAGTAGGAGCCACAGTTGGTTGGAGTGTGTTTGCTTGAATGTGTAGAATGAAGTTTGCAGCTGTAAGGAGAAAATCTGTTCTGTCTCTGCTCTCTTTGTTTCAGCATGGGACTGTAAACAATTGTCTTCCTCCTACAAATAGTTTCTACAGCAACTTTAGGGGCTTCAGATTACTCAGCCTTTGTACAGCCCTGCAGATACTGGGTGTGATTCTTACTCCCCATCTATTTCCACAGGCTACTACAGCCTGGAGACGTGTTCTATCAAAGGCAACTTCAACAACATTCACAAGAACACCCACACAATCTGACATGGATTCTTTTGTAAATGACATGAATCCAAACAGTAAATTTAGAGCTGCTTTGTGCGTTTCAGAGTTTCACTCTTGGTGGAAACATGCATAAAACTATACACTCAGTGTCCTAGGTGTAATCCGCTGGGGGTAGAAAGAGGCAACAAAAGTCCTACCTTCAGAAGCTCAAGGGCATCACTGTCTTTGTGGCCACTCTTCTCACTTGCATGTTGAACACAGGGAAGTGATTTCCACTAGTCTGTCATAGAAAGTTAATCTTGTGGGACAGGCTCATGATCTATTTAAAGGCATTTCTGCAGCAGCCTGCAAGATCCTCAGCCCAGCATCTTTCATCAGCTGTCAGGCTAGTGGAATTTCCTGGCTTTTGAAGTACTTGTGGTCCGGGAAGATGCCAGCAAGGACCTGGAAGAGAATGTGAGCCAGACTCCCTGCTGACCACAGAGCTTCCCTCACCATTTGTCATAGAAACATTTAGATAGCTTTCTAGCCGTGGCTATGAGAAAGAAAAGCTTGTCCAGCACTAGTACTTTTAGGCTGTTTAGCTCAGAGAAGAGTATCGGCTGCTGGGCCAGCGCACCCACCGCAGGGTACCCCTCATCATCTTTATCTTCTTCTCTGCTGAGAGGCCGTTTAATGTCCCCAGCAGGTGTGGGAGCGCTGCTTCTAGGGGTGATGTGATGTTGAGGACTACTAACTGTGTACAGGGGCACCTCCCGGCCCCCCTCAGTGATTCCTACTGCGGTTTCTCTGTGGGCAGCGTCCTCGGTGGGCTGGAGCTACGCACTTCCCTGCAACAAAAACCGAACGGCAGATGTCAGCCAGCTGCATTCAGCTGGACCAAAGCTCTGCCTATCTCGACACAGAAACTGCAAGCAGATGCTTACAAAAGCAGAAGGCTGGGATTAAACTGGAAAGGTCAGTCCCCCAATGCAGCACTCCAGCTTCTAGCAGCAGCCTCAGACACGAGCCACATTTAGCCAAAAAACTGAGGAGTGGTGAGGGTCATGCAAGACTCAAGTATCTTCAAGGAGGAACTGGGGGATGATCAATACTCTCATATCTGCTTAATTACAACTGCATGTTGGTCGCCAGATGGTATCTAGATTGAATTTAAGGTCTGAATCTTTTCCTATAGAATATGATCAGGACATCATAAATGTGAGAATGAGGGATATGCGTGTTGATAGCTCAGTGGGGAAAAAAAATTACAGAGTTGTAATGGTTAGGAAAGACAACGTCTAAGACACCATACATTGACCTCAGTGCTTTTGATGAGACATTTCTGAGTGTTTTAAAGCTAATCTGAAATGGGGGAGGGGTTGTGAAGGAGATATTTAAAGAAAGATAGGCAGTAATACAGGTTTGTCTGAAGTTACCAAGCAGATAAAGACTTGTGAACATAACTACGCCTCATGAGAGCCTACTTTTACTCTCAATTCTGATGAGCTGCTTGCTTTTATAATCACTCACAGGATAGGACCCTGAGGCTGTTTGTAGTATTATCCAGTAATACTGCTGGATTCATGTGACTGTAGTTTTTGTCTAGTAATCATGACTTAAACATAGCTCAGTGCTGGGCAGGGTGAGGCAGCGGGTGGGAGGCTTGCAGTGCAGCTGAGGGGCTGACCAGAGCCCCACAAAAAACATGTCAGGGCTGCTACGGCAGCACAAAAGTGAATTCCACTTGAACAGGAGTTAAGGAGGCAGGCTGCAACAGCTCTTGGTGGCTGGGGTGGAAAGCAGCTTGCAGCAGACGAGTAATAGCACCACAAAGCATTCATTGGAGTTGCTTTGGTTCAGAGTTGGTAATGAGGGTTCATGATGGTCTGGAAGGTCTCTGAGAGTTGACAGGAGGCACAGCATGATGGGAACCTCGCAGCGTTGCAGGACAGGGATGCAGGCGTTGCATACTGCGGCAGGATGGCAGTCTGCATGCAAAGTGTTGGTCTGGCAGTGAGTTTGCTGAATACTGCATATTTACAAGGTGTCTGTCTTTTGAGGTCAGGAGGGGGTTTCTTGTGGCGATCTGGGATGTTTAATGGAGCCTGGTGCATTGAAGGGGGGGTGTGGAAGCAAAGATGACAAGTTTTGTTCCTTGCTGGTGTGTGGTTAATGTCACGGTGGTGTGTCACATTGCAGTATACCTCAACATGAGTACCTTCAGGTGAGACACTGACCTATAACTGGTTACACATATTACTGCAGTGCTATATAAGTCATTATTTTTAATACTGTATGCAGAGAGGTAACCTTGACAAGTTTATTTCTGATTATGATTTGGGTCATGTCAGTAGTTCAGCTTCATCCACTCTGTACTTAACAGTCAAAACAGTTATAATCTTGTCTCCTTTTGTTTTTTGTACTGCACTGATTTGATCTCTTGTCAGGAGAGAAGAAAGATTTGTTGAAAGGTTAGACTTCTGTCTTGAAGGCTGCCACAAACAAAACCTAATTTTATACTTAATTTAGTAATTCTAGAGGATGGTGTCAATTAAGTCAAAACTGAAAGAAATTTTAACATGAAAATCTTTAGAAATAAAACTTTACTCAGAGGTTATTGCTTTTATTACCATCGCATTACCTGCTTCCTTGCTTTAGTTGTGTGTGCAAATCTTTGATAAAGGATGGGGTGTTTTTTTCCACTTGATGTAAATTCAGTCTGTTCAAGCTGTGGTATAAAGGATTCCTTTTGAATCAGCTCTTGGCGAGAAAACCAAAGAGTATGGCTCAAAACTGTTACACAGAGAAGGTGTTAATTCGTCCAGGTTTTAAACATGCCTGTTCCTGGAGCAAAATAGCCTGGCAATCATTTTGACATCAGCCACCCCACAGAGAAGAAGAGGACAATGTCATTGTCTGTTACAGCTGGTATCAGTTCAACTTTGAATTTAAAAGTGCCAGCAAAATAGAGTAAAGACAGCCACCCTTCTGTTCCCTGCTGCACCTGTCTCTGTATCTATGGAGTCTGGGCTCTACTAGTTTTTAACTTGGCACCTTCTCGGCATATTTAGTGTTTATTTCTTTGACCACAGTGCAATGATTTTCCATTACAGTCTTTGTAGCCATAGGGAAACCACACGTGTGGATTGGTTAAAGAAGATAGCACTGCCTTGGTGCATTTTTCCGTATCAGTAGGTAATGAGCAGTCTATACTAGTTAATAGCACTTGGACAGTTGTGATCTTGTGATGTACAACTGCTCAGGCTGGCTGGTCGGTATGCCAGTGTTGTTGGGAGGTTTTTTTGTTAGGTGTTTGGGTTTTGGGGTTTTGTTAGGTGTTTGGTTTTTTTTTTTTTTAAATGCACAGCTTTCTCTTACCAGAAAGTGAAAATCACAACATTTGCTGATCTGCTTTCTTATTCATTGCCATCTCCTCAGCCTGCCTGTATGGCATTGCACTCATTGTTAGTAAAAGAAGAATTAAAAAGCGCTAAAGGAAATCAAAGGCTGAAAGGAGAATTGCTATGCTGAAGTCTTTTCTTGACAGACTCTGGTCACCTGCTGCAAGTGGGACGTGTGTCTCCTTTTTCTTCTCCAGTGGGAGGCTAGAGGCTCAGCCTTTTATAGCCAGCATGTTCTTTCTCATCGCCGAGATTCAAATAGCCAGAAACTGTGGGACTTCACAAAGCCACAGTTCCCCATACCCCTAACTTCCCACCTTACTATGAGATTGGACACCTCCAGCCACCATCAGCTTTCAGAGATCGTGCCTCGATTGTGTTTTCTAATATATAAACTTGAAGGAAACCACTATTGTCCACTGGAAATCCAGACAGCATCAGAGAGATAGTGCAATTTTCTCATATTGTATCTGTCTTCCCTTGTTTGTTGTTTCCTGTATCTCTATTCATGTATTCCTCTTTCTAAAATCTTTTGCTTTTCTGTTGCTATGGTAAAGGCCTGCCTAAAAAATAAGAATTATAGCAGTGAGATCCACTGACCTAGAAGATAATCAGAACATAGTTGCTCTATACAGAGCTCTCCTTTTAAAGTAACTCGTAGCAAATCTGCAATGGGAAAGGGAGATGGCTGTAGTACAGGGACTGTGTACCTGGATTTGAACTTAGTCAAAACTCTAGTTTACAGCCAAAATTGCTGCTTATGATCAGTGTGTAAAACTGGTTTCCTATACACAGGAATTTTCCATGGTTGCAATAGTAAAAGTAGTGGACACCCAAAAAAAGCAGTCTTGGGTTTTTGTTTCTGTTAATAACCTTCCAGCTCCAATGTGATTTTCTTCTCTCTGTACAGGAATGTCATTGATCCAGTGCTGTATTACAGTGGCTCATCCTTGCTGGAGGCATGATCCTTTTCTAACGAACTGATTTGAAATGAAATGAAAACCAAACCATGAATTTTTTGGTTCACCTCCCAGACTATAAAAATGAATGGTCTCATTAATGATTAACACAGCAGCTGGTAGCTCAAAGGAGATCTGGAAGAAAACACTCTCTCCTCCAGTAAATATATTGGCTTAACAGTTTTCTGTGTTCATCCTGCTTTATTTCAGTTTACACATTCAAATCCCAGCAGCGTTGTCCTCTGCCTTTGTACTTTGTTTAAGATCAGTAAGGATGCATTAGTTCATAGCTGCATCACATAGATTTTTGCTGGTTTGCAGTTCCCTGTGATGTTAGCAGTGCATTTCTATTTAAAACCAGTGAGGCATCTAAGATTTCCAACATCTTCTTACCCACATCATGGTTACATCATTAGAAATCAAGTAAAAGTTCACAACAGTTTTGCATTTACATGGGCATCACTTCTGGTATATTATTTTGCTATTGGTAAGTCCTTGTTATAGCATTAGGCTATTTTTAAATATATATATATATTGCAAAATGTTTATTCGTGTGTTTTTTTTTCCACAATGTTGCATTACAGTGTACCTGAGCAGCTGACAAAATTCTAATGAACCAGTCTCTCAGAAGAACCAGAGGGATGTTTTCAGACTAAACATTCCCAGAATGTAATTAACTGGTTAGCACTCAAGAAATAAAAGTGCTTAAAGAAAAAACTAAAAGAAAAAGCTCAACACATAACAATTGTGTACATAGCAAACAGTGTATGATACAGTGGTAAGAGATCTGGAGGCTTTTGCCGGTTACTGTAGTCAATCACTGTGAGCATATATTCTCTTACAATTGATTGATTTTGTTTTATGTTAATAAATACACCTCGGTCTCTGGAAGCCTGGGGACTTTTTCAAATAGGTATCTCTAAATATAGGCATACTTTTTCCTCTGTATTTGCTGTAAAATATTGGTGAATGCATGTTTAGTAGACCGGTTCCCTCCCTGGCAGAGAGGGGACAGACACCGGAAGCTCATCTGTGCACAGTTATGGTAGATAATGCCTCTGGAGTTCATCACAAAGTTGTTTCCATGGGGTACATGATGATACCAACCAGCACAGTCCCCCTGGCTGTCAGCAGGCTGATCCTGGCCCAAGGGCTGCGTGTTTAGCTTGCTGTTTTCCAAGGTGGCAGAAGGAGCTGCTGCTCAAATGTTTGCACAGCACCTCCTGCAAGGAGATTGCTCTGGGCCAGATGTTGTTCTCATGCCAGGAAGAGGATGGGAGAGAAAGGAGGAGCAGGTCGTCCGCTCACATGAGCCCAGCAGAGTCCTGAGCCCTTGCCATAGCTGTTTGTGAGGCAGACAGCAAGTGGGAGGGTGCGATGGCTTGGGGCATAACGTGTGGTGGCAGAAGTGAGAGCTGCTCTCTACTGCTGCGTCGCACCACAAGACCTGAACCCAGATCCAGCTGGTGAAGCTGCACAGGCTGAAGTACACTGGAGTGTTTGTAATTGTGATTGGTAACATTCAATTCTCATTTGCTTTCACTGATCTGAGTGGCTATGTGCTTCTTTCATTAGAGATCCGAGCTCAACTCATCGAGCAGCAGAAATGCCTGGAGCAGCAGACTGAAATGAGAGTGCAGCTTCTTCAGGATCTGCAGGATTTCTTCCGCAAGAAGTCAGAAATAGAGATGGAGTATTCACGAAACTTGGAAAAACTGGCGGAGAGGTTCATGGCAAAAACAAGAAGTACCAAGGACCATCAGCAGTACAAGTAAGAGAGATTTCCTTCCCCCTCGCCCGTGTGTTAGCAATTGACTGGCGCTCTTTGCTTCTGCTGGTTTTGAGTACTGCTAGGCTGAGCCTGTTTTTGAAGACGCATTTATAATTTCTGCCTCTATTTAGCAGTGTAGCAGTTCTCATTGCAGTTGAAGGTAGCTGAGTGGCCAAATACTGTGTCATTGATTTGGCCCTCTGCAGTTATTCATGTAAGCTTGTGAAAAGTAGTTTCAGATTCTTAAAAGGCGAGCTGCGTGCATATTATCCTTAACCTACCATACGGAACTTAACCAACCCAAGACACAGCCAGGATCTAGAAGAGATGAAGAGCCCCAAAGGGCTTGAAAGTTGTATGCCGAGCTGTTGCACTGGAGTTGATAGGACTTTAAACTGTCTAAACAAAGGTCAATCACCATTACCCCCCCAAAAAAACAGGAATTCTGGCAGAAAAAGCATTAAGAAATAAAATTATTTTGATTTGTTGCTGCATGTGTATTTGTGCTGCCTCTTATTCCTGAAAATGAAGATGATGTGAGTGTTACGCCTTGCATACAATTAATGTATCCCCTTCATGGCACAGTAATTTGTGTACAAAACAAAAGTGTCAGGTAGTACCTGGCAAAACGTGTGTGCGGCCTGATTTCTAAAATGTTTCAAATGCATTATTTGTTGGCATAACCTGGTCTGGTTATTTTTCTGACTTAGTCTGATTACTGAATGTGTTTCCCTGTCCCTGTTACGCTTAGGGGTAAAACCCAGTATTTTGAGCTGGGTCCTGCACTTGGGCCACAACAACCTCGTGCAGCTTTACAGACCTGGGGCAGAGTGGCTGGAGAGCTGCCTGGCAGAGAAGGACCTGGCGGTGTTGGTTGACAGCCGGCTGAACATGAGCCAGCAGTGGCCCAGGTGGCCAAGAGGGCCAATGGCATCTGGGCCTGTGTCAGACCCAGCGTGGCCAGCAGGAGCAGGGAGGGGATTGTGCCCCTGTACTTGGCATTGTCAAGGCTGCACCTCGAGGGCTGGGTTCAGTTTTGGGCCCCTCACTCCAAGAACAACATTGAGGGGCTGGAGCGCGTCCAGAGAAGGGCAACTAAAGTGGTGAAGGGTCTGGAGCGCAAGTCTTATGAGGAGCAGCTGAGGGAACCTGGGCTGTTTAATCTGGAGATAAGCAGACTGAGAGGAGACCATATCACTCCCTACAACTACCTGAAAGGAGGTTGTAGCAAGGGAGGTGATGGACTCTTCTCCCAAGTAAGAAGTAATAGGACAAGTGGAAATGGCCTCAGGTTGCAACAGAGGAGATTTAGATTTGATATTAGGAAAAATTTGTTTGCCAAAAGAGTTGTGAAGCATTGGAACAGGCTGCCCAGGGAAGAGATTGAGTCACCATCGCTGGAAGTATTTAGAAGACCTGAAGAGCTTAGAGACATGATTTAGTGGTGGACTTAGCAGTATTAGCTTAATGGTTGGACTCAGTGATCTTAGAGGTCTTTTCCAACCTAAGTGGTTCTATGATCTGTGTGTGTAAAACCGAAAAGTAAGTACATTTTCCTCTGTCCAGTCAGTGCTGTGCTAGAAACAGACAGACAGAGCTTATGTTTTGTGAGAAAAGTCTTTTCCAAACACATCTGGCAAATGAAAGGTTAATCCAAATAGAGCTTGCCTAGTTCAAAGAGCAATAATATATATTTCTTAAAATTCAGTTGACTCAGTGATTCCCTAAAATAACCAACAGGCGCATATGTCGCCACTTCAGAGAGTGCCGTGGCTTCTGCTTAGCTTGTGGCAAAATCTTTTTGCCTTGTGCATGAAAACATCTTTCCTCATTCTTAAACATGTGTCAAATCCAGACCGGCAGATGTGCATGGGGGTCATGACTGGAGTTCTGCCTTCAGCTTTGTTGTGCAACTCTCAGATTGCTTTGAGAACAGATTGCAGCAAAACTCACTTTAACTGGAGGTCCCCCACGCTGTTCCCAGCATCCCCCACAGAGCAGGCAGGAAAGTCTGGAGGGTTGGCTTTGGGATGTGCAGAAGCAGTGAGGACCAAGTAATATCAGCGTGGCCCCTCAGGAGTGCCCGTGTTGGCTGACCTGCCTGATGAAACCCTGAAGCTCCTTGCTGTGAGTAACGCTGTTAAGATGTCCCTCTCAAACAAAATGGGGACGTTTCCTTAACTCACTTCTGATTCATAGCAAAGCAAAGCACTGATGATTAAGAAAAGGCTTTTACCTGTTATTTATTTGTTTTTACATTGATTCTGGGAGGGAAAGCTGAAGGTAGACAATTACATGAGGAATTAAAGGATGTATTTCTATCAGCAAGAATAGTTAATTATTAGAACAATTTACCAAGAGTTGAAGGAGTTTCTCCCTCCATTCATTACCACCTCTGGCTGTTTTATCTTCACATGCTCAATCCTTTTGACTATAGGACAATCCCTGCACAAGACAAAGAAGAATAGAGAAGCAGGTTTCTACAGCTCTTAGTTGCAAGGCTATTTTGAAATTTAAATTTCAACAAAATCATAAGACAAATTTTATGAAGAGGTTTTTGTTGTCCGTGAAACAGTTGTTTAACTACACATATTTGTATTTTATTATTTTATTTTAAACTTGGAGTGGGCTTGCAATGCGAAAAGTCTGTCAAGGAAATTCAGAACTGGACAGCTGTGGAAAAAGTTCGGTCCTGTTTGTCTTGTAATTGGAACATCTGGGACTAACAGTAACAGTGCATTTATGAGTGCTGTGGGCTTATGAATGCCGATCACAGCATATGTACGCTTGTGACATTTCCTTCCACTTTTATAGTAGTTGCAGAAATCTGTTGCAGTGAAACAGCTACACCTGCAATTTTGCTCCTGAAGGATTTGGGAGGCGCTTGCAGTGTATATTTATTTCTAATGTAAAAAATTAATTACCATTACTCTTTCAGCAGTCAATATTACTGGGTTTGAATATTTGTACGGACTCCATCTGTAAGCAACCGTAAGCTTTGTGACAAGACTTGTATTATACTCTCCAGTGACTTGAGGTATTCTGAGTTCTTATGCTTTTTTGATATTTTTGTATCCATGCCTCGTAGGATTTTTAGAATACGTCTTAGAAGTGTGATCTGAAACTTGCCTAACCTGAGTTGTTCCACAAACAGATTGACAGACTGTTCAGAAGCAGCCATTTTTGCGTAACGAGTTATGACTGTGGATGTTAGAGAGATGTTTGTGTTAATAATGTAACTTTTTCATTTCTATACATAATACATGCGTGTATCTCCTCCTTAGGAAAGACCAGAACCTCTTGTCGCCAGTGAATTGCTGGTACTTGCTCCTGAACCAAGTGAGAAGAGAAAGCAAAGACCATGCAACGTTGAGTGATATCTACCTGAACAATGTGATCATGCGGTTCATGCAGATAAGCGAAGACTCCACCAGAATGTTCAAGAAGGTAACGCCTTTCCTGCAGTCCTGTAGCCAGCTTGTGAGATGCGTGAGGGAGGCAAAAGTGTCCTAATAGATAGCATTTGGGGAGAAGATTCAGCACACGTAGCGTAAAATCTGTTTTAGCACACATAAATTCTTCATAACTGTACTCGCAGAGCAAATCCTTAGTGCTGAAATGCCTCAGAACTTGCTGTATGTGCTGGTGACCTTAAGAGCTGCATCGCAAATATCCAAAAGGCAAGGAAAAGAGCCTGTTCTTCTCTCAAAAGCACGCTTGTCTACCCATGCGGAAAGGAAAGAGTTTTCACATAGGACTCCCAAAATAGTAATGCTGTATTAATGAATTATTTGTAAAAACAGTATTTCATTGAAACTCTGTCCTGAGAGAGAGATTCACGCCAAAGAGTGTGCCTTGTAGTGCCTTGGCATAAAGATGGTAGCGTATGCTGCAATTCTCCTGATGGTATATCTTTTCTTTTCCGATATTAAATGATATACACTTTCGATAACATAACTACTTGTATTAGATCATTTAAACATTGTCTCTGTACATGTTTGTCCTTGTAGATGCTCGTTACATGTTTTCATAACACATACAATGTGTAAGTCCCTCTTGTGCTAAGCAAGCATTCTAGGCAGCCTTAGTTTGAGATGTAATGTGTTTGCAGTCGTTGTTATAACATTCCAGTGTAAAAATAGATGATAAATGCACATCCGCCAGTCACAGTGGGATGCTGGTAGGCAAGCGTCATACAAAAATAGAGTTCAAAATAGAAAAAAAGTTAAAGAATGTAAAATGTGTGACTATGTGATGGCAAGGGTACCAGATTAATGTTTTCAAAATAGGGAACCGACTTCACAATCCCCAATAGATAGCAATGGGGTAGGCAGAAGAATCATTTAGGGAGTGTGTAGGTTGTACTTGGAGGTAAAAAAGTAAAAATATCAATCAAATTTATTGGTATGTATTAAAACCTGTGACAGTAATAGAATTGAAATTTATAGTTCCTCAATCAGTGATGGACTGTTCACATAGTATGTTCCATAGAACTGTAGTTCACAAACCACTAAACTTACTAATATGGAAGATTCTTATAGAAGATGAAAAGAATAAGATAATCAGTTTGAACATGTTGAAATACTATCTGTGTGGAGATACCTCAAACTTTGACCAGTAGAAATTTTTTGGTATTGAATATGCAATAGTTTTTGAGTTATTTATGTCGTATCTCAGAAACCGGTTCTTTACTAGGTGTGTGCTATTGGACCAGCTTGTTTGCTTTCAGCATAGTTCAGTCCCTTAGCACTGGAAATCTTGCTTGTCCTTCCCTTCTCTCCAGATGGACTGTACAAAAATATCAAGACAAAGTTTTCCATGGAGAAGTGTGTGTCCTTTATTCACTCATAACGTATTAATGAAGATGGCTGCAGCTTACCTGTCAGAAGGAGGAAAATACGTGAACGTTGTCAGTGCATTAACAGGAGGCATATTGTCCTCACATTACTGGAGCCCATATCATCAACTGCCCTAACCCGTCTTTCATCGGGGTTTGCCAGCTTGAACCTCAGCGTGGTAGTGTCACACCAAATGACTGTTAGCTGAGATGGAGAACAGGCAGAGTGAGCTCACCAAAGGCTGTGTGAAGGGATCTGAGCCAGGCTGATGTGAGGGGAAAAGTGGCAGGAAGACATGCAGCACCTTGGCATGGTGTAAGCGAGATTCACGAGCACATGGCCTTGAATATGGCAGTGATTGTTCACCAGTATTGATTTTGAGCACTTATTTTTAGGACTTCAGTCTGTTAGGAACCAGTATATGTTGGAGAAGGTTGGTATTTCCACAGAGTTCCCGCGTGCACAGTTCCTGTGGTGTTTCCTGCATAGCGCTGGTGATTTATTTGCTGTTGATTCCAAGCTGCAGAACTGATTATACATTGAATGACGATGAAGCTCCAGTTTCTCTTCTATGGAAAGGGAAGGGAGTTACACAGTGAGGTGAACAACACTGGACAGGGAGGAAACCAAGACCTGTGCAGGAGATGAAGCTGTTAGCAAATTGTCTGCTTTATTGATGAAGAACATAAGCTGTCTACATCTGTGTTCAGGCCAAATGGACAACTTCAACCATAATAGTCCTTGGAGGTCTCTTCCTAGAATCATTCTATGATAGTTTCTGTCAGATGTGAATGTGCAATCTAACTTAAGGTACATCACAGACTGTCTCAGAACTTCTTGATGAGTGTCCATCAGGCAACAGGAAGAGATTAGGTGCAAAACATGTGTCCTGTACTGCAGTCCCCCTTGCAGGAAAGAGGTCACAGGAGCAAAGAGGAAGTGCACTCAGAAAGAGAAAGGTGACATCTAACACTCTCCTCAATCAAAATTGTATTCGTCCTAAAGAAAATTGCATGGAATTTGTTGTAGAACTGTAAATCTCAAATAGAATGTTTACCAATTTCTGACATTTTCTGTAGGTTGCTTTTTCAAAAGAATAGATTTGGAATAAAATTCTGTCAAAGATACATATAATCAATCTCAATGGGTGTCATCCCTATGAAAGCAAATGGGAATTGTTCACTGATCACAGATTTCAGGTTAGAGACAAACCATATCCTGCAGCTACTTCTACACTGGAGTGTGATCATACTGTTCTGTGCAATATGTACTCTCTCTCATAATTAGTAAACATAAATAATAAGAACAGTAGTAATATGATGATTTCAAAACTAAAGACGAACAAATGCATGCATAATATCTTACTGCAGTCCATGGTCAAGAGCAGGAAATACACTTGTCTAACATATCTTTACTCCATTGGCTCTACAGCATTGCACATAGGAGCATTTAACATCTTTCTAAGTAACTTCCAAATACCAGCTAATCAACCTTCTCTGTATTCAATAATTAGATCACTTAATTATTTATCTTCCAATTTATTAACCTAATAGTGTTATGCATCACTATTATCATCTTATTTTAGTTCTCCCTTGGTCTTGCAGCAGCAGGTTCTACATCTCTGGAGATGTTTAAGCTCCACTTCCAAGTCTAGAGAGTAACTATACCAAGTCCGCCATCAGAGCAGATCTCCATCACTCTGCTCTGAACCCTCAATCTTCCTGTTGCAGAAAGGGAGAGCGCCTCAGAGTGGATGGCCCCATTGCGCTCAAGCAAGATATGGGGAGACAACAGCAAAGTCACTCTGAGCCTCTTCGTTCTTTCTGCTCCCTCTTTTTTATTTCCCGGTCTCATCCTGGGGGGATGAGGCTGCCTATTTTGATGCTCAAATGGTAACTCTTACTGGCTTTTTCCATCTCCCTGGTGGGCATGTAGGTCCTTAAATGAAACTTCTCCATAAGGTGAGCCCAACTTCTTCTAGAGGGAGAGTGTTTGCATGCTGTCCTATGATTGGTTCCAGCTTCAGTTGTAGTAATGAAAAGATCAAACAGTTTCTTTGTTTCCTGGCCATGTTACCAGTAGAGTATTGGGGTTTCTCCCTCTCCTGCTGATGTCTCCTACATGGGATACAGCACAAAAGTCAGGAGTCTGTAGCAACCCCTTTCTCTAGCCCTTCTGTAAAAGCTGTGTGCAGTACCCAGTGTTGGTCTATATGAAATGTAGTGATCGGAGATGTCTGTGCCCCTCGGGTTTTGTACTTTGCCCTTGTGTCACCATCTCTTCTTCCTCATTCTGGTTCTTCCATTTGTGTGCATCTACACAGCTATCTCAACATTTGCATTGCTTTGGGGAAATGATCCCCATCCGTTCTACCTTACATGTTCTGATGGACCAGGATATATTGTATTCAGGTACCTGTTTGTACGTGGCTTTCCTGTCTAGGCTGGCCCACTCAGATATTCATTATTTTTGTTCTCCGGGGAGCTCTTTGTCATTCTTTTTTCCAGGGGCCAGGAACCAGCATCTGTTTAAATGTACTAAATGCAGGACAAAGATAGGGTCTAGTTCCGAGATTTTGTGACATTTATCTGATGATATTCTGTCAGGCCTCATACTTCCAGATAGGCACTTAAACTCTTGTTTTTATTTGCTGGCATATAAAAGCAGTACAGATTGCTGTTCATGCCTGGCCTTCATGCTGCACATATAATTACAAACATAAAGTAGCAGAGTTCAAACCTTGCATGCTTGTGTGTTTCTTCAGGCAGATGGGGTAGATGGCCTCGTGGGGACAATTAAAGAATAAAGTAATAAGGAAAAATGTCAAGCAGAAGGGAAAAGTATTACGCAGAACATTTCAAGCAGTGATTCTGGTTACCCCAGCATTAATAATCAACTGTATAAACACATACCCACAAAATCCTTAAGCAGATTTGTATATTTATAATTTATAAACATGTATTTTCTTTGGACAGAAACTATAACGAGCCAAGATGAACATGTCTTCCAGTGTTTACAGTAAAAGATGCTGGAGAAGCAAAGCACAATAAATATTTTAGTTCCATAATCTGGCTATTTACGAGGAATATGATTACATGCCAAATCTGTTTGAGGTTATAAAGATCGTGGCATATAGAGAGATTTTTTTGCATCATTTTCTTAAACATTTAAAGGTTTTAAAGTATAGCAAAGCTATTTGTTGCTCTAGTCTGGCAAATCTGGGACAAAATTTTACTGTGAGTTGGTTATGTCAGTGTCACCGCAGCTCATGGAAACTCCTTAAAGGAAGGATTTCCACATCACTTTCCCCAGGGACCAGCAGCAGACTCTTTTAAAAGCAATAGTCACAGAATAATTTCCCTAAATGATGTAACTGAGAGTAGCATTGTGTGTGCTAAATACAGACACTAAAGAGATCCAGGAAGAACTGAACTGACTCTTAAATTTCAGTTAAAAAACCCAAGAGGAACGTTTGGTTGCCCAGTTATGGTCTGCCTGAAATGGATGGGAAAATTCTTACAGACTTCAATGAAAAGGTATTAATGTGGAATAAAATTTTCTCAGACATCAATCCGTAAATATAAATCTTGATAACATCAGTAGGACCAGTGATATGTTGTAAGTTGAGCACGTACTTGAAAAGGTAGTTTAGGTACACATTTATTTATCTGTTGCATAGGTGTGATCTGTACTACTGTCAGGTGAAAAAAATATACTACTGTGTCTTAATGCTTTGAACCAGGTTAGTAAAATACATAATATTTTTAGCAAGAATCTGCATGTACTCTAACATTTTTATTATGCTCTTTGTTCTTTTGGTTAATAGATGCTAATACATTTCTCTAGCACATAGCGAATAAGGAAGTACCTCAGTGACTGTTTGTCAGGTTTTAATGGCCTGATTAGAGCTATCAACTCAGCTCCAGGAAAATGTGTGCTGCAGCTTACATTCTGTGTTGTTTGGCTACCCTGAGGATAGGCTCCTAGGGGAGCACACTGTTCAAACATGCTGAACTACTTCAGGGAATAGGTAGCATAAAAGAGAAATAGGAGAACCATTAACCGCTGAAAATAAATGCACATCTTATCTGGTGCTCTAACGTGCTATATATTACAGCCGTATCACTTGCCACTTGAGTCAGTATTTCTTGATCTTAAATGCTAATGTAAAATATACTGGTTCTGAAGAATAAATCCCTTTTATACTGCAAAGATTAACCAAATTTCCTGATTTTTATTGGGCAATGCCTACAAAATCTTTCATCTGAAAGAGGCAGCAACTGACATGCTATCCATCACTGCAGACACCCTCTGCAGGTTGGGAGTCCCCGGATGAACTGGTGGAAGGATGACTCATCTGTGATCATGTGGCATTGCTAGCTGTCTCTTCCTAATTGTTGCTCTTTTTGCTAATCATCTCACTTCCTCTCTTTTCGCTTCTCATTTTAGAGCCTATTGTCCTTTCTGAAAAACATCTTCCTCTTTCCTCTACTGTGATCTCTTCTATTCACCTTCAAATGTACTATTGATCAGTGTATTGCCTGGAAAAAATCATGTATGCATGGTGGCCAGTAAATCGTGAGGGCTGGACTGCTTGTGCTTCAGCACTGGACAAAGCTCTAAAGGAGCAAAGAGAAGAAACGAGTCCTAGTAAAATAGTCATCATTCCCCTAATCCTTAACTCATCTGGCGTCTGTTTGTGTTAAGGTGTAACTGAAGAGCAGAAAGGAATATGCATGTTTCAGTCAACTGCTGCGTGCTTTGCTTATGTGAAAATCTGTGAAGGGCGAAAAGAAAGTAGAGTTGGGGTTTTCTCTACCTTCTGAAATGAACTTTAGCACTGCTAGGTTAAGGCACGCTGCCTTAGACTCAACATTGCTGGATTTGGGGCTTGAATAGTCATCGGCTTTGAGATGGTACTGACCAACACTTGAAAAGGATAAATTGCTTGAGGCTGGAGTTAATCTGCAGGTTTTTTTCCTATGTGTATATGTTTTCATCTTCCAGTCTTAATGTCTACAATCTTATTTGTATGTTGTGTCCTTTTTTTCTGGTAAAATGATCTAAAGAACAGACCACTCATATTTAACGTTACAGAAGCAGCTATCTAAGAGAAAACACGTGGCCTCCGCTTCTTGGAGCTCTGAGATGTGTAAACTGTCAGAGCTACGCTCCTGATTTTTAAAGGCAGGGTGCCAATGTAAAGCCATGAAAAGCATTTCAAAATTTTTGCTAAAGCTTCTGGTGTGTTTCCCTACAGCAGCTTGCAAATCTGCAATCCTTTTCCAATTCTTTACAAGTGCTCTTGTGTGTTCTTATGCATGTGAATTTTCGTCCTTCATAGTAGATGTAAATAATCTGATATTAGCAAAGACATGGAAGTAGTAAGGCCTTGTTTTCTAGATACTTCAGCAGTAGACCATACCTCATGAAAAATACCAGACTTTGAAGAGTATGTGCAATAGGGGAAGTTTCATAGTAGTTCTGTGTAGCTGTTTCAGAGCATCTGTCTCACTGTGCCTTAGTTACTACAGCCAGTGCCCTTGGGAATACAACAATTTCACTGAAATGTTTTTTAATTTATGTTTCTAACTTCCTGTAAATTAAAAATCATCTTGCCTATGAGGATAGGAGTGAATACTGCTAAGTGATATGGTAGGTTCTTTAAAATACTGCCTAGAGTTAGGCAACAGCAATAGGAGAAAAAAGAAATGCGATGTTTTCTATTCCAGCTACTGTATTTATCTGTTTCATCCTCCTGGAAGATGCAGTGGGTGGGATGTGTGGAGTGGTTCCTCTTCATGTGTGGGTGTTGCACTGGAAATTCTCATTCAGAAACCATTATTCCTGCAGGTGTTCTAGTGATGGCCAAGTATGTGTTAGCGGCTCTTGAGATGAGTCATCCCTGAGGATTTTCCTTTGGCTTTCGCTTTTATGCAAACACAAAGTACTTTTCATAGCTGAGGCTATTATCTATCATGAAGCTGGACCTTTTAGAAGCTGAGCTAATTATTAATTTATTCACAGAAAAAAAACTCTGACATTTCCAGCATGGATGTTACAGTGCTGACCATCATAGAAGAAATGTGGCCAGGCTGTTTGCCAAATCTTGTAACTCAATTCTATAGCTATTTTCCAAAGCCTGTGGTACAAATGCCTTCAACTCTTGCACAGTTGCCACAATTTTCATTGGATTGAACTGGTGTGGACAACTAACAAAGGAATATATTTGAATGAAACTCCAATTAAACATCCTTATTTTGACATACTTGATTTCTTTAATAACTAGTGCTAAACATTTCTTTTTTCTCGGTCAGAATGAAAATAAAGACACAATCCAGAAAACCTAAACAAAGCTGTTTCAGCAGCCCACTCTGTGCAATATTATGCAGTTGGGTATCTGTTTCAAAGAGGAACTACAATTATTTCTCGCATAAATATTTAGATAGTTGCGTATGCTGAGAAACAAAGACTATTCTAGATGTAAAATCGGGCAGGATGTCCCTCTAGAATACCACATTCCACATGGTTTAGTTTTTGTGCGTATCATAGCAGCTGTAAAACAGTACATAGTTTGTTCCATTAAAACAAGTTATAACATTAATCCTGAGCTTCACCCGTTTTGTTGGCACTTGATTTCCTGTTGCTTCATGGGAAAATCTCTCATATTATTTCTGGGTTTCCCTGTAGAAGTCTTCTGTCCAGATGTTTTCTGTTCACCTGTCTACCTCTGTATCCCTGAATCATCATTTTTGGTGCACTGTAATTCTGTCAGAACAGTGTCTTTGCAAGCAATATTGCATTCACTGTCTAGGATGAACAATGTATGAATATGAGTATGAATATCAAGAAGCAAACGTACATTGCAGTTTTTGCCTGCTCTTTCCTAATGATTTCTTTTTAATTACAGAGCAAAGAGATTGCATTTCAGCTTCATGAAGACTTAATGAAAGTTCTTAACGAGCTTTACACGGTAAGTACAGTTACTTACTTAGCTTATCTTATACAAATTCAATATTGGACTTTTTCTGTAAGCTTTAAGTGTCCTTTTATCTAGCAAGTTACACCCCAGTGGAGATGCTAATTTTTGTCTTTTTACGCAAGTCTAAACTATCTCTTTTGGAAAGACTACTCACTTGTTTACAATACATACGCTAATACTTTCAGGATTACTCTTTACTTTCAACCCTTTTTTCCCCCCAGACTATCCTAAGCCAGTTTATTATAAGTTTTCTTGATTATTAATGAGGCATTTCTACTCAGCGCTTACCAGAGCAGAGCTTCTTCCTCTTCTGCCTTGGTTTTGCCCATGCTGCCATTTGCTTGGTTTGACTCATGGTCTACAGTCAGTAAAAATCAGTCAGTATTAACTTATGTGCTCTCCGCTCTCCCTGGCTGGTACAATTAAATATTGAAAAGAAAAATAGAGGATTGTGTAGGCTTTCCATAACATTCAGAGAGGTCAACAGAAAAACGGTCTAAGCATTCTGGCAAGTGGCTGTGAACCTGCTAGAAAATCTGGGATAAGGTAGGTCTGAGCTTCTTTTCCTCTTTGAAACTCATCTACACTACTTGTTACTAGAGGATGGGGTCTTATCTACCTAAAGAACATTTCCCAAAGTATTTTTGAGGGAATATGTTCTGAGGAAGGAAAAAACTAGCATAGCTGTACAATGAAGAGGAACTGGTGACATGCACCTCTTACAAAAGTCTGTAGATTCCTGATGGTTGAGGAAGTTGTACGATTAAATTCTCCCTTCTGTCTGGAAGAAGTGAAACATCTGTATGCCGGTACCCTTCGTAACAATCTCTAGACTGCTGCCTTGCCTTTCCTCAAGAGTTGGGATCCAGAAAAAAAAGCTCACAATAACCTGTATCGAGAAACAATTTGTAATTTTTAGGAAGGTTAGAAAGCTATCAGAGACCAGCTCCCCTCAGGGGAAGATTCTGTCAAACATTACTTTTGTGGATCACATCTATTTTTATTTTGACTTAGGTAGAATCGTGCACGCATCAGTGGATAGGTTGAAGAATATTTAAACTCCAGAACAACTTAGGAGGCAAAAAGAAGTTCCAAAGAAATTTAGACCTGTCTCAGTGTCTGGATTCTTTTGGATTGTAGTTATGGACACAGATTCCTAAAACCTACCTAAACCTTTTTCTTTTCTTTTTTTTTTTTGTTTTGAAGGCTTTTCTTTGGGGCTTTTTTTTTTCCTAAGTCAGGACTAATTTTGTAGGGTACAATACTCTGAAACTGTGTTGACTTAGGCCTGTACTCAGTGAAGTGTGCTGGGATCAGCTTCTGCAAAGCAGTGATAGCCGCAGACAATTCACACAGCCACAGGGGATCAGGGGCCATTCGACAAGTGGGGCTTCAGTGGTGAGTGAGCCCTGAGGATTCAGTATTGTTTCAATTCATCAGTTGCATAACTCTGTTGCCTGATGAGGCACAAGATTAGTTCTCGTGCTTTCAGAGTAGGAAAATAGCAAAGCGTGTGCTGAAATGCTTTGCTGAATTACCGGTGAAAATCTTCAGGAATGCATTTTGGTATTTTCATTTTTTTTCTTGATATTAATGCTATATCTTCCCACTGGTGGCTACAGGTTTATTCAGATATTAACTTCCATGTTATGGCTTCCAGTGAATTCCTTTCTCAGAATATAAGATTTTTGTAAACTAGGAAGGTTTTTTTTTTAATTTAGTAGAATGCACATGCACAATTTGAATTGTGTTACTTCTGCAGGATGGGTTTTTGGCATGGAATTTACTTGACCTAATTTTCAGGCATCTGCAGTGCAGGTACCAGTGTCTTAGCTGGCCATCTGGGTTCAAGTTATAGTAACTGGAAATCTAATACGGGGAGATCAAACCCCTTTGATCAGATGCAAGCATCTGCTTCAGATGAAATGATGTACCCTGTTAACACCGTTGTCCAGCTTTTCATTGACTGCAAAGGAATTGGTCAGCTGCAGATGCCCATATTTAGCAAGATACAACCCATGCTTAGTAAAGTGACAATATGGTGCAGAATAACGTCAGTTAGAATAACATCTTTAGAATGGGCATCAGCGTATCTATGTAATATATGTGCTTGGGTACATAAAGGTAGATACATGGAAACCTCATTTACTGTTCACAGAATCAGATTACAGTGGTCTTACTGAAAGAATTATCTACAGTTTTAAAATCTGGGAGGTATATTTCTCAGTCACTTACAAAAAGAGCTCATCTTCCTCTTTGCCCCATGATTTATGGAAAGGAAAAAAAATTCAATCTTACTATTGTGAGATAAATCTTTGCATTCAAAAAAAAGCAAATTAATTTCAAGACAGGGAGTAACATACTAATATTAAAATTTCTCATTATTACTCGGTTCTGTGTTTTTCTAAAGGAGTGGTAAGTCTACTGTTACAATGTGAAATCTTATTGGAGTATAAATACATCTAAAGCTTTTGAGTGAGGAGAAAGTATCAGAGCTTTCAATGAGCTGAGGGTATATATGAAGAAGGGTTTAATAATCTGGTTTTACTTCTTATCCTTATTCCTGATCTTAAAAGAAAGATTTTTAAATTAAGGTCACCCTCCAGAAAAAAACCAAAACAAAATAGTAGCGTGTAAAAGTGTGTTGAAGAGAATGAGAGAGGTAATTAAAATGGCTAAAAACTAAAATAGTAAGAAATGTTTGTGCAGAGGCACAGGTGTATAATCAGTGTAAAGGAATTACATGTTTTATATGATATTCCTTGAACTTCTCACGTGAGGAGTGCGTTCATTAGGCACATGCATTCAGGCACACAGTAGTTCTGCAACTCACAGTGACTCTTCAAAGAAAACGTTGTTCTCTCCAATGATGAGGTTCAAGACAATACTTGCCTAGATTTCCGTAATGTTATGGAGTCAGGGGCTGGATTAAAAGCTTATTTCAAACCCAAATGATGAGGGGCTCTACCTACCCATCTCAAACATGAGCCGTCACCGCACCTGCTTTCAGAATTCTCAAGCACCAGCTATCTCGAACCCAGTTTATCTACAATGATCCAGAATAAACGTGATGTTTAAAGGAATTGCTACTGATTTGGTCCAAATACTTTTAATGGATGAGTTTTAACACAGCCTACTAAGTATCAGAATAACAACTGACTTTCTTCGAGTGACAGTGCTGTATCAGATGGCTTAGTCTTCTGTATTATAGAAGGTGCCAGGAAAAAAAGGTGACTTTGGGAACCATGTCTGAAAATCTAGTTTTACACTTCACCTCAGAAAATTCTTTTTAACCTGTTCATAGGGCCAGATCTAAAACCTGCCGTAGTTAGGGAGTTGTGTCCAGTGGTTTTGACATTTTTTTAGGTCAAACAAGTCAATAAACACTGCAGTAGATTTTATAAAGAATAAACTGTTCTAAGAGAAGAAAATAAGAAAACAAGGCATTCCACCTTCTACAAAGAGTACATTATGAAGATTTTCAATTAAAAAAACTTCCTGTTCAATGATAGTTTTCAACTTGTGAAAGTTTAAACCTCTGCCTTTTGAGAAAGAGAGATTAGAAAACATTTTGGCTTCTTATTTAACATGGAAGAGCTCAGAACTGCAATGAAATGTGAAAAAAGAATCGGGCACTTTGGAGTGTTAAATACCTTCAAAAATGCACACCTATAAGAGAGCTTTCTCCTTACAGTTTGTAATTAATTCCTTTTCCTGTTTTCATTACTAGGAATTATCATGGAAATAGGAGATTTTCACCATAGGTCTTTGTTTACTCCCTGGGAGGAGTGTAGCTTGTCTTTGGCTTGTGCCACCCTTGTTGAAACTACACATCATGTACAGGACTGTTGAAAAAATAAGAACAGCGGCAGGTAAACCAAATCTTCAGAAGATGTTCTAAGAACCTATAAGCAAAGCAGGCTTATTTTGCTGGAATAATCAGAATTTCCATCTCTTTTAAATAGAGAAGGTTTTTTTACACATTACGTTACATATTCCTATGTTTTCTACATGTTACATGGTTAGTGAAAATACATTTTAAAACTCCATATTTTCAATTCTCAGTATTCCATGCCCTGGTTTTTAAATTATGACTCAAACCATCATGCCAAAAGCAGTTGAGTAGCTAAGCTTCAGTCTGTATCTTTGCAAGTTCAGTAAATTGAGTGGTGAGTCCTTTTAATTATGCATGGCTTCTCCCTTGCTGTGCCAGCCAGTCAGTATTTTCAGGTCTGCAGCATCCGTGTCCCAGCTGCTGCATTTCTCTCTTACTCCTCTCCCTATTACACTTTCAGCTAATGTTGATCAGTAATTAGTCTGTTGTTTTACATAAAGATATAAGCTCTTGAAACTAGAGCAAGGCATATCTTTTGAGCGAGTGGTGCTGGGGAAAAGAGGAGCCCAGTTAGTTGCGTGGGGTCACAGAGAGGAGGTTACTTCATGACAACTGCAGGAAGAAAGAGTGGTGAAACTGAAAACTGCAGGTTTTGTGAGCTTTAGGTTGGGGTTTTTTTGTGAATTGAGAGATTTAGAAACCTTTTTAAAGAGGCAGCAGATTATTGATTTTACAATAGATCATCTTTGCAACAGAGAGAGCTCCCCAGTTAAACTGCTCTTCCATTTCTCTGGAAAGCTGAAGTATCTTGTATTATCATATCAAATACTGGAAAATGGCAATCACATCTGAGCGACTGAGTGTGGTAGGAAACAGAAGGTAGGCAGAGTCTTTTCTTACAATGGAGGGTGGTCTCCATTGTATTATATAGGAGAGAGGGCATATTCATAAATTACCTCTAAAGGAGGCGGGGGGATCAATGAGGTGGCAAGTTTGTTAAAAATGCAGAGCTGTTCTGGTAAAATGGAAGAAGTTGAATGGTAGTGAAAAGTGATACATCACTGAAAAGTGATGCACATCATAAAAATACATCTTCATGTCTCCCACTTGGCTTTCCAAATTACTCTTATTGTCATCACACTCTTCTTGAGCAATACAAATGTAAGGCTTTCGGGAAAATGAAAAAGTAGGGACAGTCCAAAGCAAACAATTTAATATTAAATAAGACAGGGCTGCTGTGCCACTTGCATTTTCCATTGTTTCATCTTACTCTTTAAAAATCTTGGCTGTTTAATTTCTCAAGGTAGTTGCTGACAGATTTTAGTTTTTTCTTTGCTGAAATAACACAGAATCTGGATTCTCTATAGAAAACTTAAGTCCAATTTACTGTAGCGCACCAGAGATCTGAGAAGGTGAAATCAGTAATTCTCTATTGGTAATAATATATCAGTGACAATTCCTGGAACCACATCAGAGGCTAGTTTGGAAGTGAACAGAATACTGACAACAGCTAATACTGAGCCTACTTAAGTGCTAGAGGCCACTGACATAGACAAAATTGGCATAAGATTTTACGTATTTCTTGGGGAAAGTACTAGCTAACCTGATTTAATGAATCCCTTGCAACTCCACCTTCTGATAAGAGCTCATGACTTAGCAGAGGCAATTCTGAAACAATTGACAGTAATTGCAAAAGAGATGAACTACTGTTCTGTTAAATGCCTATGCTATTAAAAAGCTCTTAGTTTTGCAGTTTTGTTATAAAAAATAAAGCATGTGGTAACACATGGTAATTCTGATCTATTTTAACTTTGTAGCTTTCAGCCTTAGTAACTTGGGTTAAGTTTTCTAGAAAATAAGTATGGTGTAGAAAATGAAAGCCAGCAGCTCGCTTCAGGAACGTTCCTCTCTTGTAGCCTACGGATGTACAGCGCTAATTACTGTCTTGTTGATGGGTTTGCCCAGATGACAATTGTGGGTTAAAATAGAATAATTATCTAAGGATTTACTCTAATGTACCCTTCCCTGTGATAAGTGCTATCTTCTGCCCTAAGCCTACTTGCTGAGCTCTTATGAATGATGCTGAAAATTTGGCACACAAAACGAGACATTTATATCACTAAGTGAGCAGTCTGTCACCTACAAGTGAGAGAGTACATAGTTTGGGTAGCATAAGAGTTTGCATCTGCTTGTAGTCTCACTTAGTGATCTGACAGAAGTCTATATTTTACATCACTGGATCTGCAGAATAAACCTGCTAAACTAATAGGAGGTAATCTCACCCTTTAATTTTTAGAAAGGGACTAGTGTACATTTAACAATGCTTTTTCACTACAGCAGAGAAGTGCAGCACATGTCACGATGACAATCATGACAAAATTACAACCTTGATCTCTCTTTTCAGTGCATATTTGATGGCTGATCAATAAGCACTTTGTGGTCTAATTAAAGTCAGTTCAGTGATGGATACTCTCACAGGGCAGTCTATCAGTTCAACAGTTTGGTGTACATTTGAGAAGTGGTACTGCTTATTTCATCAGATTATTTGTCGTTTGAATAACAAATCTATGGATCTATTACATATTCACAGATCAGAGATCTGTAGATCCCAGAACTCTTCATACAGTAGTTCTGTTTGCAAGAATTGGGCAAGGCTGTTACTGTCTTCTACAGTGTGTAACAGTCTTACAGACTGCAGGGAGAAAAGATGGTATAATGTTAAGGGAAAGAGTTATATATGCAAAATAGCATGCAAATGCTAAGCTAATTTGTTGAGGAAGTGTGCACTGAAATGCTTGGAAGCCAGCCTCCTAGCTTGTTCCCATTTATTTTCCATATGCATCTGTCTAATGCTCTCTTAAGTTTGGCTGCGCAGTATCAGCTCTTAAAAAACATTGACAAATCATGAAAAAGGCTGGAGCTGTCAGCTTTCCCCAGAGGCTTACAAAATAATGATGTCACCTGTGCATGAGATAATCACTGCTATCAGCTTAACAAACTGGACAGAAGTCAAATGCACAGGCTAATCACTGCTCTGTACATAGTCTTTATTGATTTCTAAGCCAGTGTGGCTCGGGTAGGACAGACTCGACTGTTGTCCATCCCCAAGTACACTGCCAAAGGGAAGGCTTCTTTTCCAACTTTAGTTTTCTTCAGTATCATTTGTACCAAGAGCTTGTTCTGAGTGTGCTGCGAGAACATGGATTTCAAGTAGATATCTTGGTTCCCAATAAAGATGATGAGCTCCATGCCATTCTCACGCAAAACTTGACTTTCAGTCGTTGTAGAGTGAGACAGTGGATTTGGTAGCACGTGCTGTAAGCAGGCAGTGAGAGGAAGAAGTACTCTTCAGTGATGTGAGATTAGCAGAGTCAGCGTGGAGGCAGCTGAGCCTTTTGCTGAGAGCCGGTGGTGATGCACTTGTACTCCTTCACTCAACAAGGAGGCAAGCGGAAACGTCACAGCCACTGCAGAAGGACATTTATGCCTAGTCCACTGGGCTATGTGGCACGCAGGCAAAATGCTTCCAAAACTTCAGTGCTTACCGCTTTGCCAAGCAGAACAAATCATTGCTTCACCACTTAATTCCGATCCTTTGAGATGTGCTGTTAGGAAATGCTGAGATATTATTATTGTTCTGTCTTTGCAGGCAAAAAAGCTGAGAGAGTACAAAAGAAAATAACATTCCTAGGTGGTAAGACACTTGAGTTAGCTTTGTTCCACCAACCAAAAAGTCTCTGGAGCAGACACACAACAAAAGATGAAAAAATAAAAGCAAGACTGCTGTAAAGAAGCACTCAAAAAATTAGTAAAAAGGCCAAAAGAGAAGGGCACAACCTTGTTTTTAATTTCCTTTTCCCATCATTTTTAATAGAGCTTTATAACTTTCTGTGCTTCTCGGTGTTTTTTCTGAAATCATTTATGTAAGCAGTGCCTTTCTTTTCGGTAATTCTTTCCATGTAGCTATATGAATTAAACTCCCGAGGTACAGATTATTGACAACTTTAGAAATTCCTTTGGTGACAGCGCAGGATACAGGGAGCTGAATGTGCCGTTTGGTTAAGCTGGGAACTGTGCAGATCTCAGCTCTGCAGGGTTGCCTTTTTCTTCCCAGCTCGGCTTGTTTCATCTTCATTTTTTTTGCCTTATCCGTGTAGACAGTGAGCTGCTGGGACAGCAGCTGTTCCCGGCGGGGGAAGGCAGTGCTTGGGCAGGGAGTTCTGCACTCTGGTCAGGCCTTGGAGCGGGACTGTAGTATAAAATAGCAGGAGCAGCAATAACACTAGACCCTGCTCTGGGCAGTTTGGGGTTTTTTTTAGCAGACAGCTGTAGACATATGCTTTTAAAAATAAAAACAAGGTCACTTTGATGGACGTCTCCAGCTGTTTTACCTTACTACAGGAAGTTTGTGAAGAGTTGCCTGTTTCATTTTTAATACCACTGCTATTTCAGTTGTAGCATCAGTATTAAATAGCGGCGTACACAGTTATGGTGTATAACATGCCTAACATACACGGTTATGCAAAAACGCAGCTCTCTAAAAGCTTCTTCCTTTCTGTTGCACAGGACTTTAATAATTCATCTCTTCAGCCACTTCTGACATGGCCATAGTTGGTTTGTGTTGACCCACACTAAGCCATGCTGCGGCGAATTTGCACTACCTAGCTTGAGCATCCCCAGTGTTGCCTCTCTATGGATGTTCCTTAGACTGGGCTAACTACTCAGAGAGGGACCTGGGGGTGTTGGTCGACAGCGGCTGAACATGAGCCAGCTGTGGCCCAGGTGGCCAAGAGGGCCAATGGCATCTTGGCCTGTGTCAGACACAGTCTGTCCAGCAGGAGCAGGGAGGGGATTGTGCCCCTGTGCTCGGCACTGGGGAGGCGGCACCTCGAGTGCTGGGTTCAGTTTTGGGCCCCTCGCTCCAAGAAGGACATTGAGGGGCTGGAGCGCGTCCAGAGAAGGGCAACGAGGCTGGGGAGGGGCTGGAGAACAAGCCCTGTGAGGAGAGGCTGAGGGAATTAGGGTTGTTTAGCCTGGAGAAGAGGAGGCTGAGGGGAGACCTCATCCCTGTCTACAACTGCCTGAAAGGAGGTTGTGACGGGGTGGGTGCCGGGCTCTGCTCACAAGTGACAGCAATAGGACAAGAGGAAATGTGCCACAAGTTGTGCCAGGGGAGGTTTAGACTGGACATTGGGAAGAATTTCTTCACTGAAAGGGTGGTCAGGGATTGGCACAGCTGCCCAGGGAGGGGGTGGAGTCACCATCCCTGGAGGGGTTTAAAAAACGGGTGGATGAGTTCCTTAGGGACAGGGTTTAGTAGGGAGACAGGCACGGTTGGACTCGATGATCTCAGAAGTCTCTTCCAACCTTATGATTTTATGATTCTATGTTACTAAAAGTATTCCTCTTGCTAGGGAATATTTCAGTATTTCTCCAAACTAGTCTGTCTCATCCATGGGTCACACAAAGCCCTGCTGAAGGAGGAAGAGCCCACTTGATTCATCCTTGGCTATGTCCTTTGGAGGAGACGTGAGTGACCTGCCTGGCCTCAGCCCAAAGGTGACACTGCTGGAGAGAGCACTCTGGCACCCTGTGACGAAGAGATGAGGCCACTGGCTGCCTGAGGATGCCTTCATGCTTTTTTCTTTGCTCGAAATTTAAGACAGCAACAAAAAAAATGAGCCAACCACACAAAAAAAGGCTAGGGAAGGTGGAAAGAGGCTTTCTAAGCTGGAGGTGGGCAGAGACAGCCCTCCCCAGCAGAGGGGGGGTCATTCAGGGTTGCTTCTTGCTGCCCACTGCGCAGCGCTCAAGCTGAGGCTTTTCTTGCTTGGAGAAGACAGGGAGGGCTGGGCTGAACCAGCCCAGTCTCTTTGTGAAAGTGTGTATTTGCAGGCTGGCAGCCCGGGCTGTCCTGGCCTACAGTGCGTGTAGGGGAAAGATAATGGTATTAACTGAGGAGCTATGGGGAAAACATCTTCACAACATATTTATCGGACAGCTCCTTCTCCAGCTCTCATCTGGTCTTAGGTAGCACCCAATCTACTGGCTACACAGTTGGGATCCACTTCTTTCCAGGCCAGGGGCAGCCGTCCAGCTGGCTAGGGATGTGCTCTCGGACTGAAGCTTCCCATTGCCTCTGTTTCCTTCCCCTTTCCTCAATGCTGAAGGGGTCCTCCTGCTTTCAAACATTGGCTGATCACAGCCAAGCTGTTAACGTGGCACCGAAGAAGCAGCACGGACGTAGATTTAGTTTTATTGCTCATTATTTCATGTTTTCACTCAATTACAGGAATCCTGATCTTTAATAAGAAGGATTTTGCTCTCCCCTATCGGAGCAATAGAAAAAAAATTCAACATAATTTTTTCTACCCAACTTTAGACTGAGATATTTGGTAACTTCCTGCCCCATTGCCTACCAGAACGTTTAGGCAATGCAAGACTCTTCTGGACAGAAATGAGTCAGGATGAGGGGTGGTCTCACATGCTTACATTACAGCTTCCATTACACATCGTTCTCCATATTCTTTCTCTTTTTTCATAGTTCTTGGTAAAGCGCTCTGAATGTTTAGAGTTTTAGATGTAAAAAGTACCTATTACTTTAAGGTGAAGAGTGGTAGTTTGGGCATCATCCAAAGGCCTTATTGACAGTCATATTGACAATGCCAGTAGGCTCACAGTATCCCTACCGGGATACCGTTAAACACAGAAAAGAAAAATGCAACCACAAATCCTTGGTCTCTGTTGGCAAAGAAACGTGTCCAAAGTCCGTGTTTATAGGAACATTTTACTCAAAGACCTTGTGATTTTTTCTGTAGATACCTTTGTATTTTCATTCTCTCTTAAGTCTATTTTGACTCTTGTCTTTTGCAGGTCATGAAAACATACCACATGTATCATGCAGAGAGCATCAGTGCAGAAAGCAAACTAAAGGAGGCAGAGAAGCAAGAAGAAAAACAAATTGGGAGGTCAGGAGACCCTGTTTTTCATATTCGACTAGAAGAAAGGCACCAGAGACGGAGCTCTGTGAAAAAGATTGAAAAAATGAAGGAAAAAGTAAATAGTCCTTTTATTTAGCTTCATTTGAAGTAAATTCAATGCATTTCTGCCATTCTTTAGCATGGTATTAGACAGAGAAGTCCAGCTGGGAAATAAAATTAAGCAAGGTACATGTAACAGCGTACATATAACTAGCAGTGGGTTACAGATAACTTGACTTAATTGCAGTTCAGAGAGGGGAATACTTTATTCCTACGGTAATTCCTACTATATGGTTTGTCACATTTGAAAGAAAATTCTACATTCTCGCTTTTGTATTACATTTGTTATATGTGTAACGGGCTGACAATGAAGATTCTTTCTTGTTAATTGAAATGTGTACTTAAATTGTTACTGGTTTTGCTACATACAAAAAATGAAGTAATTAAAATACTTTAATATACAATCTTTTTCCTAGCGTCAAGCAAAATATTCTGAAAACAAGCTGAAATCTATTAAGGCCCGTAATGAATACCTGCTCACCCTTGAAGCAACCAATGCTTCTGTTTTCAAGTATTATATTCATGACCTTTCAGATTTAATTGACGTAAGTATTGACATGGTTTTTATGTTTATTGTGTCAGGAATAATACTTTTTTTTTTTTCATTTCAACAAGCGTACATTAATCATGAGTTGCCTACAATGCACTTATCGTTTATGATGTGATAGGGCGTAATCAGGAGATTTTCCCTTCAGCTTTATATGTCACAAAATAAAGTCCCAATAAGATGCTGAACCCATTCCTTTAAAGTTAGAACAGTATTTTTTCTCCCCATGTGGCAAGAGAAAATATGACAACACAAAAAAGGTAGACATTTCCATTTTGTGGTATAAAAGGATTTCTGGGGTACAAATATTTCTTATAAGATAAGCTTCTCATGTGGGCATCTAATAATGACATTTAACTCAAAAGAAGACACTTCCTTAGCATCTTCAAAATCATTTAGTTTCAGTCAGTCAGTCACTGAATCAAATATAGACTACTTTTTATTCTTATTTCATGTAGTTTGCAAAACAGACACCATCAATCCGGTGCTATGTACTGCCAACAGAATTGTTACTGATTTTCATTAAGTTATTTGAGTGAGAACGTCCTAGGGAAATGAGGTCGTACCCTCACATTGACTTGTACCCTCACGTTGACGTTGATTCTGTTCTCCAGAATCTCTGTTAGTGACGTTTTTAGCTGATATGGAGGGATGATCCCACACTCGATTGTGTTCTTCTTTTTGTAAACTGACCACATATTTGATATAGAAAATGTGGAGGCAGCAAATGCAAGCTCAATAATGTTCATTCACTAGCAATGTAGTGTTAAATAAGTCACTGCGTACACTTCTGTGGCCCATATGAAATGCTAAATATTTGAATATGCTTTCTGCTGCAACAATAGCATTCATTATTACAGTAGTAGATAACATTCACATACTGGTATTTCTGGTGGGATGTTTATCACAAAGATAAGTCAGCTAAGCTTTAGTTTGTAATAAAGTATAAATTAATGCAGCATTTGACAAGGGTTTTCTCATTTCTGCTGTCTGGAGAAGCAAAGCTTGATAGAGAAGCAGAAAACTGCTTTGAGATGAACGGACTAAAATAGCTGAATATATGTGTTTTGTATGTTTTCTAAATTCTGAGAAACAATTTTCTTTAACATTTTTGTTTTCCTGTAATATATAGAATATTGCCTGATTTTGCTATAACTTTTCCTTTCCGCTTTCAACTTTTTTCTTTTCAAATGGTTTTGCTCCTTTTTTTCCTTGCTTCTTTCTTGTAAGAGATGGTGATTTATCTTTTTTGTGTTTTCAGTATTTCTTACTATCTCTATCTCAACATCTCTTTTCTCTCCCTTTCCTGCTCACTCTCGCGTATCTTCTCTCTTCTGATTTCCTCTGGTTTATTCTGCTGTGTAGTGTCCCTGTCTAATCCACAGTCAGGCACCTGCACATCCTGCTGCATCCACCTGGCCTGCCCAGGCAATGAAAATGTTTATCAGGATCCCGATAGATAGATGGACAGGGCAGGAAACTAAGGACAAACAGCACACCTGCTAGGATACCACCCAAGTGAGAAGCTGTCCTTACCTAATGGATGATTTTGCTGGTACTGCTTCAAGGGTGATGGATTTTTAGCTTCTAGCTAGGGTGTGTCTGATAAATGTGAACTTTGAGTTCTTCCTGGCTGCTGGAGGGAAAAAAAGGTTCCTTTCCCTCTGTTCCCAGCCCCCCCACCCCTTCAGAGGCTGGAAAGGTGATGATTTTGTCTTCTTTCCTGCTTTCTCTTTTTGAGCTCGCATTTCCCAGTGAATGTCTCCAATGCATGTTTCTACGTGGTCAAAACTTTCTCGGGTTGGAAAATGCACCTGATTTTTACCCATTTCATCAGTGTCCACAGAGGTTGTTATATCAGTTAAAGATGAGGGGAGGAACCACTGGGCTGGAGCTTCACAAAGAATTGCACGGAGAAGCAAAGTGAAGCTCTCCTTGCACATCTGTACAAAGATAACACTCTTTGGAATTGCTGCTTGAGAAGTTATTTGCACAACCATGAAGCTGTGTAAACTAGCCTTCTAACTGCTAGTTTTTAATAGAAATATGCATTCTACCATATTTAGTAATTCAGGAAAATGATACCTACTTAGTGTGGCTTTTTTTCAAGCCATGGACCAATGTAGACAATAACATTCCTTTGGCAAAAGGGCTTTAGAAATCACTCTTTCCTAAGGAATTTAAATGGAAAGCCTAGCTGCCCTTTGCATCACTGTTTTGTAAAACATGTGCAACCAGAATTTGTTCCAGAATCAGAAATTAATCTGATTGTGAGCTTGTTTAAATGAAGTGTCTTTCAGACATTTGTGTTTAATCAGAATATGCTGTGAAAGCACTGGTATCTAGACAGTGTTTACTACTTGACAAAGGAAACGTTTTATGTAAATGCAAGAGCCTTGGCAAGATTTGGGGGTTATATCATTGGAATGTGAGACATGCTTCCCACTGGCCATATGTCGCAACAATCCACTCTATCTCATTTTGTAAATCTATTAATGTCGTGGTACGATTTGGAGCTTTCAGAGCAATGGTGGTGATTCCATTCTTTGCCATCTCTGCTCTGGCCCTGCCTGCCTTTCTGTGCTTGCCTGAACTCTCTCTTTGCCTGTACAGAAGGGTATTACTTCTCCTCTATGTTTGAATTCCAGTTAACATGGAAGGGATTTATAGCTCCCTGAACTGTTCATGTTGTCCATAAATGAAACTGCACGTTTTCCTATGTTATTGAAAAATATGCCAGTTGAAAATGGGATAAATGTATGAAGGAATGCAGTGAACTGTTCAATATATTTTTTTTTTGTACCAAGATTGTGGAGAATTGTGGGTTTATTATTTTTTTTTTCATTTGGATGCCACTGCATTTTCCATTTTTGAGGCTCATATGGAAAATCCTAACTTGCAGTTCCTCAGCTGAACTCAGTCTGAACTGTTCAACTCCTTCATTTCATTAACAAAGCTTGGGGCTTCTGACTTAAAATGATGATGTGTTGTTCATCTTAAGCTCTTGTGATAAAAGCAAGATAAAAATATTGCTGGAGCCTTAGCTGGATGTTTTAATGCATTTAGTGAGCTGAGGATTGGGACCAACGTTTGCAAAGAAGATTTGATAAGCACAGTATATTTCTGTTCTCTGCATACTTTACCAGAGGAATTTGAATTTTCTGTTAAATATTTCTTCTCTGCTGACTAGATAGTAGAATCTCGTTCAAGGATAGGACAAGATTAGTTTTTTCTTTATTTGCATCCTGTAAAAAGTAGCAAAGATTACTTTTTAGCTAAATTAAATAAGCTTTATCTAGTACGTATAATTTTTTTTAAGATTGTTGGTTTCAGAGAAGCATCAGACTGCACCCCCTTGTTAATCTGACTGTCAGTACCAACATCTGTCCATATGGCACAGACTATTACTCATTTACTTGTAGATTTCTGTGTAATTGAGTTTATTAGATTTATCCGAGTGCGAGAGGAATGTAGGGACCTTCTTCAGACTTACCGTGTGCTCATATGACCTGAAGATAAATGCTAGGAAATAGTGATCAAAACGATTTGACTGTCTCTGATCTGCTGCTGGAATAAATAAAATGTTCGTGTGTTGGTCTTTCTTAGAGTGGATTTTCTGAATCTCTAATTGCAGTCTGCATGCTTTGGGTGGTTAGGAAGTTAGGGAACATTTAGCTATTATGAACTTAATTTATTCTGTAAAGGTTCTTTGTTAATCATTCGTAGAACCAAGTTTAAAACCAGGCCGGAGTGTGTGGAGCTCAGAATCTTTATTATGTAAGTTCTCATAAATATGATATGTACAGCCAGATCCCTTTGATTTGAATGTTGATGTCTGTGTAACACGATGATTAGAAAGTGACTTATTCAGAGGTTAAGGCTTTTTAAAATGAATTTCTCTCTCCATTGGCATTAGAATTTTATTATCATTCCTGAAATGAAATGAAGAGCAGCTTGGTTTTTTGATTTAAGCTCTGTGCCAAGCACTGCAGTTTGTTTTGTTCAAGCCTAAATATACTCCAGGGTGTAATAAAGACAGTAAATGCTCTTGAGACTGCTTCAGATTTAATTCCAAATAAGAATAAAATGCAAATTACAAAATCAATTTTTCACATATCCCAAATGCGTCACTCATCTCCCTCCACTTGGCCCAACCAAAAATCTTTATCAATCCAGAAATGCAAGAAAACTTATAGCCTGTGACTTTGTTCTCTCATTTCTCACCTTCATGTCTTGCTGCATCGACTGACATCTCTCTAACCCATTGATTGATAACAGATCTCATTAGCCATCCAGGCTGTAGCCTTGGTGTGCTGATTAGCGAACCTCAAAGATTTATATATATATTTTTGCTAACAGTGTTCTTAATCGCTTGAACTTTAGAAGTCTTTCTACAAATCACACGTGTGTGTATGTATATGTATGTGATGTATATTTATAAGTATATGTACTTCGTTGCAGCACCTGAAAGGTTGATGACTTTTTCCAAGCCTAATCAGATGGAATGTGGTGGGGGCAGCATTTCAGTGGCAGTACCTTAAATTTTTAGTCTTGGTAATGAATACCCCAAAGTACCACCTCTGTTGCTGACAACTCTCTCTAAACCAGCACTACTACTAGCAGATTAGAGCAGTACTCTTCTTTCCGAGTAACCATGAGTTGATATTGTGACAGTGCCATCCCCCAGTTAAAATGGTCTTTGTCTCAAAGTTTTGGAGAAAGTAACCTATGGTCTGACAGAAGTAAGATTTGTGATTTATTGAGTGTTTATTTATTTTTGCTTTTAAAAAATAACTTTACTCACACAAATTCTATTTTTACGTACATCGTTGAAGCAAAATTCCAAATTCCGGCATTTTAAATTCCATTTAAAGAGCCACTGGCGATAAGGCATTAGTTCAGGTGCTAGATATAGTTCTTGTTTGCTCTGCTGGCATTGACATTTGGCATTGGAAGAAAATGCCTTAGTCTGGCAGGATTTTCTGCTTCACTTGAAGAATTCTTGTTCTTGGCTGAAAGGCCGTTTTTGGTACCCTGTTCAGCTGTCTTCACCTGCAAAAGATAGCCATGGTGATCGTTACTGAGTAGATTAAGGGTTAAACATTGAAATTCCTGGTACTGTCACAGCATAAAAGCTGAAATCTTATATTCCAACTTGCAAAAAAGCTGCATCAGAAACCCACACAGCTCTAACTGTAAATCAATAAGCTTTCTATTAATACTTGGATTAATCCTCTAGAGCCAAACTTCAGGCTCAAGATGCCCGTAGTTTTATAACACATGGCCATGCTAAACCTGGCATTGCCCTCCATTTCTCATTTCCTCTCAGTTTAATCTTCCATAAGGTCTCTCTGAAACTAATGCACATGAAATAAAACAGCTGTCCTGATCCACTTTCTTATCAGCACTTTTAGTCTGCCTTTTTCATCCAAGATAGTGAATTAAATATGAGATCTGATTTGACACAGAACAAGTGAAAAACACCAAGAGACAATTCCTTTTAGAGACAATATTTTTTAGGCTGGAGGTCTTTGAAATATGGATGTGCTTTAGTATAAAATTTGAGTGGCTGTTTTAGTAAGTGCAACACAGATTTCTATTCTATGAGTGCAAAAGAGAGAAGTTAACCTATGTGTATTTGATTGAATATGACATCTGTTTTCCGGGTTTTTTTTAATGGTTCAGCAACTGGTTTTTGGGTAGTCACTGCCCCCTCTGCAGTAGCTACCCATAGTACTCGCCGAGGCTGAAAGCTCGGTCTTTCTGGAAGTTTTATTGTAAATGAAACAGCCCTCTGTTGTCAGATTTCAGAGAGCAGTTTGGTCACTAGTTGTTAGTGCACCTAAGGTGAGACGTAAGGGATTTCCTCTCTCCTCTACACAGAGGTTTAAGTATGGTATTATAAATAGGTTGAAAACTCTTTCCCATGCAGTTTGTGCATCTGTGTGTCTGTCTGTGTGTCTCACTCTCTCTCTTTTTCTCTCCTTTTTCAAAGTAAGAGGAAAGGGAAGGGAGCACGATCCCACGAATCCTAAGGGTTTGTTACAGGGGAAGGTATTGCATATAAGCATAATCTACAGGGGACTCAATTCAAATTGCTTCTTTACCCATCTGCAGTGCTTTGCTTGAGTCCCACAGAGCAGGGTGATTTTAAACTGGCGGTGGGCACCCAGGACAAGTGTCTGGGCGCTGAGGATGCCCTGAAGCAGTGCGCTCCCTGACTGCCCTAGCCAGGCATTGACCGTTGACTGGACAAGTCTCACCTAAAACTGCACCAGATTCATGCAGGCATCCTGTGAGATGGGAAGTGTTGGATATTTTTGTCTGCTGCGGACTGTCTTCCCAACAGACATTTGGTCAGTTTGACCCTGGGCTCTGTCAAGACTATAAGCGCCGTTTGAGTAACGAACGTTGCTTTGTATGCAACTGTTGGCAGACTGATGGGCCACTGTGGAGGTGACAGAGAGGTCTGCGATGCTCCTACCATTACATGGAAGCTTACGAAGCAGAAGCTGAGGATGTTGTTTACTGCGTAATGTGGGGGGAAATAAAGGAAACAAACACTTGATACACGACTGCTGCGACATTTAAAAAATATATTCAGCTGTTCCTCTAAAATATTAACCAATCATGAATAATGCAAACTGAGGATGTTTAAAATTCAAGAACAAACACAGCTTTATGTTATACCAATTAGGTTTCAATTACATTCCAGGGTTATTCTCACTCCTAGAAAAAAAAAAAGACATAAATTATGACTTTCTGCATTTAGTAGCATGATGTATATCGCTGGCTCTGTCTGAACATGGGAAATAGGGTGTTTACAGTAAATACATTTTCACTATTAGGAAAAGGGTGTTAAGCCAATTTTGTTGCACCAAAAAGCACCTTAGATGGGTCACCGATGCAATAGGCACTTGTAGGGGTTTTGTTTGGGTACAGACATTATGAGCAAGAATTGCTTCATTTTCAGTATGGTGCTGGCATTAACTTAGATGGTGGAGTTATGTCAGGATGGGTTTAAATAGATCATCTGAGGCTTGCATATGACAATAATACTCAAAAGCCCACTTTTGTATGGAGTCCCAGATCTTTTCTATGTAAATACAGTAACTGCACATCTGTATCCGATAAACAAATGCAAACATATTGCCATACTTGTACACTTGGTCTCTTTTCTAAAACTGTTCTTCAATCTTTACAGTAGAATGAGGATACTAAATACTGTCTTGGCACCACTGTTGTACTTTAGTTTACAAGGTGCTTTGTAAAATATTTTGAAGACAGAAGAATTTCAAGACAAAAAAAAAAAAAGTGAAGATTTGTGGCTTGAAGTATTGGAATGATATTCCTCCTTTTTGACTTATTTTCTTTTACCTTTATTGTGGTTTTAGTGTTGCGATCTTGGATACCACGCTAGTCTGAACAGAGCCCTGAGAACATACCTTTCTGCAGAGTATAACCTTGAAACCTCCAGGCATGAGGGCTTAGACATCATTGAAAATGCAGTTGACAGCTTGGAGCCACGGAGTGACAAGCAGAGATTCATGGAAATGTACCCCACTGCTTTTTGTCCACCAATGAAATTTGAATTCCAGTCTCATATGGGTGATGAGGTCTGTATGCTAACAAGTATCCTCACAGTGATTCTTTCTATGTATCAAGATAGATATTTATCCTCTTTCACAAGGAGTTTGATAAAAGCTGTTATTGCTACCCAAAAGCAAGTGGATCAGCAATAACATTTTGCAAAACTGGCAGCTCTGTCCTGAGCTGCTTCAGAGTTCTTGAGCAGAAACTGTTGTGTGTTGCTACTTCTGTATTATAGTTACACTGCTGTAGATTTGCTGGGCAATCTGTTCTCATCCCAGCACTGGTGTAATAGCAGCCTTATGTCTTCACTACTGGCCTCACCCATAACAGAGCCTGTGATTGCTATCTGAGAGCAGCTGCAGAGCTGCTTCAAATTATGCATGCTGAAATGCAGTTTTTTCACCATCCTCCTCTTTTATCATCTGGAGATTTCAAGCTTAGAGGGTACCCCAGCTGTGCCCTGTTCTTTTATGCCCAAGGCCAGTAGCAAAGCAGAATGCAAAATCACCCGTGTACATCTTTATTTGAAAGTACCTCCAGGGTTTGCGTTTCTGTGTGATAAGTGACAAAAAGCAGGCATACGATAAGGCTGTGCTCTGCAGTCGTAGGATGTGGTACGTAGTTCCACACTTTGTAACACAACGCTTTCAGTTTAGACGGACACATTTCACTGCCTACTTCTGATGTTTTGATGGATTTGGTAGGAATTCATCTTGTCTTAAGGAGAGCAATCAAAGACTATTGACTGTTTTTTTAATTCCTTGCATCTTACAGCTCTTTTTCTTTACTAGGTGTGTCAAGTCACTGCCCAGCAACCTGTGCAAGCAGAGCTTATGCTTAGATATCAGCAACTACAGTCACGATTGGCCACACTCAAAATCGAAAATGAGGAGGTAGGATCTGTGTCTACATAGGCTATGAATTGAACACCATTTTCAGGAAGGGGCACTGTTCCCTGCCTTCTCAAAAGCATGTAAATGACCCTGAAATGGCTTCGATCTCTATGAACTCTTTTCATTTTAAAAATCAAACACTGACAAATATGCTAATCTAGATCCTTGTCTGCTTTAAAGAAGTCTGGAAACTTCATCTTCTGCCTGTCTACCTCACTGAGTTCTCTGTTTTGCAGATGCTTCAGAGAATACTTGTTAGAGCTCTTATTTTTAAAGTTTTGTGGCAGAAAGCCACTGAGCACAGTTATCTTCTGTGAACACCCTCTGTCCAGTCCCTAAGTTGCTACTTCTGAAGTACAAAGGAATTTGAACTGTCTTTTGTGGTAGCTGAGTCAAAATCTCTTGTGCTTTCAGCTATAGCCATTTATAAGCACAAGTATTGAATGTCTGTGATAGGAATCATCTCACCTAGTAAAATAAAATGCTTTAAAAAAGAAATACTGAAAAGTAATGCTCTTCTCTTTCTCCTGCTCTTACAGCAGAGAAAGGCTTCCCAGTGGGTGTAAATTGCACCTTTAACCAATTTAAGGCAGCGTTAGAGGCCCTCAGTTTAGATAACAATCTGTTCCTAAATTAAAGCATAAGGATAATTTAATTTCTTAGTGTCGTTTTTTGATAAATTTTCAGGATGCCAGGTTTTCTCATTCCATGTTACGTATGTGCTGAATACTTAGAACAAAGTATTAATGTCCGTGAGACATTTACAGTAGTCTTTAAAAAAGCCCTCTTGACTTCAGAAAGTGTCTCAAGGTAAAAATGATGAAAGGAAGGAGAATTATTATTTCTTTCGGTAAAGTGCAAGAGTATAGGTGAAGAAATCATGTTGACAGGCACAAAAAGAATATTTGCCTACACTGGAGAAGTGGGTAGAAGCGGGCATGTTTCAGTTAAGTTGGCTGTATGCTAGAAACTCATCCAAACAGAACTGGGGGGTAAGTTCACATCCTTGTGAATCCTGCGAGGTACCTTATTGCATTGTGGAAACACTGCAGCCCCTGTTGCACTGCCTCCGTGCCCTGATTTCCACTGTAGACAGCTGTGCTTATAGGAAGTTTATGAGCTCATAGGTCATAGGAAGTGCTCTGAGGCCGGTATAAACTGTTCTTTCTCCAACCCCCTTATCAAGCTGTATATTCCACTTCTGCGGTGTAAATTTCACTGTGAGCTGCCCTGGAGCACTCTCCAGAGCAGTGTCACAGGTTTTTATCATGGAAGAACATGTTCTAGCAGCCAGATGCTTGGATATACACATTCAGTCTAACACATTGGCACGTGGGAGAGTTGACCCTTCAGAACAGTGTGTTGTGTGTTGGCTTTTGTCCCAGATTAGGGACCATAATCAAATTATGTCACATTTTGATTTTAATTTCAGGAAATAAATGCTTGAGAGTGTAGGTTGTAGGTTTGTAGGTTGTACCGCGGTGAAACAGAGAACTAGATTAGAATCCTAATCACATCATTCTGCTGTTACACACATAGCTGTTACAGTACATCTGATTTTTCACATTCACACACCAGTTTGTCTGGGGGAGCGTGCTTCCTTTCTATCCTGTTCTGGTATATATTTGCCTTCCCATTTAGTAAATTGTACTTTTTAACACCAGGTTAAGAAAACAACGGAGGCTACCCTGCAGACAATACAAGATATGGTCACCATTGAAGATTATGATGTTTCAGAGTGTTTCCAGCACAGCCGCTCAACAGAATCTGTGAAGTCAACAGTCTCTGAGACGTACCTGAGTAAGCCTAGTATTGCAAAAAGAAGAGCTAACCAGCAGGAAACCGAGCAATTCTATTTCATGGTACGTTGGTTGCTCCCTCATTCTTGTGATACAGACCAAACGCCTGAAGTAAATGTTATGCAGAAGTTCCTGGATTTATGTCACATACATAGTAATAGATTGATCTGCATCTCTACAGAAATTCAGAGAATATCTGGAAGGTAGTAATCTCATCACAAAACTTCAAGCAAAACATGACTTGCTGCAGAGAACACTTGGAGAAGGTAAATATCATACAATAAACTGAAAAGTAATTCCATACTGTACAGTGATCCCACTGAAATGCCAAAGGTATGCAGGAAAACAATTCCAAAACTTAAAGCTTAATTGTCCAGTAAGCATAGATTTGATTTTTACCAGCAGTGATAAGACTACGCACTATAAATTGATTTTATTTCTTCAGCAGATACTTATTTCCACTGTGCAGACATTTAGACAAGTGACTATTTTGGAAATGGAACTGTTGAATGTAAAATCTCGTATCTGAGAGGAGAGACGACACGGTCAGTGCAGGGTGATTTAAGAGCTGAGACAAATACACTGTCTCTGCTTCCCAGCGGATTCTGTTGACTTGGTGGTTTTCTAAGAGTTGGAGGAGAATGTTATTTTTTAAGCATATAAAATTATCCAGGACACATCTCTTACAATGGACTCATTACTGCAGCTTTTCTGACACATGGACATGAGTGTCCTTCTTGCAACCTAGCAACTCAGTAGAGCTTTTATGAAAGGTAGAAAGTGAAATCCTCGCCTCACTAATGTCAGTAGTGAGACTCTTCTAGACTTAATTTAACGGTGAATTTCTACACAGTGTTTTTGTATTGTGAACTGTAATGAATTCAAACAATGAATAGCTCGAAATCTGTTGATAATCATGGTTACATATAAAATTGTTACATTATAAAAAGAAATCGTTGCACTGCAAACTATGATAGCAGATCCTGAACACTCGCCACAGTTTTTAAATATACATCTTAAAATACAAACCACATCATCAGATACCCATAATCAAATGAAGTAAAGCTGAGTTAGGGCAGCAACGAATCGGGCACTATGCCCAGTTCCAGCCCACCTTTTACCAGGCCTGTGAACGAGCACTTCTTCGTGGGCCAAAGGGAAAAGGAGAATGATACCGTAAGCCTTGAGGACCAGCCACACAGAGTTACAGACTTGAGAGGAAGTGAAATTACACGTCAAATCTCCTGAAGATTAAAGACTATAATTCAAAGTTCAGACTCCAGAAAGGAAACTTGTTCTCTAAAGAGTGTCTCTAAAGGATGCGTCAGTTCATTTCTTTTTATTGCCAAAAATCTGTTGTTAATCAGATCTCTTCTTGCTTTTAGTACAAAAGCCCAGATCCACAAATCCAGTTGCGGAGATGCCTCAAGAGCTATTAGCAGCTCAGTGGCTACGAATCAAACAAAGCCCTTGTCTGGGGAGTGACTGAGGCTGGGGGTAGGAAATAAACAGTGTTTTCTTGCTAGGCTGGTCTGTAGAAGATGGTAGCTCGTTTTAGACAGCTAACTACATTATGTTCTTTTTCACAGAAGTTTTCATTTAGTAGGTTTGGTGTTGTTTTGATGTGTGTGTTGAGCAGCTCATTCACACAAAACAGGTGCAGCTGATGTTGGTCAAAAAAGAGGAAAATTTTCTTCCAAAGGCTTACAGAAAAAGTATTTGGAAAAATAAAGTGGATGTTGGTTATTTGGAATTCTAGTAAAATGCAGAATCATCTACTGAAGATTCTACAGATTCTGTTGCCTAATGCATGTGGAAATAAAGCAAGAATTGTATGTAAGGAAATTTGAAGAAAAACTTAGCAGATGACCTAAGTGATAAAATAATAATAATAAATAAAAAAGAAGGACCTGGATTCTGTATATTCCTTGAATGGTGATGATCAAAAGGATAGAATTACAGTGGAATTGTGAATGTTATTGCTGTAGTTGGGATAGAAATGAATTTGTAAGAAGTGAACTGCTCCCCTGCTCCACTCAAACTGCCTTTTCTGAAAACTTTCATGTCAGCAAGGCAGCAGAAAAAACACAGGGTGCTGTATTAAGTAATGCAGGAGACAATGCAGGGAGAGGAAAAGGATTGTCTGAACTGCAGGCTTTCCTTTGGCATCCTCTTGCTTGAATTCAAACCTGTACAGTGTAAGGATGCAGGCTGAATTAAGTCCAGATTCCAGTCTGGTGTCCGCAGTGTTGACAGCATTTGGCTTCTGTTCCAGTTCCTCACCTCCGTACTGGTGTCTGTTGCTGTTTATGGACACAGCAGATGCATATTCATCGTTTGCACAAGGGAGACCCATGAAGTGCTCTGTGCTGAGTCTGCTTCCATAGATTTGGAAAAGTAAATGAGAAACGCTCAAATGAAATTGATACTAAGCATAGGAATGACACTGATACTCGCATTAATTCAGAAGCAAGACCTATCTATTGAACAAAGCAAAGGGAAATGAAAGAAAGAGAATAAGCAGTTGTAAAAGAAATTGTCCCTGTGTCGCAGATAGTTTTTACCCTAATCTGTTAAATATCAGAGGTATGTTTAAAATATCCCAGATATGGGATTTGTAAGATCTTTTATTTTACTAGCATTTCTTATTGGGATTCTTAGTCTTAAAGAATTTCCCTTGGTTCCATGAGTACAGAGAAATTCCTGGCTTACACTTTCACTGTCATAATTTTACATACTCTCATCCCTGTTTTTCGCCTCTCTAAAATAGATGCCAACAATATTTACGTGTCTTATTGATGCCACGTATTTTTCCCAGAGCTTATTCTTTATTCCACCTTCTGTGGATCCCCGCTGCTCTGGTACTGCAAAAAATATGTTCAGATAAGGGTTTTCGATACTGTGCAGTATTTCAGGTGCCCCTGGACATTGCCACGTAATATTACGTTTTGCATATCACTGGTTTTCGTTCTTTATGCAGACTGACAAGTTTTTTAGGTGCCACTTCAGAACTGAGCAGTAGTATTAGGTGTCGCCCAAATGATGCTCAGAGTGCTTTTCAGCACCAGTTTAGTTTTCTGTAGTTCTGTTAGCTGAATAGGTGTTTTAATTCTTTCCTCCCTAATATCTTACTTGAACCTGTCAATACTGAATTTCATTTGCCATTGTGTGTCTTGTTCCCTAGCATGGTTAAACCTCTCTGAAGGGCTTCATAGTGTTGTCGGGACTTGATACAGAAGTATTTCAGTCATCTGCACAATATTCTACTTCCTTGGCTTATGTGATCACCCAAGACATTAATAAATGTGTTATCTTCTATGTAAATGGTCCTAATGGGAAGACTTGAGTAAATTACTATTATACTTTTGTCATGATGAAGAACGACCATTTAATTTCACTCAGTTTTCCTTTTCCTCACTAGTTTTTCATCAGTGAGAATGTTTTGCCACTCAATCCGTGGCTATTTAATTATTTTAGTCACCTCTTGTGAAGAAGCTTGTCAGGGGCCTTTGAAAATCTAAATAAATTAATTCAGCTGATTCTCCTTTTTCCAGTATTATACTGACATGTTCAAAGAATTTTAAAAAATTAATAGGACACAATCTCCCTTTGGGAAAACTAGGCCTGTTGGAACTTATCATACCATGACCTTCCTACTGTTTGATTGTTTTGCTTTTCATTATCATGAGTTGACACGGTGAGCATGCCTGACTTGCTGGTTGTTCTGCAAAGGTTACCCAGGAACCACTCTGGAATACAATATATGCTTCTTTACAATTCCCCGCAGTTCTCTGTGGTGTTTCCCAGTGGAAATGGATCCCATTGGATCTTTTTCCTGCAACACACAGACAAAAGGGAGGAAAGAGTCTTTCAATAGCAAGCCATTGGCATCTAGAGCTCTGTATTTGCAGCACTGAACCGGTTTAGAGACAAGGCACAAGAGGAGATGTAATCTAATCTTGGTGCAGCTCTATTTCCATATTGATTGAGCCACTAAATCACATAAGCACAAACGATAGACTTTGTTTGGAGTTTCACTTCAAATTATTTACAGTATCAAGTGAGTCTTCAATCTATGGGAAACTTCTGAAAGTTGTTCCGTAACACAGGTTTAGTTTGTATTTTAAATGCAGCTATGGAGACGGTAGATAACTGCACTGCCCTGTTTGTATAGTTATAGATCTTGTGCTGGTAACACTAAAGTTAGGCTTAAAAATCATTTGAGAGGCACAATTTAGATGCCCACCTAAAACCTACAAGTGATTGTTTCCTGTTGAACTTTTCTAGGTCACAGGGCTGAATACATGACAACAAGGTAAGACATGTTTATTTTATTTGATTTAGGGTAACAAATGTAATAAAATCTTAAAAATTACGCATTTTAGAACAAGTTTGTAAGGGTATATAATGTTGTTGTTTCATTTGTTACCTAAGTTGTGTACAGGCCCTGTGTGTTTTAATGTTCAGCGTTTCTGTTTCTGCCTGCTCATGGGTAAAGGACCAGATTGTTAATCTTCCTCATTCTTGTGAGCTGCTTAGGCCTGTGTTGAGGGTGGGACAAGCTGGAAGATAAACATATTTATGAATTACACATCAAATTTGGAAGTTGAAGGGGTATTTTTGGTGCTAGAAAATAAATATTTTTCAGTTGCTTGAGATACCCTGTCTATTACAGTTTGTAATTCACTTGGTCAGGATACAGAGTTCAGAAGAACCTGATACAGAGATGAATTTAGGGGATAGGCTGCGTCTTTGAAATCCTAGCTTCGGACAGGAATAGCTGCCTCTCCCAGCATCCACGTTTGATACTTAAGTGGGTCTGTATACTCACTGAAGAGATACAGTGCTACATCTCCCTGCTTTGCGCAGCACACGCTTTTTAAGTTGTGTAATGTCAGACCTGTGATGCTGCCTCTAGACATAAACACAGAGAACGCTGCAGCCTCCAGGCTGTCAGACTGTGGGGGGCAGTGACAACTATTTGGATTTGCAGCTGCCACCCTAGTGTCTCACTGCTACGACCACCCTTCGCGTTCTGGTGACAGCAGGAACATCCAGCCCAGCTCTTTGGTCTCACTCTTCCCTTTCCATGTAATACATCCTTGCTCAATGCCTTCTCTGTTTCCTTTTTGCTTCCTGGACAGGAATGGCCTTGCCACCACCCCTCACCTTTGAATTTTGGGGTTTTTTTTAAAAAAAAAAAGTCTTGCCCTTCCAGCTAAGAAGTTTGGATCCAGCTATGACGGCCTTTGCTGGACCACTTGGGGTTCATGTAACCTGGCCCCCTTATTCATGGGGACATTTCTCCAGACTTCAAATCTGCCTTTCTCCCACCACTCCATGGTCCGCGTTAGCTCTGTAAAGCTGGACTTATTCACTTCTTTCCTTATAGGACGCCAGCGGAAATGTGATAATAAATTAGAGCATTCTTCCCAATTGCTGACATTGATTTTGTGCCTTTAACTCTTACTCTGCCCCCCAGTGCTACAAGGAATGCATGGAAGTCAGCAAGCTTATACCTAATATGAAAAATGTTCTTGACTCCAAAGCAGGTGACTCATCAGGCTCACATCATCCTAAATTCCCTTCTTTGTAAGCAGCTGAATGAGGATGATGGATTTAGGCGATGATTTTAACTTAGTAAAGGAGGGGAGGCAGCTTGAAGCCATCTTCCCCTCTGCCTTTTCACAGCTGGTCACTTAGAGGAAGAAACTCTGAGAGAGTAAGGCTGCCAGTCCATTCCCTAGCACCAGTTCCCCTGCTCTGCTGGGACCTGCCTATTGTCCCAGGGCTCCGTAAAGTTTCCAGACAGTAAAACGTGCAAATGGCAATGTTCTTCAAGGTCAAAGTTAAACTGTAGAAGGGAAGAGGATTTCTTTAAACATATGTTTAAAACAGGAGGTAGTACCCGAACAGACCAAAGTCCCACCACTTAATGTTCTGTGTGTTAGTGTTCCTCACTGTTTCCCCTAAAACATTTGATTTTTTTTGCTAATTCCTGAGAAACCCATAAAAATATTGGGCTGCTGATGCAGGGGAACTAGGGAAGCTATTAGCACGCAGAGTGCCCTAACATTCACAGAATAAATTGTGACCTAGAGAACAATATTTATTTCCTGTAATCTCTTTCAGTTTTAGTCATCACATGTGTAACACACTAGGTAAACATTGTGCAGACCAAAGTTTTGTGTGTTCTTCCTTTTCTTTTTTTGCTTTATGCTGCTTTTGTTTATTTGCTTCATGTTGATTATATTCTTTTAATTCCTTTAGCTAATTTGCAAGGTGTTTCTTTTCTTGTGTGAAGATGTTGATGGTTGGAGTGGAAGGCTAAAGCTGTTTATCCTTCCTAGCTCGAGATGAAAACGCAGACAGTTTGGTTTTGAAGCATCTTAGGAGTGTGCTGAACAGCTTTAATTTGCATTTGAAGCTTCTCCAGCATGAAGCAACTTTTCTGCTTGATAAGAGGTGCTTCGAGTGGCCTGTGTTCTGCCGCGGCTGGCAGGATGGATTCCAGTGGTTGCTGCACATTTCATGCATGACCGCAACAAAAAAGGCCATTTCGATTGTGCAGTGTTTGGAATAAATGTATATGGTAAAACTGCAAAGCAGGGATTGATAAAGAATGTAAATATTTATCCACAAGTAATGCATTTTTAATGGGGGAGTTCTCCACTTTTTAATCACTGTTACACTTAAATTTGATGGAAAGTCTGTATTTGATAAATACTGTGTTTATTTCTCCCTTTACAATGTTGTGTTGTTTTGCCATGAGCTGACAAACATTGCATTTTATTGTGTGACTTAATTCTATCTTGCTCAGTAATCGTATTCCCTTCCCTTAGGCCTCCAAATCTTCCCCCTAAGCCCCAGAAACACAGGAAGCCCAGACCCCGATCACAGTTTAGTGCTAAGTTGTTTAATGGTGATTTGGAATCATTCATCAAGGTACTGGCACCAGCCACCCCAGTGGCTGATCTCAACCCTTCTTACGATAATGGTCACCGCCTTGCGTAAGCTGAGGCAGATCATTATGTTTAAGTCTGTCCTGGGGCTCTTTTCTTTCCCGGTTGATCAATATAATACTTCCTGAAGTCAGAGGGAAAGGAGGAGATTAATATCTCACATTAGCCTCCCTACGATTTTGTTAATCAAGTAGGGATAGTATTGACAGCCTGGTTTTATTAGGAAACTTAGCATCATGTAGGAGATAGGATGTAGCGATGCATTCCGTGACTTAGCACAATTTCCTGCTTGCCATTTTCATTACATTCAATATTCAAAGTCTGTGGAGAAGCAGCATTAACCTGGGTTTGATATCCAGCTTTTGATTTCCTGTGACTTTAGGAATTTATTATATTGTGTGAAATTGTGATCACCACTATTCTGGATCTTGTATCTTTGCTGTATTTACTATCTCCTTCTTTCTCGTACTTTTATTTCTAATAATGCTTCTAGCCGAGGCCGAAGGAACTCTCACACAAGACATCAGGTATAGTTCTGGTGACAAGAGAACCATCTCCGCCTCACTCTCGGGTTGCGTTCACGCCTGGCTCAAAATTAGTTTTTCAAAGACCTGGAGGGAGAAGTTTGCATTAAGAAATGAGTGTATGAGTACAAAAGCAGGCAAAACTGAACCAGAGCACTACTCTGAAGTGACTGTCATCTTAAATGATGAGTATTTCATTATTCATTAACAAACACCTGCCCATCACAGTCAATTAGTGCCTCTGGACACTGGCTGACAGAGCTGGAGGAGAGAAATCTTGAACATGTGTAGCAATACATTTATAAATGCAATGAAGGCATTCCTGACTTTATGAACTGGGTTAGAATGTTACTTGGATTATTTTTTTCCTTCCTGCGGAGCATAGCTAGCGGCAAATATTTTGAAGAACAAATTCTGTGCTCAGTGGCACCGTACGAGTTTAACTGTCTTTGAACAGAGCTTTCAGCCCCCCTCAGTACCAACTGCAGGGAAAACTATTATTATTGTGCAGGTGGTGCTGTGAGGTGCAAAGACTTTCAGAAAATCATCACGTGATGGGAGAGATTAATATTATGAACACTTTCTTGCTTAAGGATGAAAGTAAGCAAAGAAGCAGAAACTCCCACAACAAAAGGCCCCTGGATTAGAGAAGCACAGCATACGGAGCAAGTTCGGATAAATGCCACCCTGTCATTTTCCCTCACAGAGAAGAGGGTTATTCCTCGTTGCCGTGTAGGTAGCAGGGCTTACTTGTAGGTGGAGAGAGCCCTACATAGTTTGTCTTTGAAAAGGAAAGAGGAAAAGAAAGCTTGTAGCCTTATGACGCATCTGCCAATGTGGGAGCTAACCTAGGAAAGCATCCCTGCCCAAAGACCGTGTCATTCGTGATAGGGATGAGTCATTTGGACAGGCCCAAAAGGATTAGAGCTAGTGAAATACAATATTGCACCAATTTGCTCTTCGTTACATTTTTGCTTCATGATAAATGATAATTAATCCCAAACATACATTCATGACTGCGCGCATCAGACTGAATTCACAGCAGCAGTAGGGTCACGGTTCCTGATATTTCACCAACACAGATTGTTATTTCAAATTATTTCCCTGTCATTAGATCCCAAGCTGTTAGTTTAGATTATTTCAAGAAATGACTTAAGTACAAAGTTGTGCATGGTTCTGAACAGATTCTCCAAACCCAGATATGAAAGTAATTTCTTTTTTTATGATTTCTTACTGCAAACACTGTCTTTTCCAAGGCTTTATATTCTTTGCATGAAGCAGTGCACTAACAGGAGATACGGGTGCATGTTGTGCATGTTTTTCTAATACTCTGCTTTTTTGGAGGGCCGGGCTGCTCAGTGTGCTAAAGATGACAGTATTCCTGGGTTTAGGACTGGCCTGTTCTGTGGGGTATTTTTATTCAGCTGTTACTGAATCATGACACGACTCAAAGAGAAAATGCTCTTCCAGACATTGCTGATGCTTAGCTAGCTAGTCTTTGCTAGGATTTAAGTTAAAAGACACAATTTAATAGCATAATTTGTGGTGCAGTCTTTTATAAACCCCCCTAAAACAACACGGAGCACGCCGAAGATCCGGGGTTAGGTTGTCTCAGGAAGTCCATTGTTTCATTGCTTCACTCTGTGTTATTTTTCAAACTTTTTTTAGTAGTTGGCTTTTCTTCAGCTTGATTCATAAACTTCCCATTAGTGTAATTTAGTATGAAAATGAAGGACTAGTTTGTAAAAGGAAATGTGTATTCTGAGTTACAGGGTGCTTTTGAATTTATGATTTTGTAATACAGACTGGTTTTACGTTAAACTATCAAACTAATTAATTAGTTCTCTGAGTGCTTACATATTTGAAATTCGTTTGGAAAGCAAAATTATAGCTTCCAAGACAAGAATTTCAAAGGTACCTATTATTTAAGAAACAGTATTTTTTCCAGCGTAAGCACCAACTTTTCTAAATTTTTAATTGTATGATTTGTGTCTTTAATAGATATCTGATGACTTGTAGTCATTAGTGTGCTTGGGGTAAAACATCCATTTTTTAAAATGCCAAAACACACAGACGAAGGACTGTGATGGTTCTTTCAGAAAATCAGCAGTTTAAAAGAAAAAGACAAATAACTCACTGAAAATTAATGTGTAGTCATTTTCTCCCCATACCATCATGAGCATTTATTCTCTTTATTGAAACACTCCTACCTACCTGAGGATGTAGCTATGGACCTGCTGCTGTATCATAGCTGAGATCAGGAGCTTTGGAGCCAGTTGCCGGTGGGGAGGTGTAGGTTGTGACCTTGCTTTCCCGATACCTTTGTGCCTACAGAAGAGGCAACTGAACCGCATGCTTAACTCAAAGTGACTGCAGTTCAGCACCCGGTGTGTTACCAGCTAGTTAGAGCAGCCCAAAACAGCATCCCAGGCCATCATCTGCCCTCTGTTAGGACACACAAATCAGTAGAGCACGTAGGAGTGCTCAGGTCAGGAGGGAGACACCTGGTATACCCTGTGCAATGTCACTCGGTGGCTCTTCTCCAAGAACTTTTCTGATAGTCCAGCAGGTCCAGGAGAGGTTTGGTCAACCGTTTGTGATGAACAATTTTTACCAAAAAAAAAACAAACCCCACACTTTGAGGAATTAAGTCATGTGTAATTATGTCCATGTAGGATTTTCTCCACCAGGAAAAGAAAAGTAAGCTAAATGGGTGCAGAGGGATCATCTTCGTCATGAATTATTATTCTCAATAATAAACTTTTTAAAGGCAAATTACTCATTCAAAAATCTAAAACATGTGTGAGTTTAGATGTCACATACAGTGTTAGCCAGCTACAGTAGCAGAGACTGAAGTCTCTGAATTTCCCAATTCAATGATTTTAATAAAGAACCGTAATCTTTTCTTTTCACCCATCCCTTTTCCTCCCTCCCTAAATGGGAATAGAACTCTGTTAGAAATGATATGTTTTCTTATGTGTTCTTTTGCCAGCACAGTATGTCCATCTGGATTGACCAAGAAAATGCGTTTTCACATTCAGTCCAGAGTAGGGAGGTTTCCTCTTTCTTGTCTGCAGTTCACTCTTTCTGCTCTTGTTTTTCCAGGATTCTGGACAAGTCATTCCTCTCATCGTGGAAAGCTGTATCAGATTTATCAATTTATATGGTAAGCTCTGAAACTTACTATGTGATTTCATTATTGCCCTGACTTTTTTGTGTATCTTTTGCAAAATGCATTTATCACCACAGCTTGGTTTTTAGAATAGATATTAAAAGTATTTTTTTAAAAATTGATTTATTTTTCACCACTGGTTTCCATCTTTGCTGCAGGTCTTCAGCATCAGGGAATTTTTAGAGTGTCTGGTTCCCAGGTGGAAGTCAATGATATTAAAAATTCATTTGAGAGAGGTAATTGCATTTTCATTTATTTGAGCACCTTAATATCTGACATTTAGAAATCTTTTAAATTCTAATTACTTTCTTGGTTGTTTAAGCAGTTTGTATGCGCTTTGTGTACTGCTCCTAGAGCTTCACACCATCATATGCTTAAAGATGAAGTATAATGATGACATGGACGTGGTTTTCCCCGGTTACATCCCAGGAGCATGAGATTGTTTTTCATTTTGTTTAGACAAGGCGTATGACTAGTGAATCAACTGGAAACTTCAGTCCTTTGTTAATCATAAACTGCAAATAGGAGTTTCTCTACACTTTATTTTAAAGATCCCCAGAAAGGAAAGATTATGGGTTTTAATTAGATTCAAGACACTACTTAATGCAATTTGAGAACGCTGGAAGACGAGTGCTCAACTTTCTGGTCCCTCTGCCAAAGTGACATCACAGTCAATGAGAATATGGGTTGTGAAAGGGTTGTTCCATTTTCAGCCCCTGTTTTTATTCCCGATGGAAGTTTCAACCTCATTATGGGAAAGATAGTAGGAAGTGAAAACAGCTTTTTAAACATGAGTGGCTTGCGACAGCCAGCCTAGGATTGCTCTGCTTGGGAAGCCGGGATCCAGCAATCCCCTAATAGTGTTAAAACAATGCTAGTTACGACTTTTTTCAATCCTGCGTTCTCTTTTCTTGGGTTTTGGAAGTGGGTTTCTTTTTTAATTTGAAGGAAAACCTTTTGCAGACCATCTGCTACTGACACAACTCTTGGAGCAGTAAGTCTTGAGACTGAAAGCATTAAAAATATGCACAGTATTTTTCTCCCTAGGATTAGCTATATATCTTATTAAATATGATCTTGTCTTTGACAAGATAGGTGAAGCAGCTGGTTTTACATGCTAAGTGAAGCCACCTCCTCCTGTTCTCTGCGTTTTAAATCTGCCTTATTGCTAACTGCTTTTCCTAGGCAGTGGTATTCTGGAAGATATACACACTTCAAAGTGTTTCAGAATAAAAATTAAGTCTTTGAAGTTACACATAGTTCAATTGTGGCCTTTAGGTTTTCAGTTCAGTTCACCAAAAGGCTGAAAGGCTTCCTGAATGTTTGAGTTTTTCATAACGAACACTGATTTCCAATTCAAAGACATATCTAACAGATTTGCTATATGCAAGCTGCCAAAGAGTAGTCTGAGAAATCCTATCCAATCAAGAATATTCAGCTTTTTTAGTTTACTAACTGTAAATCATGGCATGTCCATAAATATTTAGATGGAAGTTCAGGCCCTAAGAGATTGCTAAGTAATGTAATTTAAAGGAAGCTTTATTTAGGCTGCTGGGTTTAGTTTAATCATAGCCTGGGATTTCTAAATCAATGTTTATTATCTTACTTGAATGCTTGCATTGCCACCTCCCACACAGTAAAAACATAAAAACCCAAAAATGTCACTCACTTGTAAAAATGTTGCATGCAAGAATGCTCCTGCATGTGTGTTTCATTCACTTTATTTACTTTTTAAGGTGAAAATCCTTTGGCAGATGACCAAAGTAACCATGACATTAATTCAGTTGCTGGAGTACTGAAGCTCTATTTCCGAGGGCTGGAAAATCCTGTCTTTCCTAAGGAAAGATTTAATGATCTTATTTCTTGTATCAGTAAGTAGAAATCTCTCTTTCTTTCTCAATAAAATTTTACTTTCATATATGTAGTAGCACCCTGAAAAAAAGAGCTAACTTCACAGATTTTTCTGAGACGGTTTGTTTGCCATCTGTAACAGTCTGGGTCAGTTATTAGTCATACTTGCAGCTGTGGTTGTTCCCTTTTTCCAGTGGAATTAATGTACAGTACAACTCTTTGTTTAGTAGGGCAGGAAGAATATCTCTCAATATAGAAGAGAGAGTTAAATTTAAACACATTATTATTTTCCTCTGTGTACTGAGGCAGACAGAGGGGGATGAAGTCATGACTGTGCAAACAGAGTACCTTACTTTCCACAAAGGTTTTCATGCCCCACAGCTCGGTGTCAGAGCGTGTGAATAAGTAACTAACTGCTCAGCATTGTGTGGTTCTGGACTTTTATTGTACTCAGCTTCAAACTTCCATTCCAACTGGCAGGAAAACCCTTCGGTGCAGGAACGGAAGGGAGCAGCTGAGAGCTGTCTGCAGGAGAGCCGGGTCTGCCTTCCAGCGCGCAAGCGTGACCACACTGTAATGGGATGCCCAGGAAGAGCATGGCGTGGCTCTGTGCACCGCTGCTGTTTGGAGCCAGACACTGAGAGGCTGTAGGAATTTAAGAGGTTCTCAGTTGATGAGTGAATTGCTCTGGCATGAACAGAACCTCTTCCAATTCACAAATCCCTGCAGATGTTGAGGAGGGTGAGGCCAAACCAACCACGTAGTGGGTCCATTAGAAGTGGTCAGAGGTACTAGCTTTATGGAAGAATTTCCTGCTTTCAACCCTTCCTTTGTAACTTGCCTGCTTCAAATGAATGGAGCGAGAGACAGTGTCACAAGTAATGAAGGGCAGTCCTTTGGGGATATTAATTAGGGCAGGCTCTCTCCAAACTTCGACTAAAGGGTCTCAGCCCAGCAGTCAGGACCACAGATTGATGTGTGCAGTGTCCTGGGCTGGCCAGGAGATGAGCTTTTCTGCTCCCTGCCAGGGCAAGACAACGCGTGCAAGTTCCTTCCCAGACAGGGAGGGCTGCAGTAATTCAGCCTAGAAGTTACGAGTCCTGGGATCGCTCTGACCTGACCAGTGAGCAATATTGTGTGTTTCCGTTATTGTGGGGGTTTCTGCACTTATTGCTATTTAGAGGCTCAGTGGGATTGGGGAGTCCTGAAGGATCTCAAAACTGCAGATTAACGTTCTGACCCCTCACGATGCTGAGGAGGACTTTGTCTCTTTAGGAAGCATAACCATGGTTCTGCGTGATCTCAGATTTAGCTGACTGCGGTGCCACAGCCCAGAAAATGTCTGCGAGTCATAGAAACTGCAATCTAAAAAGGGATCATTTTGACTGAGTGATTTTCTGCATGACAGGGATGATGGAACTTTACCTAATAATCTTGTGCTGATTTCCATAACTTCTGGGTGAATTAAAGCATGTCTGCTGGAAAAATTTATTGATTTAATGGCTTCAGTTGACAGAAAGTCTACCACATTCTTGGATAAGCTGTTCAAGTGATTAATCACTTTCATCGTTAAACATTTGTACCAGATTTCCTTTTCAAAATTTCCGCTGTCAGATTCTGCCCATTAGATCTCTTTATGACTTTATTATTTTGACTAAGCATTAAAAAAAAATAGGAACGTTGGTTCTTACATGTGGAGATGGTGTTGCACTCTGCAGTGTTGAAGAGCTCTGAACAAGATTGTAAAATACCAAGCGTAAATATTGGGCTTACAGAGATGATACAAGTGAGTGTTTAGGAGATGCAAAAATATTTGCTCAAAATAACCTTTTAATTGTGTTCCAAGAATAGGAACTTAGATAATTTCAAAGAGTTCCTATTCACCACTGAATCTTCTGAAGACAAGATGGGGATTTTGGAAAGAGAGGTAGAAGTTCAGTGGACTGAGTGTATGTACGTGGCATCTACGCAGCAGAAATTCACCAACCTTTCAAAGCATCCCTGTCAGAGAGGGGTGCAATTCAGTTATCTCCAAATGGTTTTTGTTATTAAGAACTTGAAAAACTGTGACAATGAATACAATACAGGCTGGAGAGATGGGCTGACTCCAATAGCATGGGGTTTAACAAGTCCAAATGCCGGGTCCTACACTTTGGACACAACAACCCCATGCAGAGCTACAGACTGGGTGCAGAGTGGCTGGAGAGCAGCCAGGTGGAAAGGGACTTGGGAGTGCTGGTGGACAGGAAACTCAACAGGAGCCAGCAGTGCGCTCAAGTGGCAAAGAAGGCCAATGGTATCTTGGCCTGCATCAGGAACAGTGTGACCAGCAGGACTAGAGAGGTCATCATCCCCTTATACTCGGCACTGGTCAGGCCGCACCTTGAGTGCTGTGTCCAGTTCTGGGCCCCTCAGTTTAAGAAGGATGTTGAGATGCTGGAGTGCGTCCAGAGGAGAGCGACGAGGATGGGGAAGGGGCTGGAGCACAAGCCCTGTGAGGAGCAACTGAGGGAGCTGGGGTTGTTTAGCCTGGAGAAGAGAAGGCTCAGGGGAGACCTTACAGCTCTCTACAACTGCCTAAAGGGAGGTTGTGGTGAGGCAGGGGTTGGACTCTTCTCTCAGGCGACCAGGGACAGAACGAGAGGACACGGTCTCAAGCTTCGCCAGGGGAGGTTTAGGCTTGACATTAGGAAGAAATTCTTCACTGAGAGGGTAATTGTTCATTGGAATGCGTTGCCCGGGGAGGTGGTGGAGTCACCGTCCCTGGAGGTGTTCAAAGAGAAATTGGATGAGGCACTTATTGCCATGGTGTAGTTGACAAGTAGGAGTAGGTGTAGGTGTTGGGTCATAGGTTGGACTCGATGATCTCAAAGGTCTTTTCCAACCTTACGATACTGTGATACTGTGCGATACAAGATCCCTAGCGTTAGGCTTCAGTTTCCTTAGAGTATGTCCAACTATTGCATGGTCAAGGTAGGAGACAGCAGATTATTTTCTTAAGAAAGAATTGACAACCTTTTTTATTGTGTAATAAGTGTCATCCAGCAGAGCTGAAATCAGTATCAGCCAATGGCCTGGAACAAAGTCATGTTTTTCTCATCCACATTTTTAAATAGGGCAGTTATTGGGAAAGAGTTGTTGCCATCTGATCCTGGTTTAGACTGGCTTTTCTCTGGGGCTGTCATAAGTCTGGATTATCTTCTCTACAGCGGCTTGTCAAAATGACGTGTAAAGATTGAGTAGTTTTGATAGGTTTGATGACCACTGTTGCTGTTACAGAAGAAAGCAGAGAATTTTCTTCCTGACAATGTGTTGTAGGAGTCCCAGTTCTGTTTCTGGCAGGCTTTGGAGGAAGCCATGAGAGGATCGTTTCTGTTGGTGGTGGTTTGGTTTCCACAAGGTTGTCTTTAGGGGTGCTCTGGAATGGCATGGCAATGCCTTCCTTTGGTGGAGGGAGAAGAGGTAAGTTTGGAACGCTGCTTTCTCTTTGAGCACATTGGGGTGGGTTTACGTTGTGTTGTCACAGTGGGGGTTTTGAATGTGGTGTGAGAAGAGAACAAAACAGCTCTTGTGCCTTGCACCCACAGCCAGCCGCGGAACCGCACGCTGGGAACAGTGTGACTGCATCTTCTGATTATCTGAGAAGCCTAAGATGAAGTGTTTTTACAGCTGTCTGTGCACTTCATTACGTGGTCCACTGCTTTCAGGGAATGAGATGTTGGGGTTTTTTATTAAAAAAACCAAACAAGAGTTTCAGAATATACTACCAGTTTAGTTTAAATAGCACCTATGTGTCATGTACTATCAAAAACTCTCTTGTCTCAAAGGTGCTTTCCATTGCTACCTATCAACCTTAATACTTTGTGTATCTTGCAAAAAGGAAGGCAGTCTAGGCAAGATTTTTCTCCCACTTTGAACCTGTCGTCATTACATTAGTTTCGTTTTCTGTGCTCGTGTGGCATCACATATGAAGTGTGTCAGTCTTCATATGAAAGGGAGCAGGGCAATACTTTCATGTAATGTGTGAGAACACGTTACTGTAACTTCTTTAGATCACAAATGGTATGTAAATCCAGAAAGCTTTCACATTTTTAATTGAGTATAAAGACTCTCAATTCATATTGCATTCACTGTCTATCTGATAAATAGCGGGAAAAGTAATAAACGTTGTTTTCAAATAGTTTTTCAAGATAAATGTCAGTGTGGGGGTTTTTTTTAATTGTTGGCAGAAATGGTTATAAAAGGGGGGAGTGAGAAAGCAAATTCATAAAGTTAATGTTCACATAAAACTGTAAAAGGGCAGAATGTCACACATTTTATATGGAAATGTAACATTGCCAATGAAAAACCCCTTGAAACTGAAGTACTTAGTTATGGATGTCAAGCATAATTGAGGCTACAGCTGCAAAATGAAACTTCCCTCAGTACAGCCACTGAGGAATTTCTTTGCATTTATGCATATATTTCAAAATGAAATAGAGTATTGTGATTTAATGCTTTCCATTTTGCAATTACAGGGGAAACACTGCAACATGACTGACTTTTAGGGCAATTTATAGTAATTAGACTCATGAGAACAATGTTATTCTGTTTGGGCTTATGAACTGGTTTAGATAAAATTTGGGCCAAATTATGACTTCTCCAGAGCAAGTATGAAAGGTAGGTCAGAACATAAATAATCCATCTGATTATGGCCCATAATTTTGCGTTCTCAGCAAAAATAGTGGCTACTGTTTCTCCCAGCATCACTCGGTAATCCAGAGGGGAAAATAAAGGGGGAGAGAGTGGTTGAGGAGTCGCACTGCAGTTCTTTTCTGCTCTTTGTAGAAACAGGTTGGGCCAAACACAAGCGAAATATTTGTAACAGGAGTGACATGGAGGCAGAGGGTACTGAATCTGTGCTTGGAGCTGGCCATAATTCACCTTCACTGCTGGGGAACTACAGTTCCTCTTCTGGTGTGAGATCTTGTACATGTGAATAACAGTTCAGTTTTACATCCATAGCTATGCAGTGCAGCAGCAGACACTTCTCAGCTACCAAGACCACTTAACTTCTGCGCAGGTCATTATAATTCTTCTTGGTTTCATCTCCCTTGCCTTAAATTTGATACACTAAGATGCCAGGATGGATGAAAACTTGCATCTTTTGGCCTTATGAGTTTCACCATTTGAATCACTTGCTGCCAGCGGTGCCCATTTACCAAAAGGCATAAATGTTATGAAAGGAAATTATTTTATTTCTTTTCCAGACTATTGCCCATTACTTAAAAAATAAAAAGCTGTATTTTGAATTTTCAACTCTTCCTGAAGAAATTTCAACTAAATGACAACTTTTCCCTTCCCAAAATGACAGTGGAGACTGTCGTGTTTGTCCTCCTGTAATACCTTCTTCAATACATACCTTTGTGTTGGCTTAGACTCGTCTACTAAAGGGGAAAGAGGCACAAATTGTTAACTTCAGCGCTAACATATACTCATGCAGGTTACTTGTCAGCTGCAAATTGACCATAAAAATTACATCTGCAAGTGTAACTCAATCCCATTTGACGTTCAGCGGGTGGGTAAAATACGCATTTTGTATTCACTCTGTTACCAGTAAGTGTCACCCCAAGGGGAAGTAGTGAGTGATGCCCACATAGAGATAACACGTTGGATTTTATCAAAGCAGTGGTACTAAAGGAGAGATGTATCTTTCATTACCATTGTATGCTCCCTTCCTCCCTTGTGCTACCCTTGCCTGTGAAATATGCTTAGCTTGCACAGCACTGGTTGTTAAGTGTTACACAGTTCATTTGTTGCTGACACCAGATTTCTCCTTCCATATGTTCTGATCAATAACATCTTCCCTCTGCTGAATGTTTACAATTCTTTAGCTACTACTGAGATTGGCCCATGGAGGCTGTCTGACAACAGAAGGTGTTAGAGCATACACAATCCAGAACTCACGTTACTGAACCCTGACTGCTCCCAGGCTGAATCTTCTCCTCCTTGGATAACCATATCTCACCACCAGTGCAGGAGAGGCCATGTGTAGGACCAAGACCATGAAAAGTACAGTGCTGTTGTAGCATTTTTAACTAAACCAGAGTGGTAAAGGCAGGTAGCTGTCCAGAATATTTCAGAACCATCAGCAGTTGCTCTCTTGCAGAAGTCTTCTGTTCTCCATCACCAAAGCGCTTTGTTTATATATTTGAATATTTATTGCCTTTGACATGCTCTACTACTTCAGGATTATTGCTTAATTAAGCTTCAATTTACATCTTCTTAATGTTATTTAGAACGGATGTGTCTCCGTCTTCATTTGTAATTTAGTTTTATTTGTATTTGGGGGCTTGTGTTATTAATTGTGTTTTCTCCCCTCTCAGATTTCCTTTACTCCTCTGAAGCAGGTTGTTCACTTTTGATCTTTCACTTTAGAGTCTGCCTTTGCAAAAACCTCATTGTGAGTCAAAAAGTGGTTGAAATGTTTTTTCTCATGGAAGAGTAGATATGATTGATTCTCTGTGTCTCTGCAGAGGTGACACCACATCTCTAAAACAGGTTTCAGTGGGTTTGGAGGCTGAAGATAATACCTTTTAAGGATTGAGTAGCTAGGATTTATGCCTATCTTATGTTATTGAGAACTGGTCCTTAGCCTGTGGCTGGCAAAGAAACAGCTCGCTGATAAATAATTCTTTCATTTATGCAATGACATTAGTCTCAACTGGATTCATTCATCCAATTCAAGGACAAAGAATGTTTGCAGAGGAGGTCCACAGGAGATCAATAAACAAATATTTTCCAAGATCAATGCAAGATCGCACTCCAGGAGATTTTTTTTTTTGGAGGTTGTGATTTACCTCTTTGGAGGATTTTATGAACAGGTTGGACCGATGTCTCAGAGGTGATTGAAGTGAAGTCAAAGGGTGAGATTGTACACTTAAATGACCTCTCAAGAGTCTTCTGAGCTCTCCGTTACTCATTTTTTGTAGTAGTTGGTGGAGATTCCTTGGATCCCAAACAACTCTAATGCTTAGATGCCTAGATAGTTTTATGGATACACGGAAAACCAAGCTCCTTATATTATTAAGGTGCTTTGCTCCATTATTATCTAATAAAAATATATTAATAGTTCTGGGCACAGGTGCCTAGCTGTCCCACAGAGAGCTGTGGTCATGAAGCCCCAGAAACTGGCCTCTTCCCCTTCTCCTGTTTCACCCCATAAATGTCTCCTGTGCTCTGGGCTGCACTGTAGCTCCACTTTGACAGGAGCAGAGTCCTACACCAAACGCCTTCTCGTCTGGCTGGCAGGAAAGTCTCATGCTTGTGGGTTTGGCCCTTGTGACTGAGATGGATCTGGAAGGCAGGTGTGTTAGACCAAAGCTGCAAAAATTTTAGTCTGGTCTGAGAACTAGGAAATGATAACCATTTTTATTTGTGATATTTACTTGATGGTAGTCTTGATTTGTGGGTGATATTCATATGTCCTTCACACAAATCTCCCTTTTCTCCCTCTACTCCACAGTCAGAAAAATCATGTTAGCTCTCAGCGTGCTTGGCCTTGCCAGAGGCTTGTCCTGTCTTGTGTTTGGGAATGTGAGTCTCGTCATATCATTAGAGTAATGAACCAGTTTTCAAATCCCCTGATTTCTGTTTCTGCTTGGCAGCTAATTGCATTACTAGGACAAGTCGTGTAGTTTCAGAACTTCAGTTTTCTTAGCTAAGAAGTGGGTTATACCTCACTGGGCACTGAGTTAGGGATAATTACAATTCTTGAAAATCAGAGTAAGGAGAAGAGGGCTCCAACAGAAGCGCTGTGAGAGGAGGGAGACAACCAGTTTTCTGTAGTGTTGGGATTGCCAGTGGTTCCTTGCAGCAACCGGCTTGTAGCCTGAATGGCCATTCTGCCCCAAGGCTCTCTTCAGCCAAGCCACTGGAGGCAAAGCAATGTTTTCTCTTCCCCCTGCATTGGAGGAAGCAGATCTGCAAATTCTTTCTGCCTGGATGCATAAAGATCACTCTGCATCTATTCCTTCTTTCCTACGCACCCAAATGCTCAGGCATCACATACGTGCCAGCAACTATGAAATTTGGCTCCTCATGTAAAAGCAGCACGCAAATACATAATATTATGACCTATTTCCTTTAAGCCGAATCAGTACTGAGAAAGAAAAAAAAGCCTTTTGAAATAACATGGAAAGCACACGAACGAATTTACTGCTTGGCAGTAGTTTGGATTTTCAATAAAAAGGTTTTCATGGAAACTGGGACTGGGTTACTAGGAAGATATTAGAAATACACTCACCTCATTCCAGCATGCATAGCTTATAACTGCTTCAGCATGGAGGTGACTTGCTAGGACTTAGTACTGATCACACTCCTAGTAGGACAGCTGGGACAGCTCAACACATGGCCATGCAGCGAGACTCTCTGTACCTACTCCGCCACGTCCATGCTGCCCACTGGAACCAGTTCCTGGCCATCCTGTGGACCATGACTAGGAAGGGCTTTGAAGAGATGTAGTAGGCACGGACTGCAGGCACTTTGGAGTGTGTGGTAGCTACTGTGCCCCATCCTGGTTTAGCTTACTAGTTTAGACAGAGCTATTGTGTCCAGATAGGCAGCACACTGCTAGAAGGAGCCACTGGACCCACCTGGGAGCCCAGCCAGTGCATTTCTGTGCAGTGATTGAGATCAGTGATGACTGAACCTCGTCCAGGGCAAATCTCCAGAGCTGGCTGGAAGAGACAGATCTGCAGCACAAGGCATTAGCCAGCAAAGACTTTAATGCAGAAGGCAGATCCTGGTGCTGTGTCACAACTTCCCTATAGCTTCCCACATCTAGCACACAGGGTGGAAGGGCTGGAGAGGACCTTTGCTACAGCACCACACACCAGTGCTGCTACGGTGGGAGTGTTGAATGATGTAACCAAAGCACCTTTGGATCTTTCCCTGCTCAGCCCCACTCTGTAGAAAACCCAGCTGTGCACACGCACACAGGCTCAAAACCACCCAAACCGACAGCTCTGTGTTCAGAGTCTCAGACACAGGCTTGCCAGGGGGAAGGTCAGCTGAGCTGGAGACTCACGTACAGCACCACTAGCTGTAACAGCAACTGCTTTTGTGGAAAGTTCAGGAAGTCAGGCTGCTTCCACTTGAGTTTTGGAGAGTTACTTAGTTTAGGTGGAGAAGGGTCTTGCACTAAAACTGGTGTCTGTGGGCTATGTGAACAGCAATGGGGCTCTACACTGCAGCAGTGAGGGTGCGTAGCGTTGGCATCTCCGAGACGTGGCATGATCTCAAAAGGGAGAGGAGAGCTGTGGCTGCTCTGCAGATCTTTGCTCTGTGTGCAGCTCTCAGACCCTGCCGTGGACTCTGATTGTTAACCAGTGATCAGGAATGTTTCTTCTTCATTCATGCTGTCCAGGTTTAACAGAAACATAAAAATAACTTTCAAGTCGCCAACTCTACTAGAGAAAGTGTAAGGTGTTCAACTGATTTTCAGTTTGGCTTCAGTGTGACTCATTAGGTTATAAATTATACAAATTGGCAGCAGTCCTTTTTCCTACCAGCTCTGTGGCAGTCAGTGGAATCTCATCACGGACATGATTCCAGCCTTCACAGTATCACACTATCATAAGGTTGGAAAAGACCTTTGAGATCATCGAGTCCAACCTATGACCCAACACCTACACCTACTCCTACTTGTCAACTACACCATGGCATTAAGTGCCTCATCCAATCTCTCCTTAAACACCTCCAGGGACGGTGACTCCACCACCTCCCTGGGCAGCGCATTCCAATGGCCAATCACCCTCTCAGTAAAGAACTTCTTCCTAATTCTTCCTAACTTCTTCAGTCACTCTGCTAGCGAACAGGATTTTACCTCCTGCAGGGGTTTCACTTTTTCGCTCCCATGGTAAATACCACAATCCAAATGGGCTTCCTTCAGGCAAGCAGTGGTGGGCTGTTGTCCTACTGCAGAAACTCCCAAGGAGCCAAGCTTCACCCCATCCCAAAATCTTCTGTTCCCCAACATGCTTGTGCTGCTGAGCTAGTGGGATCTCTGATAAATGCAGGTGTGGGAACAGGTTGTCCCCCTTAATTTACTATCTTGGCATTTCCTAATGAAATAAACAGAAGTCTTGCTGCCAACGTGCTCTGCTTGTGCTTGGTTCTTGGTACCAGAATACCAACTGCTAGGCACCAGTTGTTGATCGCAGAAAAGTAAGTCAACACATGTTTTGCTTCTACAAATAAATGCTGATTGGTAGAAAGAGCCATACCAAAGAGCACAAATAAATGCCAGGAACTCTGTTTACAGTTAGCATGTTTTTATGTAAGTAATTACTTTAAATGTGTGCTGCTAAATATCGTGCTTTGTGCTACAAATGTTTTTTCAGCTATTGGAATCAGCTCCTGTTTCTCACTTCCAAGTTTTTTGCTATCAATTTCAGTGCCAGTGGACAGTATTTCTCATGTCATCTGCTAAGATTTCCCCTAGATATTGTTAATGGCAGCATTCTTTCTTGGTTGATGTAAAAACCATTACTGAAATTTTAGGTTGTTTCTGACAGTGTCATTTACACAGAAAACATATTGAGTAAAAAATTGAGATGGTACTTATTTCCAAAAACAACTTATCCTTTTATCCTATCACAACCCCACTTGGAGCCACATAATCTTTCTGACCACCATAGATGATAATGCATCCTTGTTATAAGACATTAGGAAATGATGCTTTTATTAAGCTGACCTTGTTTCGACCTCTTCAGAAGAATTTTGGTGGCCTGCTGTAAAACCTTTTGGGAAAATACATGTGATGTTTGTGTTGGTTGCTTGCCCACTGTAAAACATAAGACCTTTTATTTTGCCATTCAGAGAGCTATAGCTGGACATTTGATTAGAAAAATCGTTAAAGAAGCTCAGTGATTAGAATGTTATATCTGAGATGAACAATCAAGTGAAGAGAATGAATCTGTATTTGAAACTGATGGCAAATATCTCTCCTTGGTTCCTTGGATTTATGTACTCATAGTGTGGGTTTGTGAGCTGCCTAGTTAAGCAGGTGACCCAGGGTTTGACTTTGGCAAATTTGTGACTTCTTGTATTTAAAGATGTTACTTTTAAATTGTGTGGACTTAATGAGACAGAGAAGACTGCTAGATCTTGGGTTTGTAATAGGCCAAAATGAGAACATATTGGCTAGAGCCATGTAATGGTGAACGGTTCAAGTGGACTGAACTGACTGAATGCTCCTTTAGACCATCATATGAAAGGGAACTGAAAATACTTTGTTCTGTTTGCAGGAATAGACAATCTCTATGAGAGGGCTCTTCACATCCGCAAACTCCTCCTTACTTTACCCAGGTCGGTTCTTATAGTGATGAGATACCTCTTCGCCTTCCTCAACCAGTAAGTGCTTTATCATTCCCCAAGGTACTGTGTCCTTATCTGCCTTCCTCTGCTGGCGTTCAAATTCTTTGTATTTACTCATACTCTGTGTAGAATTTACGCTCAAGCTCCATTTAACACAAAAGATGATCTTCTAATTGGCAGTGAAAATAGAAGGAAAACACCAGTTTTCATTCAAAGTAACATTCCACTTGTCCAAAACTGAACAAGGTTGTAATAAGATTAAATTGTTATCTGAAATAGAGTGTGCAGGCTACGGCCTTAAAGCTGATAACGAAATAAGCTGATAAGAAAAATAACAAATACAGACTGTAACTACATTAAAAATAATTTACTTAATTTAAAAGTAGAAGATTTCTTTTCCGTATCGCAAGCTGATTGTGTTCTCCCGATGGGAAAAATAAACAGTATGTTGAAGCTGCACAGGCACTACAAAGCTACCTGTTTCCCTCCAGTCCTTCACAGCCCTCGCTGGTTTTGCTGACCTCAGTGCGAATTTTGCATTTTGTGCACTTTGCCCTGATTCTAGCTTTTCTTTTTCTTCTGCCATGTTGTCTATTTCCTGTTAGGGGCCCTTTTCCTCATTTTTTTCCTGAATTTGTCCTCTGTTGATTCACTCTGTCTTTGTGACCTTCCCCATTTCATCCATCCTCTCTTTCAAATAGAAGCAGGGTCTTTGCAGCCAGGTTATGCGTGCATGCCTGTATTCACAGCTGTTCCCGTTTCCTTTCTTCTAGTAATTACTGAACCACCTTCAAGCAATATTTAAAAGACAAGCAGAGATCTAAAGGTTATTAAAATAATCATTAATTGAAAACACGAATTCATCCCTCTGTGTAAATATGTCATAGGCTTATATCACAGCTTCTCCTCTACTTAGACATATGGATTGGCCAGAGCTGTAAGGCTGTGCTTGTTACATGGTCATAGCTACATCTGTGCTCTCCACGGGAATGCAGTTCAGAAAGCAGAGTAAATCTCACATGCCTCCAGACTGCTCCTGATGCATCCACAGCAAAAACATCGCCGTCATTTGACTTTCTGCAAATCTAGTTCTGCTTTTTGCCGATGCAGTTAGGCCTGCTTGGCCACATGAAGTCATCAGACCTCATGGCTTCTTGACCTCATCTGGTCTAGCATCGTGCTCAAAGCTTCTAAAGTTAGATCCAGTTGCTCAAGGTTTTGTCTTGACTTCATGAGCACCAAGTGCAAGGGGAATAATAAATTCCCTTGACCTGCTGGCTTTGTTCTTCCTAATACAGACAGAAATGTGATTAGCTGTCATCGCTGTAAGACACAGTGCCGAATCACGTCCAACTTCTTGTTCAAGAAGTGCTTTTCCCATTGTTTTTCCTTGGGAGCCAATACCTAACGATCAGCTCCAGACTGTAATAATACATTGGATTATTTCACCCTACTGGCAGGACTTTGTATCCATCCTTGTTGAACTTAATGAAATCCCTGTTCATCCATTTTGCCATCTTGTCAAGGACCTTCAAAACCATAACCCTGCCTTTTAGCGTATCTGCTGTCCCCCCCAGTGTGGCATTGTCTGTAAGCTGGGTGAGTGTGCACACCATCCCATTGCCTAGGCCATTCATGATGATTATCTTTTTTACACATTCTTGGACACATATAAAAGCCGAACCACCTTATAAATCAGTAGAACAAGGTGTCTCTGATAAACACATGGGATATGATAATAAATAGTGGTGTAAGAAAGAGGAGAGCATGATTGATTTTACAAGCTAGTTATGAAGGGAGTCGTTTAGAAGTTTTGCTCCTTCAGTTTGTATTGTTTGGATGTGCTTGTACACTCTAGGAAATTCCCCTTCTAAGGGGAATATGATGCTGTATTTAAACACAACCAGACAGACTTAATTCATGTGCTGCTTCAGAGTGCAGAACAACATTGAGGTAAAAGACATCCCAGTGCTTCAGGTTCTGTTTGACCGGCCCTGCACAGAACCACCCAAAAGCCAGTATTTCCACTAGAAACACCAGTGCTTTTAAACAACGGAATAAAGAGCACCTGTTCACTCAAAATCAAATTTGAAAACTAGTAATGTTGAATTTCCTGGTGGAAAAGAGACCTACAAAAGTTGGTTAATAAGAACAATCAAGGCATCGTGTTTGATTGCTTCCAGAATCCCTGTGGGATTTTGTGTGCAGAGGGCAAGGTGCTCATGGATTTTGTATGGTAAAAACAGAAAGCAGAAGTCACAAGAGCCTTTGCAAGATCCAGGAACTTAGCTACCTCCAGAAAATAACTCAGTCTGCCTAAGTGATCTGGCTGGGTGATGAAAGAGATACATCAGGGTCTGATGAGAAATGATAAGCATGATCCACTTTGGATTGAGTCCACTTGGGCCTCCACGGATAAGCACTGATTAGCTAGAAGCAGCAGTAGTTGTTACATTTTACAGTAGCCCATTAAGTCAGTGTACACTAAACACGCAGTGTAGAAACACATACATCCACGTACGTACATGTGCTGTAAACTCGCTTTATAATGTGTGTAGCCTATTGAAGAAATCTCTCTTTTTTTGTTAGTTGCAATATGTGGGATTAAATGTCAAGGAGAACAGGAAACCTCTGAGTTACGATGGAAAATAAAGTTTCTCCAGTTTTCAGAATAAGGTTAGTCACAGTGGGAAAGTCAATTCTTCTTGATTTTTCTCTTCTAACAGCCTTTCACAGTACAGTGATGAAAACATGATGGATCCATACAACCTGGCTATTTGTTTTGGGCCAACCCTGATGCCCGTTCCAGACATACAAGACCAGGTGTCTTGTCAGGCACATGTGAATGAGATAATCAAAACTATCATCATCCATCATGAGGCTATTTTTCCAGATGCTAAGGAACTTGATGGCCCAGTGTATGAGAAATGCATGGCTGGAGATGACTACTGGTAAGTCAGAATATTACTCTTCTATCTTCTTAACAAAACCATTTGGCTGGTTGTCACAGGATGGCTCCTGTGATGCAGAATGACTTTCACACACAATTCTAAATACGAAGGTAAATGAGAAGAGCATTTATGTTCACATAGGAAAGTGTTAGCTGTAAAAAAAACATGAAACAAAGGCAATTATGGTAAGGTTCCCTACGACATTTTGTGGAGGAAACTACCCTTGTGTTCAGCCAGACATAGCCAGAATTCCAGGTATACTGTGCAGAGCACACAGCCAGGTGGGAAACTGGCTCTCTGGCTCTGAACCACCTTAACAAATTTCAACTTATGATGCCTTGCTCCTGCTTCTTTCCGTTCTTAGCAACGCACACACACTTTTTATAAATGAAAAAAAATCAAAGGTTCTGGAAACTTCTTAAAAACTGAAGATGTTTGAAAGAGAGGTGTGTAGACTCCCATTAATTGTGCATTTGTAGCATTTTACGAGAGTCACGTTGCACATAACTTTATAAGAATAATTTCAAATTATAATATGGGGGCGGAATATTTTTTTATACGTATGGAAGATATCAGTTACCCCCAGTGGGCTAGGGAAGACAGGGACTGGGGTTTAATGCTTACTGGAACATCCTTTTCTTGCTGTCGTTTCTCTCTCTGCTTGACCTCTTGTTTCCCTTCAGTGACAGCCCGTACAGCGAACATGGTACCTTAGAGGAAGTGGACCAGGATGCTAGCACAGAGCCCCACACCAGCGAAGACGGTATGTCTGGTACTTTCCTGTGCCTTTGATAGGAATAAGTTTTCCAGGTGTTTCATGCGGGAGACCGTCTTCCTTTCTTAATTGTGTCTTATTTGAAAGAAGAGGATTTCAGTCCTGGTGTTCTGTAGCAAAGCCGGCATCTTTAATCTCTGTTTGCGTGCTTTTTCACTTTGATTCATCTGTGTTTGACCAGCTGTTTCCTTGTTCTCTCCTGATTTGTCCAGTCACAGGAAGGGCAAGAGAGAAACTCTTTCAGTCAGCACATATTATTTTCTGATATAATGCTGCATTTTTAGTGACTCTTCGTCTTATGTCTGCAAAAGCTAAACTTACCAAAAGTGTGTGTTTAAATATTTCAACTAAAGGATATTTGCCGTTCAGTGGGCTCTATTTTGGCATGAATTTAGAAGCTGTTCCATCTAGGGGCTTTATAACTGCTGAAAAACATGTGTGTACCCCCTACAGTGGAACTTCTGAAAAATAGTCATTTACTGTAAACATTAATCGCTGTATAATCTGACAGTTCTGGGTACGATAGATATCCATGAAAAATTTGATGCATCTCTATTATATCAGCTCTTTTTAACCAGATTTCCTGAAGGTACATTTGACTGTGACATATTTCAGTTGGACCATCTTTCAGATGTCCCTCCAAGTAACTTCTGCACAGTTTCAAGCAAATGTAACAGATGGGAAGAGGTGTCAAAATTGTTAAATAACTACCAATTTCCTGTTAACAAGTAGCCAGTTAGAGGTGAAGGATTCAGATTAACCCTTCCTGGAGAGAAAACCTACAATGTGAGCTCACTGCATGTCTGGCCATGGGGCAACCCAGACAGAGCAAACGACACACATACAACTTAGTACCAGCAGAAACAAAAGCTGCCCCTTGTCCATCTCAGAGGATGTGTGGAAGGAGGAAGAGGAAGAGACAATGAGGACAGAGTGCAGGGAAAGGGGAGGAAAAGAGCTACAGTGGAGAATGAATTTTTTTTTTAAAAAAAGGATGTCCTAAGGGATACTGGTTAGGAGCTGGGACAATTGCCATAGGGAAGGGGAACAGGAAGGTGTATCTATAGGAAACGTGGCTACTGGTCCCATTGCACACAGAACAATGTAAACAATTGTTCCATTCTAGCTGTACCCGTCTGCTTTGTCACGTAGACAAACAGTCGGTGACAGATTGCCTGTCTCTTTCCCTTTGCTGCAGAGAGGAGGGGTAGGCAGAGTCTGTCAGTGCAGCTGTTTGGAAAGGAGGGACAGTTGGGTGGGCAGGCATCACAGAAGGTGGGGGGAGAAACTGAGGAACTTCAATGTTAATCTTCTGCCTGGGGTGTATACCCATGCCTACACCCACAGTAGGAAATACTGAGTTTTACAACACAGCCTGTACATGAGTTCCTCTTGACCAGCTCTGTAGGGCTAAAGCCACCATCTTTCTACAACACAGCTGTGTTAAATGCTGTAAATGAACTCATAATTGCACTTTTTTTTTTCCCAAGACAGTATAGCTGTGCTTTATAGGAGTGCCTTCTTCCACTGGAGGCATGAAGCAATAGTGGAAGCTGAAAAAAACCTGTCTGTCTGTCAGGTAGAGCACAAGTGAAGTAGTAAAATGCAGGTGACACGCCAGTTCAATGTACTGGGGCCAACTTTGAGGTCCTGTGACCAAACTGAGAGATAAAGGCCTGAGTGGACATGGAAAAGAAGTGCAAAAGCAGTTACTTAAAGAACGTGCCTAGGAAGGGTTAAAACATGGCAGGATGAGGTTCTTAGTGACGTGGTGTAGTTGACAAGTGTGAGTAGGTGTTGCGTCATAGGTTGGACTCGATCTCAAAGGTCTTTTCCAACCTTATGATACTGTGATACGGTGTGTGATAGGATCCAGAGGAGCAGGACCATGGCATTGGATAGTGCATCACCTGTGCCGCAATGATCCCACGCCACACCCCACAGTTCTGTTGTTCTAGTCCCAGCTTTACACTCCTGTTGTGGTGCTATCTCTGTTACAGCTGTGTCATTGGTGGAGATGAACCCTGAAGAGAAGAGCTGTCAACAGGACAGAGTTCTGTTCAAAGATTTAACTGCTCAAGACATGGCTTTTTGTTCCCCAGATCAGCCAGCAAGTTAATTCTAGTTGCCCCATCACACCTTTTTAATTAATTCAGTGATGAAAGAAGCAGACATTTGTGTTTACAGAGAAATAATTGTTAGCACAAAAATATTTGTAATCTAAGGAACTGCTGCTGCAAAGATAAAGATTAGCAAGCCTGGAACGCATACAAAACAGTGTTGGCCTTCGGTTCGCAGCCTGCAAGCTCTAACCCGTTTTTTTCTCCATGGAGACGGCTTTCCATTATAATAGCATGTTTTTCTAGTATGGGTTGCAGGCCTTAAATTAAATGCATTCACCATCTCTTTGGCTATACATTCATGTGTTTGTCCTTTGGATAATTCCTTTTATAAAATATTCTTGGTACCCAATATGAGAATAGGTGAGAATTTTTCAGTGTACTTATTGAACTGTGTGAGAGTCACTGATTGACCTGTGGTGGACAAAAAACCACTTTCCAAATACTGTGGAGTATTTTGGGGGTTTAATGTGATTGATTCATTGATTGTACGCTAGATGCATCCCTGCCAGCTGTATGTGAAGAGAAACAGAGGTACAGCATAGTCGCTGTATTGATCAGACACGTGGTACTTACGTATTTCCCTGTGTTAGGAGATGGAAGAAGCAGATTCTATAAATATAATTCTATTTGAATGTTGAAAATCTGGTTCGTGTTATGCTAAAATGTTATGTACATACATAAGACCAAGAAGCTAACTCCATAGGAATTACGGAGTTATTGAAAGATAATCCAGAGGCTGTGATAAAAGGCTTTGGTTTTGTACTTAAGTTATTGTTGTTGCAAGAATTACTTGCCCTATAAACTACAAGTGAATCTCTCTGTGGCTACTAGAATAAACCCATCTATAGTGGCTGGCTCAGTAGCACTAGGAATGTTTAATTACAGTTTAGAAAACAATGAAACTTTTTAAAAATTAACAAATTTGGAAGTAAAATTTGGAAGCTTGGGGATAAGAAGGCTGTAAATTATGATTGAGCATATAAATATTTTATAAGTGCTTAATTTTAGGCATATAAATTACCTTTTTTTCTAAGGTTACTGGTGTTCATATATTTCTGTTGATCACTGGAAAGGGAAGAGGGAAAGAGAAGGAGATGCATTTTACTGTAGTGTTTTCAGTATTTTTTAAATGTGCAGAAGGTAGCCTTTTTAAGGAAAACACGTAAGTTTCTTCTTTCTCCTAAATCTGGAAATGAAATCTAATGTGTGAAGTTCAGAACATTTGTACTTAATCTGAAGCACAAAAAAATCTACCTGTAATTTTGCTGGAGAAAAACCTTTGCCTGAAAGTGCCTTTACAGTAAAGATTCAAAGGATATTGTTCGTGTTTTGCTCAAGCAGCTTGTATCGTATTTCCTTTACCTTCAGTTTGCTGGAGATTTTTTTATTCTTGTTGGAGGCATTTGGAAAAGGGTAACTAGGTTTGTTTTCAAAGGAAGTAGGAGAGAATTTCCCGAGGAAGTTAAACGGATGGGTTTCTCCTGGGAAAACATACGTACAATCAATATCATACTGTTCGTAGGTATCTCGTAAACACAGGGTAAAAATTGAGGTGGTCATTCTACTAGAAACAAAAATTATCAGGACATGTATGTCTGTAAGTTATCATTGTATCTCCAACACAGTAATTTTCCTGCTTTTCTGTAGTGTGTGCTGTGATGGACAGTTTGCCAAATTCCGTTCTGTCAACACCTTGCAACATTTCTTTGCTTTTGCTGTGTCTGTTGAGAACAGCCTGAGAACTGCTGTCCTGAGGAACGGGCTTTGAAATTGCAAAGCTGCTGTTCTCTGGTGGGATGCCGGTAAACGCGCTGGGAGATAGCATCTTCCCAGGGAGTTCAAGACCATACTCTATTCCCAACAACCAGGGTACGTCTGAGAGAACTGAAGAGCAGAGCAACACCACCACCACCTGCCCCCCCAAAAAGTGGAGGAGATGCTCTCTCTTTTCCTTAGCTCCATGTGCCCTAAGATGCTTAGGGCAGCGCAGGGCCACTTCAGTGCCATCACCTCTGTAGGGAGGTCAGTACTACATCTGGCACTCCAAGCCCAAAATTAATATTAGCACTAATGTTTCCTCTGCCCTTTCTGCGCTCCCAAGCTGTTGGATCTGGACAGCTCTACTTGGCATCAAACATTGATTTTTGATCACACTGCAACATCATGTGTCGTTGAACGATGGCAGTAATCGTAACAAACTTCGGGGGTTATAAGTAAAAAAGAGAGAACAGAGCTGGATGATTAACAGAATCCCTAAAGCTTTTCCCACAGTTCTTCAGTTTGTCCTAATTTTTCACTTCCACATCATTGTCTGAGTCACTAGAGATGTTAGCTAGTGAGATCATATATGTCATCAAATACTTCATGCTACTGTAGGCAAATGTCCCCAGGAGTGGACAGAGCAGTGCAATTACATTTCCCTCCAAGCTGTCGATTTTACTGTTAGACATTCAGTACCACGCAGAATCCCAGTTACAGGTCTCAAATTTAGTTTTCATCGCCTTTGCTTTTCTGAAAGCGCTTCTCTGTCGTTCAGTAACCTTTATATTAAATGGCTTAGCTTTTCAAAATGCGTGTATTTCTAGGAGTAACTGTCATGGTACTTTGGTTTTAACTGTTAAGGCCCTGACCTGTAACAGGTGAATTAATATTTGAATACAGTCTCACCGCTGTTTGCTGTAGGGAAGTTCTCTTCAGGTAAAAGCAACATTCAAGCAAAGAAAATGCCCCTTTCAAAATAGTAAAACCTATCTGAAGTTGGTTTTGGTTCTGTGTGAGAGCTACTGAGCACTCCTCCCTGAGGAAGTGGGATTTGTTACCCAGGCAATCTAACGAACATGTTTCAAAAGTCACATCCATTATGAGTACATTACCAATTCATACATCTGGTTCCAGTGGGACAGCTGCCTTCAGAGCTCTGCAAATGTCTGTCAGTCTTGCAAGCGATAGAAGGCTACAGAAAACAGATTCCCACCATGCACTGCACTTAGATTAGTGTAATTCCACTGAGGGAGACAGAACTGTTTCTAGTTTAGTCCATTAATTTGTAAATAAAAGACCTCTGTACTCTAATGCGGGATACTGTATGGTCCGTTGAAATTAGCAGAGAAACGTGGAATCCCATAGGTAATCAGTGTAGGGGTTTATCAGTCAGTCCAGTACCCGTGACAATTGTCAGTCAACTTCGGACAAGGGCAAAGGAAAATACAGAAAATTTTGGATTTTTCTACTTACTGTAACGGTTTATTTGTTTGGTTGGGGTTTTTTGCATTTCAAAGTATTATCTCTTAGTGAGCGACCGGCTCGCTGAAACCTTGGAGATTTTGCTTCTGAATGTTTAACTCGCTCTTCTTACCTGCAATCTGAGAAGAGTGTGTTCATGCAAACATCTTTTCAATCCTATGTGATCCCAGTAACCCCTCCTTATAATGAAGGCAACAAGCACCATGCATGATATGCATAAAAACTGATTTCTTCTGTAAATGTTATGTTATTGCCATTGGCTTTAATATTGCCCTCTTAAACATGATGCAAGATAACCAGGCATGCTTAATTTTATTCCTTTTCATTTGGCAATAGTGTTTTTCCATGCCTATAGTCGCTTTGTCACATCTGTACGTTCTGTTAGAGATACACTCTAGATAGAACATCTAGAAATTAAAACAAGACTGTATATTAGAATATATCACTAATATATAGACAAACATTATTTTCCTAGTTTTCAAGAATGTTTCTTTCAATGTCATCTTTATCTTTTTTTTGCTTAAAAACATAAAAGAAAGAAACCTGTCACCCCTCACCCACCAGAGAATGCCTGCCAGAGAGCCGTCCAGTAGTGACGCATTTTGGGGAATTAATACTGTTATTCCTAGATTCTTATTTGTGTTTATATCATCAAAGTAATTTCTGCCAGCGTACATTATTTTTGCATTTCTAACAGTGAATTCCCCATACTGGTGGATGGCATCTCTGGGACGTTTCTGAATTTGTCACTCCTAAACATCCTACAGTTTGTCAGTGATGGGAGCTCTTAGCCTCACTGCCAAAGCAGCAAACCACAGCCGTTTGCAGGCTGGGCAAGTTATTAAAAAACCCAGCTGCGAACTATAACCTCAATGAAGGTGCTATCATTATGTTTTCCTGCTGCAGGATGAAGTTAATTTTAAAACTGTATTCCTGCGCAAAGTGTTGTCGTAGAGGGACAGTGGCTTTTATTACCAGTCTGGTTCTTTGGGGAATTACAACCTCAGCAATTTTAATTTGCACCAGACAGAAAGTTGCTATGCTAGTCATTACCCCAGATGTTAATTTCCATCTAAATGTTGCTCTAATTATGTAAAGAAATTTGTTAATTCAGGGACTCTGAGTTGTTGGACTTGACAAAGTGTGTGATTTTTAAACCTGTATTTTTCAGGTTTTTCTTTATGTTTTGGGACTGTGGTGATAAATTTTAGTCTGTTTGAGCTCAGGTGGGTTTGCTTTTGTGCAGAAGAGAGTAGAGGTTGTTAAAATCACAGCTGTTTCACTCATGTCCGGGCACAGCTCTGAAGATACCTACAGGCAAACATTCAGCAGAGGCCCTTCACTGATATTAGTAGGCTTCCAACCCAAGCACAGGTCCCAGGATGGAGTCAATTACCAGTATAAGCCTGAATTTACCAGCAGACTGTCGGAAGATTAGCCGGGAGTGCTGTAACCAATGTTTGACTTCAGAAAATATCAGCTGTCCCTGCAGACCCCACCTGGAGTACTGTGTTCTGCTCTGGGGCATCCAGTGTAAGAAGGAGAGCGATCTGTTAGAGCGAGCCCAGAGGAGGCCGTGAAGGTGATCGGTGGGCTGGAGCACTTCTACCAAAACAGACTGAGACAGCTGGGGTTGTTCAGCCTGGAGAAGAGAAGGCTCTGGGGAGACCTTACATCAGCTTCCCAGTATCTAACGGGGGCCTACAGGAGAGCTGGGGAGGGACTTTGTGCAAGAACAAGTAGTGATAGGACAAGGGGGAATGATTTAAACGGAAGGGGAGTAGATTTAGATTAGATACAGGGAAGAAATTCTTCACTGTGAGGGTGGCGAGGCACTGGTTTGCACAGAGAAGTTGTGGATGCCCCATCCCTTAAAGTGTTCAAGGCCCATTTGGGTGAGGTTTTGAGCAACCTGATCTAGTGGGAGGTGTCCCTGCCCATGGCAGAGGGAGTGGAACTGGCTGGTCTTTAACGTCCCTTCCAACCCAAATCATTCTGTGACTCTCTATTGGAGTAGGCAGAGCTGCCTTGGTCAACTTCAGGCCACACAGGGACTTCCCCTGCAGAGGAGTCATCGTCGGGTGATCTGGAGCCATCGGCTTCACTCAAAAAAGGGCGTTAAGGAAGCAGATTAAAGCTCCAGGCTTCAATGTGTCATAAAACACTAGGTTTTCACTAGGTCTGCACAGGCGTCATGTCAAAGACAGAAACCTCTTACCCAGTTAGGCAGAGCATCACTACTCGTGCACGCGGGAATCCTGTATTGCTTCCTTGCCACTGCAAATATTAAAGGCACTCGTTTAATTTTCCTTTATCACACTGCTCCCTCAGACCTCTGATTATTCATCTGGGTTTGTTTATGGGGAGTGCTGGTGGACAGGAAACTCAACATGATCCAGCAGTGCGCTCAAGTGGCAAAGAAGGCCAATGGTATCTTGTCCAGCATCAGGAATAGCATGGCCAGCAGGACTAGAGAGGTCATCATCCCCTTATACTCAGCACTGGTCAGGCCGCACCTCGAGTGCTGTGTCCAGTTCTGGCCCCTCAGTTTAAGAAGGATGTTGAGATGCTGGAGTGCGTCCAGAGGAGAGCGACGAGGATGGGGAAGGGGCTGGAGCACAAGCCCTGTGAGGAGCGACTGAGGGAGCTGGGGTTGTTCAGCCTGGAGAAGAGGAGGATCAGGGGAGACCTTATTGCTCTCTACAACTGCCTAAAGGGAGGTTGTAGTGAGGCAGGAGTTGGACTCTTCTCTCAGGCGACCGGTGACAGAACAAGAGGACACGGTCTCAAGCTTCGCCAGGGGAGATTTAGGCTTGACATTAGGAAGAAGTTCTTCACTGAGAGGGTAATTGTTCATTGGAATGCGCTGCCTAGGGAGGTGGTTGAGTCGCCATCCCTGGAGGTGTTCAAAGAGAAATTGGTTGAGGCACTTAGTGCCATGGTGTAGTTGACAAGTAGGAGTAGGTGTAGGTGTTGGGTCATAGGTTGGACTCGATGATCTCAAAGGTCTTTTCCAACCTTATGATACTGTGATACTGTGATTGCATTTTTGAAGGTCTTCATTGCTTGGCCTCGATCTCCCTCCCCAGCCATGAAGGAGCCCTTGCAGCAGGAGGCAGAGGCTTCTCTCCCAGCAGCAGCTATTGTAACGTTTGAGTGTGCTGGGTTTTTTTTCTGCAGCTTGTGAAGCAGCCCAGATGTTTCACACTTGCGGCACAGATTGATTATGTTTCTTTGAAAGGGACGAGTTATAACTGCTGCGTAAAGTCTGCCTTAGCTGACTTGGTTTTCTGTCAGCTCTGCTCAAAAAGAATGAGCACTGAGAAAATGCAGTCAATGGGTTTTATAAAATCAAAATGAGCAGGTAAGCTGGTACGGAATCTGATATCTGTTCTTCTTCCCTCCCGACACAGAGTGTGAGCCCATAGAAGCTATAGCCAAGTTTGACTACGTTGGAAGATCTGCACGAGAGCTCTCTTTCAAGAAAGGAGCTTCCCTTTTGCTCTATCACCGAGCATCTGAAGACTGGTGGGAAGGAAGACACAACGGAATTGATGGCCTTGTCCCTCACCAGTACATAGTGGTGCAGGATATGTAAGCAGTGTCTGATGCGACTGGGTTCTTGGTGGGCTGTAAAAACATACTGAAGCAATTAACAAAGTGATATCCAGACAGGAGGGTGGTTTGAAAGCTCAGATATATTAAACGTTAGCTTTCTATGCAGGATGCCTCTGTCTTCATTGGCCTGGATCGACTGCTCTTAATCAAAAGCTTCTACTAGGCTAAACTACTTTGTTTATGGATATGTTCCCAGTACATTAAGAGGCGGATGCTGCTGTACCTATTTTAATTTGGCTATCTCTTTGTAGCAATTGCTGACATTTAACTTCAGAATAGCAAGAGCTGGAGAAATGCAGCCCTGAACTTTTCTTTTACGGTATTAAGCATGTGCTTTGCCAAGGAAGACAAAGTTCTTGTTTACAGAAAGGTTACAGTCAAAGTGCAGGGAGCTCTGTAAACAGAAGGATTATAAGCAATTTTTGGAGACTTGGAGGAGCTGCAGTGCATTATAACATGCCTGCTTTTTTGAAGAGGATTAAAATCTGGGAGTGCCAAGATGCTGTCTAGCACGTCTAATCCACTGGCTTCTCATCTCCCCGTGTGTGTTCTGTTCAGGGATGATACTTTCTCTGATACACTGAGCCAAAAAGCAGACAGTGAGGCCAGCAGCGGACCAATAACTGAGGACAAGTCATCATCAAAGGACATGAACTCCCCCACGGACCGTCACTCAGACGTCTATTTAGGAAGGTAAGCTTGAGCATTACATGTTTTCAGTAGTACTGCTCACAGCTCATGTAACACAGCAAATACTTCTCCACGTGCTTATGGTGGGTCACTACAGCTTGTCCTATAACCACTTCTTTATTGGTGCAGGCAAAGAAAGAGATCAGAACCTCCACCTCCTCTAAGACGCCCTGGGAGGAGCAGTGACGGTCACTGCCCAGTGCACCCCCCTCACCCTCTCTCCAACTCATCCTTGGAGCTAGGTTCCCCCAACCTGGCCACTCACTGCAGTCCCAGAGCCCTTCTTCAAAATCGCAACCTCAATGCCGACAGCCCTGAAAGGAGGCGTAGACCTGGACATGGCAGTCTCACAAACATCAGTAGGCATGATTCTCTAAAGAAGATTGATAGCCCTCCAATTAGAAGATCTACATCGTCTGGTCAATACACAGGTTTCAACGACCATAAACCACTGGACCCAGAGTCAATAGCTCAGGTTTGTGTCTTTTTTATTTTACATCACTCCCTGATTTTCTGAGGAGCAAGTTTCAGCGAATAATGGAGTGCAGAGCACGTACCCCGGTAGGAGGACCTGTGCAGGAGAGTATCCTACTTAGCTTTTTAAACAGAAAGAAAGTGTGTGAAAGAAGGTGCAGTAAGGGATCCTGGACAGGAGAAGCACAAGGGGGAACAGACGTTGCAGTAGCAATAAAAAGAAATTATTTCTTGTTACACCATGATGAAATTGCCTCTGCCACCCAGAGCACTGGGGTAGTTTATGATTACAACAGCTACATACACCTGCGTGCTCTGAGGAAGGCTGGCCTATCCTAACTTGCATGTAATTGGTGTTCAATTATTTCTCACTACTATGCTTTGCAGAAAAGTACTCTGACTGACTGGTAGCAACCACTGCCATTCAAAGCACAGGTTCACATTCCAGGGTCCTGTGGATTTTACCTAGTTTTCATATAGTTCATACTGTGTGTCAATTTGATGCTTGTAGTTGTTCCCAATAACTTGATGTGCAAGACATAAATTCCTGGCAGAGGTGAGAGGGATGGAATAGGCAGCACCCCAATCATCAAATTGTTCTGTTGTACAGAGCTGGTAACAGCTCTTGAGCAAATATAGATAACTGCTGTCTTCAGAACTCACATTTTGTCTAGGTAGTGTAACATGATTACTAGGGGCACCCTGAGGGTACAATATGACTGCAGAAGCAATTTTACAATAACACTGGCGCTCATGTTTTAAAATTTAATGTACTGGTGATGCTTCCAACAAGGGATAGAAGGGACTGTCATGCTTAGGTCAGAAAGCAGAACCATGTATTGGAGAGTTAGAAAGTGTAAATGTTACTGTTTTATTTTACTCGAAATTGTTTGTTTGCTCTCCCGGAACCACACACAGTGTTGTTTGGTTTAAGCTGGTTTTTTTGATGCATAGACTAGTAGTGATCATTTGGCAGTGAGAGAACCCAAACTTGAATTAAACTGCATGAAAGTTACTGTGAAGCAAGCAGGGAACACCAGATATTTAACGTCAGTTGTACCTCAGTACCACTGGAAAAGAGTAAACTAGCATCTCGCTGCATTATTTTAGCATTTGGGTCAGAAATCCTAATGAAAAAATAATTTCTTAGGGAAGCTCACTGAAGAATGTCTTGGAGGTTTTTCTGCTTAAAATTTAACTCAGAAAAACAAGAGGAGAGAAGAGCTGATAGACACACAAGCTTTATTTCCTTCCAAAACCTGGTTTGTAATCCCTGTGGGGGAATTCAGATCCTGAACACCTGGGGCATGAGGTGAGGGGAGCAGTCAGCTAAGAGGTAGCACATGGACTAAAATCTTGACAGCTGTCAGTACCCAAGAGATCTTCACAGTTAAAAATGCTGCTAAGCAAATATCCATCGTCCATGTCCAGCCAAAGCTGCCATCTTGTCAACTGTAATGGCTTTCAAATAAATCGGGCGGAAATCGGCTTTAGCACAGTAAGACTCATTAAAGAGAGGATGGTTGGCAAATGAACTCATGCATTTTTCACCCCCTCCTCCTGCCCCTCCAGTGCTTTGTGTTCAGTAGCAATTCGAATGACGTGCCGCTCTCTCTGTGCTCTGACCCAGGACATCGAGGAGACGATGAACACGGCGCTGAATGAGCTACGTGAGCTGGAGCGGCAGAGCTCGGCCAAGCATGCCCCCGATGTCGTGTTGGACACCTTGGAACAAATGAAAAACACCCCCACCCCCGCCACCTCCACGGAGTCACTCAGCCCTCTCCACAGTGTTGTTTTAAGAAGCTCCGAGCCTCAGATCCGCCGTAGCACCAGTTCTTCCAGTGACACCATGAGTACTTTCAAGCCCATGGTCGCCCCTAGGATGGGAGTGCAACTGAAACCTCCTGCTCTTAGGCCCAAACCTATTGTTCTTCCAAAAACAAATCCTAGCATAGGGCCTTCCCCTCCTTCCCAGGGTCCGGCCGACAAATCTTGCACAATGTAGACAGCTCAGCCACCCACGGTGCCCTGCTGGCCGTGCTAGAGGAAGGGATGGATTAACGATAGAAGTCAGGGGCACCGTAACATCATTTGTTCATGTTTGTAACTGGATAGAGGCTTTGTTTTTCAGTGTTTTTTGAATGTATTGTCTGAAAGTAGCTACATTAACACGGGCATTTGTATTTTGTATGGTTTCAATTAAAAGAAAAACTGGACAATTGTGCATCATTTTGAAAAACAAACACAGACTTACTTGAAAACTTGATGCTGCACCATTTGTAATAAAAACAACACAGATCACGAACAGCTTGCCACGTTGTACCATACTTCACAGTCTTACTGTAGCTATGTAATAACAAATCCTGCACAAAACTAAGGGGCGGGGGGGTCAGGAGAGGTGGGACCTCTCATTTCTGGGTCACCAAACCAAATCTCAAGCAGGTTAGTAAAGAGTTGAAATCTAGCATGTGAGGATTAAGTGTCTGTGTGGAATGTCTAAGTCATCTCAGGCCACATTTCCTATTTAAGACACACCAAAAAAAAAGCCACCAAACCCTCACAGCTCTCACAATTGGCACTGAGTTTTAGCTTTCTGGTTGGCAGTCTCACAAGAGACTGGCTGGATCTGGAGATCACATTGCTCTCACTGATAAAAAGCAGCATTCCAGGTCACAGCTAAAGCATATCTCCAGAAACTCCTTTTGCTGTCCTCGGTAACAATATCCCTTTTCCCATGAAACTAGACCTTCATTCTCTGACACCACGTTTTTCACAAAGCTAAATTCATTTAAGGATCATAGATGAGCAAGCCAGGCTCTGGGGCGTACGTGAACCTGTTGGTCCATTAGGCTGGCTGAGAGGCGATTAAAAGGATCAACTACGCAGTAATTCAGCAAAGTATCCCATTGACTTTATTGCTGTGTCCAATTGAAGACATGGTTTGAGCTGTAATAGTCAGAGTTTTGAGCTGACCTGGCCTCGCTCTGCACACTTTCTCGGTTATGCTGACGGCAGCAAGACAGGGACTCTCTAAAGAGGGACGACCTCCTGCCAGCGATGCAGGGGTCACTCACAGGACAGACAGCTGAGCCTAAATTCAAGCTGACTAAAGTTTTCCATAAACACTTTCCCCCAGCTTCCCTTTTTCTTTTTAACGACAGAAATGAGTACCTTATGTCTGTGTGAGTGAAGACTGTCAACTTTGCTTAGCGCTCTGTTGTAAAACTTTGTTAGGTGTGAACTAAATGTACAGATGTTTTGCACATTGCAGCAGTAAGCCATAATACTATTTCTGTGAATATATTTTCCGACATCCAATCCATAAATTGAGTTTCAGGGAAGAAGATGGGAAAAACAAAAAAAAAAGAAAATCCGTTATGGTCCACCTCCAGGAGTACAATTGGCTTCGAGTAAGAGCTGTCTTTCCATATATTATTTAAATGCTCAGCATTGGGAAGCTTGAAGGTGTATCAGTTGCGATACATGAAGAATTGAGCTTGGGAGAAGAGCAGTGACAAAATTTGATAGGTGTAGTTACTGAGGTGACAGGAGGAATTTCTTGTTGGTTAGGAGCAACGTATTCCTGCTCTGGTTTACACCCTGTCGATAGGTAATGCAAAGTGTGAAAAGTAGCCCATGAACCGCCTCCCAGAGCCAAACTGCTTCTGGTACTCGCAAACCCATCTCAATCCAGCTGCAGACCTCACGCGGGTCTGGGTTAGAGGCAAAGTGCTAACCCACCACAGCAGGCAGTGCAGCATCAGTCCGTGAACTCTGGCCCTCTCAACTCTACTGCCCGGGCACGAGCCTGCGCCAGGGCAGCCGCAGACCAGTGCTGGTCTACAGGCTCTTAGTCGGGGCCAGAGATTTTGTCAAGTAGTTCCCCAATTTACTAGAATCAGTGGAACAAACTGGAATTTCAGCTTTCATTTACGTGCAGTTTTAGTCTAGCATTCTTAAATTAACCCACCTGGCATTATTGAGATGGATACCTGTATCTTTAAATCGCATAGGGAATTTTGTATGTTTAAATAACTGTACTGGACTCCATAATGCTTATATTAGAAATTGTTTAGCAAAAGAAAATATTAGAAACAGTGCATTTAGTGAATGCATCCATTTAGTGCATTCACACAGTTAAATGTGTAGTTTGATGGTTATTATAGATACTTAAAAGTATAGTAAGTGGATATGTAACAGGAAAGACTGCTACAACTACAGGCGTACTAAAGGGTAACTCCTGCACACCTAATCCAGTCAGTATTGTCCTTTACTGTCAAGTTGGATAAATTGCAGTACTGGTAGCTTCCTGCTTGTTGACTGTTACCTAATTGTGTCAATGTACATCTGTAGTATGTACATGTGAAAGTGCCTTTAAATTTTAGAGGAGCTTTAGCCTTGCTCTTGTACTGTTGCATTTCCATTGCATCCTTCCCTGTTCGTGTATGGCTGCATTCCCATTGCATTCCTTCCACTCTTGAAGAACAAATGAAAACCTGGAATTTTCACGGTTCTGGAAGAGAAATGTACTGTTAATCTGTTGTGACAATGCACTTTTATGTATAGTACTGTACATTTTTTGGCATGTACCATTACAAGCTTCAGTATACATTCAGGTTTGTTCCTCATAGTGTATCTTTATAATAAAGAAGATGATAGTTCTGTCTGTGCTTGTAGTTTTGCTGGGAATGTCACCGCATCCTCTCATGTGGATTGCAAATCCACCTTTACCTTCCATAGGAAGATAAAACCATCAGCATCCCCCAGGCACCCACATCCCAACATGCATCAGGTCCCATCACCATCCTGGTTGTTCCCAGGTTGTTGCTCCTATCCAACTTTAAGAGTGGCATCCCTGTAAGGCCACCCAAGTCCGTGTGTACCTGAAGCCTCTGACTACGTGCTGGCTGCAGGAACGCACTGCTCACCTGGCCAGCACCCTCCTGCTCCCTGCACCAAAAACGCAGAGGGGGCGAAGTGCTCTGTCTTCCACGTTTTAAAAACGTGGTCCCAGAGGGAAAAAATGATAAAGTCAACCTGTGGGTACGTGTTACAGCAGAAAAAGGGATGCTGTCGTGCTGGATGAGGTGAGGGAGTGCCACAGGTAGAAGTTAGCTTCAGTGACCTTGTGTCTAAGTGGCAACACATCCCTCTGCAGCTCCAGAAACCGAGGGGGCTGTCAGGGTCAGGCTGATCAGTGCACAAGAGATGTTCAGCTGCGAGCATGAATGCTGCCGATGATGATTCCCGGAGTTGGGCTGCTCAGACAGGCCGTGCTGCCCACCTTACGCGGGTGTAGGGTGAGAAGAGCTACTTGGAAATCCACTTCCAATCTTTGTCTAAACCAGTAATAAGGGGCCGGAGCCACAGCTTTAGAACCACAGCTGCTTCTAAAGTCACCTCTGGTTGTGGTTGAGGACAACAATCTGCCCAGAGGGGAATAAGGGGACGGGTGTCAGGCTCTGCGGGGCGGCACAGTGGAATGGGACTGCAGGCCACCCCGGCAGAGCAGGGCTTTCATTCTTTGCACTAGAAAAGCCATCCTAATGCAACTGTTCATTCCGGGGCTCATCGATCAGCCCGTGGTGGCAGCCTTTGTAGCGCAGTGTCCAGTGACCTACTTTGGGTATTTCTTCTTGTCCCCTACCACACAAAAGCCAACTAAGACATGCAGGAAGGGACAGCAAAGGTCATTCCACATTCAAGGTCCTGCACAGCCCAGGGGCCGCGTAACCCAGTTTCCATAGCCAGCCCATAGGCTGGTGAGGAGAGAGGCTTCTCTGGTGGCTTTTAATCTGTTTAAAATAAAGGAGAAAACACAAGCAGAGGGATCTCCTGCTGTTGTGTAACGTGAAGGTTTGGTGTTGCACTGCACTGACTTCTGAGCTTGCTTCCAGGTTTTGTAGTGGCAAAAAGCCTGGCTTCTCATGGAGGCAGCCAAAGGTTTTGGCAGGTGCCTGGGGAGCTGCTGACTTTACTGGCACTCGGAAAAGCAAAGGGAGGATGGGTTGTTTTGCTGAGAAAAATGTATTAACAGAAGAGAAAGTGAGCAGCAGTGACAGCGGGATGTTTTGTTCTCAGGCCACCGCAGAAAATCGCTGTTTTACACCACGTGCAGCTCCAGGATGTAGCACGGCCCTGGCCCGCACAGGCTCCCCCTCAGCCAGCAGAAGGAAACGGCAGAGGCTTCAGCCCAGGTTTTAAGTTCTCCTTGGTAGAGACACATGGTTGGTTACTTACTGTGAGGCTCATGAAGACTTAACCTGCCCAGAAGGACCCACAGTGACTACGTTCAATCACCGTTACCCCGCAGGACGAGCCTTTATGTTGGTCTGGATGGTGCTGGGCAACAACTGAAACCAGCTGAACTATTTATTAAGTAGTGCTGGTGCAGGATGGAAGCACTGTTCTTACAGGAAGGAATATTGCTTTTTCTATGAACTGGCCTCTTGGGAGAGGGAGGGAACAAACTCTGTAATACATGAAAGGCCAAACAGATCGACAGTTCAGCATTGTAAAATCCAGTTCAATAACATGGCTCAATTGCTGTTAAAAAAAAAAAAAGTAAACCACAACCACTGGTTCAGAAGTGCCACTGCAACTGCAGCTGCTCGCTTGCTGTTTTCTTCAAGGGCGTTTGCAGATCATGCAGTTCACAGCACTGGCCTCTGGCAGCACTACGGCTCCGGCAGATCCTGCATAAGCAACTTTTCCTGCTGGAGGGGCCGCAACATGACATCCTTATGACTTGGAGGTACCACTCACGCTCTGCCAGAGCTGCAGCGCTGCCTCACCTCCCTCCCGCTGCCCCTCTTTCCTCCACCCCGACTGTAACCCTAGCACAGGATTTCAATTCCTCCCACCCAACCATCCAGCTCATCAACCAAGCCAAAACTGGTGGAAAGGAAATCAGAAAAAGTCAGGTCAAGGACCAGGCCAAGTGATGGCACCGTCACAGCCAGACAGGAGAATCAGACTCGTGTGGCGTTCCCGAGCCAGACTTAGGAGAGAAAACAACAGCGTGTTTCCTTACCTTCCGACTCACGTGACAGACAGCCTGGGAGCTGGCAGGACCCTGAGCTGGAAGGCAACACGCGGAATCTCATGCTGCTTTTTTCAAGGAGTGTAGAAATGGAATAAGAGTGTGAAGAACGAGGCAAAACAAATCCAGCTGTAAAATATGACGATAGACAAATTGTGCTGTACAAAGGAGGTCAGACACTTGCGGGATTAAAATCAATAGCAGCTGCACTCAGTAATAGCAGCACAGGTAAACCAACCCCAAACCTTGCCTGTTCTTATTTCCGTGGAGAACATTGATTCCTCCCTTAATATCTACCACATTCACTTTCAGTAGCGCACACCGACATCTTATAAACACCGACCAAACAACATAAAACAGCGGTTTCCATGCACTTGGATGAATTACCCTCTGGGAGAGACAAATCACTGCGACCAGCGCTGCTCTGGAGGGAAACAAGACGCTCATTGAAACAGCTGGTTTTCTGACCATGACTTGTTAATTGCGATGAAATAGCATTAATGTGGAGATCATTACTGGAGTCACGAATGGTGAATTTGAGTGTGCTAAAGATGGAAAATACCTAAAATCCTTCACAACTCTGGGCGAGGACTGCTGCGTAAAATGGCTCAGTGCAAACCAAATTTTGACTGGGGTTTTTCCAGCCTACAGTGTTTTCAGAGATAGCTGTTGTAGCAATACACCAGCACCCCTGGTAACCAGCATCAAGGTGAACAGAACAGAGTTATTCACCCATACTTGCAGATTTAAGCTGAATTTCATTTGGACGGTTTTCTCAGCTCTTTAAATGCCTTTTCCTCAACACAATTCCAAGAACATTTCAGGCCAAGTGTCAAGACCTTTTCTCAATGTGTCATACGTATCACAAGGCTTATTTTATGGCTAAATCAAGGTTATTCTGAACAAAATCAGTTCATGTACAGGGTTACAATCGGAGGTTGAAATGTGGCTGATCTGGGGTTGCCAAATCGCATAGTTAAATCCAAATTCTCCTCTGTTCCCCTTCTAAAATTACAAATTAAAAAAAACCCAAACAACAAAAGATGATGTATATATGCACACGTCGTTTCTGAAAAGCATAGATCCAGGCACATTGTAAAATTCCTGCTTCCTGTTTTATTTCTGGTTAAGAAAGCACAGTCAAGCATCTGTCTGGGGGAAAAGCCCTCCCTCCCCACAAGGCTCAGCAGCAGGTGAGAGGGGAACACGGTGGTGGACAGCAGTGTGGGGGCATCGGAGGGACCCTCGTTTTCCCACACCCACAGGACCAGCTCTGTGCTGCAGTCCCAGGTCCTGCCCAGCTTGCTCGAGCCAGCGCCAGCGGTAGCCAGGGGCACAGCTCTGTGGTTTGGGGGCTTTTCTGCTCATGACGTGTTTGGCCATTCAGGGGAAGCCAGGAGAAACCCAAGGCCAGGCTAACAGCAAAATGCCAGGCATTGAGATGTCCTTAGCTCATCCTTGGCTGCGGAAGCTGCAGTGAGGGATCCAGAGGGCGGGAGAAATAAAAACTCAACAACAACGCAGCTTTACCTTTTCTTCCCCCAAAATAGGACAAAAAAATGAGGAACTTTTGGGAGACACCTACAGAAGTGTTTAGGTAAAGTACTCCAACACAGCCTGAGCTACCAGCTTGGACAAGGTTTGCCTTGATGCTGTCATTACACCTCAGTCCTTCAAAATGGTCCCAGTATTAAAAATGGACTTTCTTTGTCAAATACTATATGTTTAGGAATAATAATATTTCTTATGCACTGCAGGCTTAAATGTCATTCACAGCTGTGTACAGCCATGAGGTTTGCACACCATAAGGTATAGAAGCAGCAGCTGATTTATGAGCTTTGCTATAGAAATCTAAGTTTCTCCTGTACCTGCATTGTAATATTGGGTCTCTAGAAATAATTTGATTTTCTGTTTACAAGTCATCGCTCTTGCTGTTCGCTCTTCCACTGTTTCTACTTTTTCCTATTGTAGATGTGTACCAGTATTTAAATGCTCAAGCATTTAAATGCAAATTTTGTGGGCACTACAGCCCCATTTCCAATATCAGGTACATCTATTATTGCTCTAAATAAACTCATTTTTTCTGGAGATCTATTAGCAATGCTAGTTATAGAATAATGCAGTTATGCCTAACGTGGATTTCATTCTTAGTTAAATAAAATGGATGAGAAGATAAATCCTGCAATTAATTTAACATACTCCAAATATTTCTTTGTTGCTGAAAAAATAAAGAGTTCTCTCTCAAGGCCTCGCGAACTTCCCAGCAGATGTCAGCTGACCCTGGTCGAAGGCACCTGTGCTCGGTGGCAGCACTACCCTGACCCGGTGGAGTTCACCCCACCAACAGCTCTGGTCATAGCAACATCAGTAGGACATCTTCCCCCTCTGCTAACCTGAATGGGAATACGCATGAGAGCCATCCAATCTAATCATCTCCCCTAATATAGTCCGGATCCTGGGTGGAATGGGCCAAGTAAAGCAGCAATCAAATGCTGGAGTCAACCCACACCTTGCTCACTCGGAGCAGGGCTGGAGGCAAACATGCACCTGTGCCATCCCTATGAAGCTGCTGAGGATCAGATGTCATCTCTGAGGCTCTTTGCTGTCTTTAGTAAAGCCAACAGGAGCATCTCCAATGCCTGTGGTGGCTCAGGTCTGCCCTACATCCAGGGCATCCGCTGTGGAAAGCACTAGGAGCAGTCGTGTCCCGGGTGATTAAAGGAAGTATCAAATAAAAACACCTCAGCTAAGAAACCCACATTTACACGGGGCAGAAATCATCCCAGAAGTAGGTGCTGCAGCTCCATGAAAGGAACTATAACTCCCTGTGCTCTTACTATTACATGCACAGATATTTTTCAGTGCTGTTTGCGGAACCCTGAGTAGCAGCCAGGGGTAACCTGGTTTGTTCAGAACTTCTGTCAAGATAGTGCTAAAGTGAGATCAGTGCTCTTCTCTCTCTGAAATTTGGTCCTGAGCTCTTGGAAATATTATTTGTTACCTCTGTCAACTGTGCAGCCCCAAGCCCTGCTGAAGAGGTGCCAGGCAGCCTCTTCCCGGCTTCCTTTCCAGGAAAGGATCTGAGTACGGGATGCTCTTAGAACAGACAGAAGAGGATTTGTAAATGAGGACAGCAAACCTGATTACTGTGTTAAAGTGGTAAAAATACGGCAGAGTGGAGAAGGGAAGCTGAGACCCTACCAACCAACCAGCCAGGACTGCTCTCCTCCGCATCGCTCCTACCGCATTCGGTAAAACGGGTACCTATCTGGTGCTGGCTGCCCTGCTCTGATTTTTAGCAGCTCTGCTTCTCCCCAGTGCAAAGAGAGAGAAAGAGATGTAAGCTGTACCTTAACATCCACATATCTGCACAAAAAGGAAACACAGCACTTCAATTAGTAGATGTATCAACGCAAAATTTTAAAAAAATGGACTGTGCCTGCGCGCAAGGGGCACTGAAACCAGGACGGGTTTATTTCAGCTGGTGAAGCCAAACACTGACCGCCACCCCCTTTGCAGATGCTGGTTTATTCCACTGAGGTTTAGGATATTTCCTCTTTAATTGCCATGTCTCCTCTCAGGGAAATCAAAGGAAAGAGAGGACCTGGGGGAAGCGAGGGAGAAGTCGTGTTGTAACATGGTAGCCCGAAACAATAACCTTGCAGCCAAAAATCATTCGCTTTCTGTGAGACACGGCCGCTTGGCACAGCGGCACAGGAAAGGCAGGGCACGACCAAAGGCACCTGGGCAGGGTCCCCACTGGATGCCTGTCCCTGCCCTCCCTCCTGCCTGCCCCCACCCTCACCTCACCCTCCTCCTCTGCTGATTTTTCAGCGTTTCCTTCCAAGGAGATTATTCCAGTTTCTGCGGAATAGAAGGGGAAACAAAATCTTTGATGAAAGCCACCAGGTTTGTCTGTGGCAACACACTCATTTAGAACGGGGTTTCCATCTTTTGCTAAAAAGATGCAAGGAAAGAAGCAATGAACAGGGTCCGAGTTACCCCCAATGTGCCAGGAGGTATTTTGTGGCGAGGTCTCCTCCCTGCCACGACAGGGGAAGGGAAGCACACGGGCTGGGGGAAGCTGCAGGACACTTCAAGCCCTGTTTTCTCTGAGGCTTCAACACTTAAAGGACCAGGGAGGAACAAAAACCAAATCAATGTAATTCAGGTGAAAAGTGATGCTTCAATTTCTTACCAAGGTTGCTATCCACAAGTTTTTGTGTTGGCTACCTTGTTGTTGGAGGCACAAGCTCACAGAGCAGCCGGGCCGTCAGGTCCACACAAGACGTCTTGACCAACCAGGAGGTGAGACTTCAGGCTGGGGCAGACAAAGACAGGCACCATCAGATGATTTCACCACGCAGAGATCTGATACAAACCTGTCTCCGGGATGATTATTTGTAAAACCGCCCTGTTTAGCCCAAAGCAGAGTCTCCTCTGGAAGCTTCAGTTCCTTTTGTTTATCATCACATGCACTATTCGGAGTATGAAATAGAAAGTAATTTATTTTAAGGTTAAGTTTGCACCTCAGGGTACACAGATATTAAAATTTCATGGTTCAATTCACAACAATTGCTCCCAATTTGTGTGGCTTTCCTGTGGGTCTCACCTTTCAAGGCGAGCTGAACGTGTGTTTCCTGGTGGGAGCACTGGCCGCAAGCAAAAGCTCACCCTACCGAGTTAACCGGCAAGAAAACACCGGGCTTAGCCTATTGGTTTGTCCTCCAAAATACAGCATCTGGGTTTTTATAAAGGAACCCACCCCACAAAAGGCCCAAACCAAACTGTCCAGCAGCCCCTGACTGGCTTCTGTTTAAATTTGACTATTTCAGGTGACACCCACTCTTCCAGACTTAAATACCAACCCAGTGCGTCCCACGGTCCTTCAGGAGACTCAAGACTTACAAGTGCATCTCTCGTTCCGTACACCAGGCATTAACTCTACATTGCATCTTTATGAAACTATTACATACTTAGGTTATAAATTATAGAAGGCCGGGCTGTAAAGATATCTTACAGCAAATAAGTTTAAGCAATCAAAAGGTCAACAACGAACTGAGACAACATTGTCTCTTGCACAGCTGAACACCTCGTTAATACAAGACGTAAAACAAAACACTAAGCAGCACAGAGAGGACACAAAGCTGGCTTGTCACCAGGATTTTCCCTTTCACAGCAAATTCTACAAGCTTAAATATATTTTCCATAATAAAAATGGATGAAAGGGTCCCTGTAACTTGCCCCAGAATTATTTTTCTTAATTTAAATACTTTGCTGCATTTTTTTTCATCCTTACAGAATAAATTTATTTATTGTAACATCTTTTCTAAAACAATTCAGCTTTAACAGAAGAAAAACACTTTTCTGTGCTTTCTAGAATGAAATATTGCTACCAATTACATCTTCAGGAAATATCCTGGGCTTCACAAAGCACCATTTTCTGATTGGACAACGACTTACAAGAAGATTACTGGTCAGTTCTGGCAAAGAGCTTTGAGCTGTCTTAGCCCTCCTGTGGGCAGAACCACCCCGGGGCACACGGGGAAACACAAAATTCCAAGCCAGGGTGCAGGTGAGCAAATACTTAAAATAACAATATTTAAGAATGCAAATAAAACCTGCCAGAGTAAGAATTTTAGTTGAGAGAGACGGATGAAAATGTTAGGAGCCATGTGTTTTATTTAGGGATTTCAGCTCGGGGATCCGAGGACGTGGAAACGCGGCTTCTCTCCCTCGCTCCGGCAGCACCTCTGCTCAGCAGGGCCCTGAGGAGAAGCTCGCCCAGTGAAACATGAAAGTCACTTAAACTGAGGTTTTCGTAATGCTCACCCCAAACTCAAAAGTCTCAGCTCTCACCTACCCAGAGCTCCTTCCTACCCATTTCCTGTGGGTCTCGAACACCCTGCAAAGAGGTGGAAATTCATGGTCTTTTAAACTCCAGCTGTTAATCATTCCTGGGTTGTACAAGTCCTGCAGCCCCTGGCTTGTCACAGTCCTTACTGGGTTTGACACTGCTTTTTGAAACCAATCTGTTAACGCCAAGTGTCCCTTGGCGAGCTCGTAGAATGTTTATGGAGAAATAATCCCCATATATATTTTTTTAGCAGCCACTTGATTAAACTGCTACAACAGCATTTTTCACTTCTCCCATTTATTGTGCAACCAATTACTTTTGGATCTCTGCAAGGCTAAGATCGATAGCTCTTGGTTTCTCTCTCAGGTCCCCACTACGCACTCACGTGAACACACAAACTGGTTTCACATCCCTACACCCAGACTTGGAAGACAGATTTCCTTCTCTCAAGGCTTTTGCAAAGAACTCTGATATCCTTCCTCAGCCAATAGACCCATCAAACAGGGATAACACTCCTCAGGCATTTCATGGCTATGCCTTTATTTACATATTTAGAAAGGCTGAAGGTGACAATGTCACAAGTTTAAATGCTCTTTGATGCAGCACGTGTTTCACACCATCGAAACCAGCTCACGAGCCACCCAGTTACCTTCATGTGGATGCCAATTCTCCTCCCCCTTGGACTTTGCGTTTTAGCAAGCACCGTTCTGCAGTTCATTCATGGCAGTGTATTAAGAGCACGTCAACTGTTGTTTGACTTCGTTCACAGAAAGAAAAATATCAGGCCACAAGGCCAAATTTCCCGGTAGGTCTCTGTAGCACGCTGCAACGTCTCGTGGACACACTTTGCCACGTAAAGAAGCAGTGATGCACATATCAGAGGAGGTTTACTGCTGTTTAAAATTGACTCCACTCATCTACTAACTGTAATAGTTTGTCGAACATCTTATAAAAATTTCTAGGGCAAACGTTCACTCATCAGAGGTTCCGATTAAAATATTCGCCGCCATTTCATAAACCCTCCTTCCAGCAAGAGAATACGTTTCTGAACCAAGGCTGTCCTGCTTTCCCCAAAGATGAGGGGTTTGACTGTATTTTAGAGTTAGTTTAACATTATTGAAAAGTTCCCTCTGCGCTCATAACCCCCAAATTTACTCATTAGTGGCCCTGCGCATCCTCTAATCCTGAGCAGCCTCCGCTGTAGGAAGTCACTACTGCGACTTCAAACAGGATCCTTCATCTCAGTGAGCTTTGAAGTTTTCAGCAGCTGAACACAGTTAAATCCACCTCTCTCGAGATACAGTGACAGATAGCGTGTCTTTCATTTGGGAGAGAGAGGGGAGGGTGTACTCAACAAGTCTGGGCATAAATCTTCTAATCTGTACCAGCGCAACACCAGAGTTATTCATGATTTCTAAAGGCAGTTTTCTTCCATCATCAGAAAGACTGATAAGGAAGAAGAAAAATCACCGTGCTATGAGACTTCTTGAGGTCACTTGCCAAAAATCACTCACAACAATATACCTGGCGAACAACAATGCAGTTAACAAATCTTCGTTCACCGGCGTCACCCGGCCTGGGACCCAGCTGGATTCACATCACAGTTTATGCCTGAACAAATATCCAAATAATGATCCTATGAAGTCTTTCATACTTCATTAATTTATAAATGCCCCATGACCGCGGACTTGCAGTAACCCAAACAAAAGTAGATTGAGCAAACCTTAGTGGAGAGCAGGGAGTCTCTGGGGAGGGTTTGGATGGCTTACAGGGCTGATGCAACACCTGAAGAACAAGAGGGACGCTGCACAGGCCTCCCACACCACAATTATTTTTTGTGTTAATGCGACAGCCTAAGGAGGCTCTGGGTTCAAGTCCTGCACTTCAAAGATTCAAGCAAGTAAAAAACCAGAACACTTCTGTGAAAAGCAACAAACGACAGGAAGACAAGATGACACAGCTGAGGTGTCGCATCTGCCAAGATCCGTAATGAGATGGAACAACATTTTCCCAGTATTACACACAGCTTCTTGTAAAACTAACGGCTCCAAGAAGCCTGGGTTAAGAAGCCGATCACGAAAGGCTGCACCAGGTTTAGCTACAGGTCCATGCAGATCCACACCTTTTCTCTAAGAGAGACCCTGGATATACCCAGGGAAGTCTGGATAAACAGAACCAGCACACGGTCACACCTTACTGCTTCCCAGCAACTCTCAGCTGAGAGTTTACCTCACCCAGAGGCTGAGTTATTTCGCTTAAATTAATACATGGGTACCACACAGCCCAGTGAGTTTCTGAAAACTTCGTGTCTTCGGTCAATGAGTTTAACATCATTTATGGGAGTAGTTATAAAGCTGTACTCAAGGGAAAAATAAAAGAACCTATCTTTTGTAGATGTCAATAGTGATGCTGTAAGAGCTGGACTTTGCTCAGAGGAGCTAGAACAAGCACTCCAGCACGTGTCGCTGTCCGGAGCTCCTCACGTTAGTTGTGTGCTAAAGCACACAGCAATCAGAGGTTTTTAAAGCAAAAAGGATTTAAAACATCTCACTGTGATTGCTTTCCTAAATCCAAAGCTAAGCAGCCTCAAGCATAACCCAGATTCAAACCCAGCACCGTACAGGTCCAAATCCCAAGACGTTCCTGAGCCGATATTGTTCCTACGCTCCCTGGCAATAAATACAGTTCTGCTGGCGCACCCAGGACTTACCTGCTCAAAAGCACAAACCAACATCAAATACTGAAGTCAATTATGAAACATCCGTGCTATTAGGTTGTTTACCCCAAATTCATATTTTCCATTTCCCAGACTCCCTGGTGCCTGCAAATAACAGTTTATGAGAGCAGCATACACACCTTGTTGTGAAACCCCGCTAATGCTGTTTCCCAGGCTTCACTTCCAGGTGTACGGTTTAGCACAGAAACGTACGTGTAATGAAGGGTTTAGGGATTTCTAAAAGGAGATTATGAGCCCAGTATTTTGGTTTCTTTTTTAGAAAAACAGTTATCATGGGGAGTCAAGCTGAATATGAGATTCTTATCCTTACAAAATCGAGTGGTTGGACATACCCTCCACTCTAGGAGTTTACTTTTCTGCAGAATTGAAAAAACGTAGCTGATAGGTACACTCTGGATTTCTATAGGGGTAAAATAGGAGTTACAAAGGGCCATTGAAAGCAATATCATTTGCATGCTGTGTACTTGTCCCGTTGATGATCCGTACAAAATAAAGCCCTGACAAGGAGGAGCTGATGCATGGCTCATGAGTAAGGGAAAAAGATTACTTATTGCTCTTCAAAGCTTGAGATAGAAAAGAAAGCAAAGGCAATTCAAATAAAAATGCATGCATTTTCAATGCAGAACACATACTATTCTGCGCTAAAAAGGAGTATTTGAAGCAAATTTACTTCAGATCAGCTCGAAATTATGTTTTTAAATAGGCATCTAATGTCCTGTTGAATTGTATTATGGGCAAATACAGAGGTAAAGAGTACACAGAGGATTAAGGAAGCATCTGGAACAAGCCACACTGGCAGAATTCCATTTTATTAACACATCTTGTACAACTGTGCGTATAGTTGGGTTAGGCTTAGCAACTTATGGCTCACCAGAGCTGTTCTTAACTTTCTAAATGTGAAAGCAAAATTCAGCATTGGGATTCTGAGAACTAGGTAACGGTACTGGAAGGACAGGTACGTTCACTTGCAGCGGGTGCAAGTGCTAAGGAAAAAGATACCAGGCAGACAGTTGAGTTCAGAGCCCCCCAAAAGGGCATCCATCGCCCTTCCGGAAGGAATGTGATGAAAAATTCCACTTCATTGCCATGACAACTCGTGCTACATCATTGCCATAGTAACCGGCTGGATATCGTTAGTATTTAACCACATGCACGATGGCCAACGAGCCCGTGAGGAGGAGTCACCACTGCGGCCGGATGCCCAGCCCTGCCCTACAGCTGGTCCCACCCCAACCCCTCTTCGTGGTTTGATCCAACCTCCTGATCCATGTTCTCCCGCCCCACACCACTGGCCAAGCTACTCACCACTGTAGGTTCTCTAAAACCAAGTCAGAGCACTAATTTCTTGCATTTTACTCGTGCTTTTTTTCCTCCCTCAAGTGATTTATCAGGCTAAGATTAAATGTGAGTAGAAAATTTTCATCTTCTTGATGAGTCATTGAAAATCTGTTCTATTAAACCAGTGCACCACGGGGTGGCTTTACACACTGCATTTGCATCCCACACACGCAGTCACAATATCAGTTCAAAGGCACCGTCCTGTCCCCTGAAGAGCCATGATTTCAACATCGTCATGGTGAAAGAATGTGTTTACTGCGCACCACCAAAACCCATGCGATTGTCATTTTAATGTGCCAGCTCAGGCCGGGCCACTGTCTCCCAGCCAGAGTTTTCATTGTGTGTGGTGTAAAACACACACTAACGCTTTTCAGATCGCATCAAAGCCCAAAAGTTTGTGGCTCGATAATGTCTTTCATCCATCTATCTTCCAACAAGGAAAAATAAATACAATTATCAAATGAGTTTTGACCCAGCTTGGGAGCACAGGGTGAAGCACGGGTGATGCATGAACCTGGCGGCCAGCACAGAAGGATGTAGCAGATTTAGAGCTGTTTGTGGCAAGGGTCCCCTTCCCACGATCTGGGGGCACCTTATGTGTATCAATCATGCTGAAAGTGCCATGAAATCAGCTTGTTCTCCTCTCACAGGACAGGTGGGAAAGCACGAGGTCCCTGCTGCTGCTTCTGCCCTTGTGTCCCCTCCACTTCCCCTCCATTTCTCACACCCCTCCTCTGTCTCCTGCAGCTTCTCCTTGGGGTTGATGCAGGCTGGGGCATCAGGGAAACTCCCCAGTTTTGACCCCGAAGGGCCATGGTCGGGACGTACCGGCAGCATCTCTTAGGGCTTGTGATGACCCAAGCAGCACAACAGCATCAGCCGGAGTGCCTGAGCTACCCAGCCCCTGCACCAGTCCTTACACCTCAGTCTCCACTCAGGGGCTGGTATGGTTTAGTTTGGATGGTACGGTGTGTATATAACACATATATAAAAACCATACATATATAAACATGTAAAAAATATATACATAACACATGTATGTAATGCACATAGACATATAAACCCCATATTACACATGGTTATACTTTGCCCACATTAGGCTATGAAACTCCTCTTACTTTACATCAGGCTTAAACTCTAGTCTGACACCCCTTAAATGGACTTTATCAGTCATTCAGTCATACTGCACTGCCTTGGCAAAAGAACAATTTACTTCTCCCGCCGTCAGGAAGGAAAAAGGAGGAAGGAGGAAGGGAAAAACCACCCTCATCTTTTCTGAAATGGAATGCAATTAGAAGTGAATGGGTAGTTTTCAACAGAAAAATCATAAAAAGCTTTTTACAGGCTTTTTTTTTGCAATTCAATAAAAAAGTTCCTCGAAAAGAAGCCAAAAAAATGTCATTTTAGTATTCATATATACATTAAGGTGTGAAACTAGATACCTGCTATTGCTGTTTCCAGCTGAAACAGAACTACATAAATCACCCCGCGGGAAAAAAGCCAACAAGACTCAAACAACTCTGACTACAGCAGTAAAATCCATCCCATGTTTATAAACGTGCAGGAGAGCATAAATTACCCTGGAAAGAAGCCGATTTCAAACTGACTTTCTTTTTGTATTAACACCACCCTCTAGTGGCAGGTTTTCTGCTTCACTGAAGCACAAATGTGGTTTAACATAGTGATTTTAAGGATTACAGATGGTACAAAGTTTGCAAATAGCAATTCGCTTACCTGCGCTGAATTGGACGCCCACTCTCTGCAGTCACTGAGCCTCTGCGGCTGTGGGAAAAGCCACATCTGGCTCATTTCAAACTTAGCTTATAAAAAGAAATAGCTAAGAAAATGCTACCGTGAAAAGCATAAAATAATGAAGTCCCTATAATGCCCAGTTGCAGAATGATCTCCCAGAGGGTTAAGTTCCTCAGTGCTTGGTGAACAAATTACACTCTGAAGCGTGACGCCTCATGCTTTTAATATATTACTATCAGCCCCTTCAAGATATTTCACCTTTTAAAGACCGATATGGCAAGAACTTTTGACAGTTCAGTCTCTGGACACACACCTCCTTCCTGGAGATACGACACATTCATCAATAAGGTGGTGATGGGGCTGGTTATTTCAGTAAGAGACATCTAGAATGAGCCGGTTGTATCACAGGTTGGAAAAGACCTTTGAGATCATCGAGTCCAACCTATGACCCAACACCTACACCTACTCCTACTTGTCAACTACACCATGGCACTAAGAGCCTCATCCAATCTCTCCTTAAACACTTCCAGGGACGGTGACTCCACCACCTCCCCGGGCAGCGCATTCCAATGGCCAATCACCCTCTCAGTGAACTTCTTCCTAATGTCAAGCCTAAACCTCCCCTGGCGAAGCTTGAGACCGTGTCCTCTTGTTCTGTCGCCGGTCACCTGAGAGAAGAGACCAACCCCTGCCTGACTACAGCCTCCTTTCAGGTAGTTGTAATGTAACAGCCGTCATTCTAACAAATCATTCCTAATTACAGACAGGCTTGAGGCATCCATGGCATACTTAGCTATCGAGACCCTCACCTGGGGAGGTGGTGGAGTCACCGTCCCTGGAGGTGTTCAAAGAGAAATTGGATGAGGCTCTTAGTGCCATGGTGTAGCTGACAAGTAGGAGTAGGTGTAGGTGTTGGGTCATAGGTTGGACTGGATGATCTCAAAGGTCTTTTCCAACCTTATGATACTGTGATACTGTGACATATTCAGGAATGAGTGGATCTGGGCTATCATTTCAGTCTATAGGGTTAGCAAAAAAAATTAAATAGCGCCACAAATCCCACCAGGCTGTTCCAAGATTTAGGCTCATCTATTTTTATATCTAGTGGAGAGGAAGTAACACACAACTTCAGAAATCTGTCTCCTGTTTTCGTGCTGCAAGGTGCAAGCAGCAGGTCAGATGGCTTGAGGCAATCACTGGGCTGGGAAAACTCAGCATGAGAAATTTGGAAGTTCTCCACGCAAAGTCAGCCTGCGCGCAGGGTGTAACTTCAGTGTGGAAATGGCTGCTCATCCACATCTAAGTGTATTGAATCTGCAGGCAAAATGGTGTAGATAAGTTGCTCAGGAGGTTGGGGTGGGGACTTTATTCATCACACTAATCCCTTACTTCTGCAGTAATGAATGAGGAACAGGCTCTTCCTGAAAACCTATTAGGCAATGACAGTTGAAAGTAATTGGCTCTTGCTCTCTCTGGACACAGATGCACAAAGAGAAGGGGAAGATGGCTTTTACTCACCTTACACATCTTGCCTTCAGCAGAGCTCCAGGCATTTTACTTGGAGGTCAGCTCTACAAAAAGGCTTCCACACGTAGAATGGGACTTAATAGGCCAACTTTTTAAAACACTTTGGATAAATGTGCAGCATCAAATCAAAAGCAAAAGGCTAACATTGTTAGTGCTCCCAGCTCCTCATCCCATCCCCCTGACAAGCGCTGGTATCTCTCAGGATAGGGACAGGGACTGGCTGTACTGCTGGGGGCAAAACCAGCCTCAGCCCTCCCACTGCAAGTTTAACGTAGAGCCCTCAGATGAAAAGCATGGTCTCATAACCCAAGTTTTCTCTCTTTTTAAGTCTTGTATGTTCCTAGAGTTTTATCCCTAGCTGATATGAAGTCTCTCACAGACCTTGGAAAAGCATCACTTCCAGTCCTCAAAGAACTGGAACCAGCACCGATGGTGCTGAAGGCCATGGTTCTTTCACTGCTGTTCACACATCAGCCCAGTGATGGCTGCAGCCACCCAGAAAAAGGTGAGTTTCTACTCTTCAGATATTGTAATGTCTCGTTTCCCATTTGCCAAGGGAATGGCACTCTACATATCCTGGAAGTGTCCAAGGCCAGGCTGGATGGGGCCTTGAGCAGCTTATCTGGTGGGAGGTGTCCCTGCCCATGGCAGGGGGGTTGGAACTGAGTGATCTTTAAGGTCCCTTCCAACTCAAACCATTCTATGATTCTCTGATTCTATAATGTTAATGTAAACGCCTGCTGTGCAGCTGAGACCGTGAGATCCTTCAGCAAAGCTTTGAAGTCACCGGCCCAGAGAGAAGGAACCCGGTTCCCACCTGAGAGAGCAGGGAAACACTCGGGGGCTGTGCTGAACATCTGTATAAACATGCAGAGAAGGGAGATGTCAACTTGGAATCCCTTGGTCAAAGACAACGTTGAACTTGGTCTGACATTTTACTAATTAAATGCTTAGAAGGGTATTCTGTATTGCGGGAGGCAATGCTTCCTCTGCCTGTGTTGCCAGAGAGGACTAACTCCAAGACAAAATCAACAACAGGGATTTCAGTTTGACATAGGCACCCCTTGTCTCCCATAGCATCTCCTGCTGGTCCCCCTCATTTTGCCTCTGACCAGTAGGAATGAGGACCAGACCATCATCCCCATAGGAAACATAACAGTCCTGGTTCAAAGTTGCAGATCCCAGTACGGGGTCATAACAAGTCAGCAAGGTGATACTCACTCTTTACGGCTTTAAACTGAGGAATTCAACTTGCAGACACTAAAAAACCTGTCAGTACTTCTGTAGCAAATGATGCATACACCACAGAGCTAAAATTTAGTGCCACTAAATATTTTATCTGACCAGCAGTGAGCTGCACAAATAAAGCCCATCATTGCGCTGCTCTGGAGCTTCATACATTAGCTTATAAGATCATAGCCCAGTTAATCATGCAACACAGCGAAGCCTCTCTTCATCATCTGCCCAAAACCAGCTGCTTTGCCAAGACTGTTGGTACCTAAGGATTGAACGCTGTCATCCCGGAAACAACATAGTTAAGGTAGTCACATAAACCCAGCATCTGCAACTACAGGCGGGGTCTAGTGTAGCTTTTGCAGGATATAAAATTTATATAGATTCCTGTGAAATTAGGCCAGCAACACAGAGGGGCCAACGAAAACCCTCTGCTCACGGTCCATCTGCATTGCAGTCCTTTTGCATCTGTTTTCTCCCTGCCTGTTTTTCCCAGAGCTGTCATCCGCCCCAGTCCGTCTCGTAATGACTTGCCTCCTCTTCTCCTGCACTTCGCTGTTCTTACCGCTGCCACGCACACCCGGCGGTAACGTGGAGAGCTTTCTTATTCTACTACAAACCCAGCAGCTGCAACACCGGGTTGAAAGATCACCGGACTCAGAGGCAAACTCTCCCAGAAAAGCTCCACAGCAAATACACAAATAAGTCAGGCAACGTGTCGAAAGCACAAGAGAGGTAAAGAGGCAGTTCCTGGAGGAAAATGATCGAGTACTTAAACAATTTCATGGCAAAATAATTCGATGCCTTTCTCCTCCAAAGGAGACTTGATCTTTAAATCAGTCTTTCACCGGCAGGAAAAGGAAATCAAAGTCCAATCCCATCTGGCATTTGACTTCTTTATTTTGTGTGTCTGCTCTGTGAAGCATTACGCTACCGCTGTCCTTTGTCAGCATTCTTGTTTCCAAAGGCCTCTCCTGCCTTTCCCATAAACAGCTCCTGCATTTGCACAATCGCAGCAGCACAACAGTCGTTCCCAGTGGGCAGGACACTGACTTACAACTCCAGAGGCTCAGGCAGAGCCCAAGCAAACAAGCAGTGTTTGCCCCAGGCTGCGTCAGCCCCGGCAGGGCTGGAATCTGAAAATGGGACTTCTGGAGAAAACAGAGTGGAAACACCCAGGTTTCAGCCAAGCTTGTTAGCTTAGTGCCAGCGCTTCTGGAAGCAATCACCGAGCTCACTGCAAGCCCAAGGCCAGCCACACTGTGTGACACTCTTCCTATTACAAGATCAGGGGGGTTTAGATAAATTGAGACAAAAAATGGGACTGGAGAAACGAAGCACAGCACATTGCTGATTTTCTTAAGTTTACAGGAAGTCTGGGCAGGCAGCAGGCATCAGACACACACGCAAGGAAGCCTCAGATAACTGATGTCAAACAAAGAACAACAACTAGAACGATGCCAAGGATCTCAAAAAACTCATATATGAAGAGTGGGCCAGAATAACAAATAATCTGGGAGAATGCCATAAAATTATTTCCACTTACGGCACAGACTTTTTTTTAAATGAGTTAGATAAACACTGAGTATCAGTATTCAAACAGATACCAGGAATTTAAGGTTCTTTTAGACCATTACAACCTGAATATTAAGTGCATTGCGCCTATGTTGTGGTCCTGTGCAATACAATACAAAATGTATCAATAGTTTCCATTCTCTGTGTTAAGTCTTTATGCAAAGGAGAGAGAAAAAGAAAGGTGTTTTATTGAAGAATAAAACCCAAACACTGTGTGTAGAAGAATACTGCTTAGGAGACAGTGATATAAAATATGTATGAGATCTGACAATACATTTGCTGTCAAATTCAATTCCAGGCAAAGGATACTAAATTAAACGTTCTGCCCAAATCCTCATGGACTCAAGTAAGCGATGAGGTATAGGAAATCTGCCACATTGCTGTTCTGTGCAATCTGAGTACTACCAAGAATATCAAATCGCAGTACCTGTTTGAAAAACTTTCAAATACATCTGGAAGCATTGTTTTTCATTATTTTATCATAAATGTCTTTACATCTTGCATTTAAAGCAGTTATTTATACATGACTTCAAAGCACACTATTACATTCAGCCTTGCTTGGCTAAATTGGCAGAAGAAAAGCTGGCAGACAGGTTATCACCCAGCTCAGCAAAAGTGCATTTGTTCTCGAGTTCTTAAAGAGACTGCCCAACCTTTCCAGGACTGAAGCTAATAATGAATATATTTTTTTCCAGTTACTGTGGTTCCAGTCACCTTTACTTACTTTACATATGTTCCCCTCCCCTTTATTATACAAGTTTGCATTACTGCCCTAGCCAGCTTTACATTGTAGAGAAGTCATTTGTTAATTAAAACATAAACTTCTCAAAGCATCAAATAAAAAAAAAAAAAGTGCCCCAAGTCTGGATGGAACTTAACAAATCTGCAAATACTCTTGCCTCATACATGCACTCACACCCCACAAACACTGAGTTTTGGTCCTTGCACACCTCAACTCTGCAAAACTATTTCATACCAATTGCAGCACTGTTACCTCTCTTCAGCTTCACCCCCACAGCTTTCATTCCAACAGCCTGCAGTTTCTGCTCCGCAACTTGTGTTAATTTAAGGCCAAGATCTCACAAGGACAGCCTTCAGGACAGGGCTCTGAAACCCAGAGACAGCTCCACTAAAGATTTTCTCTCCAGCACCCAACTGTCGCCCGCTGTTTGTCCACATTTCAGCACATCGCAAAAGCTGTTAGTCTACTCCAAAAGGCAGCAGATTTCCCTTTGACCTCTTCCAGCACGCCCCCTGCAACTCAGAAATGAGCAAGGTGTCTGTACCCACACACAGTCTCTTCCCTCAACCACCTCTTCCCCTTCCCACAGACAGCGAGAACAACCAGGAAACACTTTAGAGGCAGTCAGAATTTGTGCAATGCTTTATTACACCGCTGAAGACTGGGAATGGGTTCTGGCGACAGCCTCTTTTCTCTTACTTAGGCTGAGGAAGTCAACAGTACAACGCTATTCCGAGGTCACCGTCCCAAGGAGGGAAGCACACAAACTCTCTCAGTACTATCTTTTGCAACTTTGTCCTATTAAAAGAGCAATTCAAACTGCAAAGTGTAACACTGTTAAAACCAGGTGCCCTCCAGTTGCTGGTATATTTGCAACTCCAATGCAAAGAGAAGTCGCTAAACTTTTGAGAGCGATACTGCAGTCAGACTGACTTCGGATGAAAGGCAGTAGCACAGATATTCACAACAGATGAATATATAATTATAGCAAAGCGTGGAAGGTTCTATTTGGCAAAAAGTGGAAAGCCAGAGCTTGCGTTTCAAGAACAGAACATGCTTAAGTGATTGTAAAGAAATCAGTACCAAGAGGCAAGGCAAGTTACATTAACCTTTTGCAGGAGAGAAAAGGAATCAGTAAAAGCCATGTCTGCAATTGTACCTTTTATATTTCAGTCTTAACAGAAAGCAATGTTTTGACTTTAACTCCCTTTTAAAACAAACCTGATGATGTTGTAACCTTACAGTGTCAGTTTAAGGATGTAACTGTACTACATTTACACACAGCATACAGCAGACCCATATCAGCTCTCCTCAACTCCCATGAAAGTGCTTGCACACTGCATAGCTAACAGTCAGAAGAATCATGCAATATAAGGCTACAGGTGCAGCCAAATTGACCCTTTTATTGTATTTGGAAATACTGATTTCCAAAATAAAGCACATTCAGGGTAACTGGAAAATATACTTTTTCTGAACTTGGAGCCTAAAATTAAGTGGTGAAAGAGACATTTTAGAATGAGGTAAACATACTGCATAGGTTAGATATTTAAATCCCAATTCCAAAAGTTATTTGGGTCAATTGTGATATTATTTTAAATGGAATAGAAAGAGAAAACTATTTATTTATAATAATCTGAAACCAAATCCATATTGACCCTAACAGCAAATTAGAAAATAACTGATTTACAACAGGCATGTTCTACTGCCTTTTTTTTTTTTCTTTTTTTTTCCACAGAGCTGTTCTTTCTAGAATACCTGCTCAACCTCAGCTTGTCCCCTTCTGCTAACTTGAGCCAAGATCAGTACTGGACATGCAGCGTCACAACACCCCAGTGAACACTGGCCTTCGAGCCCAAGCTGCAGCTTTTCTTGCCCCAGTCTGTATCCTGGAGTACTGACAAAACTTTATGATACAGAATATGACTGGTGCTTAAGAGAGAGTGTCAGAGACCTCAATTATCATTTTAAGCCATTTGAAAACTATTTTTAATTAAGAATAGTGCCTTTTGTGGTTATCATAATTTTTTTAAATGTGTCTTTGCAGGCTCATGCTTTTTTTGATTATTTTTAATATCCACTTGCATCAGTGTTGAGTTCCCTGAAATAATTCCTGTCAAGCAATGTAGTTTTCTGAAAAGATAGTAAGTAACTTCCATGCTCACCACATTTTCAATAAATTCTGTAGAAGACAGTCAATGATAAGACTAAGATAAAGTGCATATATTCCTTTCTGATACAGGTGACAAAACAGTGGACTGAAAAAATAAATCATATTGAAAACTGAAACACACACCAAAAAAATCCTACTGTGGCCATTTAGCACCCCACAATTAAGTTGTCCCATTGTCCCTCTACCCAAAAATACTTTTCTTCAAGTGTTAGCTTAAAAAAAAAAAAAAAAGAACTTAGAACATTAAAAATAATGGTTCCTTTTTAATTAGACTCTGAGAATCATGAATTTATGTAATCCTTGAAAGCTACAGCTCCCCCAAGGCAGGCATACTGCCTTGACAACTTGTAAGTAATTTATATTTTACCCTTTGGATCCAGGCTTCAAGCTCGCAAAAGCTTTGGAGTTCTTAAGGGAATGTGAAATTTCATTGAGAAAAGAAATAAAATGATAGTCCCTTTCTGACTTCTTGGACTCAAAAATAACTACAATGGTAAAGTGAGGTTCGGGGCGAGTCAGAAAGTACGTGCTTTGGACTTTGTCATCGTAGAAGTGAACAACCTTCTCCAAACTGTTGAGGTCAGAGGTTCTATCAGTCATAATCATGATTACGTTGGGCCAGTGCATAACGGGCCTGTCGTTGGGCAGAGACACCACCGCAGGGTACTGATCCACTCCTTTGGGGGCTTCCCTGTAAGAATGGGGGTGATGATAACCATGTCCCTGAAAACTCTCTGATCCACGATTGTCAAAAATTAAGGAAACATTGACAGCGTCGTACTTCCGGATGAAGCTGGAAATTTTCCCAAAGTAATCAGGATTCGTTTTAGCAGTCAAAGTTTTCATTTCAGATGCTGTTGTTTGTCGACTAAGGGCTTCATGAAAGTAAAAGCTAAATTTGGCAAGGAGAATGTTTTTGAGCTTCATCAGCCAGAGGAAAAGGTGCGGAGGTTGTACAGCCTTCTGAGACTGCCCGCCAAACAGATGCTTCTTCGTCTCTCTCTGTTTCTCAAAAATTTGGCCCCAAGTCTGTAGTTTCGTGTGAGCGGTGTGCAAGTTGACCAGGGATGGAAGGAACTTCCACTCTGAGATCTGAGCCTGAGCCTTTAAGAGATGTGCAAGCACATCTACTTCCAGCTGGAAACTGCTTTCAAGAGGACTGAGGATTGGATGATGAAATCTAGAAAACACAAATGTTATTCAAGACATGATAACTGCTGTATGTAACAGTGAAATAATCATATAATATTTCTCAATCCATAATTTAACAAAAACACCTGTCAGACATTTCTCTTTCAAAGCAATAGAGTTATATTTGATGAGTTCAACAATAATCGTTATTTACCTTGACCCATGAACTACTATAGCACCATTTCTCTTTAAATTCTGGCGGGTTTGTTCCAATTTCAAATCCCTTCTGGTGGTAAAATGTGTCTTGATAGTGTAAGACGTTACATTAAATAAAAGTAATTAAGTTATAAATTTGCTGTTCGTATAGGGAAGCTATGAGGAAGCAAAGCCAAGTTTGTTTTTTTTTAATTCACAATAAAATTGTGATGGAAAATTAGTCAACAGAACCATGATTAACTATTTACCTAGGAACTAGGTCTCCAACTTCAAACCTTGGTGTATTAAAAGCAAAAAAACAGTGAAAGGGAAAAACATAATCAATTTCTCTCTCACTAAAAATTCAGGTCAAGAGCAGCTCTGAATTTAACAGATGTTCTTAAAACAAAAGGAAAAAAACAAACTACCTAATCTACCCAGTACAAGTGCCATCACAAGTGTAATCCTGCTACTAGAACAAATCTCGATGGAATGGAGTTTCACAGATCCATTCTACAGCTTTTTCTTCTCACTTTATTTTTTATAAATGTCATGAAAAAAGACCGATACAGCCTACCTCCCTTCCCTTGATACTCAAATTACTTATAAATTTATATCATCATCGATAAATGAATACTTAATTCAAACTGTGCAAAATTGCTCCAGTTTAGAGAGAATGAGTCTTCAGCAAAGACAGAAGTGGTGTTTTTGGTAAATATGTTCCCTAACTTTTAGGATCCTTAAAGAGGTCACTGAAAAAGGACAACTAGTAGTTCAAAGACAAGACTGGATGAGGTTTCCACTTCGGTAAAGACAGATTTATTGTCTCTCTCCAGAAGAAAATCGTGGATCTTGTGATTTCTTTTAAACAAAGAAGTTTATATTGAATCCTTCCAATCTGTGACAGCTCATCTTCAGACAAAGTGAAAGTGACTCAGCTATTCACCTCAGCTTCCAGGACATGATACATATAATCAATTCGGAAATATTTGGTTCGAAACAAAAATGCTTAATTCTGTTGTGGACTAGAATTGAGAATCAGAATTTTAGGCTTTTCATCCCCTCTCCTGTCACTATTTTAACGTTGACTTTCCATCAAGCTCTTGCCAAAACATTAATTCTTAGGCTTGTGAAAACTGTCTAACAATTTTATGACTATTCTTAAGTGTCTCTTATTTTGACAGCTGCAATTCATGTCTTGAAAGGATTTGCTATTAAGATGCAAAATTTCTTTGGAGAAAATTAAATTATGCCCATCATAAACCAGTTGATACACCATGTTCTGCAACCAGGCTAGGCTGGGTGATCAATCACCTTCTGTACAGAGCACATGGCAGCAACTATCATCTGCGCCTTCTATTGAAGAGACACGGTGGGTACTTTGGTGGGCTGAGAACACCCGAGTATATTCACATTTCTTTGAACAAGAGTCAATTCAAAATAATATTCTGCTAACAGCCAACATATATTTCCAATGGTTTTGGTATTCAGCAGAAAAACAGTTTCACTGCCTTGTATTAGGAAGGCAAAAAAAGCATTATGCAACATTATTTATTCCAAATACACTTTGCACAGTGTATTCAACACACCTGCAGTCACCAAGAAGGTTATTTTTCAAACTTAAAAGGCAATTAAAAAATACCTACTAACGCAGCACTGCCAAGTTCCCTGGATTAACATTATGATGCAAGACTTCTTACTTCTGCTTTGCTTCAGGGCTCATAGCTGTTTTAATGTTTCACTGCACAGCAAGATTTGCAAACCTGTTTTAATCCAGAAATACACACCTCAGCCACAGCTGAGAAGCCTGATACAGTTGCAAAGTAAACTAACAGGTTGCGTGCTCAGTATACCTGCTGCAATTACCTTTCATAACACAGAAGCATCAGACTGAGCTCAGTACAACACAAACCAGACAGGTTTTTACCACATTTCAATAAGCCAGAATGTTAAGAACTTAAACACACTGGAAAATTGATTTTTTTCCCCAGTCATTCTCAAAAGTGCAGGGATGCTAGAGTTTTGTTTTGCAGACTATGAAGGGCCGTTCTCCTACAACTTTTTAATTCCTTCCATAGCTCACACATGCATGCACGTATTTACAAAATGCTGACTAGATGAAACACATTTAACACTTTAAAATAATTACATCAAAATAGGTTTACTAGTTATTTGTTTTATACTAAGCATTTAAGGGATCCTGCTTCTGATGCTGTTTTCATTACTTCAATTGAGACCCCACTAAATCCAACAGTTAAAAAATTCAGGAAAAGTTACTCTTGCAGCTGTATTCTATAGAAAAACAGAGAGGAAAATGTCCAGTATTGGCTCTGTACAAGTCAGCAACAGGTAATAACAAAATAGCTTTAAACTGTTCAAAGAGTTAATGATTTTTCAGATACAGATAATGTGACTTGATTGTTGACAATTAATTTTATCAGTCCTTTACCAGCAAGCAATTATTTGTTTTACATTACTTGAACAGCTACTTTTAGATGTAAAGGAGAGAAACCAAGGCCGGAATCCAGATACAAAACAGCTACACCGTTTGGCCGTAGCGCAGCTGGCTGAAACAACGGCAGACATCCACAGCTACGAGTGAGGAATACATTGACAGAGGGACAACACTGGGTAAGGATGAGTTTATTTGACCTTTCACCTGAGAGGGTCAGACTGTAAACCAGAAATACAACAGCAACATAACAGCCTCTGGAAACTCATCTGAGATATGAAGAAAGATCAAGAAGGACTAAAGGAAGACACAAGTATCCTTGTTTTTTTCAGGAATATTCTGTATGTGACTCAGAGGACCGCACAGCGGCAACTGAATTAACTCTGCCAGCATCTTAGACTCCATCTTGGGGATTGTTCATTAACCCAAAGCAATACCATCAGTATTTTTCCCAGAGAGACACTGCTTAACTTTAAAAAGAGATTACAATAATGCCTTAGAAGTACAAACATGTCACTGACATTTATTTAACTAGCCTAATAAAACATATATAACGTCTCCAGTCACTTTGTTAAAGTATCGAGTTTGGTTTTCAGATTTTTAACAGTGCTGTCCTAAAAAAAATAAGGGAGTCAGCAGCAGTGCTTTGATTTGGAATGTCAGAAAGCAGCACTGAGCTATTCCAATTTTCTCTAGGTGTACACTTTAAAAAAATCATACCTGAAAAAAATAAGATCACCGAATATCCTCCCCAAATGTTGTCTCAGACACTACTTCACTAACAAAGACTTTTTAAAAAATCAACTACATTTGAAAGCTATCTTCCTGCAATGGCTACCTTATTTTGCTTTAAAATTAAAGAGTTAGAATTCGAGTCTGTTGTCAAGCATTCGAAAATTCTCTCTTTTTTACAGTGCCATCACCTTCAAGGCTTACACGTGTTGGGTGGGAAATACCCACTCCAGGATCATTTACAAACATCCTGAGATTCTTCTGATGGGAACTATTAGATCTTAAATTCAAGAAACTGTAACAGCAGGGATGAAAAACTCACAGGTTCTCATTCTACCAGCTCCAACACCTCTTAAGAGAAGTCAAAGCAGAGCACCATAAAACCTTTCTAGTTATAGGGCCGGTGCAGCTTTTAGAATTCAGCAGACAAATATTCTAGTCTAAAAGTAAAATTGCCACATAAATATCTGTTTTATTTACATATCAATTTTACTAAAGTCCATATGGAATTAAGTCTTTCCCTCCACTTCTAATGAAAATACCCAAGAAGTCTTGCATCTTTTATACAGAAAATGACTCTTCCCTCTGCTAAATATGAACATGTAGAGTGTTATTCAAGGAAGATGGCTCTTAGAACATGAGTAGAAATGCTCTCCCTTTTTCATTTTTCCTCTTCAGAGATCATATTTTGAGACTTTGCGCATCTGATGCTGCTGACCAACACTCACTTCACGCAAGAATTTGTGCAAGGGGCTGTGCTGCCCAGCAGTTAAAGGACAGCAAAGTCTTTAGGCTTGCTTTGAACCTCACCATCACTTATTACGGATCACATGTCTAAGTACTTACTGCCAGTAAAGCAGCACTGACCTTGAGCTGTATTTCTTTAAGATGGATTCCAAAATGTTTACCAGTTCCTCAGAGTTAATGAACTTTTGGGTGCTGAGCGTGTACATTTTTTCATAGAAGTCAGCAATTTCCATCCGAGCCTGAACAAAAAAACAGAGCTGTTCAGACAGGTGAGAAAGCAGCTCTTCCAAGTGAGGAGCTGTTCCTCCTAGTGCATTGCGACCCGTCGCCACCACCTTCTTCAGCTCATTATGCAGAGACGTGTAGATGGTTCGGATGGAGTCCTTTCGGCTGAAGAATGACTGACCACCTGTTCAGATAAATACGGAGGTATTACCAAAATCCAGGGACAACACAGACAGACAGCAGTACTGGAAAATTGCATATAACCACGCTTGTTTTCCCCTAGGGGCTCCTTAGTGTTGTTTGATCACAATATTTCTTTTGTAATCAAGAAACAAACTCATAGATTCAAGAACAGTTTGGAAGGGACCTTAAAGCCCATCCAGTTCCACCCCCCCGCCACGGACAGGGACACCTCCCACCAGCCCAGGCTGCTCAAGGCCCCATCCACCCTGGCCTTGAACACTTATGGGGGGGAGCATCCACAACTTCCCTGGGCAACCTGTGCCACTGCCTCAACACCTCATTGTGAAGAATTTCTTCCTAATGTCTAATCTAAATCTTCTCCTTTACAGTTCACAGGCATTTCCCCTCATCCTATCCCTACTTGCCCTTGTAAAATGTCCCTCTCCAGCTTTTCTGTAGCCCCTTCAGGTACCGGAAAGGCCATTATGAGGTCCCCCTGGAGCCTTCTCTCCTTCAGGCTGAACAACCTCAACTCTCTCAGCCTGTCCTCACAGCAGAGGTGCTCCAGCCTTTTGTTCATAGCAGATGCTCAGAAGCATTTTATATAATTTCATGCAAGTTACACTTGTCCTAATTTACATCTCGGCAGCCACTGACTGTTGCAAAACTTCAGCTCCCTCACATTTGCCTCAGTTATGGTGCGACCTCTCAGAAAACAAGGATTCAGTTAAATTTGTGACTATGATACATGACCTGGAAATCTGTTATCTGTGGAAGTCAGAAGAAACAAGTCATCATGAAATTTTAATAGCCTCCACTCCTATCAATAACTCTAGAACCTTTCAAGAGATAATACCTCTTCAGTCATGAAGCGCTCTGATTTGCAAAGCAATCTTTAAATGGGAACTGTGCAACATTTGTGTGTACAAACTGTATGTTTCCAGTTCCTAAACAATCAATATAAAGAAGAATTCAAAGGGAAAACCATCACAGTTATCTCAGTGAGACCACACTGCAAGTTAATCCATAACTAAAATCGAGGAGGGGGGAAAGTCTGTGCTTGTCTCTACCTGCTCAACACCATAAGGAATTTAAAAAGAAAAGAAGACAGAAGTGGAGGGTCAAAGCAAAAGATACTTAACTTTGATGCTACCAAAAGACCGTATGTAGGCACTAACCTTATTTCATAATCTCTATTTACAGATGGCCTTATGTGCTGCTGTGGTGCTCAACAGTTGCAGCAGAGCAAGGATCAGAGGGACTGAATTGACAGAATTTTTAAAGATACTCCAAATTTAGGTTCCACATTGAAACTGCTTATAAAATTTGTAATGGTGGATAGTCCTTTTCACATCATTTTAAGGATAGAACAACAACCTTAGAAATTCGAGGCAGAAAGGCAGCGAACTTGTAATCACCGTCAAACAGCTACTTTCCTAAGTCAAGAGATGCCACCAGGTCATGGGCAGGATGAAGAATCATCTGTTGCTGTTGTTCATGAAACATATAAATAAACAAAACTTTGTCCCTTATGTTGTTGATTTTATCCTCTCTGCAAGGACCAAATTCACTTTTTAAAGACAGCCTTAGAGATAACAGTTTTATCTGTAAAGATCTTCTTACAAAATAGTTCCAAATCACCACTTAAACACCAAAGCAGAATTTTCTTAATACTTTACTGCATTACACATCAGACTCGTATCCCTTGATCCATTTTCCATGCCAGTCTGTAGTTCAAAGAGAAAATAAGCAGCTTTGCCCAGAGGGCAACACAATGACAGTTTATCCTGTGTCAGTTTGGGATTTTTCTAACAATATACTGAGAGAGCGAGAAGCAACCAAGATTGTGGCCAAAACTTCCTTAGATCCTGCAGCACCTACATAAATAACAATTTTTCAGAGGCCATTTCCAACCTAAATACTTACACCAGGGGTGTCAAACTCATGGTCCGCGGGTCAAATCCAGTCCTTCACTTGGTTTTACAAGGCCCAGTGCCTTGTTTCTACCCGGCAGCAGCACCGAGCTCCTTGCCCCTACACTCCTGCCAGTGTGCCAGTCACATGTGCAGCATACGTGACATGCGTTACCCTGCAGGAGCAGGAGAATGGCAGAAGCTGCGAGTTTGACAGCCATGACTTATACATACACAGTTCTAACATTAGGCCCTGGAACTGTGCCATGAAAAAAGCCTTAATGCTTTGGTTGTGCAACTGAGCTCCTCTTTGCCAGAATGTCATTCAGAGCATCCCGGCATGGAAATATTAAACCTTAGGTATGGCAGGCAGGTAGCCAATGGTACCAGCCAACAAAGAGCTGCGCTTATTTGCACAGCCACCCTGCCTCCTGCGCAGCACCTGTGCTCTCATTTATTCTGCAAGGCACAGCCGACTCCTCACTGGGCCCACGGACACCTGCTGACCTTGTGTTTCATACAGGCACCTCACCGAGGCCAGGGTGCTCAGGCACCCAGCACCACCAGCTGACAGACGGCCTCACGGGGCAACGGCATGGCCGCCCATTCCCTCCGCCAAGCCAACCCCGGGGCAGGGGAGTGCGAGGAGCGGGGCCCGGGAGCTGGGGGCACGGGGAATCCCGCGCCGGGACGCGAGGGGGTGATACCTAGCTTCTGGCCCAGGAAGGTCATGGCGTGGTAGGCCTTCTCGGCGGCCGCCAGGTGCGCCAGCGCGGCCAGCAGCGCCAGCCAGCTCGCCCCCGCGCTCTTGTTGGCCTCCCGCTCCTTCTCCACGTTATCCTTGGCCTTGTCATAGGAGAAGATGCCCAGGTGCGAGAAGAAGGTCTCCAGCACGGCCTGCTCCACCGGGACCGGCGCTCCCAGCGGGATCGACTCCCCCATCCCGCCCGGCACCGCCACTTCCGGGTCCCGCAGGGCAGCTGATCACGTGACGGCGAGCCGCGAGGAGTGCAGTAGGTCACGTGACAGGCCGAGAGTGACCGCCAACCACTTGGCGGGCAGCGCTGTATCACGTGACCGCTCGGGATTGGCTACTGCGCGCGTGACGACCTAGACTGTCACGTGACAGGACTGGGATTGGCCTCTGGGCCGCTGGGACTGTCACGTGACCAGGCCGGGCTTGAGGGCGGGGCACCAGGCAGGGCCTCGGCCGCAGCCCCCGGGCAAAAACCAGAAAGATTCGCAGGTTGACTTCGTTCCCTCTTTCTGTGCAGCGGTTTGAGGTTGGCAGCTCTGGCAAAGAGCTCTCCTGCGCCCCTGCCAGGCTGGTTTTTATGAAACTGGACTCTGAAGCCCGTTTTCGTCGTAAATAGTTCTTTTCATTAAAAAGTTTCAAAGACGGTCTTGAAGGTGCTGTTATTCCCACCTTCGGGCATTCCTTTAGCAGGACTCCCGCAGGACCCACCAGCTTGCCCAGATATTTATAGTTTACCCCTCCCTTCTGACTGAGAGATCATTAATTGCCCACATTAACTCCCCTTCTTCATAGACTCATAGAATGGTTTGGGTTGGAAGGGACCTCAAAGATCAGCCAGTTCCAACCCCCTGCCATGGGCAGGGACACCTCCCACCACACCAGGCTGCTCAAGGTCCCATCCAACCTGGCCTTGAACACCTCCAGGGAGGGGGCATCCACAGCTTCCCTGGGCAACCTCTGCCAGTGCCTCACCACCCTCATCGTGAAGAATTTCTTCCTAATGTCTGATCTAAATCTTCCCCCTTCCAGTGTAAAGCCATTCCCCCTCATCCTATCACTACGTGCCTTTGAAAAAAATCCTCCCCAGCTTTCTTGTAGCCACCTTCCGGTACTGAAAGGCTGCTATAAGGTCTCCCCAGAGCCTTCTTTTGTCCAGGCTAAACAACCCCAACTCTCTCAGCCTGCCCTCGTAGCAGAGGTGCTCCAGTTGTGTTTGTAACAGGTGTGATCCCTGCAGATTCCCCATGAAGGCAATGAGGCAGTTGGGAAAGCTTGAGCCACAGGAGCAAGGCTGCGGAAGGGGGCTGTTGTGGCAGCGCTGACTGATCCAGCTCCTGCAGGACTGACATTCCTCACCCTAAGCCAGGTTTTCCCTCGAAATCAGCATAGTTCCTCTCCTGGTCAAGTTGCAGCTCTCCAGCTACCCCAGAAACTGAAGTATTCCATCTCCTCTCTGGACAGTATTTCCCTGTGCTCTACAGCCACCTGGATTTGGTTTCAAGCTGACTTCTAAGTAAAACACAGCATCATTTCCCCAGCTCTGGGCAGGAGCCATACAAGAATTAAACTCCCTGCCCTCCTCTTGTCCAGGTAATGCTCGGAACAGCAATCTACAAAAGCGATCAGATGCAAAACATCACTTTAGGTGTGAAGCAGCCTTTTTCATTAACCTCAGCTACTGAGTGTCTGCAGCAGCTTTTTGCTGTGGCATTACATTGCAAATAAGGTAGCCTAAAGATTGGGCTCTGGATAAAAAAAAAAAAATAATTAAAAAAATTGATTTTCATCAGAACCATTGGTCTGGTACCAAAGATAAGCCTGCCAAGTCCTTTGGCACTTTTCATCTCTAGGTGCAGGCACCCTTGTATGCATACACGTCAATTCAGAATGAAGTGTAACATCCTTGAAGAGGTTCAGGTTAGAACTAAAGTTTTGGATTTAAATGTTTGTAACTTGAAGTAGCTTATCTGAGGCTGTGAGGTCTTAAGCTGTTCAAGTTTGAATTCTGCATGCACAAAAACCTGCCTCCTTCCTGAATTCAACTTTATTTACTTATCATGCCTAAGAAGCAAAATCAATGTAGGATTTTGTAGCTGCTCAACAATACTTACTTTTACTTGGAAAGCTGGTTAATAAAATTTTAGTTTATTGATGGAATATTTTGATAATTTAAGTCAGCACCTGAAACATGCACCTGTTTCAAGGCAATCATGGCTGTCAACAGCAGGGTGCTAAGAGCTTACAGAAATTGAAGAGTAGGACGGGGGACTCCCTGGTATCCAGGACACCGTTACAAAAGACAGCTGGGAGTCAAAGGTTCAAATAAGACCTTTATTACAACACAGAGTTGATAGCGTGTTTTCTTCTTTAAAAGAAAGTATTTGGTCTCTTGGTGGTGAAACGTGGTTTGTGCTGACGACGCAGAACTCTGTGTGGCAGAGGGAACTTGATTTTAGAATCCTGCAAGAAAAACATTTCTATGTTAATTGAGATACGAGATGAACAACAGAAAAGAGCTTGCAATAAATGGCTAAGATATATCCAATTGCTAACTCATGTATAGAGAAGTAATGCATTCACAGATTAGATACGCTTCTTCGGAGCTAACACACACCTCAGTTATTGCAATTCTTTTTGAAACAAATGCCTGGTAAAGGCAAGTTTTCTGCAACATACTTGGTTTAGTTTGACTTTCTTTCAAGCAGTTCTAGCATCAAAAATCTTGATCCTAATACAGCACAATCATAGGCCTATGCACACAAGTTGGTTTCCCTCCCCTGTTTTTGCCTGCAAAGCAAACCTATACCAGACAAGAGAGCTCACTGCTTCCAGTCCAGTGTTAGACTTGGACCCAAGAGCCCCTGGGGCATTAATTCACTTACATGGAACTGCTTGACCGCAGGTCTCCGGCACTTGCTCGCAGCAATTTCCTCAACTTTCATGATCTGGATAGAGTGAGCACGGGCACGATGACGGGCTCCCATATCGCGGTCTGTAACCAAGAGAACTCATTAAAAATCAACCTTAAGACATTTTCAGTTCAAAAATCTCACTAACACCTTTGTAGGAAATGTTTATAGTACCATCTAGAGGCTTTTAGATTTCTAACCAACTCTAATCACACCAGGTTTAGTACCTAGTGATGGCAGAAATATGACAAAAACAACACACAGCAGTAAATTACTCTTGGAACTCAAACAATTCCTCCAATAAAGTGCCATCTTATTTTCCTTGCCTGATTACAAGAAGGTACACATGTACATAAGTAATCTACATAAGACTATTTCATTTTTTGCACATGAAAACTGTGATTCAGAATCAACACTGAAACATGATTTCTGGACAGACATGCGAGTTTCGAAAAAGTTTCCCTTCCAAAAGGAAGGTACAGATAGGATCTGAGGTTATCTTTACTCTTCCTAAAGTTGACAAGTGATATAAACGTGAACCGATTGATATTTAGCCCCCATAATCAGGCTTTCAGAACAGGGGAAAAACATCTGTCATGGCTACCTGAAAATGCCTCCCTGCAGCAAGAAAAATCACCACTTTCAAATCATGATGTCCATAGCTTGTTCCACAGATGTTTGCTGAAGTACTATTGTGCTTACAATGCTTCCCATAAAGATCCAACACACCTGTTAAACACCTACCTTGTCAAAAGTATTCCTGAACATAAGGGCATCAAAGTCATTGTTCCATGACAAAAAGTTACCATGTTTCTCAAGCAGTCCTTGAGTATGTTAATTAACAGGAACTATTGTAAGTTAATGTAGAACCTTAAATTTCACTTTCAACAGCACTTCAGCTTTTGAAAGGCGACAAGATACATATAATATTTGCACACATGACAAGAATATCATTATGAAGAACAATATTCTTTGGGTTTTTATGTGCATTCTGTAGTGTATACAATTATTGGATGCAAATATCAAAAGCATCATCTATGCAAAGTACTTCACGTAACAGACTGAAATCGGGACAATCTTGAATTCTCCCTGAACCAAAACAATGACACGTTGGAGCAGCAAGATTCCTTGTCATGTCTTCTTTACTTGCTCTCCAAAGGACAGATGCCAGTATGTTACACGTGGTATCTGAAATACTCTCTCCACAGGACTCGGAAAGATATACTTTCTTATTTTAAAACAATAAACTTAGTGCAAGAAATACATACAGCACCTCCAGGAACTCTCCCCACTTTATTTTTCCAGTGTTTCAGTTATCTTACGGATCAAGTCAGCACACTTAATGGCTGATTACATTGTACTTACAGCACTGAGTGACAGCACCAGCCGTGGTCAAATCCCTGTACTCCCTGTACATGTTGTGAGTTCCGCTACGAGAATCATAGCGCAACCAAATACCAAAGTTTTTTACACGCAGAGGGGACTTCTCATACACCTGGAATTACACAAGAGCACAAAAGTAGTTAGAGACAGTACATCATCAGTATTTCACAAGCTTAAGAATAAATATTTCAAAGCTCTAATGAAACCACTGCAGTAAGTTTGTCAAAACCAACTGTTTGCTCTCCTTCCCCACACCAACAAAGCCACACTCAACTCCTGGTGACTAAGACTGAACAATTTATGTAACTCAGTACAAAAAGAAAAATACACACAAGATTTCAAGGTGTAAAGAAGGTCCTCCAAGCACCAAGGTAGCAGAGTGTAAGCATACAAATATCTGCTTTCCACGGATTACACATACCAGGTATACTCCACAAGGAAGCAAGCATAAGAACCAGACAGCAGCACTGACCTGTGGCACAGTTCATAACTGAACGGTTGAGAGATAAGTTTCTTTTCAGCTTATTTGGCATACAATGCCACTTTGAAAAAACAAATTTGTCACTTGGCTTTGAAGTAATTCAGGGATGTATTATTTTCAATCTCGCCACCAAAAACACAGAATCATAGAATGGTTTGAGTTGGAAGGGACCTTAAAGAACCGGTGGTTCCACCCCCTGCCATGGGCAGGGACACCTCCCACCACACCAGGCTGCTCAAGGCCCCATCCAACCTGGCCTTGAACACCTCCAGGGAGGAGGCATCCACAACTTCCCTGGGCACCCTGTGCCACTGCCTCACCACCCTCATAGTAAAGAATTTCTTCCTGATGCCTAATTTACATCTTCCTCTTTCCAACGTAGCCGTTCCCCCTTGTCCTTTTACTACTTGCCCTTTTAACAGCATTTCATATAAATTCCTTACACATGTACATCAGCTGGAATTCCTTACAAATCTCCCAGTTTTTCAGCTTTTTAATTCCGCACCTGCCCACAGTACACAATCTCTCCAGAAGACTTCTTCATCTTCTTCAGCTGAGAAACGAAATACCAGAACCGGGACTTGGCGACGACATGATTAGGAGCAAAGATTCGCATACGGTAGAGAGGCGGGGTCCTGCATTTCGGCGTAGGCAGGCATCGCCCGACCACCTTGTACTCCCGCAGCTGGAGGAAGAAACACAGGTTGTATGCATGAGCTCGACCGCACCATTAGCCCAGCGGCCCCCCCTCCCACTGAAAAGCACAACCGTCAGCAAATAAACTCTCTCAAGACTCATTTTGGAGTTTTGGAAAGCAGCATCCTTTATTTCAGCACTGAATGCATGAGGAAATTATTTCTGTCAATCATGCATAACAAGACAAGAGCTCAGGACAGAATATATACCCAACTGACAGACAGAGGTTTAAATTCTCCCAGCAATCTCATGCACATTCTACTACTTTCCAAGGACGAATCTTAATTTTATTATGAACAGCACAACAGCGAAATCTCTGCTCATTATAACTTTGAAGCCAGTTCTCTGTTTGCCCTTGCATTCTTAGACATGAAAAGAAACATTGTGTGGGAACAGTAATATTTTAAAAAAACATACTGTCAGAAGAACAGCCTGTGTCCGCTATGTCTGCCTAACTTTCAGAAACACTGCCACTTAAGATATCGCTTAACTGACGTCAGAAAACCAATTCTACAGAAATTCAACTCTACTTAAGTCAAAATATTCCACCCTCTGCAATAATAACCTCTTCTTGTACCACGGGGAGAGGCCCGGGCACCTCCCCACGCGCCGCCGCCATGTTGGCCGCGCGCTTCCCTCACGAGCCCAGCGGGGCCGCTCTGGAGAGCGGAGGCCGCAAGTCCCGCACCGCCACGGCCCCAGCCGTCGGTCTCCCAGAGGCCGCCCCGGCCTCGCTCCCAACCCCGGTACCGGCCGTGTCCGGCCGGCCCGGCTCGGCTCAGCCCTCACTCACGGTGCCTGAGGCCTTCATGCTGCTGCCGCCTCGGCCGCCCGCAGGAAAGGAAAGGCCGCACGCGCCGCCTCGCGTCACCCGCCCGTCCTCAGGCCCCGCCCCCCGGCCATACTCTCTGGCCATTGGCTGGCGGGAGGGGAGCGTTCCGCCTGGCGATTGGACGAGGCAGCCTTCAGTCTGGGTTCCGGCCCGGCAGGGGCTGCCTCTTACTGTAAAGCTTTTATACTGTCTTCAACACGGATCAGGGCCCTGGAGGAGCCAAGTGCTGGCATCCGCGAGGTTGCTGCTGTGGATCACAGAATCATAGGATTGCTTGGTTGGAAAAGACCTTTGAGATCATCAAGTTCAACTGTACCTGTCCTCTACTAAAGCAGTTAATCTATCCTTCTTTTAAACACCTCCAGGGATGGGAACTCAGCCACCTCCCTGGGCAGCCCCTTCCAGTGCCTGACAGCCCTTTCGGTGTGTAGGGATGCTCCTTTCATGGCTGTTCCTGAGTAACTCGTGTTAATGTGCACTGTGAGCTGGAAGCAGTACTGCAGGAACAAGGGGTTCAGATGTCGAGTGTTGTGAATCGCATGCTTTTGATACTGAAAATGCCAGCAAATAACCTCATTTTGGACTCATTTTGGAGTTTTAGAAAGAAGCGTCCTTTATTTCAACACTGGGAGTGTGAAGGAAAGATTCCCATCAATCGTGTGTAACGAGGGAAGAGCTGGGGTCAGAATGTATTCCCACTCACAGGCATCGGTATGAATTTTCCCAGAAACCTTACGCACATTCTGTTACTTCCCAAGGACTAATTTTAATGTTGATATGAAGTTCACAACAGCCAAATCTCTGCTGATTGGCGGAGCTCTGACCGTGCATTGGAGATAGGAACAGGCTGCAAACAGGTGATGACAGAACTAGACGCATCTGTTCAGCACAGACCGTGCTTAACACCAAACGTCATCGTTTCTGTCTGAACAGCGTCTGGAAATCAGTATTTGAAGAAAACATGCTATACGAAAACACAGCGAGGGACATTCTGTCTAACTTTAAAAAAGTACGGTTACTCAGGTGAAACTTAACTCTACTTTAGTTTAAATCAAAACGTTCTGCTTTTTGTGATAGTAACTGCTTCCTGTATCACTTTGAAACCTGCACTTCCATGAGAGGGGACGCGAGTTTCGCACTGTACTCCAGCTCGCAGCACCTCGCCCGTAAGGCGCCCGCCAGTAGCTACGCCCCCCCCCCGCCGCGCTCACTGAAGGGGCCTGGCTACGTCCCCCCGGGGGCAGGGCACTGGAGGCCGCGCCCACACGCCTCATGGGGCGGTGCCACGTGCCGCAGGGGGCGGGGCTATGTTTCCCAGAGTGCCGCGGGCGGGGCGGGGCGCTGCCGGTCACGCCTACACACACCTCATGGGGCGGGGCTACGACTGTGAAAGCGGGGAGCTGGAGGCTGCGCCACGCGGCGTAGGGGGAGGGGCTGTGGCTCCCAGGGTGCCGCTAGGGGGCGGGGCGCTGGAAGCGACACCCGTGCGCGACAAGGGGGCGGGGCTGCGTCTCGAGGTGGCGCTTGAAGCTGCGCCACGAACCGCAGGAGGCGGGGCTACGGCCCCAAGGGGGCGGGTCAACGTCACACAGGGGGCCGGAGGCGGGGCACTGGCGGCCACCCCCACACGGCGCAGGGGGCGGGACTGTGGCTCAGGGGAGCGGGGTTACGGCTCACAAGGGTGTCCGGGCGATGAAGGCCACGCCCACACAGCATAAGGGGGCAGGACTACGTCCCACACGGCGCCGGAGGCCACGCCCCCAGGCTGCAGGGGGCGGGGCTGCGGCTCCCGGGGTGCTGCGGGGGGGGAGGCGGCGCGGCCTGTCCCGTCCCGGCGTGCCACGCGCTGCCCGTTGCGAGGCGAGGTGTGCGCGCAGCCGGGCGGGCGGCGCCGCTCCGGGAGCCGCAGTGCCGCGGGCGTGCTGGGGGTGGGAGCAGCGTCCCTTCCCGACGGCCGCTCTGCGAGCGCCAGGGCTGCGGCGCCTCCCCTGGGCGGCCTCGGTGTCTCCTCCCTCTCTGCAGCCGCCAGCCGAGGCGGCCCGGCCCGGCCCGGCGCGGCGCTCGTGGCTGGCGTGGAGCTGCCATGGCGGAGTGACCGAGAAGGTAACGGCGGGGGACAGGACGTGACTCAGCCCGTGGGGATGAAGGACCTGCGGGTGGCACCGCTGAGCTGGTAGCGGAGGCTCCCCCCAGTCACCGGGCCGGGCCCTCCGCGGCCGGGGGGCTGGGGAATGGGGGCACCCGCCGGTGCTTCCCCCACCTCCCCCGTCTGTGCCTCCGGGAGCCGGTGGGGCCGGGGCGGCACGCGGGCGGCCGCGAAAAACCCGGGTATTTCTCTCTTAGCGCGGCTGCTGCTGTGCCGGCGTGGCCGTGTGGCCCCGGTGGGGGAAGGGAACACTCGGGGGCTCCTGGGCTGCGCCCCGAGGGGAGGAGGGACCTCCCGGCACCTCCATGTTCCGCCGCTCCCGAGGGTTCCAGGAGTGCCCGACGGCGGGAGAAGCGCTTTGTCACTGGGCGGGGAGGGGGGGGCGCTGGGCTGCAGCCCCGGTGTCTCCGTTGAGGAGAGGTGGTAGAAGTAGTTACTGTTGCAAAAAGTGGAATATTTTGTTTTAATTTAGCGTTGCGTTGTTTCATCTATTTCTTTTACAAGGGCAGGTAGTGACAGGACGAGGGAGAATGGCTTTAAATTGAAAGGGAGAAGGTTTAGATTACAGCTTAAGAAGAGATTTTTCACCATGAAGGTGGTGAGGCACTGGCACAGGTGCCCAGGGAGGCTGTGGGTGCCCCCTCCCTGGAGGTGTTCAAGGCCAGGTTGGATGGGGCCTGGAGCAGCGTGGGCTGGTGGGAGGTGTCCCTGCCCATGGCAGGGGGTGAAACTGGATGGGCTTTAAGGTCCCTTCTAACCCCAACGATTCTGTGATGTCTTTGGCTCCCCGTCTGCTTTCACAGTCTTGTGCTGCGAATGAAGTGTTCTTTAATTACTGGCTGTTCCTGTGGTTTGCATCTGTAGTTAAAATGCTCTGAGTGCTTTAATGATTACAGCACATCTGGACCCAAGTTACACACCTTTGACTGTGTTAGTTCCCACTTGAATTGTAACTGAGCTTTTTTGCTGCTTTCCTGTATGAAAACAGTCTCTTTCAAACATGTTTATAAGCGTTTAATGTGTGAAAGTGAATAAACAATCCCGATGACATACATATACCTGTATGACTTCACTGTTAAGGAACTGCACCCTCCTAATTATAGTAAGATCAGTTTGCCACCAACCATAGCGTACAGCTTCACAAAAGCATAACTACTAAATAAGACTATGCTTTCAGCAGAGCTGCATATTAACTATTAATGTTATTGATTATTTTTCATAAATAAAACTTGCTTTAATGATACACTTGATGCTGAGTATATCTCACAATGGATTTTGTGAACTGTAAGTGCTATTAAAATTGCAGTTCGATTTTGCTTTTGAAGTTTTAACTGGCTGGTAAAATAGATTTGTGGTGGGAAAGCTACCTGCTTGCCATGCCATATAGCACGAGAAGTTATTTTGTTAGCTCTCTCAGAAGGCTCATTCAAATAGCTTATTTCAGTAATTGTCTCTTAGAGTTGGTTAGTCAAGCTGAAACTCTTAGAAGAGGCAATCTAGTACAAGACAAAATTTTAAATACGCTCATGTAGCTTATACAGAATTAGTAGAACTGGTTGGCATTGCTGTTATCTAAAGAAGTGGAGAGAGTATGTGTTTGAGCTAGGTTATTTTTAATGACAAAACTTGTCATCCAGGTGTAGAAGATGAATACTTTTTGGGTAGATAATGTAGTGATATCAGCAGGGAAATACGCCAAAAATATGCTTCCGTATATTAAATATTTTTACTTGGATAACTGTGGACCAGACCCTAATCAGAAGGTGCTTGTAAAAAAAAAACCAACAACAAACCCAACTAAAAAACCAATCACCATATTTTCCCTGCAGCATTTTATTTTTATTTTAATCTGGCTGTTTTGGATGTTGATTATGGGGAAAACAAGCTGGGGGCTGGGGACACAGAAGGAGAAGACTCAGCAGAGCAAGTTTAATCCCTAAAGGTTTTGACCCTGAGTGGGATTGCTCTGTGTTGTAAGGCAGTGTGTGAAGCTTGATTTGCTACGAGTCATCGCTTTGTTCCAGATTTTCTGGTTTCTGTACTGCTGCAACCTGCAATTTTTTTTTGGTACAAAGTCAATTTTAATTATTAAATTGCGTTTCACGGTGCATTTTGTTGCAGTGTGTTCTGTAATGAGTTTTATAGAAATGTCTGGATGGATTTTTGGGCACTGCTTTTCAGGCACGCTTGCTGTCAGTTGTCACTGTGCCACCTTTCTTCCAGTGGGAGGAGGGTGAACAGTAGAGCGTGCGCAAGACGCAATACTAAGAAATCGGAAATTCTACCTATAGGCATGCAGGCAGCTTCAAACCACAGCTCCTTTGTATTTCCTCTCCTTGTCTGTCTTCCTTTCCCCTACCTCCTACATACTTATGTAACAAGGCCTTGTTTCAGGCCTAATTAACTCTTACCATAGGGGGAAAGCTTTGAAGGATCCATGGATTTTTGCCCTCTCTTGCTGTTTTACAGCATCCTAGTATTTGACAAAGATTATTTTTTTAATCTGTTGTGTTTTACGGGAGTGTTGAAGAACAGCCTGTAGAGGCACATCATCTTTAGAACACTTGGCTAGCTTGCTTAATAATTTTACCCTGAATTTTTGAAATAAAAATAATTGCTAGTAAGTCAACACCCATTAGTAGAAACAGGAAAATTTGTTAACAGCTCAGTATGATGTGTTTTGTGGTTAACTTCCAAGATACTTCGCTTATGTGCACTTGGTGTAGAAGAAAGACCTCCTAATGGCTTTGCCTCCCTGGAAGAAATACTTCATAAATGACTTTATGAAGCATCTTAACAATGTTAGAGATGAGCAAGAGAGTTTTTTTTGCAATTGTCAAGTTTATGATAGGGAAAAAAAATACAGCAGTTTATTTCAGTAGCAAATTAGTGCTTATGTCCTATCTTGCTGAAACCTCTGCATGTTTCAAATTCAAGTTCAAACCTTTCAGTTGAACAGTACATATTATGGCATTCAATGTTGAGATAGTATTAGCTCTTTTCAAGAGAATTGAAATATATGCACACTTCCTATTTTCCTTTTTCAGTAAGAAGTTTGGTATTCTTAAAAGCTGATTAAAGGACTTAGAATTCCTGATATCTGTATCAGAAGTGGGTACATTTATGTTTTGGTGGAGTACATACCATGTGTTTGAGGTTTGTGGGCAAACTTCCGTGGTTGTTGCTGTATTGCTTTTAATTTTCGTTGTTCTGCTGAGCAAATAAAGTTTCTCTTTCTCTATTTGCAGATGATTGTAGATTTGCCTCTGGAAGAAGTGGGCAAACCAGTTAGGAATAGGAAACAAAGAGTACAGCAATAGAGATGGATGAACAAGCCCTTTTAGGGCTAAACCCAAATGCTGATGCAGACTTCAGACAAAGAGTATGTAATTAACTTGCTTATATCTCTCTCTAATAATTGAGGCATGCTGTTTCAGTGTAAAAGCGTCATTTTTTCTTGCAAGTAGTTGGGGATTCTTTTTCATTAACTGATACAGAGGCTTTGCGTTCGTGGTGGCAAGTACAAAACAAAGTCACATTGCAAACCTGTATTTATGCTGAAGGTTGTGTGTCACCGATGCTGTGAAATTACACTTAATATTCATAGAATTAATTTTTCTGGGCTCTGACTTTTCAGGCCTTTCAATTCTTTATACTGTTGCTCAATGTCTTCTGTAAGTTGCCATAGAATGAAAAACAGCTGCTGAAAACGAGTTGTTTGCCATTGTTCTTTTAATTCTTAGGTGCGAGTTTTATTTGAATGGCTTACCTGCCTCTAGTGTCTTAGTGAAATGTGTGTTTTTAACTGTAGTGAAGCTTGTATTGGTGTAGGTAGGTAGAGAAAGTAATCATGGTATGTGAGTAATGCTTTGTAAAAGAGAGATACTGATATGAAAAGGCATTACAATTTATATAACTGTTTAATGAGTAAATATTTCTGCTTGCTGATTATCAAGTTGATTCAACTGCCTACAAGATGATCTGCAGTACAACCTTTCAGAAATGAGGATGTTAATACCTTGGGTTTGTATTTGTAAAACAAATCCTGGAATGTATAAGAATGATGTAGCCTAGTGCTATGTTGGTTCTAAGTATGTGTCCTTCTAGAAAATATGGCTAATCTTTAGTGTTCTGTTAATAGAATATCACTATAAAATTTTAAGTTTATAGATTTATTGACCTTTTATCTGTGCAGTCTACCTAATTTTGAAACATTGTACAGTAAAAGGTGACTTACCTTTTCACTGATCATGTGACATGTGATATATAAAGGAACTATCAAGCGATTTATGGTAAAACTGTTCAGTTTAAGTGCCATCTATAGGAAAGAACTTCTTGTTTTAGGAACTTATATCAAGTCAGTGAATAATTAATAAGGAAATTACTTTGGTAAATGGAAACAATTGTGAACTAATGCAAAAAACAACCCCCCAAAAAAGCAACAAAGGAACCCCTTGAAATACATGCATTCATAGAATTGAAATAATGTTAATCTAATCCCTTTTTCAAAATTTACTTTACTGTTTTGTGTAACAGGCCACACTAAATCTTAAAGCAATTAGGTCAGGTTAACTGTTGTCAAAGGCTATTTAGAAGGACTGCAAAGCAACTTAATTATCTGAAATTTGGTATTTTTTCCAGTCCTTGTAATAGATTCATAAACTAAGAGGTGTCAGGTGATCAATGTTTGAATGTTTCTTGAGATAGAGGTGTAGAAAACAGCTGAAGTGGTACAAAAAATAGTGCATTGTTTTCAGTGATAAATCTACACTTTCTTTTTAGTATTTGGGGAAAGAATTTTAATTTGGATGCGAACTTTCATTTAAATGGAAGGACTCTAAGCAACTTCCTGTAGTCGATCCTGCCTCCAGAAGTCCCTTGTAACCTCAACAATTCTGATTCTATGACTTCTATATTCAAGTAATAAAAATCTTTATATTGAATATAAAGTGGGAACGTGTACCTATGATGTGAGCATTTGAAGAAATACTCTTGTGTTAAGGTAATCAGGGAGTCATAAATTCTCGGATGTATCCAAATACTGTTGGTTTTTTTTTTGAAGGAGAGCTGTTTAAATGTGAGTCTAAATGTGAAGGAGACGTCTTTCTGTGCGGTTTGTTCTTTTTTTACATGAAGCTTGCTTGGATGTTTGCAGGCACTAGCCTACTTTGAGCAGCTGAAGATCTCTCCGGACGCTTGGCAAGTCTGTGCAGAAGCATTAGCTCAGGGTATATACAGGTAATGCAGATAAGAATCATTGCTTATTTTTGTTAGTAATATGTTTGTGTCTGTGTTTAGCTCTGCAGTGTAACAGGCAAAATGTAAACTGCTGAAAGTTAGTATGGTCGTCGTACTGGTTTTAGTATCGTAGTTGATCTGTGGCTTCTGTATAATGCTTTTCAAGAAAGAGCAATGTATAAAACTGCACGTTAATTCAGTAGCCTAAAGACTGCTGCTTTGTGAAATCCGAGGAAAAAGAATGAGTTCTAGTGATACCTTTTGGAGAGGAGTGCTGAAAATTTCCTGTTGTGAGACTGTAGGCTTTATGTGCGTGAATCCCTCAATAGTTCCTTGTCCCTATTTTATGGCATAGGCCATTCCACTTTTTAAGATACAGAGAGCATGTTGTCACCGCTATTTTTGCACAAAATTGTGTATTTAGATCTCAAATGCCAGGTTGTTGCTGTGTCATAGAATAATTCAGGTGGGAAGGAAACTGAGGGATGTATATCTCCTGAATTACAACAGTGATTTATAATGAATGGTTGTTGGTAAATGATTTACCAAAACTTCTGACTTCAGTAATTAACAAAACCGCAGGATTTGAAAAACAGCGTTTTATAGTCCTTGCCCCAACACATTATGATTTTTACAATTTTTAGATAAGATTAAAAACTCGTGTAGATTATATAGTGTGTAGATTATATAGCATGTGGAATATCCCTTCCTAATCTGCTCCTCGGCTTGTCTGTAGCTTTGCTCTTTAAGACACATTGTACAACTTGCACTTGGTGCACTAATGAACCCCAAACATATTATTGAAGCCTGACAGCTTTTATAAAGGTAGGATACAATAGGATAACAGTTGCTTATTTTTATCAAATGAACTGCTGGAGTATTTGTCATTTTTTGCTTTGAAGTAGTAGCAGTAGCACTTTAGTCTGGTGCACAGTAATTTGTGATTTGCCAAAGAGGTGACGTGGTTGTAATATTTGAGGTATTTTTTTCTTCCCAGAAGTGTATCATGTTGTCACCAATAACAGAATTTTCTTTTCCTGTCTAGTGATGATCACATCAAGTTCTTTTGCTTTCAAGTTCTGGAACATCAAGTTAAGTTTAAGTGAGTAATCTTTCTTGACACGGGTCATACACATCCATTTAATTTTCCCTTTTTATTCTTCTTGCAGTGAAATTTAAAATGGTTTCTGTGATTTCAGTGTGACTGATGAGGTGGCTTTAATCTGGTTCAGAGGACTTTATCGCTTCACCTGCTGCAAAGGAGTTGGGTTTTGAACAGAATGCTCTACTTATCTAGTCTAACACCTGTGTGTGGCCTGATTACCAAGAATTGCTTTAAACCTACATAGCCCTTCGATCTGCAGATTCAAGCCTTACTCTGTTCTCTCACTAATTTTTGCAGAGAAGAGTCCTGTAGGCAGCAGCCTTGCTCAGTACAGAGTCCTGGACTTCAGACAAAGCCCTGTTCATTCAGTAACCATGGCAGACATGTTAAGAGAAAGTGGTCTTTTCACTGAGTGGTGTTTCCATAGAATCATAGTTTTAGGAAAAAATACTTTGAAATAATAAGTTTTATTGCATGAAACTATTGTATGTATCAGAGCAAAAATGAAAGACTTGAACTACCTGTGATTTTATTTACCTGATTTTACCTCATTGAGTCTTTGCCTCACTGAATGTTGTGCTTGTCCTGAAAGCTGCATTTTTATCTTGTTGTGCTTTGTTTCAGATACTCTGAACTTACTGAAGTCCAGCAGCAGCTAATTAGGGAAACACTCATAACATGGCTGCAAGCACAGGTACGTGCGTACCTTCACAGCAGTCTTAAATAGCCTACACAGTAGGCTTATTAGTAGGCTAACAGAAGGCATTGAGTGTGGGCTAAGTGTTTAACCTGTTGTGTGAGTTTAAAGATGGCTTCCTGAAGATATACGATATCTAATAGTTTAAAGCATTTAACATGCCAATCTTTATTAGAAATTCTTGAAATCAGATGTTGTAAAGAAGTCTGTGTTTGAACTTATTGCTCAATAGAAAACTCTTTTGTCGGGTAATGACTGTGGTTTAATCAGTTGTGTGTGAAATAAGGAGTATTAAAAGTTTTCCTTTAGAGAGATAGTCAAGATTCCTGATGTTCCTGAGTGTCAGGAGGAGGAGTAATTCTGTTTTTAAGACCCTCCTGGCCTAACTTCTGTTTACTTAAAAGACTAACAGGTATTTATGTATGAAGAGCATCACTCCTCTGGTAATACTACGGCAGAGCATGGGCTGCTCTTTCTCGTGGAATTAGTTGTGTAGCTGAACATGTAGGATCAGCTGGACCCAAGAGTTTGCAATTGGCAAAACCGTCGAGTGGGCTGATACAAGTTTTTGCCTTTACCTGCCATTATCTAGTTACCATTCTACTTCTGCACTGGAAACTAGCATAGTTGCTTTGTTTGTAGAAAGAGTAAGAAGTAGAATATAGTACAACTTCAAAAAGAATAGGCCATTTTGAAGTCGATCAAATTGCTATTAGTTTCTCTTAGTGGCAAGCTGTTCCATTTAGGAGGAGTTTATAGAAAAGGGGAAAGAGAGAGAGAGAGGGAAATCAGTAGTGATGGATTTTTTTATTTTATTTTTTTGTCCCTCATGAGCTTAGATTTAGAAACTTATTTATTCTTAAAGTGAACGTTTAATTTAGGTACAAGATACGAGACGACTGTAACTTGTTTTCTGGAAGTTCTTGTTTATTCCTTTCACCAAACTAGTAAATTAGCTTTCAGTCTTTGAAAGTACACTTGGTGTCTTAATACTGAATGAAAGGCTTAAGACTCCTTCACCCGGAGAAGATGTTTTCCCAGTTTTATTAAAATTAAGCTAAATTTTCTTCGATATCCTTGGAAAGGGAAGACTCTTGATCTCAGCTGGGAAGAGAGGTAGTATGTTAATAACTGTACAGAGATCAACATGCACGTGTGATTCTTCTCTAACTTAATAAGAAATATACAAATAAAATATCTTGTTTCTACCAGATGCTGAATCCCCAGCCTGAGAAGACTTTTATTCGCAACAAAGCAGCACAAGTCTTTGCATTGCTCTTTGTTACCGAATATCTCACAAAATGGCCCAAGTTTTTTTTTGATATTCTGTCAGTAGTTGACCTTAATCCACGAGGTGTGGATATGTACCTGAGAATCCTGATGGCTGTTGATGCTGAGCTGGTAGACCGGGATGTTGTTCATACATCAGAGGCAAGTTGTTATTTTGCATTACTATTTGTTTAAAATTTCCAAAAAGTTCTCTTACTTTAATTAGAGCAGAAGATTTGCAGAGTTGTTATGTTTTTCCTATGGCAACTCTGCTTTAGAGATATCAGGTGGTTTATATCCAAAACCATGTGTTTAATGCTTTTTATGATTTCACACTTTTCAGTTAATGTACTTTTGCTTGAAGAGCTAGCAAACAAAAACTAATGGACTGAGTTACTCAATTTAATGTTAGACTCATTTTAAAATATTCATTTCTTTGAAGGAGTTCTAGTATCAAAAGTACATTTAATATCTACGGTACTTTTCCCCTTTGTCTGCCTTCAGTGTTTGGGCATTGTGGTAGGAAAAAAAAGAGTGAAAACTAGGGTATTTTGGATTGATTTCTTGCAAGAAAAAAAATATGGTCTCTCTGGGTTTCAGAATTCACTTACTGATCTTGCTAAGACAAGTGATGTCTCATAATGGATACAAAAATGCTAGTAACTTGACAAGATACTAATCTATGACAAGACTGATTTATCCTTTTCCTGTATTGATAGGAGGCTCGTAGGAACACCTTATTAAAAGATACTATGAGGGAACAGTGCATTCCAAGTTTGGTGGAATCGTGGTACCAAATCTTACAAAACTATCAATATTCTAACTCAGAGTTGACGTGCCAGTGCCTTGAAGTAGTTGGAGCTTATGTATCCTGGATAGATTTGAGCCTGATAGCCAATGAAAGGTAGGGATTTCTTTGGTAGAATATCTTTGCAAAAATAACCTTGATAGTGTACTGACTGTATTTCTATGAAACTGAATTAAAACTCATCTTTGAGAAATTAATTCTATGTAAGTCTTTGGAGTTTTTGATTTGGGATTTGATTGGTTTGGTTTTTTAGTAAAGTGATTGACTTAGCAAGCCAAGCTGATACAATGGCCAAAATAAACCCTATAGAGTTTGTTGGCTTCTCCTGAAGATGTACAAAGTGCTGGGTTTAGTCACTACAATAGACTTGAAAACTATCTTATGAAAAGAAACCATTGTAAATATGCGCATAAACAATATAAAGCTTCTGTATGATGCTACTGTGTCCATATAAAAATAACCTTTTTTCTCTGAAGGTTTATAAATATGCTGCTGGGTCACATGTCTGTGGAAGTTCTACGGGAAGAAGCCTGTGATTGTTTGTTTGAAATTGTAAATAAGGGAATGGACCCAATTGATAAAACAAAATTGGTTGAATCTTTATGTCAAGTATTGCAGTCTGCTGGTCTCTTCAGTATTGATCAGGTTTGTATGTTGACTTTTACAGTAGAAATGAGTCATAGGATTCCAGGAGTTCTTAAATAAGCAAACGTACAGAAAGCTATAAAACAAAGCCCACCGATTAGAGAGAATTAGTTGTGCTTCTGCATCAAAGCTAAACACTTCTTACAATTTTCTCATACTTAAATAACAGCTTGTTGTTAGTATTCCTTATTCATTTAAAACACACTGCATTTTGTTTGTCCTCATTCTAGAAGGTATTATGTAACTTCTCTGTTCCTCCCCTAAAGCATGTTGTGCTTCCTGTTAATGCTGCAGCTGGTTTTGCTGCCTTGAATCTTCTCTACTGAGTGATTCTGTCATAGGTGTTGTAGACAAGGTAGAGACTTTAGGGTGAGACGTTAGATCAGCTGAGCATACTTAGGTAGGGGAAAGACCTTTCTTGAGGGCGCATATGCTGTTCTGCATGTCTGCACCATCAGACATGAGGTCTGAAATTCTTATCTGTAAGATGGAAAAATATATTTACTAACCAAACACACATTCCCTGGTAGCTGCCGTGTTTAAGGAACAGCTGTTTGCTACCTGCTACAGCAGAAAGTGGAACGAGTCCTTAGGCTGAAAGGCAGTTGTCGCTTCATTTTGAAGCCTTTGTCAAATTTGTATTCCTGCTAGATGCAGAAAATGTGCATTCATCAGTTCAGGACGTGTTCCTCTAAAAATCTTACCTGAGTCTGTCTGAGAGACTTGTTATTTTTCTGCTTTTGTACAGTTATGGCAGGGAGCAAAGCATCTGTTTGGGGTGACAGGACTGGGGTATTTCTCAATGCTGATCAATGTATTTATGCAAACCCAAGCCATACATATTTAATATTAACTCACTCTTACAGGCAGTACTGAAAGTTACTCATTATCAGTATTTCTGAAGTGAGATACAGCTGTTAATTCTTTGAAGTTTTCCCATAAAAAGATTTTCCTCTCCTAAAATTTGTGGTAGGTACGTGCTTCTGCTTTTATTTTGAACCTGCTTCTTGCTGTAAAGTAAAATGAGAAACAGACTCATCTGAAGTGATGAAGCAAGCTACTGTTGTGTAATTGAGGACAGCCAAATCTGGCATTTCTGTCACTTTCTCTCTCCATTCTATGGGGAAAAAAAACCAGGCAATTGTACCTTCCATCTAGGAGACAAATGTTTGTTTTACTACTTCTACGTATGAAGCATGGATAGTACAGTCTATAAGCTCATGCCATTTAAACGTTTTCATAAACATTTTTATAATCTGCTGTCTTTTCTTGCAGGAAGACGATGTGGATTTCCTGGCTAGATTTTCTAAACTGGTCAATGGGATGGGGCAAGCGTTGATAGCGAGTTGGACTAAACTGATAAAAACCGGTGATATGAAAAGTGCTCAAGACGCTCTGCAAGCTATTGAAACAAAAGTGGCTCTCATGTTGCAGCTGCTAATTCACGAAGATGACGACATCTCATCTAATATCATTGGCTTTTGTTATGACTACCTTCACATCTTGAAACAAGTAAATATGTCTGGCTTTGATTTTAACATCACTTTTTGACATGTGATTTAGTTTGGGTTTGTGGGATTATATGAATCTCATACTATGCGCGAGCTGACGTGCAAAATGGGTTGTTTAAAGACACTGAATGCTAATTATTCAATGGTCATGCTGTTTCTGTAGTTTTGTTTAGAAATCTGAAGGAATTGGGTTATATCTTGCAATAAGTGGAAAGAAGGCTTGAAAATCATAGGTTTGATTTTTTTAACAGCCATATATTTTCTTGTTAGACAGTAATAGAGGAGTTACTACACAAAAAATAACACTTGGAATTTATTTTACAGCTTTCTGCACTTTCAGACCAGCAAAAAGCCAACGTTGAGGTAAGTATTGTCTTTTTACTGGAGATTCTTTTCAAGAACACACTGGGTCAGAATCGTTCATTCTGCTGAAACCATGTTTTATTTATATGCCTTAAAACATGCATGTGGGAATAATTAAAAGGGAAGACTTTAAGGACAGTATGTTCCATCTTCTGCTAAGTAATTACAGCTGTTTCTTTAAATAATAATCCTATATTGAACTGTACATGACTATGAAAGCTATTTTAGAGCTGCTTTTCCCAAGCAACCCTCAAGCATATGTTGGTAAGCTCCTGTACAGTCCATACTATTGATAGAATGTTCTTAAATCAAGATAGAAGAGGAGGGGTTTTGGTTTTTTTTTTGGAAGCTTTGTATTTTTAATAAAACCTGCCGTAATTCCAAAGTCTTGGAAAATTATGGGAAGGATTCTTATAAAAATCAACCCTTGCTAGTATCATAATTTAAAACTCCTGAATGAAGATGCAATTCTAACAGTTGTACTTCAAACGAGCAGTTATGTTACGCATTACATTGAACTATACCTTAAGCTTTGATATGCTTGAGATTATACATCATCTTGTTTATATACAAAGCGTTAATTTTAATAAATAAGGTTCATGTCCAGTTTTGGAGGTAGTAAAATTATTTGGGTTTTTTCAGCACAGTCCTTCTTAAATTTCTTTTCCATACGACCTTTCTGCACTAGCGTGAATGTATTAATTTAAATGTTGAACTGGTTAGATTGGTGCGGGTATTTTATAAGCTGATAATGGCAGACAGCTGTGATTCCTTTACCAAGAAAACTGAAATCAATACTTGTTCTAGCATGAAAAGTTGTATTTGGATAACTGTGGTCTAGATTATCTTGCTGTGGTTTTGTCTGATGTCTGTTTACATTGAATGAGGTAAAACAGTAAGTTTTACATCCCTGAATCTTTATTTATGTTATTGTGTCTCTTTTGCTTTTATAACTGGATCAAACCAAGTTACTACTGCAGTGCACTTAGAATGTGAGTGTGTTAATGTGCCGAAATCTTGTTGTTTTGTTAAACTTGCTTTCATACTGGAGAACTTATTGTTATAATTATTCCTCAATTTTACTGAGCACTTACTTGAGGATTTGTGCTGAGCTGAGAAGTGGTCATACCAATCTTTCTTCTTTCATCCACCTCATAATAAAGTATTTGGAAATAGTCTAAAAGCTTAAGACAGACAACAATAAGATAAAGTTGTGGGCTTAACAGCATTCCTTTAAAATATCGCACCTAAGAAATTCTTACTTTCAACTTGTTGATTATTTGAACAAGAAAAAAGATAATCTTGTTTATTGCGCCTTTAAAGTCCACAGGATCACCTCTTTACTTCTTAAAATTACTGATATTTCTAAGCATTTCTGGTTCCAAGCATTCTACATTAATGTGTTACAATTATTTTAATTCTTTACTATCACTTCTTGCACAGAAGCAGAGAACTTCTCATAGATGATGCTGACATGTGGTGTCAATGGAAAGCCTGAGCATATTCTTGTACATTAAGTGTTCTTCCTCAAAATATTACAAATGTCTCTGAATTTCATCTCAGTTTAATCATTAGTCCATTTTGGTGTTAAAGAACAGGTTTTGGACTTAAAGTGAAAAATATGTAAATGTGATTCATTTTTCAAAACTTGGTATGTGGGATTTTTGTCTTTAAATTGACCTTGTTCCTTTGTTTATTCTTTATCTGAAATTTGTAACTGTCTGCATTCAGAACCTCCCATACTGGAAGAGAATTGCGAAACGCTAATTAAGTTCTTGCTGATGTGATCAGCATTTCCATTAAAAGCTGTTGGCTACTAAACTTAACAAATATGAAAAAATCAAAAGACAAAAGTTTGTTTTTTCACTTGGTAGTAGATATAGGGATGAAGTGCTCTATAATGCTAACCAAATGCCTGTTGCATTTCACTGAGTCTTCTCCAATATTCAGTGAACCCATTCATTGCGTATATGGATATGTCCTGCCGTATTTCTTGTTGCTACCTAATATTTTCTTGGGCTTCTAAAACTTTATTTCTGTCATAGATATAAAAAATGATCTGCCTCTGATTTAGTTTTAATTATTCAGAAAAGCTTTCTATCCATTGGGAATATTTAGATTTAATACACGTCTTTGTAGGTTCCCCAGAACAAACTGTTAAATTGAAGTGAAAATTAAAATATAATCTGTTTCTAAGCACTTGCTTAGCTGTGTGTGTCAGTCAAATTTCTACCAAGCCTGGAATTGAGTATTCTACATATTTTAAACATTAAGTCAGAGTTCTAAAAGCCTGAAATGCTTAGTAAGATCCAAGTGATACATTTAGAGTTTGAGACTTCCGTAGAGACAAGGTCAAGCCTTTGTCCCTGCTAAGGCAAAATTGCAGATCAGTGCTTTAACTGTTGTAACAACTTGCTGCTGCTGAAAACAGAAGGTTTTGCTTTTCCTAGTCTTGTTTACTGCTCCTGGCTCTTACTCTCGGATTCTTTGAACAAATTCAGCTTGTTAACCTGTCCCCCAAAAACCCCTTTTCAAGGATGCTGGGCTATTAGAGAAGTTAATGTTATGGCTAAGCTGGCCTGCCCCTTTAAAATAAGATCTTGGGCAACTTGTTTACCTTCCTCTGCCTCGCTCAGTCGTCTTGATTGTTGTTTTCAGTGTGAGCCAAACAGCACAGATTACAAGTAGGAAACAAAGTCAATTAATACTGTCAGGGACCAAAAGCTCCAAGTCATCTATGCTGTGTATCTGGAATGGCATCTGTGTATTGTGTGGATATAATCCATCTGTTTTAAATTGGACTGTTACTTTGCTAGAACTCTGAAAATAATAATTCAAAAGGGATTTAGAATATTTGTAAATGTTTCCTCAATGCCTCCTTTTCTGTAGGATTTTAACTGTTGCTTATAATTACTTGTCTGTTTCTCTGCTAACAGTTTTGTTTTTATTTTAGGCAATCATGTTGGCTGTTATGAAGAAGTTGACATATGATGAAGAATACAATTTTGAAAATGAGGTATTGTATTATATGAATAAACAGACAAATGCATTTAAATTACATTTAGCAAAACTTGGTCATGCTTTTAAAATACTTATTTTTCATTGACTTGATTTTTGTAGACATAGATTTGAAGGTAGGAAACAAAGGTCTGTAGGCTGAATTTTTTTCTTATGTGGAGGGCTTTTTTTATAACTCGGGGCATGTCTGCATAGGACAAAACAGCATTGTACAGGGATATCCAAGTGGGTACGGTTAACTGAATATTTCTGGCTGCATTTGTGCAGAACTATTCTTAGGCAAATACAGCTGTGTTGTTAGCTAAACATACTGTTGAGCTGGCTTGTTCAGTGTGAGTTTGCGTGTTTCTGCATATCCCTTCTGTCTTGCAAAAAGATTTGAGAAACATTGTGTAATTACACTCCTTAAGAGGTGCTGCTTCACCTATTTCAGATGGTCAAACCTGCAAGAAGAAGCTAATGGAGGTGGAAGGTCTTTGATTCCACTTGCCTCCCATGGTTGCATCTCTGTCAGCCAGCAGTAATGATTGCGTTATGTTACAGACTTACTTTTGTTCCAGGCTTTTCAAAGAGCTGTAGCCTTAAAAATGTTAACTTAAACTGCATGAAGTCCATCGCAAATGTTTCTGTCAGTTTAATTTTAAAACTAAGCAGGATGCTGAGAAAGAACATGTTTGAGGAGTCAGTCAGTTTTCAAGAATTGCACCAATAAGGCTTTACCAAGAGCATTTTCTATCTTGTACTTTTGACTAGTTTTCAGTTTGGAAAGCCTTTTTACTATGTTTCTGGACTGAATGCAGTGGATCTCAACATACTACAACCAGCAAAAAAAGGAACCTGCTGTTATGTTGGAAGAGCATAGGGTGAGCATTAGTGAATGCTCTAGGTGTGATATACTGGTCTTGTACGAACACGTTCTTGTTTTAGGTTGTGGATGAATTAAACATGAAAATATGGACTTCACTGACCTGTGAATGTTTTGTAGGGTGAAGATGAAGCAATGTTTGTGGAGTACAGAAAACAGTTGAAACTCTTACTGGACAGACTTGCTCAGGTCTCGCCTGAGTTACTGCTGGCATCTGTTCGCAGAGTTTTTAACACTACACTTCGGTGAGTTGGATTTTTAACTTGTTTACAGGATGCCTTTAGCTTTTTTTTTACCTTTGAAGCTGTCAGCATTTGTAACAAACATACTTGTGATGTAAGCAGGGTGGAGCCAATTGATAAGAATGAGCTTGTTACAACTTCATGATAAATAGAACTTTGTATAGTCTTTTACTCAGCTGCTTAGAAAGGAAAGGCTTTGGTTTCTTGGGGGGTTTTTTAACTTGTAATGGCAGGTAATTTTTTTTCCCTAGAGTAGTTCCTTGATCTTTCTCACTACCTGCACAGCAACAGCCATTCGGGCAGATGTTTACTTTACGTCTCAATGAAGTGCTTATAAGTTGTGGCAAATAATTTTATGTATTACTGCTATCAGATAACTGAAGTTGGATAGGGAAAAGAAACAAGTGAAGTATCTTTTACAAAAAGAGCAGAAACATTCCTGGAAACGATGTGTATAAATAAAGAAACATTATTACTAGTTGCCTGGCTAGGAGGACTGGGAGGATTGTTGTGTGTATACTCATAGGAATCCGGTATTGTTGGTAGCTTTCTTGTACCTCGCTCTTCAGTGAGCCCTCTCTTAAAGAGAAGCTGAGTAGCTTGTCTGTGTGTCATAAGCATTTCAAAAAATCTGTAGCTTTTGGGTTGAAACTGGTAAAAGAAATCTGTTAGCGCTCTAATGGAGAAGTGCTGCATTGGCAGATAAGGTCATTCAGAAGCATCCTGAAATACTGCTTAGGTATTAGTGTTTTTCTTAGTTTAAACCTGCTCTTTTTATGCTGTGCATCTGAAGAAGGCTCCAAAGAAAATATTAATGTGGTAGAACTTAGCTTATTTCATAAGCCGCTACAGACTAACATGAACTTCATGCTCTATCTGTAGGAATTGGCAGACTACACGATTTATGGAAGTAGAAGTAGCAATAAGGCTGCTGTACATGTTGGCTGAGGCTCTTCCTGTATCTCATGGTGCTCATTTCTCTGGTGATGTTACAAAAGCTACGGCTTTACAAGACATGATGAGAACGGTAAGCATGTGTGTTGTGGGAGTTATTTAAAAATGGTAATGAAGACTGGAATGTTGTGGTTCAAATGGCTCATCTTAATTACCAGCATGTCCTCTACATTGTAGCTTGGTGTTACAAACAGCTAAGTACTAACTTGCTAATGCTTTTATTTGTAGCTGGTGACTTCTGGTGTTAGTGCCTATCAACATACGTCAGTGACCCTGGAATTCTTTGAAACAGTGGTTAGATATGAAAAATTCTTTGCTGTTGAACCTCAGCACATTCCAGCTGTTCTAGTAAGTTTCATCTCATTTACATTTCCAACTAGATATGTTCTTTAGACTTAGGAAATCTTATTATTTTCTGAAGGTCACTGAAAAAGCTGGATTTGTAAATTGTTGGATGATTAGCTTCCCCTCCACACCTTGTTCAGGGATTCTGAGACTGAGATACTCTTTTGATTGCAGATGGCATTTTTAGATCACCGTGGTCTTCGCCATACAAGTCCCAAAGTACGAAGTCGAACTGCTTATCTCTTTTCCAGATTTGTCAAGTCTCTTAAGTGAGTAAAGATGTTACAAGTATATCCAAATGGCACTGAAATTCCCATACGTAACCCTTTTGTACCTAACAGTTGTCATTGAAACAGGCTGAGCCCCAAATGAACTGCAATGAAGTAATAGATTGTAACAGTACTCTAGCAGGGTTATCCTTGTGTGATACTAAGCTAACGGTGGAAACATTAATCATGAAACAAAAAACTTGAATACATATTCTTAGCTTATTTTGATTAGATTTCAAAACTGATCACCAATGTAAATGTCTGTCCTTCTCAGTGAGCAGAACTGGGAGAGGGGGGATCTGGAGACTCCCAGTAGTAGCTTTTCCCTGATCAAGTTCTGCATATTTACAGAATTTACACTGATGAATTTTACTCAGTGTATTAGAGCCCTTCAAATGGTCCTGTCCTGTTGGTCATATTTCAGAGTCATGTATATAATGTAGAGTCATCATGATGGTTCAGATTTCAGAAAGATCCTGGTTTTCAGCTGTAATGAAAATATTTCACTCAGATGAGTGCGGCTATTTATGAAGGTTTTTAATAAAACGAAGGAAAGAAAGAAGTGTTTATTTGCCACTGTGCCTTGTATCTGTTTGGCCCACCACAAGCACTATATCCATCAGCCAGATTTTTCTGCAACAATACTGTGATATTTAAAGGGGAGCTCCATATTGAGAAGTTAGTTTAGTGTCGTAGCTTTACAGCTTAAATAAAATACTAGGAAACTTGTAAAAATGCACACACTTCTAAGTAGTGTTATGTACTTGTTTTTTACTTCAGTAAGCAAATGAATCCATTTATTGAAGATGTTCTGAATAGAATACAAGACCTGCTGGAACTTTCCCCTCCTGTGAGTATTTACAGCAGGTTTTTGTAATAAATAGGCTTGCACCTATTCATCAGTGTGCCCGAGTACTTACTGAATTGTGAGCTTAGCACACAAACATTTAAATGCAAATAATTGTCTTGATTTTTGGTGTGAGATCGCTTGCATGCATACATTTGTACTTAACTTTAATAATCGTACTTATAGATGTCTGGGAGTATAGGCCAGAGATGGGTGTATATATAGAAGGTTACCTGTCTGAATTGTATAAAATAGTTGTTCCTTCAACTATGTTTTTACCTGTACTTGACACTTCTACTTAAATAGGAAGACAATAAAATTAGTGTAAATGTACTATAGAGATTACTTAGGCACGATTAACGTAAAAGTAGTATCTTTAAATTTTGAGAAGGCAACTTCAATAAAGGACATTTAGTGAATTATGCCCGTTATCTCCCATTTCAGGAAAATGGTTACCAGGCTCTGTTAAGCAGTGATGATCAACTTTTCATTTATGAAACAGCTGGAGTATTAATAGTTAATAGCGAATACTCTGCAGAAAGAAAACAAGCTCTAATGAGGAATTTGTTGACTCCACTGATGGAGAAGTTCAAAGTATTATTAGAAAAACTGATGATGGCACAAGATGAGGACAGACAGATGGCACTGGCTGACTGCCTCAATCATGCTGTTGGGTTTGCTAGGTAGGTACAGCACAGCAACTGTGTGTGCTTCTGGTTTGAGGAAGAGGGAAACATAAAGGATTATTGGGAGGAGGGGTTGAGTTTCTACCTGTACTTTATTGACCTAGAAAATTGTCAGTGGCTGTAGGATTTCTATGGCAGCCCAGAAAATGAGTGAAGTCCCCTTAGAAAAGGCTGCTATGGGTGTGGATACAGAGAATACTGAGCAAGTTTATAACAAGCCAGCATATATTCCCTTCCTCAAAGCACTGCAATGAAGCTATTCTAATCATAAGTTATTTGTAAATTGCTAGGATTTAATTCTCAAAAAGCTGCCAAATAATTGTGTTTGTTACTTCCAGTGTTTGGCTCCCATTTCACGAAATGTTATATTCTAGTTTAGTGCATGGGTTTTAAAGCATATGTTGTTCTCAGTGTTACTGCTTCTTCATTGTGATGGAACATGAGCTTATATAAAATTCCATGTATTGCTTTTTACAGTCGAACCAGCAAGGCTTTCAGCAATAAGCAAACTGTAAAACAATGTGGCTGCTCAGAGGTTTATCTGGACTGCCTACAAACGTTTTTGCCAGCTCTCAGTTGTCCATTACAAAAGGAAGTTCTGAGAAGTGGTGTCCGCACTTTCCTTCACCGCATGATCATTTGCCTAGAGGAAGAAGTTCTTCCATTCATTCCTTCTGCCTCTGAACACATGCTGAAAGATTGTGAAGCAAAAGATCTTCAAGAATTCATTCCTCTTATAAACCAAATAACTGCTAAGTTTAAGGTATGTTATTGCATAAGCTTTTCAGAGTTGCTGGTATTGCCTCTTTTCTGCTTCCAGAAAAATAGCAATGTGCAAGAACCTTATCTCACAGATAATAAATAAGTATATTTCTAAGGCTGCTACAGAGAAACAGTCTTCATCTGCAGCCATTTGTTGCTGGACTTGCAGTGATTAGTGGTTTTTTGTTGAGTAGCCTCAAAATTTTATGTTGCTTCCAAACTTTGGAGTTTAATATTTTAAAATAAAACACTACTTGCAGTACAAAATATTTTGTTTACACAATTAACTTTGCTCTCCCCAGCAAAGTCTTAATATTACAAACTATGCAAGCTCTGAAGTGAATTTTTTCGTTTCTTACAATGGGTTTTCCAGAATATGGGGTAGAGAAATAGCAGATGTATGTATAGAGAGGATAAAAGTGTATGCTAAGGTTTAGTGCTTGTAATTCAAAGTAGGTTGACAAATAGAGACATTTTGAAGTGGAAGCATGAGATATATATTAAGTAGGAGTAGGACCATCAACTGATGATCTAGCAAAGGTTCTTGAAGTGTGGCCTTTGACAGCTTCACAGTTTCAAGCAGTGCGAATGCAAAGTCAATGAAATACATGAAGCTACTAACCTGTTACTTGTGGTTCAGTCCCTGGAGCTGCCACAAGGATATTGCGTTGTTCTGAATGGGATGGGAAATTCATTGCTATATAAGAAAGTGAAGAAGCTCTTTAAATAGGCTTTAGTAAATCTTTTAGCAAAATGCAAAATTAAAGTTGCTAAAAATGAAGTGCATTTTGTGAGCCATTAAACAAAGCCATGATTATGCCTGTGTTATTCTTGCATGTGGCTCTCTAGCATAGCCCATCTGCAGAGCAGAGAGAAGGAATTTTGAAAAATCAAATGTTTCAGAGATTAGGGAGGAAGACTCTTGTTTCTCTAGTTCTATTTGCAAGTTATGCTAAAAGCAACGCAGGGTAACAGTAGATAATTAAAGATAGTGAGGTAAAGAAGGTAAAGTCACAGGAGCGAGACTGGACAAGTACCGTGTGGTATGCACTGTTTAACTTTGTATGACACTGTACCATTTTTCTTACAATATGTTAAAATAAAGATCCTCTCTTCAGTAGCCTTTACCTTGAATACTTTAAAGGTTTTATGTTTAATCTTCTCTTTACTATACTTGTCTTAAGCATTAAGAGATGAACATGCATGGCCTCTTCCTGGAGCTCTAGGCTGTGGCTGAATAGCACACACTTTCAGATTTTCAGTTGATAAGTGTTCAGCTAGTTTAGTGCCCTTACATATATTCCTCACTGCAAGCAGGACATAAATGAAAAGATTGTTCTGTAATGCCAGTATTCAGCTCAGGAAAACTTTTTTCATTAAGCAGTCTTTAAAGAGAAGTGCTACAAAAGGTGGTCTGCTGTCAGCTCTAACATCAGAAAGATGCATTTTCTCTATCCACAGAGACTTTACAATTGTACACTTCAAGGAATTTGAAATAGTGTCTGTCTGAACAGAAGGATGAGAAATGCTGAAAAATCTTCTGTTCCTACTTGGAATAAGACTAGACAGGACCGAGATGTTTTTACACGAAAGACTGGAAATAGGTAGCATGTAAGTTGAGATGCAGTAATGTTCATAGTGACCCTGATGCGATTCATTTTGTAAGTAGTAGGTACACGGAAATACTAACTTTAAAGGTAAATGAAAGCTGAGAAATATAACAAGCACTTAAGTTTTAATTTCTAAATGTTCACTTTCTGTAACTGTTTGAGTTGATACCCTCTTTCACTCTCCACAGACGCAGGTTTCACCTTTTCTGCAACAGATGTTTATGCCACTACTCCATGCTATTTTTGAGGTGTTGCTCCTTCCAGCAGAAGAAAATGACCAGTCTGCTGCTTTAGAAAAACAAATGTTAAGGAGGAGTTACTTTGCTTTTCTGCAGACAGTAACTGGCAGTGGAATGAGCGAGGTCATAGCTAACCAAGGTAAGGAGGTCAGCCTCTCAGAGGATATTGCTATGGTTGTTCTCATCTACGTTTTGTCTACTAAAATCATTAACCTTTTTCCAGTCAAGTACTATTAACTGTGTGAAGGTAGAATGGACTAATGTGAATACCATATTTGTCTTTGCCTGTTGCACCAGAATTGGGGTTTGTGAAATCCAGCTATAATAGGCGTATTCTTCCTATTTGATCTTTTCAGCTTATTTGTGATCACTGTGTCTATAAGGAAAAGAATGGTATCACAGTATCATAAGGTTGGAAAAGACCTTTGAGATCATCGAGTCCAACCTATGACCCAACACCTACACCTACTCCTACTTGTCAACTACACCATGGCAATAAGTGCCTCATCCAAATTTTCTTTGAACACCTCCAGGGATGGTGACTCGACCGCCTCCCCGGGCAGCGCATTCCAATGAACAATTACCCTCTCAGTGAAGAATTTCTTCCTAATGTCAATCCTAAATCTCCCCTGGAGAAGCTTGAGACCGGTGTATAATGGTGTATAATATAGCCTCATGCATCTTTGAATTTGGTGAACTGGTGATCACACAATATATAATAATGTACAACAGTGTTGAAACTGTTGGGCAAGACCACTCACAGCTGCCAGTATTCACTGTGGTGTTCATTTTCTAAAGGACCCATCAGTAACTTATATATTTTTTTGTTACTGTCACCTGATCTTGTTATCTATGGAAGAAGTCATCATATGACTTATAGATGTAGTTACCAGGTTTTCCTCATGCTTAGTGCATCCAAATGCAAATCAGTGCTTTTCATAGCAGGAATTTGAAGTCAAATGTCCAGTTATTTGATTCTTTAAGTAATTCTCTCAGTTTGTACGTTATCAAAAAGACTGGGGACTTGAGAAGCTTTGAAGTGATTCACCTGATAGGTGGAGCTCAGAGTTCCTCCCATCCTAAAATGACATTAATACCTGTGGGAAAGAGTGGCATTAAGAAGTACTGACAGCTTTCTTGAAAGAGGCCCTTGGTAGCTGTGATGGGCCAAGAAATTTTAAAAGGAATTAAACAGAGCTAAGTACAGACACAATGCAGAAATTTGAAGTGTGAAAAAAGCATCTTTACATATATTGGAAGATAATCGAATTACTTTGGTGCTACTGAGCTTTAATTAACTCTACCAGGTTTGGGTAGAGAGGAGAAAACTTGTATTTGTAAGCAAGTCAAGTACTTCCTCACTGTTGTATCAAAGACCAGAAGAGCAATTAAAATCTCCAAACTTAAAAAAAATAAATAAAAAATAAACAATTATAACCTAAATAAGAGTTGTCTTGCATCATAGGGGAAGCTTCCCCCAAAATATTTGAGATTTGTGCAAAAGAGCTATTTTGAAGTTGAAGGATGTCTTCCAGGTCAGTATTTACATAAAGTAGTGTAAGAATACAGAAAGATTTTTAGACTGCAAGTTGAAATGACAAGCTCATTTTATTGCTTTTAAGGTGCAGAGAATGTGGAGCGTGTGTTGTTCACTGTCATTCAAGGAGCAGTGGATTACCCTGATCCTATTGCACAGAAGACATGTTTTATTATTCTTTCTAAGTTGGTGGAGCTCTGGGGTAAGACTATCTTTCCATAATTCCTTTGCAGCTGCTACGAACCACGAAGTAGTAATAGAGCATGGAATGTTATTCTTCTTTGCAGGAGGTAAAGATGGACCAGTAGGTTTTGCAGACTTTGTCTACAAGCACATCGTTCCTGCATGTTTCTTAGCACCTTTGAAGCAAACATTTGACTTGGCAGATGCCCAGACAGTATTGGTGTGTATTACAGACAGGATTTTTGCTTTCATTCTTCTGGGGCAGATTCAAGCAATGAAACCTGTAGTGACCATGTGGTATCAAAGATTGTAGTCACACAAATAAATTCCCTTATGCTTTTTATTTAGGTACCAGGAAGATTTAGATTAGACATTAGGAAGAAATTCTTCACGATGAGGATGGTGAGATGCTGGCCTGGGTTGAATGGGACCTTGAGCAGCCCATGGCAGCGGGGTTGGAGCTGGGTGATCTTTAAGGAAGTTCCCTTCCAACTCAAACTATTCTATGATTAATTATTGCATATTATGGTCCTGTATTCTGTAGTTCACCTATGCTCAAAATCAAGCTAAAGAGTTGCAGATCTGAGTATTTAACATTTGATCTATATTACTTATTAATATTCAGTGAAAGTGACAACACGGATGGCTATTCAGTTCATTTTGGGTTCAGCTGTAACAATTTTTTCTGGTTGCAGTGGAACACAAATTGGAAGGTTGAGGCTCAGTTAGCATTGTGAGGAGAAAATGAGGGAGTAGAAGCATGAACCAGCCCTTGTTTCGGGACTGAGGAGGCTGTTTGGCTTTAAATACAGAACCAACAGACTAATTGAACAGTCATGTTATGTATTACATTGCAGGCTTTATCAGAATGTGCAGTGACGTTAAAAACAATTCATCTCAAAAGGGTAAGCTTCATAATACTTGATTTTTAATAACTTGCTGTTAGAAATGTTCCCTTCATGCAAACTCTATACCGTGTTCTAGTTCTACGGAAACTTTATATGTGAATTAATAAAATTGATTCGCTTTTCCCTGGTAGATGTTTTGGGTTGTGTTTTTATACTGCAAATGTACAGTAATCCCCCTTGTGATGAGAGGTATCTGATAAATGTAGATAAAGAAAACAAAATGTCTTAACCAGAACAGACCTGTCTTGTCTGCTTCTCTCAAAAGTTTGGAAGTTCTATTTTATCACTTAAGTCCACTGCAAATTACAATCAGTGCTACAAGGAGAGAAACACTATGTTCAGGGGTGCTTGGCTACTAAATTTTGCGGTGGGAGTAGTATGGTAAAGCAGCTGGCAGATACTAATTGCAAGGCATTTTTTCTGTCATGTGTCAGTGAATTTAGGGCTGCCTTATAACTTTTAATGTTGACACATCACAAACTGACTGGCTGTATCACAGTTCTTATTTCAATGCAATTTTCAGTGCAGTCTTGTGCTATGTAACAAAAGATACCAAACTGCAGGAGAATCCTTAATGCAAAGGTTGAGAAACCCCTTTTGCTAACAGCTGAGAATACCATGAACATTTGATGTATGATATGTGTAACTTCTCTTGTAAAATAGTCATGTACTCCACCTGTTTTCACTCTTCTGTACCATACAATATAGGGCTATGACTTCCCATTTGTACAAAAATACACTTGCATTAAATTTTGTACTGCTTTTTTTTAGGGTCCTGAGTGCATTCAGTATCTTCAGCAAGAGTATTTGCCTTCTTTGCAAGTAGCTCCTGAGATAATTCAGGTAGGAATTCCAAAAAGAACATTTGGAAAACTCTCAAATGGGAATAAAAATGAATACTGACAAAGTTACCATCCCACCATCCCTCAATAAAACATATTCTGATATTGCATATCAGATTAGGATTACTTTAGCATAAGGAGTAAAGTTACTGCAGGAGTTGCAAAAAAGAGAGTCCAATGCATGTGACTGTCTAGGCCATCTTACTGCTTAGTTCAAATTTTATCTTGAAGAAAAAGTATCAGAATACTTAAAGTAATAACTCAAAATTAAGAATGTTGAATGTATAGAAAGTGTGATAAAGGCTGTATTCAATGCTACAGAAATCTAAGCCACAGCACTGGCTCTACTGGCAGAAATGATGTACAACATTAAGTGTGGGGATTTAGTGTGCTTGTTTTGGAGTGATCTAAGAGGCTTCTCAAAAGTGAAACTTCACACCTGACTGCTGTCTCAACATTAAGCATTGCTAAACAAATGGTAAGTATTGCCAGGAAGAAAGGTTAGATGAACACTGACACCTCTGTTTTAATTGCAACTAATTTGGATGCTACAGCAGTCGGGTTTGCTGCATTAGGAGACAACTATAAGACTGAAACTGTAGAACTTTTTAGAGATGTTAAATATATGTAAGGATCAGGTATTACCTCTTGCTGGTGCCCTAATGTTTTCTGATGTAAGATTATAACTTTCAAGTGATGGACATGTTCTGCTATAATCTAGAGTCACTTGCTGTGTCCATAACATCTCTTACGCATAAATGTTTGTCTGAAGCATTCATTTCAAAGCCACCAAAAGTTACTGCTGGCTATCCTCGTAGATAGGTCTGTCTATTCAGTTAAAAGTGAATGTGATGTCCTGTATTTTTCACCTCAGAATGCACTTGGCCTGTCATAGCCCATTACAGTTTATCCAAAACTTCCTGGTAATTGGTTGCACATTAGGGAAAATGCAAGCTAATATCAACATATACAAGGTATTCTTTGTGCTCTGAACATATCTCGAGTTGTCTTGTTGGTTCTTTTGGTTATTTAGTATTTCTTCTTTCTTACAGGAATTCTGTCAAGCGCTGCAGCAGCCTGATGCTAAAGTTTTTAAAAATTACTTAAAGGTAAAGATTTATGTTCTTTAATTAGCTTTTAATTCCATTTAAACTTTGTTTTAGCTATAGTGAATCTGCAAGTAGTAAAAGCAGTTATTTAGAAAGAAGGAACAAACAACCCTACTGAAGAATTGTTGCTTATCCTCAGCATCTTCCCATCCCCTCAAGAGTTTGATAATCTTGTAACTTATGTTTAATAGTTGAAATAGCAAATAAGTGATGCTATAATTGTAGAGGATGTCAGAATGCTTTATTTTTGAGGGTGTGAGTCTAATCAAATCGCACAAGTTTTATCCTTGAATGTATTGTGTTAAACAAAACAACGTGTGTTAAACAAGAAAATGAGCTCTGTCAAAGTAATTCTCTTACACCTCAACCAAGTGCTGCATTTCTTTTGTCTTAAAATATTTTTTTAATAAATTCTTAACAGGTATTCTTCCAGAGAGCGAAGCCCTAAGGAAAGCACTGGAATCTCATGTACCTCTTTCCATAATCCAGAACTCTGGCTGTTAATTTATAAAACTGCTAACTCTTTCTTGTGCCATTCAAACTGGTTTTGTTTTTAAGAAATGTTGCTTTGTGCTCACATCAGTACATATTTTAGCCTTTTGCAAAAGAGAAATGCAAATCCCCCACCTGTATCAAACATGAAGGTATGTGACAACATGAAAAATTATCTGTATACCTACACAAACTTTTACTATATATAGGATGATTTAAGCTTATGCTGTAACACGTGCAGCGATGAAATGACACTTATTTTTGAGATTAAAGGTAAAAATCCCTTCAGACCATAGCAGTGGTTATCAAAATGTGTACATTTTTGATACTGAGTAAAATGTTTTCATAAGACATAAAATTCATTTGTTCATGTATGGTGACATGAAAATAAAACAATCAAAGTCATTCTTGTAGATAGTCATTTCATTGAAGTTGTCTTAACAATAAAATATATATATACCTCCTATAAAACAGATTGGTTTAATAAATGATCTCATTTAAAAGTAGCATCTGGTTTTATCTTTTTTATAAAAAAAAAAAAATAAAATTTTACCAGTGAAATGTCAAGTCTCTTTGAATCATTTTGGTTGAATCTTTAGAAGCTAAACACTTTGTCTTCTGGCTGTTACATTTGAGTAGAACCTGTTTTTCTGATGCTTGAGGGATCAATTGTACTGCATTGTTGCATGGGGAAGGTGCTGGCAGAGAGAGAATTGCATTCACTGCAGAATTTCAGTAGGGTCAGTGCTCTATACAGAGTTTTGAATAGTGTTGCTTCTTCTGCCCCAAAATGTGTTAGTTGGTCAGTTTGTTTCTTTGCTTTTTTTTTTTTTAATTCCATGACATTACAGTTTTTGTAGCTATATCATAGGAGCAGGGGGAAGATAGGAGTCTTCCCATGCCTGGGATTTATTACTTCCCTCAAGAAGTGATGTTCATAGTAAAAAGCTGCTTTACCTCTAGCATAATCAGGTGAACATTTTTCTAGACTGTGTGGTGCTCAGTTCTTCATCCAATGGAAAATGGATGACTTAAGTGGATCAGAAACAGCAGCCAAGAGTGGAGTGTGATGATTTGAGGATACTCACTACCATTCCCTTGCCTTTTGCTGAGGGAAGAAAGAGAGCACTTACCTTCACTAATATTCAATAGGACAGTATCACTTCTATAAGATTTTGTTTCTGATTTTTGTCCGTGTAATCAAGTTTCCTTTTACTTGGATCTGTTTTATCACAGATTACGTGTTTGTGTTGCTTTCTATGCTTCGTACTCTCACAGTTCTATTTCCCTCCCTTTGCTCCCATACCAATGCCAGAGGTCCCCTGGGTGCAGTATCTGTTCTGTTTTCTCCTGTAATGCTAGAAGCCTTCCCTCTTTGACACAGAGCTTGGCATATGCTGCTGTGTTCCTGCACCTCCCAGCTGCCCCTCCCTGGGTCAAGGGGCTGCAACCCCGTGGCTGCAGCAGCTATCATTGTTTGCTGTCAGCCTTCTCTGTGTCTGCCTTGTGTCCTTCCCCTGCAGCCGTGGCAACTTTGCCACACAAAGGGAGGAGCTTCCACAACACAGATTCTGAAGCAAACAATGCGGTCAGGCTCTTCTGCCTTCAGTGAAGTTTTTTGGTTTTAAATGACAGTGTCATTGTAATGGAGTCGGTGTTTGTTTTCATGCATGATTTAGACTCTTGCCTTCTGAAGTAAGAGGAGTGCTGCTGCTTCTAGAGCTGCATAAAAGCAGGGATAAAAGCCTGCATGTATTCCGTTGGTATAATTGTTCATTTGCCTGGGAGCATGATTTAGCTATTACCAAACTACACTCATGAGAAAAGACCTAAAACTGGCCACTGCCACAGGAGACTGCTCTCCTTCCTCATCCCCACTGTGCCCCTGTAGCTTCCTCTGTGCCAAACCTGGTGTCTATCTAACCCCATAATGAGCTATTCGGGAAGCTGAAGTGGCAGAAATGCTTCCCCTTCAAAGCATGTCACCTGCTGTGGTGGCGTTGGGTGAAAATGGATAGAGAGCAGAGAGCACAGAACGGAGGAGTGAGCTGTGCCTGGCAACCATCCGCCTGCCTGTGTTACAAATGTATCCTGCCCTTCTGTCCATGACTGAAAGAGTATCCTGTAGCATGGGTAGTTAGGTAGTCTGGATCTTTGGAGAAACTGATCTGGCTCAGCTTTAAGAATTCAAAATGATTGTTTGCTTTCCTGTGCTCTGGCCTTGTTAAATCAGAATAGAATACTGTCAGGGATTATGCAAGCACGGTGTGAGCTGTAAAACAGACTCTGTGGGTTGGTTTCATGTAGCTTTAGATAAACACATAAACACAGATCCTGGCTTCTAGCAGGTTGGGTTTTCTGCAGTATTCTGCAGTGGTGCAGAGACTGCAGGTCTGCAGCTGCTGGCTTGTGTATTGGATATGCAGTGCCTGGTAAGTTATATTTGCAAAGGATCAAGTTTTAGAAAGACAATTGATGAGTTTCTACTTATTTACTGTGGCGAGATGTACTCCTGCTTTGCATTTTATTTTTCCAAATTGGACTGGAAAGGTAGTGCATGTTACTTGTTATCTTCACAGAGAAATCTGGTGATGCAACATTCCGAGTGTGAGCTACACTGTCCTGGCAGCATTTTGATGCTTTGAACATATTACAAAAACTACTTGTGGGGTGGAAGAGGAGGAAATTATGTAGCTTAGGTGAGAACACTCCACTGAGAGATGAGGTTGACATTCACATGTTTTCCTTCTCCAGACAATAAAAGATCTCCTAATTTAAAGGCCACACCAAACATTACCACTTGCAGCTTTCCTGTAGGAGTTACCATTGCAGTGGTTGAAATGTCCCTGGCTAGACTGAAGATGCTTAGAACATCATTATGGCAGCAACTCTTGTGCACAACAGAACTTTCTCCTGTAAAATGTGTCTAAGTAGGAAACACAGCTGCAAGTCTTTAAGACACAAAGCACCCTTTGCAGAGAAATAGTATCTTTTTTTTACAAGCTGGTGTAATTATTAAACACAGACGCTTTCAGGCCTGCAAGCTTATCTGAGTGTGAAATAGAAGCAATGAATTTCACAAAAGCTGAAGTTGGGGACGTTTTTTCTCAGGGAGTGGCTTATCAATGCAGGGAAGATGTTTTAGCAGCTTGTTGCTCTCCAGCAAGGTGATCTGCCCTTATCCCGTCTCGTCAGCATTGGCTGATTCTATCAGAAGGAATGGTGGAAATTTTCCAATTTATGGTGGAAAGCTAATCCTGCAAAACAATTATTTTCAAATATTTCAAAAACTTTAAAGCTATTAAAAATAAATCCAAAGCTATTTAGAGAGCTACCCACTGTCTGGGAGAGACACAGTTTTCCAGACTACCCCTTTCCTGTGAAAGTCACGGTCAAGCTGCTGGAAGTCCATTCTCTAACAAAAACAGCTGCCTTGCTTTCTGCCTGTTCATCTGTTTTCCCTGATCATGCAAGTGCTAACATTGTATCGTTTGATAATATATCCACACAATGTTATTAATCTCTCTTCCAGGTGCTTCAGAAGCTGTGCTCTTAGTTCTCATCACTGCTTCAGTATATGCTAATTCTTCAATAGTCTTCTAGAGCAAAGCTCCACAACTATAATCAGTTTTACTTTCCCGCCCCCCAGCATGTTTTTCTTTTCCGAATTCTGGCTTTCACAGCCATACATGTAAGAAGACTGTGCAATAGTTGCTTTAGCTGCATCTCATACGGCTGTGCTGTTAGGATGAAGAGGTGTGATAGCTAAAGACTGCAGAATTTCGAACCCTGAATGAGAATTCAAATACAAGAGAGGTGAGGAATACCTGAAGTTTTACTAATATTTGAAAAGAAGTGGAAGGAAGCAAAGTGAAAAATTCTGCAGTGAAACTGTAATGGCACTTTCTTTTTTGGTGTCTGTTTTTCCTGTTCTTATATTCAATATAGCATTTTCCTATGATTCATACTGTGAGACATTTAAAGCCTAGAAAGGATCCTCCTTGCATAAGGATCACTGATTCTATACCCTATAAAAACGGACAATTTGAATTGTGAACTCTATGAATCACCTTCATCAATTCAAGACCTGGGGAAAGCACAGAGGCTCGTGACCGCAGTGAGAGCAATCAGTGGCCAGAGCCAGGGGCAGGGTGACATTGGAGCAGAGTTACTCTAGGTCCTAAGTGAACAAAGTCACAGATCACAGAATCATTCAGGTTGGAAAAGACCTTTAAGTTCATAGTGTCCAACCATGAACCCGACACTGCCAAGTCCACTATTAAACCATGTCCTTCAGCACCACCTCTACATCTCTTTTAAATATCTGCAGCGATGGAGACTCAGCTGCTTCCCTGGGCAGCATGTTCCAATGCTTGACAACCCTTTCAGCGAAGTCCTGGGGAGCCTGATCTGAAGTCAGTGTTGATGCTGTTTTGAGCAAGGTTTTGGACTAGAGACCATGAGATCAGGGTTTACAAGCATTAACATACCGAGCCAACAGCTTGGGTTTACTCAGAAGTGGAAGCAAGTACATGTTCAAGATATAAAGAAAAAATCATTAGCGTTTTCCTGATTTTGAGAAAGCTTTTATTAAAATCTATACAAACAATCTGCTGAATATTTCTGAAGAGGACAAAGCTGACTTGTATCTACCTGATGGAAAAAAAAAAAAAAAGGCTTATAAAGATGCAGAGGAGAGGATAGACTTCTGAGGAGCAACTGCAGAGTTTTGAAAGAGAGAGAAAGCAAATGGTGTGGGGAACTGTTTCTTCTGTAATGCAGAAGCAGTATGGAAGAAAACTCAGATGCAAACAATTGGGGAACACAAATTATGCATTTATATTAACAGTGTAAAATGTATCAAAGTCCATTTATCAGTTTCACTAAGCAGAATTTTGGAACAAGCTTAGTGCCTGTAATAACCGAATCTGCAACAAGCGAAGTTTGGGCTTGTGATGTTTGCACTTAAGAAAGGTAAGACAATAATGATAAACAAAACCTGTAAGCAAAAGGTTGCTGTCATGTATTTGCCAGTTCCTCAATAAAACAAGCTTCTAAGATTCAGGAAGATGGTCATTCCAAACAGGACATTCAAAGAGTCAAAAAGAGGATATTCTTCGAGGAGAAAATTTTCTTTGGACTACTTTCCAACCATAATTATGTTTAAATTACATTATGTATAAATGATAACATCATCAGTATTTTTCCTTATAAAAGCTGTGAAGACCACTTATTGGAACAGCACCATTACTGGACAGTAAGGGGGGGAAAGAAGTAAATCAGCAAGGAACCTTGATTTAAGTAAAATATCAGTGAGAGCACAAATGCATGAAAAATAGCAAGACCTGGTGAGGTTTAAAAAAGGTGAAACAGAGAGAAATTACACGGGACTGGGAAATATTTCTCCTGGACATCTCTCCAAAAAGCAGTGCCAGAAGAGGTTTATGCAGGTAAGGGTAACTTCCAAGGGTTTCACCGGGAAGAGGGAAAGGCTGGCAGCCCGAACTCAGGAGGGGAGACACGAAACCACCTCCCGGGCGGTTACACAGCACAAAAATCACCTCACTCAGTGGCCGCCGCTGCTGCTCCCCACCGTCCCCGTCCCCGTCCCCACAGAGCGGGCGGCGGCGACCCGCGACCCTCGCCCTTGTCAGGCGATTCCCGTCCCTCTGAGGCCACCCCAACCCTCCCAGGCGACTCCTGCCCCTGCCAGGGGACGCCACCCTCGTCTCTCTCAGACTATCCCTGTCCCCCTCATGCGACTCCCGCTCCCCTCTCAGGCGACCCCGGCCTTTTTAGCCGTCCCTCGCCCATGACAGGCTACCCCCCCCCCCCCCCCCCCCTCAGGCCACTCTCGTTCCTCTCAGGCGACTCCTGTCCCTTTTAGGCGACCCGCGCCCCTCTCTGGCCACCTCTACCTTTATCAGGCGCGCCTCGACCCTGTCAGGGGACCCTGCCCTCGCCAGGTGAATCCTGTCCCTCTCAGACGACCCCCGCCTCCTCTCAGACCACTCCCGAACCTCTCAGGCGACCCCCGCCCTTGTCAGGCGAACCCTGTCCCTGCCAGCTGCCTCTCTGGCTGGTCAGGTGATTGCCGCCTCTTTCAGGCTACCCTCGACCCTGTCAGGCGACCCCAGCCCCTCTCAGGTGATCCCCGCCCTTGTCAGGCAACTCCTGCCCCTGCCAGGCGACCCTCCTTCCTCTCAGGCGACCCTGCCCTTGTCACTCCCTGTGAGGGACCTCATCCCCCACTCTGGCGACTCCTGTCTCATTTAGGCGATCCCTGCCCCTCTCAGGCCACTCCCGTCCCTCTCAGGCGACCCTCGCTCTTCTCAGGCAGGTCCTGCCCCTGCGAGGCGGCCCCCGTCCCTTTGATGTAATCCTGCCCTTGCCACGCGAATCCTGTCCCTCTTAGGCGACCCCTGCCTCGTCATGGCAACCGTGTTCCCGCCAGGCGATCCCCGTCCCTGCCAGCCGCCTCCAGCCTCTCTCAGGCGACCCTCTCTATTGTCGCACATGCCTCGCTCCTCTCAGCCGCCCCCTCCACCACCCCGGTCCCGCACCTCCTAGCCCCATCCCGGCGAGGAAAGCACGAGGAGGAGGAGCCGCGCCTCCGCCCGCCGGGGCGGTGCCTGAGTCGCCCCGCCCCGCCCCGCCCCGCCCGGCCGCCGCCGCCGCAGGAAGCCGGAAGCGGCGCGCACCGGGCAGGGCAGGAGGTGGCTGCGGTGCGTGGGGACGGGGTTGTGGGGGGAAGACACAACGTGAGGCGGGGGGTGGTGCGGCGGTGGCGGCAGGATCCGCTTGGGCGGGATCGCCACTGGCGAGGGGCAAGCGGATCCCGCCGCCACCGCCGCCAAGGAGGTTTCGGTTTCGCAGGGCCCGGGGCTGGGCGGGCAGGGAGGAGAGTCTCGCCCTTCGCTCCAGGCGCGATGCCTTTTTTATTACCGCCGCGAATGTGGGCAAGGGTGCAGGCCAGGTGTCCTGTCAGCGTCGCTTGTGGCAATGGAAGAGAGGGGTCGGGGGAAAAAGGCATGCGAAGCGTGTGTTTGCGTGGAAAAGCTTTGCTCAGGGGGCGGCATCGCCTTCGTGGGTGTAGGAGTTGTTAAAGTTTTGCCTAAGGAAGGGTGTCCTGCTGCGGGGATGAGCTCTGTTACTGTCCCATTCCTATCCCACATTTCCCAGTGTGGCCCTTGGGCGACCCTGCAGCCCTGGCTGAGTTGCTTGGGGTGAGGTTGTGGCCTTCCACAGCTTCCCACGAGCTTCTGTCTCTCTCCCTGACCAATGCAAGTCCTCCTTCCCCGTTATGGAGCAGGAACACCGAGAGCAGTGGTGATGGTGGAGCCAGGCTTGCCGTTTGTTTTGCGGGCCTTTGGGAGCGTGTGCTGCTTCCTGCGGGTTCAGCTGAAGAAGAAGCGTGGCCAGCAGGTCGAGGGAGGTGATTCTCCCCCTCTACACCGCTCTTGTGAGACCCTGCCTGGAGTGTTGTGTCCAGTTCTGGAAGAAGGCAGGAAGCAGGAGTAGGAACTTCTTTTCTAGGCATGAAGAGAGAGCATGCAGGAAAGTAGAAAACCTTCATGTTTCCCAGCCTGTGTAATGCTAACGTAACATGTATTTGGAACCTCAGCATCTTGCTTGTCGGCTTTGGTTGCTCATAGGATCTTGCCTGTAGACAGAAAAAGCCTTCACTTTTAACTTCATCATCTGTCCCTACTTGCCCAATGACTTTGTGCATTGCAGCTGTTAACAGGGGAAGTACCGTCTTTATGGGCTTATCTCGCGTGCCTGAGGTAACAGAAACTTCTTCATCTTGCAAGCAGACAGTACTCCTGCTTCAAAGCAGTGGGTGTTGAAAAAAAAATCATATTAGTAACACAGTCTTTTTCTATTACAATAGTAAAACAAATAAAGAAGTAGCATCACCAGAAGCAGAAGGATATTAAAAAAAATAACCCACAACCAAAAAGCAGCTCTCAAACCCTTGAAATACTAGTGAGTCAAGAGGGACAATAAATCAAACTATTGGTAGGAGAAATAACTTTAGATATATATGAGGAACTCCTGACTCATCTAGTATCAGACTTAATGACCGTAAATGAGATGTGAAGAAACAGAAAGTTCAGCAGTAAATGTAGTAATGGGAACATCTTACAGTTAGACTTGTTGGAGTTTTTTTAATATGAAACTCTTAGTGAATTCATTTAGGAAGATAGTGGAAGACGTGAAAAGAAAACTTCAGCAAATGCTGAGTGTTTAGCAAAGACCAGTTCTGAATCAGTCTAAAAAAGGCAGGATATTAAAGGAAGTCTGACGTGTTATATAAGTAATTTAATCAATTTATAACAAAATTTGAAGATTAAAATCAAAGCTGAGTGTGGCTTTATGCCTTTAAAGGGAAGACTTTGGTAAAATAATGTAGATGATGATATTATTATTACTGCTACTATTATTACCATTCTTCAAATACTGTTTTGACAAAAAAATGTAATAGCGCAACACTAAATTTTTTTTGGCACCAGATATGTACCAGGGATTAATATTAGCATAATTATATCTGTAGTTTTGTGAGTGAAAAACCCAGACCTTGAGAACCCATTAGTGACTTGTGGGTTTGGGTTTTTTTTATACCCATTGAATTATATTCAAGCTTATCCGTCACGACTTGGTTTTTGTTTTGTTTTGACCCATTGACCTTCATGCAAATTTAATTAGAAAGTAAGAAGATAAAGGAAGAGAGCTGATTTAATGCATAAGCTTCCTCTTCTCTATCACTTTGGACAACATAATGATTTAGTCTGTAATAGGCTGCTAAAATTTTCAGTAGCTGAGTAGACATCAGTGAAGAAACTGCATTTACTTGAGTCTTCTGCACACTTTCTGTCTGCTTCAAAAAGATCCATTATGTTTCTTCACCTTGGTATGGGTCTAATGGATATTGCTTTGGAATAGATGACGAAATTCTTATTTACTGCTAGTGTGCTGGCTGTCTTGTTACAAGTAGGGTTTTAATTATGAGGAATATTTTAATTTGGAGATTTTTCAAATGGCTTACGTAGCAGGTTGTGCATTATTTCCTTGCAGACCTCTACCTTACTGTTTATGTCTGCATCATAGATAGCTCTCTGGCATCTACAGTAATTGCCAGCAGCGAGAAGTTACCTTATTCTACTATTGCAAATTGTGTTGGCCAAGTTAGGAAAAAGTTCTTCACTGAAAGCGTGATTGGCCATTGGAATGCGGTGCCCAGGAAGGTGGTGGAGTCACCGTCCCTGGAGGTGTTTAAAGGGAGATTGTACTTAGTGCCAGGGTTTAGATGACGAGTAGGTGTTGGTGTTGGGTCTTAGGTTGGACTTGATGGTCTTGGAGGTCTTTTCCAACCTTGTGATACTGTGAACTGAGAATTGTAGGGGCTTGGGCTGTGGTGTTGGGTTTTTTGGATTTGAGATAAAACCTTTCTTCCTTGTTCTAGGCATTAACAACTCGATCTAGATTTTAAACGTGGTGTTGCTGCATGACTCTGAATTTAGTGTAGAGTCACATCAGGTCCTTGCATTGTGTCGTTGCATCCTGTGTGCTACATGTAATTGCCTGGATGTTTTGGCACAGCTTTGCAAGAAACTTCACATCTTACGTGAGTGAACAGCTAAAACGGAAGTATAAAATCCACAGTTGCTGTGCATAGAGAAATGTTTTCGAAGTCCTGAGAACGTTTCTGTTTTTTTGTGGCTTCTCAAAGCCAGCTGCTGGAGTGGGATGGGCTGTCCTGTGGCGCAGGCTGTGAGACTTCTGGTGCTGTCATCTTGTACACTGGGGCACTCTCAAGCACCGTTTATTCTTGTGATGATCATGCACCGGAAATTCTGTCATGTCTTTTCTTCCAGTAGTTACAGTAAAGGCTGTTTCTTGTCAATTAACACAGGCTGATACAGGATCTCCTGCCAGGGTGTGAAGAAAAGCTGTTGAGAGAGGACCTTCCCATTGGTCCAGTTGCCATTTTGCTGTTAAGATTCTTTAGATCCATGAAGCTACATCTTTGATCATGGAACCTTTCTCTAGATTTAATGGCAAACTCAGTGCTTTGATTAAACCAAAAAGATAAGGGTATTCACCTGTAGCTGCTGCTGCTTTGGCAAGGGGGAAATCTGGCAGTTCTAATAATTGTTTTTTAGTCATTTCAATTTATTCAAACATCTTTTTCTTTTTCTTTGGAATCTATGAAGACCTGAGTATGTGACAGTTTATATTTCAGGAAGAGTGGGGAAACCAGACTGTCTCCCTAGAAGTGATGTGACGTACCAAATGTGAAATTTTAGAAATGAGAGAAGTGTTCCTTAATTTCTTTCAGTAGTAAGTGGTGGTTCTAGCAAGGAGCTGAAAACACTTGTGTTAATTGTGATTTTTATCTAGCTCATGTAAAAATAGCTTTCTGTAAGTAGTTAGTTCAGTTCCTTTACAATTGTATTGAAGTGCACCTTCAAGAGCCAAAGTGATCTAAAAGGTCTGCATGTGTATCTGCCATCATCTCTAATGCCTGTTCTTTGGCATCTGTACTGAATAATGGAATTTGATTACAGGTCTTCCTTATTTTTAAAAGACCTTGTGGAGGTGTGTTTGACTCTTCCCTATAGTTTATGTTACTGCGTCATTTAAAGACCTGTGTACGACAGAAAAGGGATTATAAAGCTTTCACATTGCCAGTTGATTTTTCAAACAAAATTTGGGAAGTAGAAACCTCAAATGCAGAGAGGTTTTGTCTCTATGGCATTAATTTTGATTGTTGAGCTTTTTTTTTGGTTTCTTTGTTTCAGCTTTTATTGTTCTACATAGTTGTTCTTAATTATTTCTGTATGTCTTTGGAGTTATGGTTGGGGGTTTTTTTTCTGTCTAATGAAAATAAGTTCCTTTCATGTATTTTACTAAATTATAATTCAATATATTTAACCTTCTGTTTTTAAGGTAAAGAAGCAAACTGTCTAGTCAAAGAGCAAAGATGCAGAGCACTCCAAATTACCTCTGGCTCTTGTCTGACATTCTAGGCCAGGGAGCTACTGCAAATGTTTTCCGGGGACGACATAAGGTTTGTGAGGAATTACTGATCTAAGTAACATGTAAAACTGATTTCTTTTGCCATAGGTGAACAGTATCATGAAATCAATGGAAAACTGGTCAGGTTTTAGGCCTAAGGCAAATATGTCTTTGTAACCATACATACTTTCTAATTCTTAATATTCATCCATTGAATTAGAATTCTAAACAATTATTTCTAAGGATTTGGTTTTAATATTATATTATTTATCCTTGTAAAATATTAGCTGTTATTAATTCTTTATTCCTCTGTTCTTCAGTTTTATGGAAAAAACACTTCTTGCTTAAGAATTTAAATGGGAATAAAAGTCTTATCGGGTTTTATGACATGATATGTTATTTTTGTCTTTGTTAAATTCCCTTTTAATAGTTTTTCCTTGTTCTTTTAAAGCCCCTTTTTGCGATTTTTATGGTTTTGTATCGTAAGTGAAATATTCTTAATATATTATCGTATCAGATGAAATTGCTTTTAATCTTTGTAAGTCAGTGCTTCATACATGTCTAGTTCAGCATCTTCTTGGTGACATACCTTGAGTAATCGGCACAAAACAGTACATTTTTTTTTTTTGCTATGTAAATGATATACTGATGTGTATGTTATAACCTGAGTGAGGGGCTTAAATGACCTTACTTGTGTAGGTCATTCCATTCCTATGGATTTCACAGTATGTCTCACAAAATGAAGATAAGCCTTGTTGTGAAAGTAACGTTCCCTTATAGTGATGACAGTCTGTGCAAAATCAATATGAAGTTATATAGGAGTTACAGTGTTTTCTGTGTTCCACACTTAACTGTAAAGCAACACTAAGCAATAATTTAGCAGCTAATGTGCTTTTTCTGGGTGAGTGAATTTCAACACAGAATTATTCCCTTGTAAAGCTTATGGTTTTGTGGTTATGCTTCTTCTCACCCTCGCCAGTCTGAGCACATGACCTGCAGCTCATTGTCAAGGGGAGAAATCTTTCAGCCTGGGCACCAGCAGTACACTGAAGTGCTGTGCAACTCAACTATTCTAAGCACACTCAGGCTTTGTCCTTAGAAATAACCTGTTGCACACAAGACTGTTAATGTAAGCTTTATTCTTCAAGTGGGGATGGGGAAGTGCTTTGTGCACTCTCAGGTGGTGCTGTGGGTGCCTGAGTGGGTTGAGGCTCAGTCCCACTTGAGAACTTCAGTCTCTGATTTAAGCTCATGACTGTGCTCCTGTCACTTATTTTGTGGTTTGAATCAATTCAGGGTTTTGCATGAGTGTTATGGACTGGTTGATGCTGCCTGCTTTGAAAACACAAAATACTGCTTTATCACTATAAATGGAACAATAAAGAAAAAGAAAGCAACATTTTGCTTCTGAAAGTTGTCTCTTAACTTAAGCAAGCCAAGTTTCTCAACTCTGTTATACATGTGTCTCTTACTGATTTGTGCAGGTGGCTTACCTCTTGTTTAAAAATTATATTTCAGCTAAGTTTATGGATCATTCTTAAATGTTTAGCCTTTCTTATGGTAATTATTCTTTTTTAAAAATAATTTACATTTTGTGGGCAATCTCTGAATTTCCATTCTGCTGGTATGTATGCTTCTAATCTATATTAAACTTAACCAGTATATACACAGGATTTTTTTAGTTGAATCCAACTTAACACAAAATACTACTTTGAACTATTTATAATCTGGATATGCTCGTCCACACAACAGAAGATCTCAAGATGCTTGAATAACAATTATGTGTATGTTTACAATCTTATGCTTGTGTTTGATTAGTAATTTGTTTGTTTTGAACAGAAAACTGGGGATTTATATGCTGTCAAAGTATTTAACAGTATAAGTTTCCTTCGTCCTGTGGATGTTCAGATGCGAGAGTTTGAAGTATTGAAGAAACTAAATCATAAGAACATTGTCAAATTGTTTGCTATCGAAGAAGAGGTAATGAATTGTTGTAGTTTTGATCTGAGATGCATGGTAGTAACCACAGTAACTGTCTTTCTGCTTTATCCTTAACTATAGAAGATAAACTTACATTTTTAAAGAATGGTAACATATATGATGATTTAAATACCCCGACCCAACCACCATTGGCTTGCTTTCAGTGTTTATCATAGAATCATAAAATTACCAGAATTGGAAGGTAACCAAAAGGATCACTGAGTCCAATTCTTGGGTCCATCTTAGGACTGCGGGCATTGTCCAAATGCTTCTTGAATGCTCGCAGGCTCGGGGCCATGACTACTTCCCTGGGGAGCTGTTCCAGGGCTCCACCACTGGCTGCGTGAAGAACCTCTTTCTAATACCCAACTTAAACCTTCCCTGGCCCATCTTCCTGCCATTACCTCTAGTCTTATAACAGGTTGCAAGAGAGATCAGCACCTGTTTCACCTCCCTCCCTTGTGAGAAGGTAGTAAACAGCTCTGAGATCCCCTTTCAGTCTCTTCCAGGCTGAACAGACCAAGTGACTTCAGCTGTTCACCTTAAGACATCCCCTCTAGACCCTTTACCAGCCTTGTGACCTCCTCTGGACACTCTCCAGTAGTTTTATGTCCTTTTTATAGTGTGGCACCCAAAACTGGACACAGTACGCGAGGTGGAGCCACACCAGTACAGAGCAGAGCAGGACAATCACCTCCCTCGACCAGCTGGCGATGCCATGCTGGATGCCCCCCAGGACACGGTTGGCCCTCTTGGCTGCCAGAGCACTGTTGGCTCATGTTCAACTTGCGGCCGACCAGAACCCCCAGGTCCCTCCCCGCAGGGCTGCCCTCCAGCCTCTCACACCCCAGTCTGTACCTTTATCCAGGGTTGCCATGTCCCAGGTCCACAATCCGGCACTTGCCCTTGTTGAATTTCATGCAGTTGGTGATTGCCCAGCTCTCCAATTTGTCAAGATCCATCTGTGAGGCCTTTTTGTCCCCGGGAATGTTGATGACACCCACCACCACCACCACCAATTTTGTGTCATCGGCAAACTTTGTCAATAAACCTTCAAGTCCTTCATCCAGGTCATTTATGAAGATACTGAAGAGCACTGGCCCCAAGATGGATCCCTGTGGGACCCCACTAGTGACTGGGCGCCAGCCTGTTGTAACTCTATTCACTATGACTCTTTGAGCCTGACCCATCAGCCAATTGCACACCCATTGTATTATGTTTTTATCCAGCTGTATTCTGGACATTTCATTTATGAGAATACTGTGAGAGACAGTATCAGAGGCTTTGCTGAAATCCAGAAACAGGACATCAACAGATTTTCCCTGGTTGACTAGGTGGGTGACCTTGTCGTAGAAGGGTATTAAGTTTGTAAGGCAGGACCTTCCCTTTGTGAACCCATGCTGGCTGGGAGCAATGACTGTGTTGTTCTTCAGATTTTTTTTGGTAGTTCTCAGAATCATCTCCGTAATCTTGCCAGGCACTGAAGTTAGACTGACAGGCCTGCAGTTACTGGGGTCATCCCTGCTGCGCTTCTTGAAGATTGGGACAACATTTGCTAGCTTCCATCTCTCCAGATTCCTAAGAGCATTGAAAAATCATTGAGAGAGGTCTTGCTATGACATCGATCAGCTCTTTAAGTACCCTTGGATGAACCCCAACAGTCCCCATTGACTTGTAGGGATCCAGCGGGAGCAGCAGATTCCACACAGGTTTGGGGGGTGATTGGGAGATCGTTTGCCCAGTCATGATTCTCCAGCTCAAGGCTCGGGGAGGGGCCCAAGCCCAACGTCACTATTGAATACCAATGCAAAAAAAGCATTAAAAGTCTCTGCTTTGTCTAAATTGCTGCTAATGAGGTGCCCATGCTCATCAAGTAACAGCCCAATGTTGTTTCTGGCCTGCCTTTTACTATTAGTATATTTGAAAAAGCCCTTTTTATTATCCTTCATAGTTCTGGCCAGCTTCAACTCTAATTGAGCTTTGGCCACACAAATTTCCACCCTTCAGTGGCAAACAGCATCCCTGTAGTCCTCTCATGTCACCTGTCCTTGTTTCCAACTGGCCATACACCATCTTCTTACACCTCAGTTTGAGTAGAATATCCTTACTCAGCCAGGCTGGCCTTCTGCCTCATCTGCTTGATTCTGGCATTTTGGGATTGCCTGGTCCTGTGCCCTTTGGAGATGGTACTTAAAAAGCACAGTGTTCAGGCACAGGCTTCTTCAAAGCCATCTCAAGAAGCTACTGTACTAAGCCTTATCTTGAATTAATATTTTTAAGCTATCTGCATGTATGAATATTTAATACATACTGATAGTTGGAAGTGTTTTAATAGTCCTGACAATTTTATGCAGCCAACTAGAATAATAACAAAGAACATACAAAACTGTATATTAGTTGTGCTGAAGCTGAGACAGCTGAAATGACCCAGATGCTGAGATTAGTAAAGAGAAAAGAAGGACAATTTCTCTCTACTTTTCTGCGCCATAGTTTCTCATTTGTCCACCTATTGATATGACTCTCAACCCTCCAAGTGCCTATGGCTTGAGCTTTTCTTAATCCCCAGGAGCAATATAAAGATCCTGTGGTTGTATGTGATTTCTGACATTTTTTTTCACAACAGTCAGAGACTTACCTTTTTAATATTTTCTCCAGACAACGACTAGACACAAAGTACTGGTCATGGAATTCTGTCCGTGTGGGAGTTTATATACCGTTTTAGAGGAGCCGTCTAATGCCTTTGGTTTGCCAGAGTCTGAGTTCTTAATTGTTTTGAGAGATGTGGGTATGTAGACTTTGCTTTTTAGTCTGATTTGTTGAATGAAATGAACTCATGCTTGTTTTGTTTATCTTGAAGCTGCAAGAGATGAGGAATTTAAATTACTGTCAACTAATTTAAATATTAATATGGTCATATGGAGTCACATCTTTTATTTATGTCTGTATTGGTATAGATAGCTGAATTAAGCAGCCTTTTTTGTTTGTTTGAAGATTATTTCTCACATGTTGGACTGATTTCTAGTGATAATTAATCTCAGAAGAGTAAATTAGAAAAATAATCAGGTTTAACTGTGCCTGCCCCTTATAAAATTTTCCTCCATTACTTTATGGCAAAGATATTGCTGAGAGCAAGAAGTGCTGTACTTTAGCTGTTTGAAAGGAAAAAAGGCAAAAATGCTTAGAATATTCTCTGATCTTGGTCTTTTTGTTAGCTGGGTGTCCCCCTCTCGTTCCCGTTTCCCAGTGAGAAAGTAAACACATATGTTGTCCTAGCCTCAGTTACAGTTCAATGCTCATGCAGTCTGTGTCAAGATACATATACAAATTCTGTATTTATTTTTTTTATTTAAGTGGCTGGGATGAATCATCTCCGGGAGAATGGAATAGTGCACCGTGACATCAAACCCGGCAATATTATGCGTGTTATCGGTGAAGATGGTCAATCTGTTTATAAACTTACGGATTTCGGTGCTGCAAGAGAACTCGAAGATGATGAACAATTTGTTTCTCTCTATGGCACAGAAGAATATTTAGTAAGTCCGTATGATTTCACTTTCTATCGAAGAAATGCTTGAAGACTGTGGCCCTTTGTGATGAAAGTTGAATAGGTGAATCGCAAAATGCCATGTTGGAAAGGACGTCAGGGATCATTTGGTCCAACCTTTTAGGTGGTAAACAATATTTTAGTTACGAATGTCTTTATCTCTGCAGATATTTTTCAGTTTTTATTTGAGCTACTTGGATGACATTAGGTGTAGTTTAGAGTCACTTAATATCTTAGTTAACCAGAGAGAGGCAGGCAGACAAACATCAATATAAGCATCTTGGGCATAATTTTCTTTCTGCCATGTTTTCCCACATGTAGTATCTTTAATGGATATTGTGCTCTGGTGTGGATCTGTTTCCAGTTTTGTTTCTGTTGTTTCAAAATCATCTGGAGGAATTCTAGCTTTGTCCTCTTCTTTAGTGGTGTTTTATTCTAGTAGACAATCTTTAGCTAAATTTTAAAGTATTTCTTGCAAACCTTTTATTAAAGTGGCTATCAAACCTAGGAGCACTTCTGTGATCTTCTGTCAGAATGACAAGCAAATTCTGGTATGAGCGGACTTTGCTTTCTGATTAAAGAGCTGAAAGTTTAGAATGACAGATTATCTTGCTGTGACGTGATAGATTGGGATTTTGTTCTTTATATTGTTCACAAAGCAATTCTAACTTTTGTTTTCTGTTTGTTTTTCTCTTTAGCATCCTGATATGTATGAGCGAGCAGTTTTGAGGAAAGAGCATCAGAAAAAGTATGGAGCAACAGTTGATCTGTGGAGCATAGGGGTGACCTTTTACCATGCTGCAACAGGGAGTTTGCCTTTCCGACCTTTTGAAGGACCTCGTAGAAACAAGGAAGTGATGTAGGTAATTTAGAAAGAGAATTTTATCTGTTCGTAAATTAAGTCAGTCTGTGAAGTGCTTTTTATCAAGAAATCCTGCACACATAGAGTAAACATTAAAATAGTGAAAATATTTAAGGAAAACGTTCTTTAACTTTGTTGCGGTTTAACCTCAGTAGGCAGCTAAGCACCACACAGCCATTCGCTCGCTCCCCTGCAGTGGGCCGGAGGAGAGAACTGGAAGCATTAAAGTGTGAAAACTCGTGGGTTGAGATAGACAGTTTAATAAGTAAAAAAGAAACCAACAGAAAGCCCCTACCTCTAAACCCAGAGTAAAACAAAATGCAAAAAACCCCCAATTGCTCACCACCAGCCAACTGATGCCCAAGTCAGTCCCTGAGCAACTTCCACCCTGGCAAATTTCCCCTCCCAGCTTTTATTGCAGAACATGATGTCACATGATACGGAATATACCGTGGGGTCAGCTGTCCCGTCTGTGTGCCCTTCTAGTTTCTTGCTCACCCCCAGCCAACTCTCTGACCGTGGCAGTGTGAGAAGTGGAAGAGGCCACGATGCTGTGTAAGCACTGCTAAGCAATGGCTAAAACATCCCTGTGTTATCAACACTGTTCTGGACAAAAATCCAAAACACAGCACCATAAGAGCTACAATTAAGAAAATTAAGTCTATCCCAGCCAGAACTACTAGAAACATTCTGCTTCAACAAGGGTTTTACTGTGTGGCACCTTAAGATCTGAGTTAAGTGTCAGAGCTCCCCCAAAATAATGATGTTTTTCCACACATCTTTCGTTCACCGTGGCAGTTGGCTTGTCTGCTGAAGTGTGTGTATGTAACTTGGATATTCAGGCAAAATTAGGGTATTCTGAAAGTGGTTTTCAGTGCTGCACCTTTTTGTTGGCCTTTAAATAATTGTCTTACTAGGCAGTCTTTAAATGCGTGCACTACCCATGAGACTAATGTTATTTGAGTAGCAGTGTTGTGGGGCCATGGCTGAAGATAACAGGGGTGGCTCCTGAATGGGACACGGAAGTTTTTTCTATGATGTGCCAGTCGGAATTGATTCTTACATCATCTTAGTCTAGTTCTGGTTTATTGCTGTTCTGTGTCTTGCATTTGAAAAATAAAGCAAAGGGATACTAGGGAACTCTGTTGGGCTAGTAGCATCTTTGTCCTGGTACATCATGCAAAGCTGACTCCGATTTTCTTAGTTTGAGGAACTGCCCATCCTTTGATTATCCCACAGGCTTTCTTGTGCTATCTGCTTGTGAGATAAGCAAGGAACATATGTTTTGTATGTACTTCAGCCTCCATAAAGAGAAAGCACCACTGAAACTTTCTGTTGCAAAAAGGCTATCACTCCTGATTGGTTTCATGGAAAATTTAAGAAATACTGGCCTGTTCAGTACAGACAGACAGCACCAAATTGTATCCAAGTGGCCAGATGTTCCAAAGTTAAAGCAACTTCTCAAAGCCCACCTCCTGTTCCTTCTTTATCCCCAAGTGATTTTGTGGTGGCTAAATGTCATCTCTTGCCATGGAATGTGCTAGAAGTTTGTCATGTAAATGCCTAATTTGAACTGTCTTGGAAATCTGACTTTGTGAAAAAACTTCAACTTTCTTCAGTGATGCCTGAAATTTCTTCTAAATTTTTCCAAAATCTGACGTAGACAAAGTTGCTTCTCCAACAGAAGAGCCCAGAGCATTTCTTATTCATTGTTTGCTATTTTAGCACCACACTATCTTAGCGTATAAGTGAAGTTTCCTAATTATTGCACCACCTTCAAATTTAGGCCAACCTGTTATATTATTGATGCCCATTTGAGGATTAGTCACTAGACCTATGTATGTATAAGAGGTAGTAGTTGAAGTGTGTTATTTTTATAATGTATTGCAGGTATAAAATTATCACTGGGAAGCCTTCTGGTGCTATTTCTGGAATACAGAAAGCAGAAAATGGACCAATTGAATGGAGCTGGGAGATGCCTGTTTCTTGTAGTCTTTCAAAGTAAGTTTGAACTGCTCACAAAGTATTTCAGTGCTTCTTGGTTGAGTTTTTCCAGTTATTCACTCGGGATTAGGACTTTGGAATGGAGGTCTGACTGTTGCAGTTGTTTTTTTTTTGAATTCTTCAGTAGATTGGTACCATCTGCTACTTGGTTATCAAGTGTTTTTTCTTCTAGCTCTTCACATAATTTTATTGACTGCTAATTTACAAATGAGAATCTGAAGTAGTGAGAGTAGAAGAAAGATGCTGGGTTTTTTCCACCCTCGGAAAGGAGTATGAAGATTTAATGAAATTTGAATTGAGAGCTCCGCTTTCTTGCAAAAATGTGTCTTCAGACATTACAAAGATTGGGCAATAGGAAACAAATGATAAGAGAGTTCAGGGACTTGAATTGTTTTCTGGCAGAAATGCTTATCAGCATATTTAACATTCCCATAGTATCTTTTAATTCTTTTTATCATTATGGTTTTGCTTCATATGTCATAATACTCAGTCGGAAGAGCCATAGAATCATCTGGTTGGAAAAGACCTCTGAGATCATCGAGTCCAACCGTACCTGTCCCCTTACTAAACCCTATCCCTAAGAAACTCATCTACCCATCTTTTAAATACCTTCAGGGATGGCAACTCCACCACCTCCCTGGGCAGCTGTGCCAATCTCTGACTGCTCTCTCAGTGAAGAAATTCTTCCTGATGTCCAGTTTAAACCTCCCCTGGCACAACTTGCGGCCATTTCCTCTCGTCCCATCGCTGTCACTTGCAAGAAGAGCCCAGCACCCACCCTGTCACAGCCTCCTTTCAGGCAGTTGTAGACAATGATGACGTCTCCCCTCAGCCTCCTCTTCTCTGAGCTGAACAACCCCAGTTCCCTCAGTCTCTCCTCGTAGGGCTTGTTCTCCAGCCCCTCCCCAGCCTCGTTGCCCTTCTTTGGACGCACCCCAGCCCCTCAGTGTCCTTCTTGGAGTGAGGGGCCCAAACCTGAACCCAGCACTGGAGGTGCGGCCTCACCAGTGCTGAGCACAGGGGCACAATCACCTCCCCGCTTCTGCTGGCCACGCTGTGTCTGATACACGCTGTCTCTTGTCCACCTGGGCCACTGCTGGCTCATGTTCAGCCACTGTCGACCAACACCCCCAGGTCCTTCTCTGCCAGGCAGCTCTCCAGCCACTCTTCCCCAGGTCTGTAACGCTGCATGGGGTTGTTGTGTCCCAAGTGCAGGACTCTGCACTTGGTCTTGTTGAACCTCATCCCGTTGGTCTCAGCCCATCGACCCAGCTTGTCCAGACCCCTCTGCAGAGCCTCCTTTCCTTCAAGCACATCCACAGTTGCACACAGCTTGGTGTCATCCGCAAACTTGCTGAGGGTGCACTCAGTCCCTTCGTCCAGATCGTTGATAAAGATGTTAAACAGGACTGGACCCAGCACTGAACCCTGGGGAACACCGCTCGTCACTGGTTTCCAACTGGATTTAACTCCAGTTACCACAACCCTTTGGGCCCGGCCAGTTTTTAACCCAGCAGAGGCTGTGCCTGTCCAGGCCAATGGCAGCCGGTTTCTCCAGCAGGATATTGTGAGAAACGGTGTCAAAGGCTTTACTGAAGTCCAGGTACACCACATCCACAGGCTTTCCCTCGTCCATTAAACGGGTCACCTTGTCATAGGAGATCAGACTGGTCTGGCAGGACCTGCCTTTGGTGAACCCCTGTTGACTGGGCCTGACCACCCGGCTGTCCCACGCGTGCTGTGTGATAGTGCTCAAGACAATCTGCTCCATGACCTTCCCCGGTACCGAGGTCAGACTGACAGGCCTGTAGTTCCCTGGATTCTCCCTCTATGTAACCCGTTTACATTAGATCCATGGAATATCCAATCTCAATATGAACTTAAAACCACCTCCTATAATGCATAGACCTATTTGTCTTCGTAAGACTTCTTCAGTACTTTAAAATTACTACTCTTTCATGGTAAAGGGAGAAAGAAATTGTTCTGTGAACAGAGTCTAGAAACAAACTTTTCTGAAAGCCAAAGAGGTAGATCCATAAGGGGTATAGAGTGGAAGTCTACTTTTTATCAATGAATTAGTTTGCAGTGTGCAGAACTTATTATTTATATATGTTTTTCATGATACCGCTCAGTTGTTTCCTTTGCTTATTCTATACATTTGAAGTACTTTAAATAAGAAAGGAAGCAGATTTTTTCATTAAAAATCTGTTTACAGTAATGTTTTCAAGTTGCATTTAAACAGTATTTACTGTTACAAATTCGGTACTAAACTACGTTTGAGCACAGTATCCGCTGACCTCTAATGTGGGGCTTCCTGTGTGCTTGTAAACCACTGAGGCTTGCTTTGAAATGTTACCAGTTTTACTGCTGGATTGAGGTTTGATGTGTATATATTGTTAAAACTTAGAAGATGTTCATGATGGCGTAAGGGTAAGATCCATACAGTTCCTTGCAATTCAGGTTCTCAAAGTAGAAATACAAGAAGTTTAAGCCGGCCTTTCTCCTAGAATAGCGCTGACAGTAAGGCAATAGCTGCACATTTTTGTTCGCAGCAGTTGAGCTGCATGTGTGTAGTACTTATTTAGCCCCATCTCAGTCAGGACAAATTCCAGTAGTGCTGACAATTTAAATAATGAGTCTTTGCTAACCCCGCTGATTTTGATTGAAAGCGACATAGTGTGCTCACACAAGCAGCCCAGCTAGCGAACCATGAATGGCAATAGCTTCCTTCAAAGTGATACCATGGTAAGTGTGTGGGTGAGCTGGGTAAAAGACTGCTGCCCAGCAAGTAGCTCTGCAGTGCAGAATTTTAAAATTGCCTGCCATTTTCCCAATGGTTGTGACATTTGCCAAATACCAAGGAAAAAATATTTGATAGTTGAGCCTAAAAAGGAAAGAGAGAAAGTATGTGTATTCGTGAAAACAATAGACATTAACATTGAATATTTTGTTTTTCAGTAGAAGGAGAAAAAAAAAAAGCACTAGAGCATTCCTCAAGGGATAATAGATTTGCATTCACGAGACAAGTGAAATGGAGTATTGGATACAAGGTGAAAAAATCCAATTGGTCTTGTCTCTTTCTGTTGTTCTCTAGGGGTCTGCAAGTACTGCTTACACCTGTCCTTGCAAATATTCTTGAAGCGGACCAGGAAAAATGCTGGGGTTTTGACCAGTTCTTTGCAGAGACGAGTGACATACTGCACCGAATAATAATCCACATCTTTTCATTACAGCAGATGACCTTGCACAAAGTTTATATTCACAGCTATAATACGTAAGTGTTCTGTTTGCATTACTTTTACTCAGGAAAACAGTGCTGTGACCTCAGATCACCAGCATTACAAATTCAGTAGCATTTCCTTGGCAGTTTATCTGAGGAGGCGAAGGCTTGTAGTTCTGTGTAGTCACAGAGGTTAGAAGCATGTTGACCATAAAATATTTCTAATAAAAGTAAAATTATTGAAAGTCAAATCAACTGATCTTAAACTTGGTCTTAAATCAATGCGGGAACACAGACTTAATCTTTGATATGTTACATTGAGGCTGTGTTCATAATGGTTATCAACTCATCTCACATTTGTATATGCTACTACTTTAGGAAGTAGTTTTCCAGACCCTATGTTTGACTCTTGCTTTTCCTATCTTGTCCTCAAGAACACGAAATGTGCACCTTATCTGCGTCTGATATGAAACTTTCACAGGGGTTCTGGAGTTGTAATCAGTACAATTCAGGATCCTAAGTTATATGGAGTTCACTTCATGGTCATTAAGTGCTGATTTTAAAAGCTGTGAAGTCTGGTTTACAGTTTGATACAAAAATAAGTGCTGTTTTTCTGCCTTATTACAGATAATACGGAACGTGTTATTCTCTTAATATGCAGACAGATACAGTTATTTCATCAGATATATAAATGCAGTTCTGGCTTTTTCATTTTTTTCTTTTCTGTTCTGTCATTTGCATTTTGAGAGAGCCCAAATGCTGCTATTTTTACAGAGAAATCTTGTGTGTAATTTATTTTATTATGATTCACCTTTATGATTATGTATATGCTAGCTGTGATATTAAGAGACAGTGTACTAGTGCGCACAGGAGGCAATTTGGTCCTTCCTGTTAGTGTGCTTAAGGGTTTTCTCTTTGTGGGAGGTTTTGTTTGATTGATTGCTTTCTGGGGAGCAGGAGGACGAGGTTTGTTATAAATTCTTATGCCTCGTGTCTGTTGATTGCTAGAAACAAAATACCAAATTGTCTTTGGTGTTCCTTATCACTGCTGGTTTAGGAGATAATCTGGCTGTTTGTTAGCTTACAGGCTCAATTAAAGGTGTGCCCTTTTCAACATATAAAACACCACGTTTTTCTCTTGGGAGAAACTAAAATAGACTTCCTTCTTCTCATCTGTTTTTGCTGATCTTCAAACTTTAGGCCAAAGCAAGTTTGTTTACACAGACGTGCTTTGGTGGAAAATCAGAGGTAGAAAGGGAAGTTGGATATATTGCAGGAAATCACATTTGTTTTTGTAACAGAGCAACTTGGAGCCTTAGGCAGTGTGCTACTTTTTGTTCTGGTTGTAAGTCAAATGATTTATGTGTAAAACCAGTTCTTAATTGATCAGAAGTAAAAGGGGTTTTTATTTAAGCAATATAAAGTCCGAATTGTTGAACTGTTGTAGTGAGTTGTATTGTAGTGAGTACGACTGAATATATGGTTTGTGTTATAGGGCTGCTATATTTCATGAGTTGGTCTACAAACAGACAAAAATACCATCTCAAAATCAAGAATTGATATATGAAGGTCGGCGTTTAATACTAGAGCCTGGCAGATTGGCACAGCACTTCCCCAGAACAACTGAGGAGAATCCTATCTTTGTAGTAAGCAGGGAAGCTGTCAACATTGTTGGATTAATCTACGAAGAAGGTACATGAAAGTCATTTCCCCTTTCTTGTAGCTATCTTCTGTAAATACTTTGGGTTATTCAGTTATCGTGTTACGTCTTAGAAATAGTGTTTGAAAATGTTCACTGTTGATCTCTGAAGTCCAAAGTAGGCAGTCCAATTTTTTTTCAAAAATGCCGAGTATCTGGCATAGTTCTACAGAAACAGCAGCTGCTTATAATGTTCCTAGGGCTGTGATCCTGAGCGTTTGTGTGTTAAGATATAGTGGTGCATTTGGAATTCTGAAAATTTTTCAAGCTTTTAACAAGTAGAAAGAAACACTGAATGTAATTCAGAGCTGGTTCTTCTGTTACTTGCTAGGTGGAAATTCAAGTTTTGCTTTGTTTTTTTTTTACTGTTTGTCCTGAATGAGGTTAGTCTTTCTGTTAACAGGAAGTCTGAACAACTTACCTTTGCTTAGGAGATAAGGTAATGCCATAACAGTTAAAAAGTAATCAAGTTTTTGCATTTCTGTTCGTCACTGAGGGGCTTACAAAGGGCCCTATGCCAAAGCTTTTTTTAATAAGATGATGTGTCTCGAATTGAGAGGTCAGCATTGCTTTTGTCAGCGTGTCCTACAAACTGACCGCTCAGGCCAGCTGACACTCGCACAGAGACACCAAAGAGCGTGGGTAGGTGAGCTGTTTGTGGAAGGGTCAGCAGGGCCCTGATATTGTGTCAGAGCTTTCTGAAGGAGTCAATGAGCAAGAGATTTAGCTGATAGAAGCTACCCTAGGTTTGAAAAAGCTATTTGGTGAAATCCTGCACTTAAGAGTCTCAGTGAAACTTGAGCAGCTGTGAAATATGAGGGAACAGTCTCTCATGCAGGCAAACTTAGAGCTGAAGAACAGAAATAAATGGTTCGCTTTCTCAATGGAGAGAGCTAGAGGAGACCTGCACAACATCTATGCTATACAGCATGTTCAAACGTCAATCTGGAAAAGGAAGTGAAGCATAATTTGCTGAAGATACCAAGTTACTTAAAGCATTTAAGACAAAGGCTGGTTTTGAAGGCGTGCATGAGAACCGCATGATATTAAAAGACTTGGTAGTAATAGATTAGATGAAAATCCATGTAGATACACATAAAACCAGTGTACAAGCTGGAGAGGGGCAACAGTCTGAACTTTTGAAGTCTCTTATGGAAAATAAGACAAGATGTTTTTTCTTTCAGTTTTGCTTCCTAAAGTACATCAACGTTATGATTTGGATGCAGATGCCAGTATGGCTAAAGTGAGTGATCACGACTTTAATTTATATACCTGCCTCAGTTAATGATACTGAAATAAAAGCTACTTGATTTTCAGATGAATAATGTTAATGGTACTATTTTTAATATGCTAGTGAGTATTCTAATTGACAGAACTGTATCTGTTAACAAGGGCTCCAAAAGCCATAGTCTGTACACAAAATATGTTTGCATATTTTTTTAAAAAAAGAACAAGTCCAAAAAGCAGACTTTTGAAGTCCAGGTGCTTTGTTACTGCATAACTCAGTGATGGGGGGGAAGGAGCCTGCCACTTCGGAGTTCTGAAGTTAGCTGGAAGGTTCATAAAATCCCTTTCAATGTTGCGAAACTTAACGTAAGAAAAATAATGTTCATCTTCCTCTCACGAGAGCGTCTGGGACTCTGCAGAAGAGTGGAATTTCTGTTGCTTCTGTTGCAAATTTTCAGAATCTGTGGGAGAAAAGTAGAGGATGTTTCATTCTTTTGGTCATTTTTCTAAAACTGCTGAATGTCTGCATTGCCTTGCTTTGACTTTGTGACCACCATTTATTCTCTGCCTATAAAATACTGGCTGCTGAGAAGCCTTATATTCAGGTAGTCCTGAATATAAGTCTCTTTGAATACCAGAAGTCTTTAAAATTAATAAACAGAAAGTCATCTGTTGATATGAATTATTTAATATATTGTAAATTATAATTTCTGAAACTTTGTTCACAACTCTAAACAACAGCAAACTTGTGAATGGAAATAGGTGAATGAAAAGAGTCCTTAACCTTAGAATTTAAAAATGTGTAATTTTCTATGAGTTTTTTATGTATGTGTCTAATTCCTAAACTACTGAAGAAATGTCCTTGTGACTTTCCAGAAATTAAAGTAAATACTAAGAGTAAGTGGTGTCATTTTTATTTATGAGAGACTTATTTTCATCCCTAACAGATATTTCAGCATAACTCGAAAAACTTGCTACCATGTTTAGCTCTGCCTCCATAATAAGTGGGTTTTTTTAATCTCCCAACTAAAGTTTGGTCAAAGTTACACATTTTAAACTACCATCTTCATGTTGCTCTTTCTTTTATTAATCTGTGTTGCTTTGTTGTGATTAATTGACTCGAAACAATTGTTAAGAGAAAGCTAGATTGATACTAATGTTGTCTGTTTTTTTCCACCAGGCAGTAACAGGCACTGTATGTTATGCCTGTAGAGTTGCCAGTGCTTTGCTGCTTTACCAGGAGCTGATGCGAAAAGGAATACGGTGGCTCATGTAAGCAACCAATTGAATTTCACCACAGTTTGGGGTTTTTTTTGCAATAGAGATATGCCTTGGTTATCAATACAGAATTCTGTAATCTCCCTCTGTCTTGGGAGGTTTTCTTTATTCCTTGAATATGAATAGGCTTTCTAAATTTTTTTCCTTCTTTCTGTCCTTAAGGAAAGAAAAATATTTTTTTCTGACAATAAGGCTTAGATAATTGCAGTTTCACTTTCTTCTGTGAGTAATTGAATCTAACCTCTGGTACCATGCAGGTAGAATTGAGGACCTTGCACAAGATAGTTTTACATGAGGATTATATTAATGCATCTCTAACTGAAAGTAATTCTTCACAGCAGTTGTTACTGTAGGTATATTATTGTATTACTGATTGCTGGTAAGATGGCAGTTGAATACTTTTGTTATGGACTAATGCTTCACTTTTTTTAGTGAAATAATCAAGGATGAGTACAATGAAATGGTTCATAAAAAGACAGAGGTTGTCATCAAGCTGGATTACTGCAGCAGAAACATTGAGAAAGCTGAGAAAATGTGAGTAGAAGCACTAAACTGAATGCACTGGGTTTTCATTATTATCTTTTATGACAACAATATTTTAAGTTATTCTTATTTACACAGTTGCATATAAAAACTACATTTGAATTGGCATGGATTTGCTGATAGCAGTGACTTAAGCAGATTTAGTAGTATGCTTTAGTCGAATCAGAGTGCTAATTTTGGTGCTCAACCTAGTGGGAACAAGTAATTACTATTGAGTAGTAATTGTATGTGTTCTTTTTCTCCTTTCTTCTCTGACTCAGCTCATTTACTGTTGTTCACTTTAGAGGCTATAATAAAGCTTGAACAAAAAACCCAGTAGCTTTCCTTTCATCAGAACTTTAGTGCTTTTGTCACTGAGTTTGCTTGTGTGTGTTTATTACGGGTGACTTTAAATGCTGCCCATTTCACAGCTTTTAAGACTGTAGCATTTTCTGCGTAGAAGGAATTTTAATATTGAAATATAATGAAGCAGCTGCAAAAAAAAAATCCAAAAAATGAACTCTCATAAACCAACCAACCAAAACTCCAAATCCCCCCCCCCAAAATTCCCCAAAATCAAGGCTGCATTAAAATATCACTGTATGGCAGTGCATGCACATAGGGATACCAAAGTAAACTACACAGAAAACTCTGCTTCTGTCATTTTTTTAAAGAAGTGCCTGATTATTATGTTATTTTTGTCTCTTTTGGTTAGTTCAAGTGGCAGAGGTCTGTGTCACGGAGTCTCACTGTTGCCTGTATGGATTCATTTAGATACAGTAGAAAGTTTTTTAGCGTGCATTCTTTAAAATTGACAAAATGAATAAGGAACAACTAAAGAATTGTTTTCTTTTAGCCTAAGACACTTCAGAGTTTCAAAGACCTTAGAATACAATTGTTTCTCTTGCCTACCCTTCCAAGGAAGCAGTTGTTTTCCAGTGGTCAGACTCTTCTGCCCTGCCTCTCCCAGTCAAGGGCTGTCTGTAGAAAATGGGATTGCACCATTGAATTCCCCATTCAAGTTGCATTTTTTCTCTCTCATGATCTTTGTTTCATCTCCCAGTCCCACTCAATGTTCTTAGTCCCAGTCCCACTCAATTGTTCTTAGTCTCACTTTTAAAGTGTCTTTGCAGTGTTTTGTTCAGTCTTTGCACAAACTAGCGTTACCTCTGTCTTTCAGGTACTTTAAACATACTTTAAACTCTGTCTCTTCCTAGGGTTCTCCTGTGAGTAGCTGTTTTCCTATTCAACCTACTTCCGGTCCTCCTCCGAATGATGTCTTGTTTGTAGGATTTCTAAACTTGCTTTCAGGCTGCTCTGGAAATATAGATCCCTACAGATGGCTGAAGCACACATGTAGAGCCACTGGCTTTGCAGAGTAGTCTTAAGAATAGAATTAAGCCTTGCTGGAACTGCTATGCATGTGTGAGTTGAACAGCTTGTGTGTAGTAATTATGGATACCCAAGGATTTGTCAGAATAGCTGTGTGCATGCCAAACATACAAACTGATACACGTGGGCTTTAAAAAACCAAAAAACCAACAATGAAACTAGCAAGGTAGCAGTATACCTGTCTGTGTAGCCTAGTTAGAAACCATCAGGGCTGTAACCCAAAGTCTTCTTCAAGCAGTTTACAGTAGTTGATGGGACTGGTTGTTACTCATCGTATATTTGGACCAGATAGCTTCCTCCTGCATTCTGCCAGGTCTCCACAGAAGAAAGCCACTTAATGCTCAGAAGAAGCCGCTGTAGGTTCTGATTTGGGACTCTAGTGCATTCAGCAGTATCTCAGATCAGCATTTTGAACAAAAATGAAGTTCACTTGCAACCTGGAGTAGTTTTCATGGACAGAAATTTGCTATGAGTTTGCACATGGCCTTTTGGCCTCTTACAAAGGGGCAGGAATTTGATTTTATTTGATTTCAGAAGACTTTTATGGAGTTAGCAAAGGGCATATCCTCTTGTTTGTCCTCCCTTTTGAAGGCTGTGCTTCAAAGTGTGACAGTGCAAAGCTTTTATTTGAAAAGGTAAACAAAGTATTGAACTTGGGCAAAGTAAGCATTTTTTGAAAGCAGCTGAGCTGTTTGTGGTGGTGTTTATAAAAATAAAATGTGTGGGACTCAACAGGAAAAAGATCATCCCAAGTTATTTACTTGGCATTTGAGTTATGGTCATATGGAAAGTATCAATACGAACAGATGATGCTATCAACCCAACCTTTACGGTTTTGTTAACTCAGGCAGCCCAAGGTTTTGGTAGCTCAGTCTTTCCAGTAAGTTTCCACAGAAAAGCATTTTGATGCACTGGAGTAGTAGCGTCATTCACTACTTCAAGTAACTTTAGTTTGGCAACCTTTTAAAAATTATTTGAGGAGAGGAAATAGTTTTCTACTGCCCGCTGAATACAAGTAATGAGAATAGAATGAAGAAGACAGGAATGGAAATTTAAAAGTTTTTTTAACAAGACGTATAGGAATTATTTTTTTTAACTAATAAGTGCGTTATTAATGGCCATTAAAGGTTGTTGGTGTTTCTTTGTTGATGCTTGACAGGTATTGTATTTCATATAAAAAGAAAAGGTAGTTATTGTTAATCTCTGAATTCAAAGAATATTTTCAGTGTATTCGCTGCTTTTTTATTTTCGTTTTTAACTGTGGGGTTTTTTGTGGTCAGATATGAGAATTTAATGCAGATCAACTTGGAAGCATCAGAAGTGGATGAGATTTCAGAGATACACACCAAACTGTTGCGTGTAAGTATCTTACAAAGCTCATATCGTTCTCAAAATAGTGTTTCTAAAGAAAAAGCCAGTACATGATAACACAGATTTTTCCTGTGAATAACAACAATTATTCTGTGAATAATAACAATTTTCGAAGTAATTTCTAGACTGCCAGTGATTGATAAAATGTCCATACTGAGATGTGGATATCTTTCTGAAAACAGAGTAAATCCTTTTATTAACCCAATGTAGTGAAAATAATAAATTGTTCCTAAAAATGTAGTCTCATTTTCAAGTAAAACATTACAACAATGAAATATATTTTACCTTGAAGAGTTTTCCCTTTCCCTAAAGAATTTTAAACTAGTTTGTTGACTTTCTAAAATGACACATACACAAACACCCTGCAGAGTGATCTGCTTTGAAAATTGCATTGTGTTTCCAGACAAGTAAGGAAAAATTGAAAATAACTTTACACACTGGTGTCCCGAGAGCATGTGTAAGTTTCTCCATTCTAAAAGCAAAAAGTGATTAATGCATTTTTCTTTTGAAGGTTGTATAAGCTGGGTTATCATTTTATGAATTCTTAACAAACCGATGAACAAGTGTAGGAGTAAACAGGGCATACATGAAAGGGAGAAACTTAATGTTGAGGATGCTAAAAGAAAATAAATATTAAATAACAGAAATGCCAGCATTGAATATGATTCTTCAATAATACCATGTTCTGTCAAAGCTTAGGCAGATAATTGAGCATATTTCTTTAATGAAAGTCAATTAAACAAATGGGTCTATAGTATTAAAGTCCTCAGTTTGTTTTCAGCCTCAAGTGAATTTTTACTTTAGCCAGTGGTAAGATTGAACTTTCTTGCCCTTATGTAGCTCTCCAGCTCTCAAGGCACAATAGAAACTAGTCTTCAGGATATTAAAACCAAAATTTCTCCTGGTGGTTTACTGGCTGACACCTGGGCAAATCAGGAAGGGATGCATCCGAAAGACAGAAAGTGAGTAACTGTATTAATTGTTTTAATATGTAGTGAATTTTACATTGAGTTGTAGTTCCTAGAACTCATTGATAGATACTTATGGTTTTCATATTTCATTTTCTTCCTTTTGTCACTCTAGTCCTGAAAGGCTGCAGGCGCTGCTGTGTTCCATCACAGATATTTATTATCAGTTCAAAAAAGACAAAGCAGAACGAAGTAAGTAACTTACTTGATTCACTTTTAACGTAAACTGTAATGTCAAGGACAAGCCAGTCCTTGTTCCACGAGGGTGTTTTTGGTAGGAATGGAGAGTTAGTAACATTGAATGTGTCTGTAGGTCTTTCTTAGTGAGGTACCGTCTTAAAGCCCATATGAATGAAACACCACTGTTAATCTCATAAATATGAATCACAAGACTGGAGAGGAGAAAAGAAAAGTAAATGACCACTTTTACCTATCAGGACAGGAGAAGGAAACCATATAGGAAATGGGTAAACTTAAAGGAGTTTTACATAAATACAACTAACAGAATTAAACTGGTAATGTCTGTCATCTGCTCTGATCCTAGGGCTTCCTTATAATGAAGAACAAATTCACAAGTTTGACAAGTAAGTTTTGAAGTTACCTTTGGGAAATGCTATGATTGCTTTCAGGTCCTTCAGGTGCTCTTGCCAATAACCTCTTCTGTTGATTTTTATTGTAAATTCTAACCTATTAGGATTGCTTTGCAAAAAAAAAAAATCCTGTAAATATCTTAAATACATAGTGGTGCCAGCAAATGATAACGAGGTGCCTTCTGGCAGTGGAGTTTCTTCACTGATAGACCTTCTAAATGTGAATTTGAAATACCTGTTTTTTATCTGGACGTAACTGCCTTGTAGGAAGCACATTTTTTTTCCTGGTTTTTTAGGAAGGAAAAAAACCCTCAGTAAGAGTAAAGTTACTTTGCAACTGAGAGGGAAATAATTTTCTACAAATGAATAAAATATAGGCTAGCTGAATGACATTCTAGAAGGATTTAATCTTCCAGGAACTATAGCACACAAAATAAATTTTAATGCAGTTCTCCAGGCCTGTCTAAAATTATCACTTAAGATGGCCACATTAAGTGCCTGTATGTAACCCTGGGTGTCTGGATTCCCATTAGGCTCCACTGACTCTGCTGATTAACCCTTGAACATCTGGACACAGCTGCTCTGCTCGTGCTGCTGTACTTGTCTTGGGATTGATTCAGTTCTTCATACACAGAACTCTGATACTATTTAATATGCCCTGAGGTAAAAAAACTGGCCCAAAGAGTTATGGTGAATGGAGTTAAATCTGGTTGGTGGATGGTCACAACCGGTGTTCCCCAGGGCTTCCCTGGATGAGGGGATCAAGTGCACTCTCAGTGAGTTTGCAGACAAAACCGAGTTGGTTGGGAGTATTGATCTGCTTGAGGGTAGAAAGGCGTCACAGAGGGTTCTGAACAGGCTGGATTGGTGGGCCCGGGCCAACTGAATGAGGTTCAACAAGGTGAAGTGTCAGGTCCTGCACTTGGGTCACAACAACCCCGTGCAGCGTTACAGACTTGGGGAAGAGTGGCTGGAAAGCTACCCGGAAGAAAAGGACCTGGGGGTGTTGGTTGACAGGGGCTGAATAAGAGCCAGCCTGGTGCCCAGGTGGCCAGGAAGGCCAATAGCATCCTAGCTTGTATCAGAAGTAGTGTGGCCAGTAGGGCTAGGCAAGTGATTGTCCCCCTGTACTTGGCACTGGTGAGGTCACACCTCAACTACTGTGTGCAGTTTTGGACCCCTCATACAATAAAGTCATTGAGGTGCTGGACCGTGTCCAACTGGTGAAGGGGGGTCTAGAGCACAAGTCTTATGAAGAGCAGCTGAGCGAGCTGATATTGTTTAGCCTGGAGGAGACTGAAGGGAAACCTTATGGCTCTCTACAACTACCTGAAGGGCGGCTGTAGCGAGTTGGATGTGGGACTGATCTCCCAAGTAACAAGTGATAGGACAAGGAAATGGCCTCAGGCTGCACCAGAGAAGGTTTAGATTGGATATTATGAAAAACTACTTCTTGAAAAGGATTGTGAAGCATTGAAACAGGCTGCCCAGGGAAGTGGTTGAGTCACCATCCCTGGAGGTATTTAAAAGAGATGTAGGTATGGTACATGGGGACATGGTTTAGTGATGGATTTGGCAGTGTTACAGTTCGACTTGATGATCTTCAAGGTCTTTTCCAACCTAAATGATCCTATGATTCTATAGTATCTGAGATATGCCCTGAGACTGGGAGGTAGAAGGTAGGATATAAGACAAATGGGAAACCTACACCTGTCTGGATGGACAGGTGGAAGCAGGGCAGGGTATCCATGTGCATCTCAAATGAAGCTGGACACTTGTGTTTACGTAATTAAGTTCTTCTCCTGATGGCTGGTCAGTTGAGTGGTCCCCTAGACTTTGCTGAGGGCCCTGTGGATTTAAACACTGCTGCTGTAATTTTCCAAAGACTCCTGCTGTTGCCACCACTCCTGTGGCTTCACTGACAATTGCAGATAGAAAGCAACCACACAGAAGGCACTGGTATTCTCAAAACCAAGCCACTTGATTTCCCCGTTGTAAAAGATAAACGGGGAAGCTGCCCAGTGGCAGGGAGATTGTTTTAAGATAAAGCACAGTAGGGGCAGGAAACCTCTAAGACAGACCTTGATGTGCTGAAACAGGCTTGGACGCATCACTGCACTGCAACAGTAAGGGACTAAACTTAATGTGAGAGATAATGTGAGCAATAAATTTTATCATATGCTCTTAAGGATATGGTTGGAAAACAAGCAAACATTGAGACACAATCCATAGCTCATTTTAAAACTGTGTTCCCTTGTGAATAACTTTAAAGCAATAGGCTTAATTTTCATGGTTTTGAATACTGATATATTTTCTACCACAAGTGTCTCCTTGGGATTGTTCAGATATCTTTGAGATCCTTACTACATCTTGTTTTACTTGATTCACCCTGGAGAGAAAAGGCAGTGTTTTTTGTTAGGAACTGTGTGCCATTAGCAACAGAGGCTGGCCTTTCCTATTTACCACTTGAGAGACCAGGGGGCAGCACTCGGTTCAGATTTTTCCTGGTTGAATGACAGGTATGCATGCCTGATGACAATCCAGCCACACTCCAGCCAGAATTTGATGAAACTATTGTGCAAGACTTGATGAAATACCAGAAGCAGGAATTAGACTGTAGTGTCCCAGTATCCCTTAGTTTGGTGTACTGGTGCAATGCATAGCGTGGTAAGGCAGTTACACTGGGATTAGTCTGCAACACTACTAACCAGAACTGGGGTTTGGTTTGCTTTCCTGTCCTTATCTGCTCGCTTTTTTTCTTGTCATAAATTTAAGCTGACTCAAAAATCCTGGTTTTTTTCCTGCATTATATTACTCAACAGAAAGGATTATTCATATATGCTGGAAGTTTCAAGTATCTGCAGAAGGCAAATAAGAAATAAGGATTTCTGTCATTTCCATTTAGAATCTCTTTTCTTAAATATACCTGCTTGGATAGATACTGAATCGGAGAAGACATTTGACCATTTGTTCATATACAAATAATTGCAACTAAATACTTCAAATAATTTCTTTTTCTCCCTGCTAGGGAATATTTTTGAAATATAAACTGTCAATTCATGCAGTGTGTTGGATTCTTATACATTGCAACAGCATGAATAAAGTTGGCTGAAGGGATTTTAAGCCCACATACCTCTTCTCCAAGCTTCAGAATGTAAGTTGGAGGAATGAGGTTCTGAAAGCAGTTTAATGCTGTTCGGTTGTTTCTGTGTTCCAGGCAGAAGCTGTATTTGCATGCTACAAAAGCCATAGCGCTATTCAAAGATGAATGTGTCAGCAAGTACGATACATTTTTGGACAAGGCTGAGGACTGGACAAGGCAAGCTATTGATTTCTTTAATATTTGGTAGTGTTCTCCACACCTCTTTTATAAAACAAAGCTCTTAGAAGAAAACTTTTTTTCTTTCAGGAAGATGCTTCACACAAGGAAGCAATTACTGGCTCTCACCAACCAGTGTTTTGATATTGAAGAAGAGGTATCCAAATACCAGGATTATATAAATGAGGTGGAGTGCTTCAAAATTCTGTGAAGTGTTTGTGTAGACTATTCACTTTGTTTAATGTCTCATAGTGATGCTCATAGAGTCTTACATTAATGCAGTTGCATTAAAATACAAGGCTGCATGGATTTAGCATGTGGTCTATCGTAGCTTCACTGCTGATGTCAGAGAGGTGTAGAGAGTGGCATGATTTTTTTTGAATCCTGACGATTTTTGACTTTGGGGGTGCTTTTTTTTGGTGAGATTTTGGAGTTGGGGGTTTTTTTGGTAGTGTTAGCATTTCCCCAAAAAAATCTGTGCAAATGAATGTGGGTTCATTGAGAAGTGTTCTGTATAACTGTTACCATAATGGTGTCTGAGCACCCGGAGGATTATCTCAATAGTCTTGTGAAGCATAAAAACACTACTCCCACATTCAGGATCAGGGGATGTGTGCTTTGGGATACGTGCTCAACCAGTGCTGCTGGTGACATGAAAGAAAAGGTTTTGTTAAAATTTGGACGGTGACTCTGTAGGATGAAAACTTATCGGAATTAGCACAAAACTGAGGGAATAAGAGTGTTTTCCTGCAGTAAAATTACTTTATAAAGGAAATATGAGTGAAAGAAAAGCACCTGAAAAGTATAAAAACAATTAAGGGATGGTGGGAGAGCAGCATTTTGCTTGTTATTTGTTCATACTTTAGTAGCATCATTGAAGTCAAGTTATTGATTAGGATCCTGTTGCCTTAGGGTATCTACAAACGTAACAAACTCTCAAAAGGAAGATGGAACGAATCAGGGAGCTATAGATTGTCTCAATACAAAACTTTGTATGCTGATCACAGCTTGGGGAATGTCATAGAATCATAGAATGGTTTGGGTTGGAAGGGACCTTAAAGCCCATCCAGTTCCACCCCCCTGCCATGGGCAGGGACCCCTCCCACCAGCCCAGGCTGCTCAAGGGCCCATCCAGCCTGGCCTTGAACACTTCCAGGGAGAGGGCATCCACAGCTTCCCTGGGCAACCTGTGCCAGTGCCTCACCACCCTCATCATGAAAAATTTCTTCCTAATGTCTTCCAATTTAAAGCCATTCCCCTTCATCCTATAACTACTCACCTTTGTATAAAGTCCCTCCTGTAGCCACTTCAGGTACTGGAAAGCTGCTAAAAGGTCTCCTTGGAGTGAAATCTATATTAGCTGCCTTTACTACTGTAATGATTTTATGAGGTATCATTGCAGTGGAGAATTTAAGGAAAGATTTTAAGGTGAACATCAAGATACATACGACAACTTACATTGTAACTTGCGTTTCCGTTTTATCTATTGCAGTTACAAGATGCTCTGCCACAGAAAATATTTGCAGCTTCCGGTGGGATGAAACATACAATGAATACAGTCTATCCAAGCTCAAACACATTAGTGGAAATGACTCTTGGGTGAGGATTTCTTAATTGGATTGATGTAATATTTTATTACCTGTTACACAGGTGAACTGGAAAAAAAGATTACGGTTGGCTTAGTGATTGCTGTATTAAGACCAATAATTTTATGTTGCTGAAAAACCTTAATGTTTCTAAAGTGGTGGTACAGATGGGGAGGCTTTTAGGAAATAACCAACCTGTTGTCATTCCCTTGTTTTGTATGTACTGACAAGCTGCTGAAACCTTTGTGGTGGTGAGTGATCATAGCAGATAACTCTATAAAACTTTTAACCTTTCTTTTGTTTCTTGTTACTGCAGTATGAAGAAACTAAAGGAGGAAATGGAAGGGGTTGTTAAAGAGCTGGCTGAGAACAATCACATTTTGGAAAGGCAAGCAATTGTTTTCCCTTTTTTTGGGCTGATACTAGGAACGGGCTTAATTTTGTGTATTTTGTAGATCAAGAACTTAAATTGAGGGACAAGTCTATAATCTCTTTAAATGTAAATATGTTTTTGAACTGTTGATCTAAGGTGTAACAAAACAGAAATGTATTCAAAACCTTGAAGCATTACTGTAAAATCATTCTGACACAGCATTATGTTTAGCTAATAAAAATATCCATTGCACAGACAGATTAATTCTGAGTATAAACAGAATACTTTTGCAACAATCCAGTGGTGTCTTCTAATTCCTCACTTTTAGACATAATTTGTAGCAATTGTGGAATTACACCAATCTGAATGAATGATTTTTCAGTTTTTAGATTGCTTAGATAAAGGGAAGAGAAAGAGGCCAACGTATTTCTTACAGTCTTAGAGAGTACTGTCACTATCACATACAGACTGACTTAACTTTTTTTCTTATAATGATGATGATGATAAAATTTATAAATAATGATCTCCTGAAAGCTTCAGGGTAAATTACTGATGGACCCGAGCTTACCTTCAAAGTGAATTGCATTTATTTTGTTCCCCACCCCCGGTCCCATACTCGGAGCATTTTATCCATTCTTCCATCTTTTTTTCACATAAAAAAAATCAGATACAGATGCATGTGTTGGCATGTGACAAGGGAAAAAAAACCCCAAATGTAAATAAATCACAATGATTTAATGATTGATCACCTAAGCATACACTGTTTTTTTTCATTTTAGATTTGGTGCTTTGACTATGGATGGTGGCCTGCGGAATGTGGACTGTATGTAGCTGTCAAGGACATGAAGAGGACCTGTAATTTTTTTCAAAGGGAAAAAGATACTGTTGGGACATTTAATGGCAGATAATGCATCTGTATCCAGGATTTTTTCCCTCTACAACTGTAGTATTAAATCATGTAAATATGTATAATTTGTAAATATAAAAGAAATATATATCTTTTTTGGTCAATGTTAGAATAGAATTACTCCAGGCAGGGAATTTAGCCCCTTGGAGGATCTCTGATGAAGTCCTAAAGGCAAAAGTATTGTTGATGAAATTGACAATTGTTTGCTTTGAATATTGCCCCTTTTTCAGAATGCGATTTAGACTTTATTGAAAGAGGACTTGCAGAACTCTAAACATCATGAATAGTCTTTAAAGGGTGTTTTGGATTTCCTTTAACCACCACTACTATTTTGGAGTCTGGCTGAATGACTCTGATCATCAGAGAACATGGCAACTGTTATAAATGAGGTCTTTTAAAGAAGTGTGAATAGGGACTGAAAGAACAGGTAGGACAAGAGTGGAAATGGATTTCTCCTTCCTTGACATCCAAACTATTAGTTCACTTCTACTTGAGCAAACAAATTGATGATATTTTTTTAAGTTCCTTTCTGTACTTGGTGCTGTGTGGGCTGTCATCATTTCACTGCTCTGCATATAGAAGTTTTGCACTCCAGGTTGTCAAGACTGAGCAAAAAAAGGCCTTATTTAGAGTACAGCATTTTCAAAATATCCCTGAAATCTTGTTGTTCACCACAAGAGAAGCCAGTTCTCAAAATAAAACAGGTTTTTTCAGATCCTGTTTGCAGGCATAATTTTTAAAAAAGGTTAAAAATCGGTGCTAGGAGAATTTGTGGGCAATTTGTAGACCAAGTAACATCCTGCCTCAGTGGCAAAAGAATACTGGAAAAATATTACCAGTTTAGGTGTTGAAAAGGAAACAAATCCACTGCTGACTTAGAACTGAGATCTCAAACTTTGGTGGGAAATTTATTAAGAGAGTATGTATATTTTCCAGTATCGGTAGTTACTGCTTTCAGTACTACATGACTGGGTTGCAGAGATGAAGACTGAAACAGCCTGCTCCAAAATACGTAGGAGAGGAGAAAGAGAGGATGAAAACAGGGAGAAGCTCAGAAAGCTTACCATGCTTTGTTTGGGCACTGCAGGTGCGCTTCCTTGTTTCAGATGAAGAGCCAGGAAATATTGCAGGACTCATTCTTTCCTTGTGGAAACATTGTCATGGATGTTCAGTGGTGTCCAACAGTTGCTGTGTTACATCTGTAAGAACAGCTGGACCAGCTGTATTTGGAGTTTTCCATACTTCATGGTGAAACATTTAGGTATAAACAGCCGTAACCTATGATGACATCTGATAGTTTTGTGATGCTTATTCCCTGTTTATCTCTCCAGGTCAGAATTTTCATTGCATTTTAAAAAAAAAATATTTGAATAGAAACTTATGAAATCTAGAATTGATTTTCTTTTTGTTAAAAGAAGAGGAAATTCTTCACCTTGATGATGCCTGAGTCCTGCTTTCCAGTGTTCTTAGTGAGAACCAAATACTAAAAAGGAATTCAGATATTTTTACACCCACGTGGGTAACTTCTTACTTTGCAAGATTTGTCCCCCTAAAATCTAGCTATGCAAGAGGAGCGCAGCTGTGTGTTATGTGTTTTTCCTTGGTGAGCTGTGGCATTCTTAACTGTTTTTTTTTTTAAATACCAGAATCATGTCTAACTGGAATGTTTTAATGCCTGCTACATTTGTTTGTTCACATCCCCAGTCTCACTGAGTGTCAGTAGAACACATGCATAAGTGTTAAAAGAATTGGGCTCTCAAACTGTGCATAAATCATGGGGGGTTCCAATATTGTCTGTAACACTTTGTTATTTCAAAGATCCTCAGATTTGAGAGAAACCAAGTGTTGGTGTGAATATATTATTATCAGGTTCTTTATACCGAAGCAGTCTGGAAAAGACAGTTAATTGCAGTAACAATCTGTTCTGTATATATATGCAGTACATATAGCATTCTCCTACATGGTTGAAAACATTTATATTTTATGTCCATTTTAAACATTGCTGGTTTTAGTGTTGCTGAATACATCAGTAATCTTAATCTTGTTAAAATTTCATTTTCTAAAGCAATTTTAACTAAGCAGTAGCCGAGCAACTTCAAGTAACCAGTTCATAATCTTCTGATTATGTTCTTAGGAAGCAAATATGTTTTTCACGTCAAAGCATAGTGTGTAGTACCACCAATTTTTGTCTCAAACTAAGTGTCCTGAAACTATGCTGCTATTTGCCAAAAGAAGTAATAGAAAGTAATATATGGTTCTTCCTCCTGAAGCTGGCTTACTGTTTGGGGGGGGGTTACCTTAGTATATTAATTATCTGTTACTTGAACAAACCTGTCTTCTTATGAATTGTGAAAATGCATGAGTGAATGATTTATTGACGTAAATACATCATCAGCCACTTACTGTACAGTGTGTGCTTACTTCTGTGTCTTTCCATAATTTCACTTTCTGTTAATTTCAGCATTACGTTAAAATTTTTATTCATAGAATCACAGAATGGTTTAGGTTGGAAGGGATCTTAAAGATCAGCCAGTTCCAACCCCCCTGCCACGCGCAGGGACACCTCCCACCAGGCCAGGCTGCTCAAGGTCCCATCCAACCTGGTCTTGAACTCTTCCAGGGAGGGGGCATCCACAGCTTCCCTGGGCAACCTGTGCCAGTGCCTCACCACCCTCAGCATGAAGAATTTTTTCCTAATGTCTAATTTAAATTTCCACCCTTCCAATGTAAAGCCATTCTCCCTCATCCTATCACTACTTGCCCTTGTAAAAAGTCCCTCCCTAGTTTTCCTGTAGCCCCTTCAGGTACTGGAAAGCTGTAATGAGGTCTCCCTGGAACCTTCTCTTCTCCAGGCAGGACAACCCCAACTCTCTCAACCTGCCCTCCTGGCAGAGGTGCTCCAGCCTTCTGATCATCTTTGTGGTCCTCCTCTGGACCTGCTCCAACCGTTCCATATCCTTCTTACCTTAGAGATTCCAGAACTGGACATTGTCTGTTTTAATGCAGCCTTGCACAGATTTTACGTGGTATAAAATGAACAATTCTCCTGCACATTAATGCACAGGTTTCCAAGGAACGAAAGTGAAGGCTTTTCACCCCATGTCTTTAAAGATTGTAAGCAGCTCCTGTCTGCTTAAATCTGAAACTGCTGTAGGGCTCCCATGGCTGTCGCTGTGGGAGCAGCCACTTGATCGTGGCAGCGTCGTTTTCCTTCACTGTGAGTTAGCAAATGTGCCTGCCAAGCAAAGCGAATCACTCGCCTAGCAAGCTGCCAAGCTTGGCTCACAACCAGAACTGGACACGGTATTCCAGGTGGGGTCTCACGAGATTATTATTCTCTCATAACTGCAATGCAAGGCTGAAATCTGAAGTAGCAAATTGCAGCCTAGCCTGCATTAGTCAGCTGTCCAGAAAATGTGTCCCATACAACAGGATCCCTAGCAGAGGCAATAGGGCAGACATGCTAATCCTTTTTATTTATTTTTAACCACTCTGCTGATAGGTGTTCTGATCAATATTAGTTCTTTATAACAGCGGCAAGATTCCGAGTCCCTGCTCACTGTGAAACAGTTCACTGGTGGAGCTCAATCAGTGCTAATTTAGTTAATTACTGTAGAAGTGGTCATCATAGAATAATTTCGGATAAGGCAAGGATTAAAAAGGCTGAATGGAAAAGATTACTTTGGGGTTTTTTTTAAGCCTGAAGCCTAGAAGAAGGGAGATGCAGAGTAAACTTGTTTGGGTAAAAGTTAACACAGAACTATTACTAATCAGTTGCACAGTGTGCTGTGGCTCTGAAATCCCTTGCAAGGAGGGCACTGTAATTGATTTGGATGCCTAAACCAGGGACAGCTTCTAGCTAGAGGCCTGATAATCAGTGGGATGGATGCCCACCCCGGTATGTGCAGAGGAAACTTCTTTTACCTGTGTCCAGCCCTATGATGAGCACCTTTAAACTGGCTTGTCCATAAACATTAGAAAAGATACTGGCCACCTAAAGATAAGTTAGGGGAGAAAATAAGAATGGCTAGGGTTGGAAAAACTCATCTGAGGGACTGGTGAAAAATGGGAGTTGGTAGGCTGAAAGTGAAAGAAGAGATTGGAAGAAGGAGGGAGCAAAGGTTTGGTCATCTAAAGGCTGTTACAGAAAATCAGTGTTCATCTCCATATCTGTGGTGAAACAATTAGAGATTATGAGCGTAAATTGTAGTGCAAGAAAGAAAATTCAGGCTATGAGTTTGGAAAAATCTAACAGTAAAAACAGTCAAGCATCACAGCATATTTTTCTGGGAACTAAGCGACATTGACTCAAGTCAATATTGAGAATTCAAGAACAGATTGGGAGCTCTTGTGGCTGATTCTGCCATTGCCAAGGCTCCATGACCACCTAAATCTCTCTGCTCTGAACAGCTTTTGTGTTATTTGTTCGATTGATCACAAAAAAAAAATGTCGTAGGAGTAGTATCCCTCAGTGGAGTTTTCTATTTTGACACTGGTACAAGCCCAGCCAGCAGTAGTTCTGCTTGTGGATGCACACCTTCTGGAGAACTTTGCTTCCCATAGACAAGAAAGACTGACCGTAGCAGGTAGAGCTGCTGGTGTGCTACAAACAGGCACACGCAGTTGTTCAAGGTTGTATTCTGCTCCTGAAAATTTACACAGCTGTCCAGTGACGTCTGGGACTACCTAAGCTTCCTCAGCCTTCCCATCAAGGGTTGTGTCACCACTGCCTAGGCATAGGAAATGTTTCCTGGATTGCCTGCTTCAAGTAACTTAGGCAGATAATTTCCATCAGAACCTGATGAGTCACAGAATCATAGAATGGTTTCGGTTGGAAAAGACCTTTAAGATCATCGAGCCCAACCATCAATCCAGCCCTGTTTAGTTCACAACCAGACCACGTACCAAACTTGTGTTTTAAACACCTTCAGGGATGGTGACTCAACCACCTCCCTGAGCAGCCCATTCCAATGCTTGACAACACTTTCTGTAAAGAAATTCCCCAGCCACTCCTCATAAGACTTGTTCTCCTGTCCCTTCACCAGCTTCATCGCCCTTCTCTGGACACACTCCAGCACCTCGATGTCCTTCTTGTAGTGAGGGGCCCAAAACTGAACACAGTATTGGAGGTTTGACCTCACCAGCACTGAGTGCATCACCAGCTCTTGCCAGCTCCCTCTGTGCCAGCATTGGGGTTGCTTTGGCAGCATCAAGCACCTTTATGCCATACGATGCAGGGTTTGTTAGCAATTGCAGAACTGGTGCGTAGTCTTGTGCTGTGCTGAGAAGAGCTGAGCTTGACATCTCGCTGGGCGAGCTGTTCACTTTGTTTGGCAGGCACATTTGCTAGCTCATGGTGAAGGAAGATGATGCTGGCACAATCGTGCTGCTGCTCCCTTGGTAATGGCCATGAGAGCCCTACAGCAGTTTCAGATTTAAGCAGACAGGAGCTGCTTACAATCTTTAAAGAAATGGGGTGAAACCCCTTCACTTCTTTGCACTTTCATTCCTTGGAACACTGTGTGTGATTGTGCAGGAGAATTGTTCATAAATCCTGCATCTCCACATCCTAAAACACCTTACAGCTAGGCCACATCCCACTTTATACCACTTAAAATCGATGTAAGGCTGCACTAAAACAGACAATGTCCAGTTCTGTAACCTCTAAGGTAAGAAGGATGTGGAATGGTTGGAGCAGGTCCAGAGCAGGACCACAAAGATGATCAGAAGGCTGGAGCATCTCTGCTAGGACAGGCTGAGAGAGTTGGGGTTGTCCTGCCTGGAGAAGGGCAGGAAGACTCCAGGGAGACCATACAGAGGCCTTCCAGTACCTGAAGGGGCTACAAGAAAGCTGGGGAGGGACTTTTTACAAGGGCAAGTAGTGATAGGATGAGGGGGAATGCCTTTAAATTGGAAGGGTGAAGATTTAGATTAGATATTAGGAAGAAATTCTTCGTGATGGGGGTGGTGAGACTCTTTGTGGCTGAGCCCTCCCTGGAAGAGTTCAAGCCCAGGTTGGATGGGGCCTTGAACAGCCTGGGTTGGTGGGAGGTGTCTGAGGGCATTGTCCAAATGCTTCTTGAGTATTCTCAGGCTTCGCGCTGGGGCTGCCTCCACCCAGTGCTCCCCCACCCTCTGGGTGAAGAACCTGCTCCTAATGTCCAACCCAGCCCTGCCCTGGCACATCTTCCCGCCATTGCCTCGGCTCCAGTCATTGGCCACCAGAGAGAGCAGCCCCGCGCCTGCTCCTCCTCCTGTCCCTGGGAGGAAGATGTGTCAGGACGATGCCCTCAGGCGCACGGTGTGACTGTTGGGGTGTCCTGTGCAGAGACAGGAGTTGGACTCGATGGTCCTTGTGGGTCTCGTCCAGCTCAGCTCACTCTGTGACTCTGTGACCCGCACGGCGGGCGGCGGAGGCGCCGCGGACCCGGGGCGAGGGGTGCCCCCGCCGCCTCCCGCGCCCCCGCCCGGCCCCGCCTGCAGAGCCTCCGAGGCGGCGCCACCGGAGCCGCCGCAGCGCTTGGGGCCGCGGTGCGACCTCTGCTGCCGGTTCTTCCTCTCGCAGGGGCTGCGCGGGTGAGCAGGAAGCGGGGGCGGGCGGGGAGAGCGGGGATGCCGGGGGCGGGGGTCGGGGCGGGCCCGCGGCGCTGGGAAAGTGTTCCTCGTCCCGGCCAGGTGGGATAGGAGGTGGGGTGTCCCCGCGGGAGGCGCTGGAGCTGCCCACTGGGAGCCATGGGCACAGCTCGGTGCTGTGCGGCTGGGGCCGTGGTGTAGGGTGACAGCAGGGCATGGGGTGACAGCATGGTGTGGGGCGATGGTGTAGGGTGGGATGGTGGCATGGCATAAGGTGATGGCATGGTGTGGGGTGACAGCATGGCATGGGACGATGGCGTCGCATGGAACAGTGTGTCCAGTTCTGGAATCTCCAACATAAGAAGATATGGAACTGTTGGAATGGGTCCAGAGGAGGGCTACGAAGATGATGAAAGGGCTGGAGCCCCTCTGCTGTGAGGACAGGCTGGGAGAGTTGGGGTTGTTCAGCCTGGAGGAGAGAAGGCTCCAGGAGGGACTTCATAGTGTCCTTCCAGTACCTGAAGGGGCTACAGGAAAGCTGGGGAGGGAATCTTTACAGGGCTAAGTAGTGATAAGACGAAGGAGAATGGCTTTACATTTAGATTTAGATTGGACTTTAGGAAGAAATTCTTCACGATGAGGGTGGTGAGGCACTGGCACAGGTTGCCCAGGGAAGCTGTGGGTGCCCCCTCCCTGGAAGTGTTCAAGGCCAGGTTGGATGGGGCCTTGAGTAGCCTGGCCTAGTGGGAGGTGTCCCTGCCCATCGCAGGAGGGTTGGAACCGACTGGTCTTTAAAGTTCCTTCCAAACGAAGCCATTCTATGATAATATGATCTTTGCGGGACAGGAAGGTAACATATGTTACAGTGGGGTGTAGCTACTACTGCTCCAAAGGGTTCTTGTAAACTCCCAGGCCTGTAAAAACCATGGGGTCCTCTCCTCTCCCTGGTCTTGAAGGTAATAGTAGCAGGAGTATTGCCTGTCCCATGTGCACACCACATGTGTGTCCATTCCCTCTGTGGGTTCTGGTTCATAGCAGGTGAAGCTGTGGTTTCCTTTTGCTGCATAGAAAACAGCTTTTCTGGGTTTTGGCCCTTTCGTTACCTTTACTTTCGTTACAGAATCATAGAATCATGGAATGGTTTGGGTTGAAAGGGACCCTAAAGTTCAGCCAGTTCCGACTCCCCTGCCACAAGTAGGGATACCTTTCACTAGACCAGGTTGCTGAAAACCTCATCCAACCTGACCTTGAACACCTCCAGGGATGGGGCTTCCATGACTCCCCTGAACAACCTGTTCCAGTGCCTTGCCACCCTCACAGAAAAAAATTTTCTTCCTAATATCTAGTTTAAATCTCCCCTCTTTCAGCTTAAAACTGTACCCCTCATTCTATCCCTGCACTGCGTGATTAAGAGCCCCTGCCCAGCTTTCCTGTAGCCCTCTTTCAGTACTGGAAGGCTGCTATAAGGTCTCCTTGGAGCTGAAAAACCCCAGCTCTCTCAGCCTGTCCTCATATGGAAGGTGCTCCAGCCCTCTGAGCATCTTTGTGACCCTGTCTGGACTCACTCCATGTCCAATGTCCTTCCTGAGCTATACTCTAAAATACAGTGATTTCACTCACTGCTAGCTGCTCTTCTTTATGGTATGAGAACACAGAAATTCTAGTGCTGGTGAAAAGTCACTATTTGCCATCCTTTGGTTGGAAAAGCATTTGACCACATTGTTGGGTTTCTTGGTGACCCCAAGAAGGATTTCAGCGTTGAACCCTGCAGACGTGCTTACTTCTCTGGCTGTTCCTCACCCACAGCTGCTGTGGGTGCAATTTTAAAGACAATCTAGTACTGTCCTTAGTGGAGTGACATGTTAAGGTGTGTGGTTTGCTTTTGATTTATGTCTCTGAGCCTTTTTAATTTTTGAAACTCAAGGTGGGACAGAAAGATCAGTCTTTTCCTATTGTTTTGTTCTGGCTTAAGGATGTGTAATAACCTCATACTGTCCTCTGCTGAGATGTAAAATTTCTGTGACGATATAATATTCTCACAGCTACACTCACTTGCAGTAGCTCTATTTTTACAGCTACTCTTGGCTGTGAATATGAAGTATTTTTTATTTCTCATTTAAGTTAGTGCACTGTTTGTTCTGACAGGATGTATAGTGCACTGATGTGAAAATAGACCTTAAAAGTCATATTTTTTCTTCTGTGATCAAAGAAGCCATGGCAAGAACTTCAGATGTCACATTGGATTATATATCTTCCAGTAACGTTTTCTCGGAATGATTATGGCTTACAATGTTTTTTCTTCTCCTCAATGACAAGCTCCATTTTTATGAGCCATAGTACTTTAAGCTGCTCTCTTAAATTGCTGTTTAAGTTGCAGAGGGAGCATTCAACATTTATGGCTTAGCATGAATATAATATTTAAAAGCTGAAAAGTGGTATGGAGGTGAAAGGAAACAATAGAAAAGCACACAAGGATTGCTACAAGAACCTCTCTTTTTTCCCAGTTCAAAGACAAACCAGCAAGCCAGGCTGCTGAACGGATCTGGCTGAAAAATTGGCTGAGGGCAACAAAGGCAGTGACTCTGTCAGGACAGCTCAGAGACATGGAGGAGTGCGTGGTCAGCTGCCTGTGCTGCTCAGAGCTGCTAAATCCACTCTGTGGCCAGATGTCAGTTTGCACCCTTAGTCACGGGCTCTTCTGTAAGTGTGTGAGTATGAAAGAAAAAGATGTCCTCTGCTTCGGAAAGCCGACAGACGCAGTCCCTAAGTGTGTCTGAAGTGGCCTTGAAAGCTACAGCAGATTCATCCAGGCCTACAGGTGAATTTGTTGCCACTGTGGTAGCTTCCAGAAAATGCCATGCTCTCCTTTGAGTACCCCTTGCGAAGCAGAGATTACAGCTGAGGTTAGAATTGCAAATATCTTTCAAAGATTTTAATCTGCCAGGCAAGGTGTGACAGTGCCGAAAGTTTCTCAAATAACTGTATTTTCCAGAGGCAACAAGTGGTAGGGACTTTCATTTTATATAATCTAAAAACCAAAACATAACAGCATCTTATGTCTGGTCCACTGCTGATAGAGAGGGAGCTACACACTAAATTGTCATGGTTCTGAGTCACAAAGTTATAGATAGTGTATTTATTTAAATTACCCGGTTTGAATATCGGGTGAAGTCAATTCTCACTAGGTCATCGCCCTCAGATAAGATCAGAAGCAGAGCTACTGAATTTGGTGATAAAAACTAAAAGGCATGAGAGATTCCCTCTGGGATAGGGAAGCAGTTAAAGGGCTCATCAGAGAAGTAATATTGAAGTATTTAGACTTTTTTCCTCTCCAAGAGAAAAGGTCTGCAATGTTTTTATGGGAGTGGCGGTGAGTGTCTCTCTCCTGCCTTCCCCACAGGGACAGGTGAAGATACCTGAGCTGAGCTTCAGCAGAGGCAAGACTTTGCTTTTGTCATTATGCACTGTGGCTGTGGTTGTCTTTGGGTTTTTGTATGCTCATAAAGTGAGGTGGGATCACTGGACTGAATAAAGAACTATCAAGAAAGGGTCTTTTCACCTTTTCTGAGATTTTTGTTTGCAATTCACAAGTTTGTTTTCAGGCCTCTGCTAAAAGAAGAAAAAATACTTTCCTATTAATCAGAGAAGAAAGATCAGAATGGAAAAAAGTAGTACAAGGAGACGAATGATCATCTGTTTCAATGCAGTGCACAAGGTGCACATTATTCAAGCAGCTTATTTCTCGTAAAAAAAATAAGGCAGCACTGATATTTCTGGATCTAGGTCCAGGAAGGAAGCCAAGTGTAATAAAATACTTCTGAAAAAGATACTCTGTAGTATCTGAGCTCTTGCTATTGTTTTGGATTGTTTTTCAAGAGAGACTTAATCGGTTTAGCTGTCCAGACATGCTCTGCTGTTCACCTTTTCAACTCTGTTATTTGGGTTAAAAACCTGGTGATGCTGTGCAGATGCAGAATGCCATTGCCTGGCCTGAGTTCTCTGTACCAAGTCATTTGAAACAGAAGCAGTTGGGATTTTTCTGGTTTATACCAATGAAATGGTGTACAGTAAAGAGTGTTTTTTCTTTTCCAGTATTCAATTTTTCTTTCTCTGGAGTGATAATTATCAATTTCTTATATCGTGTCGATGACTTTGTGATGTGTAGCATTATGTAGTGTAGAAGCCCTGGAGTTAGTGCATGGTTTTGCTCTATCGTTCAGTGTTTGCTCTATCGTTTGGTATTTGAAAAATGAGACTATGCTTCCAGGTTTTGGAATACCGTGTCTGAACAGATTTACTTTCCCCATAGTCTGGTTAATGGACTGGGTGTACATAGGGGCATGAAAGCAATAATTTTGTGTATTGCTTGTTCTGGACTTTGTAGTTCATGTCTATAACTTTTTTTCTTCATTTTGACACTTTCATTTCTGATGCACTTCTTCATTGAACCAAACAAAAGAGTTGCTAGGCCTCTTCAGAAGTTTTACTCTTCATTTAAGAGAACATAGAGAAATTACAGGTTCTACATGACTTCTTGGTTCAAACTTTCAGAGTTATTTTAACAGAGGGTGTTTAGCGGTACCATGAAAAACAAGTTGTTCCTTTCCAGTATTTAGTGATGGGACATGGTTGGAATTAATGGATGCTTTTTTTAAAAGCACAACCTTGATGAACTGATGCTTATTGTTCTTACCAACTGTGTGTTGCCCATGCAACAATATATGTGTCAGTGTATGTATTGGGTTTACATGGCAAGGTTGGTGTGGCTGCAGGAGTGAGAAGACCAGTACGTTGTAATGCTGTAAGGACATTTTGAAGCAAACAGAGACAAGTATTTGTTAAGTTACCTGTAAAAAGTTACCTGCTAAAGGGAAAAGCAGAATATTTTTGTGAGATTTCTGGTGATTGGGATCGTTTATAAAGGTGAGATTGATGATTATCGAGTCAGTGGGTGTCCTTTAAATACGAGTTGGAAGTGATGTCCCTCAGCCTGTTTCCTCCTTGCTCGTAGTGTTACTTTCCACATCTGTGAGATTACGTCTGTAATGTCATCTGGGTGTAGTACGACCTGTGCACAGGCAGACACTCCTGCCCCAGCACAGGAGCCTCTCCAGTTGCAAGGTGCTGTGCAGAGGTGCAGAAGCCTATGGGAGCAGATAAGACTGCAAGTGTCCTCTTCCTCTCAAATCTACTGGATGTCATTTCAGCTTTGTTCACTAAGTCTTCTCTACATCTTTTTTACCTGTTTTTCAGACTTTGTTATTGAGTGACCTTCCCTCATGAGGCATATGGCATGATTTAAGAGCCCACCAGGGCTTTCTGGTTCTTTTCTCTGCTGGAATGGGCATTTTGGTGGGGACCTTGTTCAATTTCCAACTATTTTTTTTTTTTGTTCTGAATATTCAGTAGCTGCCTCATGTTTTAGTGCAGTTGAAGGACAGAGGTGTTACATTTTAATATGTGTATAGCTCTCTTACTACAGGGCATTTAAAATAGCTGTAAAATCAAGCAAAACCCCTTAGAACAAATCAGTGTAGTGTATGTTATCTAAATGCCTCCTAGCTTTCAGTAATGTTGAAAAAATAGATTTGTCCTTACAAAAACAAAGCTAAAATGTGGAGGGAAAGAGCAAACACAGGGATTAGTGATTTTTGGTTTTCCTGTAGAAGGATATTTTTCTGACCATCAAATTTGTAAGGAACATGGGTGATCTGCTGCCCCAACAGGGTGTTTGCTGGAGCTCACAGAGCTGGTGGAGCTGGAGGCTGCTGTGTTCACTGCAGGGGAAAGGAAGAGATGTGAAAATGGAGACCAAGAAGCAGTTTGATGGAGCTTTGCTCTTCAGGGTAGTGCTTGCTGGCTTCCCCACTTTCTCTGCTTCTCCTGGGGCATTTCTGTGGTCTCCTCAGCTGCAGGAAACTCCCACTGCTGTGAAGATGAGCTGGTTTCCCCTCTGGTTGCAGAGAACAGTAGCTCCACACCGAGTGCCTTGGTTACTGTGGGTTGTGTTTTCTTGGCCACTGAGATCTCTTCCTGTGTGAGGATCATCTTCCACCCCTAAGTCGTACACTGTCATACATAGAGGCTTTCAACTGTTTGTTCTCATTTTTGCCATCTCATGAATGGTTAATTATTAATTATGGTGTTCTTCAGAGCTTGCGTGTCTCAGATACAACCCTAAGAGACTACAGAGAATACAAGTAGTCACGATTCAGTAGTAATAAAGAGAAAAGTTTAAAAAAACACCCCGTAATATTCAGATGTCAGGATCTGAGAATGCTGCGTGGTTTTCACGCTTGTCTTCCTCACATGCTTTGGAGCTGCTCTGTAGGGAGCTCCTGCAGATGCTGTTGTGAGTGGGCAGGAACCCTCTTTGCCCAGGTGTTACAGTTTCAGTTCAACTAGCGGTGCACGCTGCTTAGCCAGGGTTTGGGTGAAGTGGGATGTAACAATACAGGTGGCTTTTAGATTACGTTGTGTTACATTGCTTACATGCTATTTACATATTGCTAATATGTCAGCTTTTAATACACAGGGAAAAAAGATAAAACTGGATTTTTTACCTGTTAAGGTATTTTTTTATAAATTATAACATAGTTTGTTGCTAAGTTTTTTTTCTGAAATACTTTACTGGGGTTTTTTTGCATTTGCTGTTAGCAATAAGAGCTACTGACCACGTTAAGTCCTTCTTAGTATGCTTGACCTGGATCTCGTTATTCAAACAGTTAAATGCAGGTCAGCAGCACGCACAACAGAAGGAAAATGATGATGCTCTTTTCAGCTGGGTGGCTTTATGAGCTGCTAGACATGTCTGTTTTCTCCACACGGTACTGATGAATGCAGTTTTGATTTTGCTTGATAAAGGAAGAGCATGTCATGTGTAGTAGCTTGGCTATAATAGCTTGACAGTGAGTGTAGGAGCTTGGAAGAAAGTATAAAGGACTACAATGAAAGTTAAGCTCTGCAATATCTTTTCTGTTTATTTTTCTCGTATATTCTTGTTTGAAATATAACTCTCTTATCTAATAGCTGCCTTGGCTAAAATGAGAAGCATCCTGCTCATCTAAGAGACAATAAATGTACAAGGTATACCCTTGTTAATCTTCAAGTGCAGACAGCATGTAATCACTCCTACAACAAGCAGAGATCTAAAGAAGGATTCTCACAGCTTTCTTGTGCCCTAAAAATTGTCAGGCTACTTTTATCTTAAGCAGATCAGATTAGATGAATAAACTTCATCAACATTTAACACATTTTTGTTTTTCTTTCCCAGTCCAGTTTCCCTTAGAGATATTTCCATTCAAGCTCTCACTGAGAAGTGTACTAATTTTGGCACAAAGTCACCCGAAGCCCACAGGCAGGTTGGTCTATCATCCAGTGAGTCAAGTCTTACGTGTCAAAACACGTTACAAGGCAACTCAGTATCCTCTCTTCAGTTCTAGTCTTGAGGTTTTTTTTCCCTATACTCTAAAGTGTAGCTGTGTATGTGCAAAACTGATTTTCCTAAAGACTGTTTGATCATTTTCCTGAGTTTACTGCTACTATTATAATATCTAATACGTAGCTAAAATTAACACTAGCCTGTTATTTTTGCATTGCACTACTATTCTCTGCATTTAGCTTTTTAAACTTATATTCAAGTTTAATTTTGTTGCATGATGCTACATACATACATACAGTAAGCCTGTAACCAAACTACATGAGAAATGACAACGTGCATCACATTGGACTGACAGCAGTCTCTGGGAAGTAGTGCATTATCTTCCTGATGCTCAGCTGGACCAGTACAGCAGTGCCCTTCCTCACACACTTTCATCATGGTACTGTCCTGATCCCGTCTGCCTCTGCACATTTCCAGCATCTAGAAAAGAACATAAAGCAAATTTACAACACATGTTACAGTATTTGAAACAGGGAACAACTGTACAAGTGTGATGGATGATACTGGAAAGAATCAAGCAGAAATATCGCTGAGATACACAAAGATATATTCTTTTTCACGTAACAATGTATGAAAATATTTAATGACAGTGTATTGTATTCTAGAGTGAAATAAGAACTGACTAGATGTGAATAAATGTGCTTTGCCACTGTGATTTTCTTCCTCAAAATCCAGGATGTCTTTCATTGGAGCTGTTGCTCAGAAGAAACCTTCCTACACTTTACTTCTTGAGGGGAGAAATCCAGTTATCCCCAATAGATGACCTACAGAAGAAGTAAGCCATTAATCTCAGAGGACCCTGAGTCATGATTGGTAGGCTGAATTTTTGTTGCATATTTTATTTTGAATAAACAGGACTTTAAGGACTGAAGAAAAAGAACTGAAATCCCATTGTATTTGAAGAGTGCTCCTGAGTGTTATGTCAGAACTCCGAAGCGAGTCCCACAGTTGTTGGTTGTCTGCTCGGGGGTAAGTTGTCCTGGGTTCTGTCCTCCACCATGGGCAGAGATGGCATACCTGAAAAACCTCAGGGCTTTCCATTTAAGATGTGCTCAGCAGACCATAGAAGAGTCAGGACATCGCTTCTTGTCCTGACTGCTGCTCAGAGCGAGTGCCGAGAAGAACGAATACTCTCTCAGCCTCCGATAAGCTTTCCATGGTGGCATCCTGACTTCTCCAGAAACCACATAGAGCACAGTTCATCTCATGGATTTTGCAGCTTTATGGGAATAAATATGCCCAGGAGGCACTGGTCTTTCTCTACTGACTATAAGGGGAGCCATGACAACCATCTTGGCGGCAGAAATCTGTATTCAATTAGACGAAGCCCAACTATTTGCTCATACCGGTAGTCTTCCGTAACGACATGAAAAAGAGGTGAAACTGCTTGCGCTTTTTTAATGCTCATTTGCTTCCTCTCCATTTCAGATGAAGTTTGTCCAGTTTTCATCCTGTTTTACTTAAAAGGTCATTCTAAACATAGGGATGTGTCTGGACTAGAGGCATTTTTGGCAGAAAAAATGTTGGTTGACAATTTCTAGTGGTATAGATGTGGCAGTGGTTCAGTTTGATGTGCCCCAAAGTTTGGGTTGCGTGATGGTTTTATGGTATTTTTGTCTCTTTGCAGAGGGACCCCTCCGCTGGGTCCAAGAGTAACCCTTTAACAGTTCGGCGCAGGGAAGCAGGCAGTCGACTCAATATGAGTGATAAAGCAAGCTTCAACTTTATTGCTCCAAGCCATCACTTATATACACAATCAGTTAATTATGCCTACTAGTCATTATCTTATTGGCCAAGCTCTAAAGGTAACATTAACATACTCCTCCTACTTGCGGTTACAGCTTCTATGTTACTTCTTCTTACATCCGGATCTCAGCTCCTCTTGAGTTGTTTATCTCTTTCTCAAGGACGGACTGTCCTTGCCGACTTGCCAAGTTATGCTGCCTTGACAAGTTCTATCCCTGGCCTACACGGCCGTATAATCTTCTGACCCTGCCTTGCACAGCTCCTCTAAAGACCCGTGTCCTTGCTCTCTGAGCCAATTTCCAACAATTCCCCCGTTTTCTTTTTGTGCAAGCAGGGTCACTTTAAGCCCCTTCTCTGTGTTTCTTCTCATTCTCTGTATACATTGTGTGACACACAGCATACATATCAAAACATATAAAAACTAATAAACCCAAAAAGGGCACCTCACCCAAGACTCTTAAAGCACTAAACTATCTTCCAAGAATATTCCCTCCATTATAAAACATGTGCTGTTTGCTTGCTTCTATGATGGTGATGACAGGTGAAGTTAGGCTTAGTATTAGTGTTAGTAGGGTTAGTAGGGCATAAACTGCAGGGCTCTTTCCTTATATTGAATGGAATATTCTCCTCATGCTTTGGCCCCCACAAATGAAAAAGGAATACCCCTGATAGCAAAGCCAATGGTGTATTATTTGATTTTGATATGTTTGCTGTTGTACTATTGGACCACTTATTACTATTTCTAAACATCTCTAAAGATGAACTTAGATTTTGCACAAAAGATTTTTCTGTCCCCTTATAACTAAACACTACATTATAACTAAACACTACATTATAACTAAACACTACACAATGATCCATTTTTTTTTTTTAATCCTAACAACACTATTATTGACATTGGAAGAACGCTTTCTGCAGCAATGTCAGCACAAGCCATTGGTCTGCAGGCAGGTCAATCAGACAGGTAGAAATAGGTTTTCCAGGGATGCTGTAGCCAGACATGTCAGGTCCTGTCCCGTCATGTTGGTTAGGGTGATCCACACACTTGCTCTCTGTTCTGCGGGCATCCAGAATGCTGCAGTCATAGCCCAAGTCAGGACGAGGATAGTATTGGCCGTACATTGCGTGCCGGTATCCATTGAGGTCCACGATGTCGTAGAATTGGGAGTTCCTGTAGATCATCAGTGATATGCAAGAAACTCAATACATAAGTTACCTTATTCAGATGTGCCTTTGGAGGTTCATCCACCATTCCCTCCCCCCCCCCCTTTTTTTTTTTTACAAGTATTATTTGTTACATATTGACTAAACTGTTGTACATCATAACCAGGTATTCTTACTAAACATGTTTTAAACGGCTTGGTTGCAGATTGCAAGTCTTGTTGCCCTGTTTGATTTGCCCAGGTTACCCACACATTCTGACTCTGTCTGATAGTTATTACAGCGTTATTGGTCATTATCATTAGAGTCCAAATTACGGTCCACCACAGCAGCTTTTGTCCACCGAGCAGGTACCCACACAGAGCCTGTAGGAGCAAGAACACACATATATCTGCGTCCTAAATACAATACCTCAGCAGGTCCTGCCCAAATTCCCGTTTTCAGGTCCCGATACTGAACAAAGAGCTTTTGTCGCGGTTTTGCAGGGACTTTACCATGCACCTGGGCAGGCGCCTCTTCTTGGTCCCCAAACAAACACAAATGATTAAGCACATACAGTGTCTTTGTCAACCTCTCCTGAACATCTCTCACATCTTTATACTTTAACAAATATTGCTTTAAGGTTTGATTAGCTCTTTCTACTATTCCCTGACCAGTAGGTGAGTTGGGGATTCCTGTCACGTGTTGGACTCCCCATTGTTGTAAAAATTTCTTGATTTTATCACTCTTATAGGGAGGCCCATTATCTGTCTTAATTTGTTTTGGAACTCCCATCACAGCAAAACATGCAGTCAAATGTCTTTGAACATGCAAGGCCTTTTCACCTGTCTGGGCTGTTGCCCACAAAAATTTGCTATAAGTGTCCACTGTAACATGCACATGTCTAAGTTTCCCAAACTCAGGAACATGGGTGACGTCCATTTGCCAAATTTCCTGTGGGGCTAGCCCACGAGGGTTGACTCCAAAGCCTAATCCTGGGCCTTGATGGCTGCACTTGGGACATGCCTGCCCTAGTCCACGGGCATCTTCCAAAGAAATGCCAAATTGTTTATGAAAGCCTCTAGCATTTTGATGAAAATCAGCGTGTGCCTCTCTGGCCATCGTAAATTTATTCATTGGAACGCTGACAGTAACTAAGTCATCTGCCCGCTGATTTCCTTCACTCAAGCCTTCTGTCCATTTATGACTTCTTATGTGTACTATTGCATACGGATGCTGCCTCTGACCAATGGCAGATTGCAATGTTTGCAACAACATATACAGTCTATTGTTCTGCAGGTCTCGGACTCGTGCGTCCTCCACTCGGGCCACGATCCCGGCTACATACAGAGAGTCCGTTACCACGTTCAGTGGCTCATTTATCCATTCCAAAAAGGCCCAAACGACAGCTGCCAATTCCATCGTTTGCAAAGTGTCTTCTGGCGCTGCCGGAATAATTTTGTGGCACCATTCCCCATTGTTCTGCCACGTTGCTGCTGCTCTTCGAGATTTGCATCCTGCGTCGGTAAAGATAGTTACTGCATTTTGCAAAGGCCGTCTACTAAGTTTCGGAATTACCATCCAGTTTTGTTGAGCCATCCATTTTAACACTGGCAACGCAAGTGATCGCACATCGATTTCACTATCACCTGTTGCGAGTAGACTCAGCTGAAGGTCTGATGACTGTTGAATCATCCATTCTAAATCTCCTTGTTTAATTGGTAGGTATATCGTACTTGGCTCTTCTCCTGCTATTTGCCTGATTCTTGAGCGACCTTTTCTTATTAGTTCCGCTAAATTCGCTGTTCTTGTCTGTATTGTTGTTTTCAGCTGTAGCGATGTGAACAACCATTCCAAGACCCTTGTCGTCTCCCCCGTTTTCCTTTTGCACTGAGTAAGTGCACCAATGAATTGCTCTTTGCCGATCATAATAGTCAGGTCAATAGGAAGATCAGGGTCTCGTCGATCCATGCATCTGTGAGCGATCTGCTCACCAAGTTGCTGTATGGCGGCCTGTTGAGTGGGTGTTACCATCACTGGTGCTGCTGGATCTGTGCCCTTGAAGAGTGGTCGCAGAATTTCTAATTCGTCATTGTTAAAACCTACAACAGGTCGAAGCCATCGGAGGTCTCCTAACAATTTCTGAGCGTCATTAACTGTTTTTAAGTTTGTATGTAAAGTCATTTTTTGTGGATGGATATGAGAGTCGAAAGTCTTCCACCCCAAATACTTCCACGGCGCTTCTCTCTGTATTTTTCCCGGGGCTACTACTAGCCCTCGTTTTTGTAGTTGCTGTGTTAAAAACTGTTCTTGTTGCTCTACAAATGGCTCAGCTTGTGCTATTAATATATCATCCATGTAATGATGAATAATTGCCGCTGGCCAGGCTTCACGCACAGGTGCTAGTGCAGCATCTACAAACAGCTGACATAATGTAGGACTGTTTTTCATTCCTTGCGGCAACACAGTCCATTCGTATCGTGCCGCAGGAGCTTCCCGATTAATTGATGGCACAGTAAAGGCAAAACGTTCAGTATCTTTCGGGTGTAAGCCAATAGTAAAGAAACAGTCCTTTCACTATGGTTACATCTGCATCAGTATCTAGTAAGGCTAACACGCAAATTTGCTGATGTCTGTTATCAAAAACAACAGGTACAACAGGGCGTTGATTCAATGGCAACGTGAGCAAAGCAAGTCCTCCTTTTGACCCAAAACCTTGGTCCCCTCGCTCCTTGAGCGGCGTAGCCGATGAGTCAGCCAATAGGTTGTTTAACAGGGTCGAGCTGAGCGATTTTTCTCCCTTTTGGGGTATGTATTGGCGGAAAGTTCGTCTGCACTACAATCTATATTACTCCAGTATAATCAGCATTAATAACTCCACGTAATACGAAAAGTCCTTTAAGTTCACTTGATGACTGGCCCAATAGTAACGCTCCTTGTGGCTGTCCAGGTATCATTATCGGTCCTTTAACTGTGGTCGGGATCTTTTGAGGCCGGGTATCAATTAAGGTGATGTCTACTGCTATTTCCACATCCAGTCCAAGGCTCCCTCTGGTGGCTGATTGAAGTTGTTGTGCGGAGATTGCATGGGTGTTGTCGTAGGAGGCTGGCCTCCGATGGGAGTAGTATATTGCACGGGAGCAGCTACTGTTGTCGACGCGCGGCGACTCCTTGCGCTCGACTGGCCGTTCCCGAAGCTCGGCAGGTGACGGTGGCGTGGGATCCTAAATTGCAATTCTGACACCATACTCTTACCCTGCACTGTCGCTTATAATGTCCGTCCTGCCCACTTCTAAAACACCCTGATTTCTGTAACCGGCTTTTTTCTTCTTTTATCGGGGTTAATGGTGCTAGGGCAACAAATGCTTGATTCTACGCTTGCACTAATCCTCTTCCTAATTCTCGTATTGCATCTACTAAAAATGCTTGAGGGCCTACTGGTACTCGGCTCATCCTTTCTAACATCATTTCTATAGTAGCATCATTTGGCAGTGTAACCAATATGGCTTTGGTGGCTGGATTGCTATTTTCCATCACACACTGCCTAAGCAAGGCTCCTTTCATCCATTCTGGTACATCTCCCTTGTTCATGGTCTCAGTTACTTTGTCCACAAATGATGCAAAGGACTCATGGGACCCCTGCTTCAGCGACATATATGATGGGGTAGGAGGTGCAGTTTTTACCACGTCCATTGCCCTTCTAGCTGTTCTCATACTTTCCATACAAATTGCTGGCCCAAATTGTACTTGTATATCGATAGGAGCAAATCTCCCAGTTCCCATTAGCTGCTCAACAGTAACTCCAGCTAAGGGTTCACCTTGAGGCCGCGGCGTATTAGCGCTTATCTCACATAAACGGTGCCAATGAGCTTGCCACAATAGCTGGCTTGACTGAGTCATTATCATTCTTGCAATGCCTTTAATGTCTTCTGCGCACAAGATACTGTTACCCCATATATAATTAAGCAATTGCCTTGCAGGTTCACCATGCAGCCCACTCTCGTTAACTGTGGCCCTTAACTGAGACAATAATTTCCAATCCTATGGCGCGTGTACCCCTTGTAATCCTGTGGCTCCTTGTTGAAATACTACAGGGAAGGCCATCTCTGTGAGTGATTCTAATAACTCATAGTCGTTCCGGGCTGTCATATCCTTTGCTACAACAGCCCAGCCCTTTGAATTACTTGGAGTGATGGCCTTGATGACACTCTTTGTGGATCTAGTGACATTCTTTCCATATGTTCCGTCATTTCGCCCTGTTCCCTTCATATTAATTGTTCTAGTATTTCTTCCTCATTTTCTGCTATCTCTCCCCCTTGCTGTATCGTTTGTACTGCTGTCTCTGTTATCTCCGGCAATTGCAGCACTGTGGGCTGAACATCTCTAAATTCTTCTGGTTCTCTTTCTTCATCTGGGGGTGCCCTATTCCCCATGGGTACCGGATTCCCCATAGGTGGAATCGGCACACAATCCACTCCTATTGTGATAACTCCCTCCTTTTTCTGTGCTTGACCCTCTAACTCCTGCATCGCTATGGCTGCTATATTCTGCTCTAGTTTATATCTTTTTGAACAATTGATAACTGCTCGCCACAACTTTGTTAGTTTTTTAGCAGTCTTATCTATAACCAAGTCCCATAATCGGTCTCCAAACGCTCTCCATTCACTTTCTTGAAAATAAGAGTTAGGTTTCATAAAAAACTCCTGTGCAGTCCCAAAGGCTATTAGCCCCGATACATGCTTAACCCCATTAACTCCCTGCTTTTGTAAAAAGTGTTGCGATAAACTGAGAGCTACCTCTTTATCCATGTTCAACTCAGGCCTTTATCTCCGTGTCTCACTGCGCTGCATCTCTCCGCGTCTCTCCGCACCGCGTCTCACCGTGTCTGTCCGCGCCACGTCTCTCCACGCTGATGAGCAGCTTCCGTGTCTTTCCATGACCGCGTTGGTAGCTCTCCGGACTGTGCAGACCCCATTTGGTCGGTCTAGGCAAATGCTCACTCTCCGGCTGCTGCAATACCGGTGCTTGTCCTCTCGGCGCACTGAGAAAGGGTCCCTTGTTCGGGCGCCTCTTGCGGAGGGGACCCCTCCGCTGAGTCCAAGATTAACCCTTTAACAGATCGGTGCGGGGAAGCAGGCAGTCGATTCAATATGAGTGATAAAGCAAGCTTCAACTTTATTGCTCCAAGCCATCACTTATATACACAATCAGTTAACGATGCCTACTAGTCATTATCTTATTGGCCAAGCTCTAAAGGTAACATTAACATATTCCTCCTACTTGCGGTTACAGCTTCTATGTTACTTCTTCTTACACCCGGATCTCAGCTCCTCTTGAGTTGTTTATCTCTTTCTCAAGGACGGACTGTCCTTGCCGACTTGCCAAGTTATGCTGCCTTGACAAGTTCTATCCCTGGCCTACACGGCCGTATAATCTTCTGACCCTGCCTTGCACAGCTCCTCTAAAGACCCGTGTCCTTGCTCGCTGAGCCAATTTCCAACATCTCTTGATATAACATTGATCTGTAGTACATTGTTTAAGGTTTTCAGCATTTGTCCCCTTGTCTTTTGCCTCTTTTTTGTATTTTTGTATCACATTTATTATTATCGGGATCCTTAGTCACAGAGGATTGAACTTGTCATGTCACAGCTAAAAAAGGTGTCTATACAATTATATTTTAACCTTTTTTATTTATCTGCAAAGTAATACATCATTAAATCTGGTAACAAATGTGGTTTGCATTGGTTTGAGTACTACAGTTCTTCAATTTACACCTTTCAAATCGAGGCAAGGTTTTGGAAGTTCAGGATTGCCAATCACTGGTTAATTTTTCATCCCTTCTTTTTGTGTATGTGCAGCTGCTGAGAATCAAAAGTTTTTTTAGAAAGCTCACAAATATAGCTTCTTATTTGGAGTAGGGAGGGATAAACAGCTGAACTGCAAATCAGAAGTATTATGCTAGTTTTGCTGAACTAAGCTCAAATGCTGCAGGTTTTTGTTTCTTTGGTTTTGGTAGTTGTGTTCTTTATAAGCTTCCTAGCAGCTGCATGGCTTTGTCACACATGATGTTATAAATTATATTTTAGTATGAAATCTGTGATACTGTGTCTTTACAGTGTCATGCAATTCCAGTAGTGCTGAAGCCCAGGGTCTAGTTAAGCATGACTCCTGTCTTTCTCCTTGGATAAAATTTACTCTGACAAACAGTTGAACAGGATTTGAGGAAGATCACAGCTTTTGTTTGTAATTTCTAGATAAATATTTTTCATTCATTCAGTTCTGTTCAGTGCCTACATACAGTGTTTCTCTGCATAACCCAGTTCTAGATTGCTAAAATCTTTTAGTCCTTTTCAGATCTCAGTCAGTGAAGAGACACAGTCCATGTAGTTCTTGTTCCTTCTCTGGAAGTTCAAACACCATCGATATAGAAAATATCCTTGTGAAGACTGGCTTTTGAATACCTCTCCACACTGAACTCTGCCTGTTGGTGTGGCACACAGCACAGTGTCACAGACCCACGCTATGGCAAGTTGAAAAGTCGCCACCTCATTCTCCAAGTACATTATTGTCTACAATGAAAGCAAAACCTCATTTTGAGCTCAGTTAATAGGGATGTGTGCTAATGCAAGCAAGTAGATATTCCTTAATACCTTTCCCTACACACAGTTCCCACTATGAATAGGTGTGTGTGTATCTTTGTCCTGAAACCAGACTAAATGGAGAAGTTCCTGGTAAGTCAAAGCGATGACGTCCTTTTCTTAACCCAGACATTTTACTACCTAAGACCTGGTAAGAGTGGAAATGGCAGTAACTCCTCACTGAGGAAAGCTGCTGTTCTGCCTCTGAGCAGAGAAAATGCTGCATTTTCCCCCCAGCTGGTACCACTGCCTGTGTTCCTTCTCATTGTCAGGCTTCCTTTTTGTGGTATCTCAGCACTGCATTGCTGTAACAAATGCTTATCAGCTAAAGACTTTGCTTTAAATCTATGTAAACTCAACACACTCCAAGAGAACATTGCCAGTCAAACATCGTTGTTTGCAGTTCATCATTTCAGAGTATTTTACCCTGGGTTTTTTTGTTTTCTCAGCTCCGGCAGTAAGGCAGCCACTGGGTTGTCGTGCAGCTCCGTTCAGGGACGGTCTTCCTGGCTCCATAGGTTGGGGTAGATGGTGACGTGTGTAAACCACTGGATGTTTCATGAGCATTCACCCCTTTGCTTTCAAACAGATGCACACAAATTTCCACATGGAAAGCAGGTTGTGGGACAGATGCTGAGAGCGGTGTGGTATGCCTGGCTCTCCTGCCAAGGTTGTAATTTGCTACGCATCTCAGCCTGTGGCTGGAGAGCGCATGGGATGGGCAGCACACATATGGAGTCTGCGTGTGCCGTTCCTGCCCTTCGCAAAGGGCCTGCTGAGATCTGACCTTTTGCGGGGAGGTGGGAGGTCAGAGGCTGCTCACATAGTAGAGGGGACAGCTGTTCACCTCCCTTCCCAGGCAGGTGGGACGGCAGCATGGGCAGCAATCATTCCCTCTCCTCCTCCAGTACACTGCTTGGATGAGCAGAGGGTGAGCTGGGTGTTGAAATCTGCTGCAGGAAAAAGCCTTACATGGCTTTTTTCCTTAAGGGGAGGCAGGGATCAAGATTATGACCCAGCTCACATTTCTGGTCCTTGTGTCTTCTGTGGAAAGCATCTCCATGCGCTGTCTTCATTAGGGTAGATTGAAAGGTACATGTGTCGCCCTGTGTAGTACTTTTATAATACAGTGAGTTCTTAACTTTAGTAATGTTTCCGTGTAATGTAAGTGATCAGAGTTGTCTTAGGAGAGGCTATGTGAACCCTTCCTAGCCCAGCTGGCACAGGCTAACAGTGGTTCAGGGCTGGGCAGAGCGCAGTGACTCATATTCTAAAGCTAGCAGCTCAGGTTGGTCATCACAGACTCTAACCCATGAGCTGGAGCGGACAGGCTGTCATCCACTAATTCTACATTTTGGCCTAACTAGAGTCTAGAAATGTACAATGAGGGAGGAGTCATGAAATTAGTGCAAGGCAGACTACCACTGCTGTTCCGTTCAGCTTGCATTCAGGTCCATGTTATCATCTGTGTTAGCTGGTTTCTTGCGTAGCGTAATTGTCAGCTTCATCCAACTGATTTTTTTTTTTATAGAATGAGTTCTTTTTTCCTTAAAGTTGAATGCAATGTTTTACATTCTTGCCTATTTTTTGTTCCGGTAATGCACTAAACACTGTAAGGTGTAAACCTCTGCAGGTTTGTTATTCCCATCAGCAAAGTCAATTTACCCTTTTATATTGTTATATTCTGCTGTGTTTTACTGAATATTTCTAAGCCTCATAAAATTCCAGTATAACAAAAATACAGTAATGACATTTCATGTTAGGTGAAAAAAATATTCCTGTGCCCTTCATATCCTGCTAAAAAGCACATGTATCTATTTTATCAAATTATAAAAGTAGTCATCTTAACATATTCATTTATGGTCTGAAATAGTATGGGGAGTTTTTCTGCCACTTTTCTGCTATTTTTTTATGCCATTTTCATTAATTTTTTATATGTATAATTTTCAGAAAAAAAAGTTATTGTTTGATTCAGTATTTGGCAGATGCCAAACATTCACACCCATGCGATTTCCTGAAAGAAGCAAGTTAGCTGTTGGGCCTTTAACTCTGCTCCTTGCATGTGCTGAATTGGATGGCAGACCTCCTACTTGTGCTAAAGCCGTCACTTTGCTTCTAAATTCCTGCTGATATGACAGGGTGGAGCTTGAACAAGAGACAAGTCTGGCAGCTTCAGTCCTGCCTTCTGCTCTTTCATTGACACTGGCTAGAGAATTGTGGCAGATACATTATAAATGGAAATGTTTGTTTGTTTTCAGAGATGTGTTGACCAGAGAAAATGCAATCTATCTAACTTGGTCTTGAGAAGTGGCAGTATGTTAAAAATGTCGGATGTATAAAATGGGGTTAAATACCTCACATATTTTAGCGTAGAAAAATACATTGTGAATTCTGGAAGAGTTATTAACTGTGTGCTGTGAGCATAGCTGGTGTAACAAAGCCCTTACTTTCTGTAGTTTAAAGGTTGTTATAAAAGGATCTTTGTTTTGTAATGACTTTAGTCTTGGTTTTCAGTGTTTTCAGATCTAGCAGAAGAGAAGAAATCAAATAAAATGTGGGAAGCTGAAGAGAAACTTGTGACACAGTTGAGGAAATCATACTAAGCTTGGGAAATGGTTAAATAGTGTTGCTGTTAAGAAGTGGATACTAGAATTCGTGATAAATGTTGCTGAGGGCATATATTAGTTCATAGCAACTCTGGATTTACAATTTAATATGTATTGTCCTTGAAGTATGTGCGGTTTAAATACTTTTAATTTCTTTGGGTAGTGATATGTTCATAGATGCTTGATTCTTAAGTAAGCTGTAGGAGTGAAAGATTTCACTCTTACGTTTGCCTTTAAATCCATTAAGAGTGAGGTGGCATTTTAATCCCCAGTGCATCTACAGAAATCTCTGTTAAGTTTACTGCTAAGAACCTTTGAGAAAGACTTTCTCTAGAGGAAATCTTGTTGATTTAAATCACGGGCTTTTGAAAGGGGCCTTGTCCCTGTTGGTTTGGGGGTTTATTTCTTTACAGACTAGAAAAGGGAGCTAGAGATGAACAAATGAGCCCTTCAAAACCTTTCTGTGGAAAACATGTCTGGTTTTAACATCATTGGAAACGCAGCACCAGGTTAAGACTCCGAAGCATTGGTCTTTCTTTAGCTGAAGCATCTATTAATATAGCTGCTGCTTGTAATGAAGAGGGAGGTCTGGAGGGCTCGAAGCGGAGTGACGGAGAGGGAGGGGATTTAGGACTAACAGGTGGTCCTGAGACGAGCTGGCTGACGCTGAGCTCAGAGTGAGCACACGCTGTGTGGGTATTCGTGGGCTTTCCTCTCTCTGTCTGGATGCATGTATCTGTTGTTCCTGGTGTAGCTGTGAAGGCCTTTCAGCTATGGCAATAAGAAATGACTTGAGGAAAACCATCAGGAGGATAGCACGTTTTTTTTACTGGTTTCCTAAATCACTGAGCAGTTCAAGGAGGAGGACAGTAAAACTTCTCTGGAAGTCTGCTGGTAAGTCTGCTGCTATGTTTCTAAAGATATTTTTTCCTGCTAAAAAGGAATTCAAAGGGAAAAATAATTTATTTCTGTTCAGCTGGTTAACTTTTCCAGGCCAGCATTGTTTGCTTTTTTCCATTCTCTTAGGCAAAACTGTACAAATATTTAGAAATGCAATAGAAGGTTTGTTAGGCTTGCTCAGATGAAGAATTCTGTTATAGCTATATTATTTATTCATGTTAATATTCATGTCAGTGATGTTTGATGTCTTGTTTTTGTAGGCCTTGTTTTTCCCTTAATTACGTATATGGGAGCTGTAATATGACTCAAATACCTGCCAGAAAATTATTTGGAATTGTCTTAATCTGTTAATTGATCTAGAAGGCTGCATGCAGATGGAATTGACTGAAGACCTTAACTCATTGTACCAGTTCACTCAAGCAATGAGCAGCTTAGAGAGGGCTTGTGTTCAGCAGTGATGCACTATCCTTCATTTCCATTTTATCAGCTGAAATACAGCACTGCTCAGCTCCCCAGTTAGTGAAAGGCATTGCTCCTAACAACAGCTCAGTGCTTTGATCCTTTTAGCTTTGGTGGAGAAGCGTTTACATCTCTCAGATTAATATTCTCATAAACACCATGAAAACTCAAAGGCTTTCGTGTCTCTCTAGACTGGTCTGTTAAAGCTGGGGCTGAGGCATATTCCTGGGGCAGGGGAGTAGTGGAGGAACATGCTCTTGGGAAGCTCAGTTCCTTCTGTTCTTCTTAAAGAACTAAATTATAGAAGACCGGTTTTCTTTTGATGAAGATTGTTTTGACTGAAGTGGTGAACTTGTCAGTTCTGCAAGTATTACAACTTTAATACCAAATTTCCATTTGTATGGGGTGGGTTTTGAGTCAGTTCTGCAGCTCAGCAATTGTGTTGTACTTCAAATAACAGATTTGTGGCTCTGAGAGGTGAAGGACGAGTTGTACCACCTGATATCTGTCACAGAAACGTTATTGGGCCACATCTTTATTTGACATGTGACTTCTTCCCATGTGAAGTCCACCGATTTCAAATATCCAGAGAGAAATCCCAGCTCACTGAAGTCTGTGGCAAAAGTGGCAAAACTTTCCTTGACTGAAACTAGAGCTTTGATTAACCTCTATTTGAATATTGGTAGTCTCAAGTCCTTCTAAATACATCAGATCATCATGAGTCTTCATAACACATCAGATGGTTCTTGCATCTCTTTTGTTAATGTAAAAGCATAAGTGGCTAAAAAGTATCAAATGTTATTCAGAGCTTTAACTACTAGCTGAGTTACTCACATGTGAAAATGCTTACCTGCCAGTTGTCTTCTTTCTTAGGACTACAAAATAGTAATTACATCCATGACTTCCAACAAGAAACAAGGTGAACTTTGAGTGCTTTAAAAGTGATACTTTTTAAGGTTTTTCTCCCATCTCCATCTATATCAAGTGGTTTGAATAACATTTGCCTTTCTACTGTCATTTTAATGTGCTAGTGTCTCTTTTGAACTGAAATTATGAATAGTGTTAGGAGTGGCCTATATGTCCTTTTCTATCTGTGGAATGAGACGATTATCACAAAATTGTGGTTTGGGTGGAAATTTGAAATTTTAGCAGAAGGCTACATCCAAGCAGAAAAAAATCTCAGTGTAAAAATTCAACTGAAACTTCTCATAACTTTAGAGAAACCGGTCTCATTGAGTATGTCTGTGATAAACTGAAGGCTGAAGCCCTGGTGCTCCTTTTACAGGGAAGGGGATACAGCTTCTGTTTGCACTAATGGTTGCTGTTTAGTCTTTAGAAAGACAGCAAATAGCATGAAACCTTGGCTGCACTGAAGGTGGGTAACATTTCTACACTTTGGCCAGAATTTTCCTGTGTTCTTGAGGAATTACTAAGTGACTGATGTCCTTCTTGAAGTCCGAAATACCACTTTTCAGTAACCAAGTTGCCTTTCTGTCTTTCTGAGAGAGTTCTCCAACACGTAAATTGAGTCTCAGCAGTACCAGCTATCCTTGGTACACAAAGATTTTACCCTTGGCTCTCACATACTAGAGTTTTCAGCTTTATCTCTGCCTTTGTCTTTCTGCCATATTTTACTCCAGTATTGGCACTAACAGCATTTTTTGGTTGGGTCAGCCAGGATCAGCCAGCAGAACAATTCTGCATCACTGGACTTGTTCCACAGATGAATAACACAGCTGATCATTAAAGCTTTTGATAATACTTACTGATAGTTCTTAGTCACTTATTCTTTAACAAATAATTTAATATTTTAACAACAACAAGAGAGAAACACGGTTTGGTCATGTTAGGAAGAGCAGAGATTACATTCTCTAATATGCTTTGTCGTAGATTTTGTGTGATATCATATGTTATTTGAATCCAGAGATGGGCATTGTGCGTCTGCCAAGTACCCTCAGACTTTTTGCTTTCGTTCTGCTGCTGTCACTCCGTGTCTCAGAATGCCTTTTCCTCTCTGTCTGACCCAGAAACAAAATTTGCTGACGCACAAAATTAGTTTTTTAAGTATGACAGTGCATTTAGTACTGTTGTAGGTCACTGTGTTCAAAAAGTTGCTTTGATGCAATTTTGGAAAGAGCTATCACAGCATAATTAGGTTGCTGTTCCTAAAAATTTTGTATTTTCCAGCCTGTCCTTGGATGGATACTTTGGGATTGTTGGCCATGGACTATTGCTTACAGCTAACATGCTCCTTTCTAAGCTCTAAAAGAAGGATGCAAACTTGAGTGTGCTCTTCAGTAACTGCTTTTGATTACTGAAGGACTAAAGGTTCAGAATATACAAGATGTAGCTGATAATGTTTTAAGTGCTTTCAATTTCATTGAGGTACATAACATTTTACAAGAGGTTTAATATGAGGGAAGTAGTATTTAGGGTTCTGGAGCCTTTATTTCTTTGAAATAGGTTTGGATTTTTTCCTACAACATCTTCATAGAATTTTTATTGGCACATCATATGACTGGAAATTTTATCATGATAAATTACGTACATACAGGGAGAGGTACTGAATCACAAAGGAATTAGAAAAAAATATCATACATACATGATAAGACTATAAAAAGCAATGACAAAAAATCACAACAGACACATAGCTCCTATGTTCTCTGTGTTATAGCAGAGGAATAAGGTGAGGGGTGACAAATGTAAAGCAGATGAAAGGATTTTTTTGTTTGTTTTTTTATTCAGCGTGTAATTAAATTGTAGAACTCATTACCCGAGGATGCTGCTGAGGTCAGGAATGTAACAAGATTTAAAGAGGGTCTGGAAGAATAAGAATATTCAATATTATGACAATGGAAGCTTCAAGAAAAGCTTTCAGAGAGACATAAATCTTCTTGCTTCAGGGTTTAAGTTAATTTTTAACAATTGGGGATTAGTTTGTGATAATTTTGTGGCTCAGATCCAGCAACTGTTGTTGTTTCTTGCAGTTTCTTCTGAAGCAACTAATGCTAACCCCTGGCAGAGATGATCTTATGAGCTGCATTGATTTAAACCTTTATGACATTTTTCAGGCTTACACAGGAGAAAAACAGATTTTACATCTGTTCAGAAAAGCGTCCCACACTATCCTGTGGAAAACGTGAAAAACACAGTGCTTGCTGTCATTTTTTTTAAACTCGGGCAAAACTGTCTCTGTGGCAAATGCTGCTTGCTCTTGAAGCCATTATAATAAATAAATAAATACAGTTAATTAAATCAGTATGCGTAGGCATTTTTGTGTAGTAGTATTTCTTGCCAAATCCTACTGGTTCATGAAGAGCTTCATTTTGTTTTCAGCTGGGAAGGGTTCTCATCCTGTCCTGCTGGATATGTGGGAAAGCTCTTTCAGGGGGCATAAAGTGAGAATTTATTGACAAAATCTTAAACTATCTGGATTTCTTACAGCCTGAATTTGATTTTTACCCTTTGATGTTGGTTAGGTTTTTTGTGGCTTCTCTGCTCTGGCGTGTTACCCCTTTAGTCCTTCTCTAACGTTAAAATTAGAGTATTTTTATTAATTTTGAAGGACTTTTAGTCTGAATGGTCAAGTGCCCACTGTAAAAGTGCATTTACATAAGAATGTGTGTTATGCAAAATAAATTGAATCCTATACAGAGTTATGGTGATATCCCTTAAATTTGCTGCCTCCTGAAAGGCTTCGTAGAAAAGATTTAACTGATCAGACAAAAAGAAAAGTCAGCCTTTGAACTATCTCTCCAAAATAGATCCAGCTGGAAAATAAATAAACCTATTAACACACATGGGAAGAGAGAACATGATTTTAGAGTGGTATGTTAATTCAGAATAGCTTAATAAAATATTTGTGAATGCATTTCTTATTTTCATATTTGGCCAGCGAACGTGGTGGCTTATGCCATTTGTGAGATAGTGTAGCTGGGAAATTAATGAACAGGAAAGGTCACTGTATTTCTGTTTTCTTGTCAAAACCCAGTTGGTGAAAGCCACTGCTTCCCCTACTCCCTCAGGCCAGGGGCCTTTACAGCCTGTGTCGTCAGGTCCCTGTCTCCTGTGCCAACACGTGCAACCATCCAGTGAGCACCTATACATCTCCTGTAGTTTTAGTAAAAGAAAGTTCACCTGGCCATCCCCACGGTTTGCTGAGGCCCCAGTTGTCTTTTGAGTCTCAGCTGTGCTGTGGATAAGAGTGGTGCTCTGTGGTGTGATGGATATTTCAGGCCAAGCAAGGGCTTGTAGAGCTTGCAGAAGGGTACTTAGAAGGAGAATCTCCGTTTCTGGCAATGGTGGAGAGAGTTTTGGCCCAACACAGAACATAACTGGAGTTTAAGGGCGTTAGGAACTGTGGTTCTGAAGCTTTCAAGCTCACATCAGTGGACGAGATGGTTGCCTCCAAGGGAATATAATTTAAAGGATTAATTAGCTGTGTTTGGAAGGGGAAAGCAGAGGGGACTTTGTGTCAGTGGAAGCCACACTGTATGTAAATCAATTACATTTAAACCCAATGTAGTAGCAGACAAGGTGATATAAATGTTCTTAATCACCATTTAACAGCCTATGCCCAATGTTCATGTAAGGATACATAGATTATTAATGGAAGTTTGCCATTAAAGACCCCTTGCATTGTGAAAGCATGATTTTAGTTTCTAGTCTCCTTTTCAAAAACATCTCTGGACGTGTTTTTCCTAGCTCTTCTCATTTTAAGTATCTATATATTTAATATTTCCTGTATGATTTGCTTAAAAGTGCATTTACCTTGTTCTGGAGGAAGTTTTGCCGGCATCTGTAACAAAAAAGCAGTTATTAACAAAGTGAAAAAGAAGATGGGTGTGGAATATCAATGTTAACAGGTCATCAGGGTAGTTTAAAGTTAATTGTAGAAGACTGTAGAAGAACCACATGAATGACTGGGCAGTACAACATAATTCAGTGTTGATAAATACAAACTAAACCATATGGGGAAAATACTGAACACACATATAGAGCAGTGGCTTCTAATTTATCTTTTATCATTTGGAAAACAGAGCTGATCATGTGGGTGGTTCCAATAATTTTCCCCAATAATCAAGGTAAAAGGGAATTGAATATATGGAAGTATTAAGAAAGAAAGAGAGTTTATATCCAGAAAACTGTGCTGTGCACACAGGTCATATGAAGCAGTTTGGTCACCCCACCCTCTTAAAAAGGATATAGAGGAATTTGAAGATATAGTGGAATTTGAAGATACAGGAGAAGATTTTGGATTATCAAAGACATCAGTAAGCTCCTAGAGGCCGGGGCTTTTCCGCTTGGTAAGAGGCAGCTGCAAAAGAATATGCTTCTGTACTAATAAGAGCAGCGTGGAGAATTGAAAACAGCATAGTTATTTACCATTTCTCATAGCATAAAAATCAGGGCCACGCCATGAAATGACCAAATGTGACTTAAAGAAAACTACTCTTTCACATGCAAACACATGCACATAGTTCAGTTGTGGAACTGACTGATACAGGATGTTTAGGAGACAAGGAACATAAATGCATTCAAGAGGTGATTAGATAAATTCATGGAGGAAAGAGGCATCAAGGGGTATTTAATAAAAAGATGCAGATACAACCTCTGGCTCTTTCTTTTAAGTTGCAAAGTAGAAGGGCATACGGGGGAAATATCACTCAAAAGTCACCTTTTTTTCTCATGCATGTTCCCTAAGCATCTGCTGGCAGGCTCTTCCCAAGACAGGCTACTGGCCTCAAGACATCTTTGGTCTAACCTGGTCCATCTGTTATTGTGATTTTCAAATGCAATACTTGTATTTGGGAATATATAAAATTCTGTCTCTCTGTTGATGATTTCTGTGTATTTGGCATCCGTTAAATAATTGTTTCATTTTTCCCTTATTTGTGAGTATGTATTTTTCCAAGGAAGATGCATTCTGTTGGTGTTTGGATGGCAGCTTTTCCTCCATGGTGTTTATCATTCACAGCTCTTACTGGTTATGTGGCTTTTGGAAATTGCATCATGTGTTGTTTTACTGCATTTCTGAGATAATTAGATGAGACGAATGTCGCATCCTGCTAAATTCCTTTTTCCTTGGCTCTTTTTAAATGAGACAGGACAAATCTCTTTGCCTACTCTGCCTCTTTTCCAAATGAAAATCCTGATTTGCACATGGAAAGTTATCAAGATTTTCATAAGCCTGTAATAAATAAATGTAAGAAAAAAATCTATTCAGAGACTGAGCTTGATCTCATAGACACAACTGCTGCTTGAATCATAGAATCATAGAATCAGAAGGTTGGAAGAGACCTCTGAGATCATCGAGTCCAACCATGCCTGTCTCCCTACTAAACCCTGTCCCTAAGAAACTCATCCACCCGTTTTTTAAACGCCTCCAGAGATGGTGACTCCACCCCCTCCCTGGGCAGCTGTGCCAATCCCTGACCACCCTTTCAGTGAAGAAATACTTCCTAATGTCCAGTCTAAACCTCCCCTGGTGCAACTTGCGGCCATTTCCTCTTGTCCTATCACTGTCACTTGTGAGCAGAGCCCGGCACCCACCCCGTCACAGCCTCCTTTCAGGCAGTTGTAGACAGTGATGAGGTCTCCTCTCAGCCTCCTCTTGGATTGGGATTACTGGAGTGAATGTCCGCAACACATGAGAGATGCTTCTATCACCAGGAACTGCCAGTGCTCTGCCTACTGGGAGCTTATTCTTCTGAAGTACTTTGGGAGACTTAATTTTGCTTTCCATTTGTCGGCTGCCACATTTTTTTCTTTCCTTTGCCAATGTCAAACAACAGCTGTTGGAAATGCTGTTTCTCTCCGCTGCATCTCTTTGGTGCCCTGGTTGCTCGTACGAAGACAAGATGAAAAAAAGATGACCAACAGTGCATTAATCTAAGCAATTCCCCAATATATCTGCTTCAAAGTCCACTGTCAGGGTGAGAATGATGACCTGTAATGTCTGAAATAAAAGTTGTGGATTGGTCGTTTACAAAGACGAGCACTAATAATTTGGTAGTATAGATTTACCTGTTTTAAAGAGATAATGTAACATTAGAGCCTGATATGTAAACATAGACTGAGCTTGGATGCAGCGTGCAAATTGTGCTCTGTACTGAGCTGTACTCAGAGATGATCAATACAGAACAGTCTGCACAAGCACAACTTGTTTTGCATTAAGCTTCATTTAATTTGTTGGGTTTGATTCAACTTTTTCCTCATCTCCCATTTAAATATAACAGGCTGCAGATTTTGTTTGGCAGAAAGTTCAAGTTTTTAAATTTCATGTGATCTGTCAGTTAAAGGTCTGGCTTCTGTCCTGCTAGGATATAATTGGTGGTTTTATCTCCCCTAGTAGAGTGATCATTGATCCTTCAGCAGCAATTCAGAATGAACTCCCAGTGTTGTGGCCAAGTAAAGCCAGTAAATCAGGTCTCTTCTGAGCGCTCAGGACCACTTTTCTATAATCCATCTCCTCCATGACCTGAAAGGGGTGCCTCTTGTCCACAGTTAATTCCAGCAAGGTGAAGGAGTTCATTAACTCAGGTCTGGCCAGGAACTCACTGCGCAGGCAGCTCAACCGATGCCATACTTTTCTTTCCCGTTCTTTTTGGGCAGGTTTCTTCTAAAGGAAAACCAAAAGAAAGTAGTGATTTGTGAGTAAACTTTATACTGGCTGTTTTGGGGCTTCAGCAATAGATGGCACTAGAGTAAACGCTTTCAAAAAGCGGTATTTTTATTGGTTTTGTGTACAGAAGAGAGAGCTCACTTTTTTTTTTTTAAGTTGACAAACAAGATGATACATCAGAATATCTGCCGAGTTTTGTCTCTAATCCCTTGTTTGAAGTTAGTGCACAAAGGAATGTGGCCTCCCCATCCCTATCTGGCATGGGGAAATAGGAGCTACGGGCTCTGTCTGCTGGCTGGAAGCAGCAGTTATCTCTCCAAGGTCTCATCTCTGGAAAAGTGCTAGCGAAAGCTGAGCACTTAGCCATTCCCTTTGGATCGGCTGCAAAGCGTGGGTATGATTTGCGAGTATTTGCATTTATTAGCAGGCTGAGTTTTACCAGGTCTTACCATTTTCATGTGTGGAGCTTTGGAAGAAAATATGAATTGCAGTGTTATGGGGTGTTTAAAAAATCTGCTAGATCTTAAGGTTATCTTAAGGTTTTTGGCAGAGTTTGACAGTGTCCCTTGGAGCGGACTCCAGAAAACTAGCCAGGTAGATCGAGAGGAGAAGCTTGCTTGCTTGAAACCCCCCTTTCCCAGTTTCATCATTTCATGTTTGGTCTCAAAGCTCAGGGCAGAAGGAATGCTATCAGCTTGTTTCTCAACATGTTCATTGTAATACACAGAATTTTTTCAGAAGGCTGTACAGGCAGAGTCAGCTGAAAGCCATACCTGGCAGTTAAACAATGAAGAATGCCCGTAGGGGTGTGTGTATCGAGAGGACCTAAGGAGAAATGAGGCATCTTGTCCCTTCACACAGTGGCATCGCTGTGTAGTGTTCTATGCCCAGCTAACTCCAGGGAGGAGCCATTTCAGGCTGGGGAAGGAGAGCTCAGCCCTGTACCTTTCAGTCTGCCTCCCAGAAACAGGCAAATGGAAGAGGTCCCAAACCCACAGTAGCCCTGGGGTAGCCTCAGGCGGGGATGTGGCTCAGCTCTCCACCTACCACTGCTGCAAACGCATGCTTTGACCCTTACCTCGATTGAATTACGTAAATGGTTTCAGCCTTGGTTGCAAATAGATTTTGTGATTATTTCAAGGTGGTCTGGCAAACACTGGGTGTTCTGTTTCTGTGGGAGTGGTGGCTGTAAACAGGACTGCACGCAGAGCATTATCTGCTCAAAAGAGGTGTAATAGCTTTCAGGAGCATCAGTCTATAGGCCGGTTGCAGAGGATCCCACATTTGTGCAAGAGTTCCCTGTAACAAGTCTTAGCTGGAGCCTGCTGGCAAGCACTAGGAAGAGAGAGGAGACCTAAGGCTGTTGTCATGTTGATAAGAATACAAATGAGCTTTTCAAACAGATTAAATTGATTTCAGTTCTTAAATCAATGGGATTTATGTTCCTTCATCACTTAGGACAAGGTGCTTAGGAGACATCTAAGTATCTCAGAAACAAGGTGGATTTTAGTAGCTGCAGATAGACATTAACCCTTCCTCTCGCCTGGTTTTGCAGTCACTGGCATGAAGAGCAGACAATAATCCCTCAGCGGTCAGGGAACCTCTCCGTGGCGGCTACCAGCAAGCCTACCTGGCTAACAGTGGTCGCTCAAAGATGTTTCATCCACGTGAACTCCTACATTCCAGTTCTTCAACGTGCAGCTAGATGGCAATGTCTCCTTCTACTCTTCGGGTAGGCTGGGGAGCTGCCAGGCGTGTTGTGCCTGGTGAACCTGTCCCACTACTCCCATGCTCAGGATGGCCATGTCCACAGAACTCTCGTGTCCTGGTGTTTACAGGTTATCTAGCAAACCCTCTAGCCAACCCAGGTTAAGATAAGCTCACAGAAAAGTAAGTATCTAAAAGCTCTAAAATAGGCTACAGCATTGTAGAGGTTTATAAAGGTAACAGCAGTAGGAACTGAAAAAAAACCATCAAGTTGAGGCTGTTTAACCTAAAGTGCCTGTCCTTCTATCCCATTTTGCAGTTGGGAATCTGAATTTATTTATTAACTAATTGTTTACTGCCTGACATGTGATCTGAGATGTGTTCCCTGTATTCCCAGACAGCAGGCATTTTAGACAAGTCTCAGGCTCATGGAGGTTTGCTAGTTTTTGTAACTCACCTTCTCTTTGGGGCCTCCCTGAAGTTCTCAGTCAGTAATTCACTCAAGAAAGAGTTTTTTCATTCTCTCACCGAAAAGCCAGTCATTCCCACTTGATTTGCCAACGCAATGTTCTCTGTATGTGGCAAAGTCAGGTTATTGCCTGCCAAGATGATAAACAGATATCTAAAATCTCTGAATCTTAAACTAGGGAGGAATATAGCAATTTTTAGGTGCAGTAGCCAAATTCTAGCTTGGTAAGGTACTTTGCAGGCAAAAATTCAGGGAATTTTTGGGTTGGGTCTTAGACTGTTCTACGAGAGTTGAAGCACTTGGCTTCTGCTGAGGTTCAAATATATGCAAATACAGGGTTTTGTACATCAGTGCTATAGACACTGGGTTGATTTTATCTCAGTCACTGTGAGTGGCTCCCAACAGAGCCAGCTGCAGTAGCCTGTTCCCAGGCCAGGGGTCCTAACCCTGAGTGGGGCTGTGCCAGTTACAGATGGGGTTGCGAGCCTGACAAGAGATTCAGTTTTATCTGGTGCGTATGTAAATGCTTGGGGTTAAACAATGCTAGGATGTGGTGCTGAAAGAATTAGCAGCCAGAAAGAAATGGCAACTGCTGGAACAGAAAACTTTGCAAAATTAATGTAAATGCATTGTCAGTCATTTCTTGTGATTCAAAAGCAGAAAAGCTTCCAGGATGGGAACAAAACTTCAAGTGTTGTCTTAATAATTTTATGCTCTTCTGAAAAGGAACCTTGAAATTCTGATTCCCTATTTAGGATTCAGAATAATTCTTCTTATTTCAGTTGATTGGAATTAAGAAGGATGTAAGTCAAACAACAATATCAGATATGCATTTGCCAGAATACCATTGCTTCCAGTCAGTCATTAAAAAATTAGAAGTAACTTCTGTGTCCTATGTAGACACATTATTTTTTTCTCCTCATAGAAACCAATAAAACTGAGCATGTTTTAAATCATCATGTCTGCATTTGATTTAATATAAAGTAAAACTTGCTCCTGCAGCCAGTGCACCTTCTTTCATCAAGGACAATATCGATGCAGTCAGTAACTTGTCTTATTTTAGTTTTTCAGTATGACTTTATGAGTTCAAAATTATTCTGTTCATTGAATCAGTATTCAACAGAGTTGTGTATCATGTGAGGACTTTTCATGGACTAGTATTAATAAATTTGCAGTGCTTTAAACTTACAGATAGACCACATTTTAGCTCTTCCTGTAGAAATATAATGCAATTCCATCTTGCAGGAGAAATACTGCTGAACTTAATTCTTCTTCCTTTTGTGACCTACTGGCTGAAAATGGATTAAGAATTAAAGCATTAATCACCTTACATAGTCTGAATATTTTTCCAAGAAGCTTTACAAGACTACTTTCCATAGAGCAAGCACAGTAGTAATCTCTATTCTGACTGCTGGGAACAAAGCCACAGGCTCTCAAGTAAAGATGATTTTGCTTGCTAACTTCATAACACACAGAGTAGCAGGACCAAATCTTTATACCCTCCCTCCTCACAACTTCCAGTAAAGACTTCTTCAGTCTTACTGTGGTTGATAAATATTGCAAATGTAACACAAATTTGGCTTTGAACTTTCCGTGTGCTTCGGTTACTCGGGCACAACATACATTTTGCATATCCATTTGGAAGTTAAATATGTCTGGACCGTCACAGAAGCGCACACCTTTCCTAGGCAGGGAAGACCACACTAGGACAGGGAGACTTGGCTGTTTTGAGCCTCTCCTTGCTGCTGCCTGATTCAGTAATGCTCATTTACTGGGGTCTGATGTTGGAGCATCTTTTGGGTTGCCTGCCTATTCACTTGCTGGCTTTCTGGTGCACCACCCTGGAGCAAATCAGTTATGGGAACAGCTATTTACGAGCTATCAGGCAAAATCAAGTTTCGGGTGAAGAAAACTCAAACATCAGGAAGGGACTATTCAGGTAAAATGAATGTGTTAAAGTCTTACAGTTCACCCTTGTGAAAGCAGGATAGGAGTAATCTTGATTTCATGTAATTGTTAAATTTACTAAGTTATTTTTTTCTATGACTCCATTCAAGGCATTGTTGCAATAGAATAATTAATAATAAGGTATTACATTATGTCGCAGTGGTTGATAATAAAACTTTTAAAGGATAATATATGTATGTTTAATAAATACATGCTTACTTTGCATTTCCTAATGATGCAGGACAATTATGCATTTTTAATATATGCCTTGATACATCACTTTCAAATAACTTCAGAGGACATGCTGGACAGTAGTAAAACAAACCTGTTAGTTTTTCTTGAATGCTTTTATCAGCTGTGCCCAGTGAAAGCCACCAGATCTTTGAATTCAAAGGACAGCATTCATTTCAGACCACATCAGGAAAAAGCACCTTGTTCTGATTGCTTTCCAAGCAGAAATAATATGGCAATCCACAATTTGATGACCAAACCAGGCTTTTGAGAATAATATCTGCTTTTTGAGCTCATGGCAATCCAGTACAGGATTACCAGAAAAAGACAGTATTTTTAATTTGATGATACCTGGACCTTTGTGAAACCTTGTATGCCATGAATGAAAAAAATAATGTGTTTAAAGCTAACACATACAAGAAAAAATGTTTAAGTATTACTGTTCTAGAAAAAAATCATCCTTTTTTCTTGTCTTGCTCATTAAACTTATAATCAGTATGTTAAAATCTAGTTTATGATTGAAAGAGTTTCAGAGATGAAGCTTTTACATTTGTTGCAAATAGACCTATAATAGCCAGGCAGAAATTATGGGCTTGTCTTACAAATGACATTACGGACTTGCAAATTAAAATGAATATAAATGACAAACAAAATAGCATTGAAAGATAACGTTTCCTAACTTCATTAGTAATCCTTTTTCAGAACACTGTTTAGCTAACAGATTTTTCCCTAATATTATTTGTCAAAGTGCATCTCTAAAATTGGGGCATGCTTGGTTTATATGTTTGCCTCATCAGAGATAGGTGGGGGATTAGTGAAGCCTGGTTTCCTGCAGATATGTGCCCCATTCCCCGTGACCTCACCATGGAGGTGATGTGTTTAGTTACTGGTTGTCCAGACATTGCCAGACAACGGTGTAACGGCTGAGTTTTGCCTGTCTTTCCCTGAGCGTGGGTATTAGTTTGGGTGTCACTTCTTTAGTCAGGATATATTTTTCATAAAACTCACATGAACTTTATTAGCTTTTAGACCATATGAGTTTGAAATTTGTCTGCTCTTTCAGAGTTACAGGAGAGGGATAGAAAGGCTGGCAAGCAATGTGACCTAATAAGCATTTTTTTCTGAAGATGATAATTCAATTCACAGAGTAAAGAACTGAGATTAAGACAAAATAGAAATTCAAGCTCCGAATTTTACTTAATCTTGTTGGGTATTTTCAACTGCATCTTACAGGGTCCCTTCCCAAATACAAAATTACTGTCTTCTCTCAATGGTTCCACAAACACGAGTGTCCTTTTGCCTCCTAGAGTCCTCTGTGAGGTGTGTGAGTCGTCTGAAGAATAATCTCGGTTGCATAAGCACAAAACAGAGCCCTGGGAAAACCTGGTTTGGGTTAAAAGCACAGTTCTCCCAGACTCTGCTTGTGGTTGTGAATGTTCCATGTTTCCTGCAAATCAGACAAAGTAGCTCAAACCTAGTCCCCAGGAGAAACAGGGACAGTGACCGCAGAAAGCCTGGCTTGACTTGTCAGTATCACACAAGGTTGCAGGGACAGCTGCCATTTCTCCTGGGCACTACAGCTGCCTTAACCATCCTTTTTTCTCTATATATTCCTTCATGTTTTCCAGAATCTGCACTAAATACAGTGATGGGTTTGGAGAGTTAGACCCTTTTGTTTTTTTCAGTATTTTGATTTATACTGCAACAGGATCCTTTTTGCCCCATTAACTGGCTGGAAGATATTTGGTGATGTCTCAAGAAGAGCGTGACTTGAGACGTATTCTAGTGATATATATAGTCAGTCTGGTTTAACATCAGAAACCTCCTAGTTACCTGATCCAGTATGGATGCTGATCTTGCCTTAGTGTGAGTGTAGCATTAATTCTGTATCAGGCTCAGAACTGTGATTGCATGTTCACACCTGATCCACATTAAAATTTTTACTTTGGGATGATCTGCCTGTGCATGATCTTATATTGATACTGTGATATTAATAGTGATACTGTGATATTAAAGACCCAGTCCCTACCCAAGAGGAGCAGCATTGCAAGGAACATCCTGTTGCCTGGTCTGATAACACCACTGATGAGTAGAGATTGGAAATGGAAACCTTGAAGAATATATTCTTCAGGAGCTGCAATGAGGATCTAATTGACCGTGAGGGAGACTGAGGTTTTTGAAAGGCTGATAAGGGAACACAGAAAATCCTCTTCCAGAATTCAACTTTTGCTATGAATTAGGGAAGTGTAGAGCTTTGTAACAAAAAAAAAAAAAATATTTTTAAGAGTAGTTTAGTTAAGGAAAATTAAAGCATTTCCTGCAAAAGTCATTCTTGGAAATCGCTGGATTGTTTTATCTGAAATGTTCTAAAACAAACAGCATGATATTCCCCAGCATGCAAACTTGAAGTGGTTACTCTTTAGCAAAATTATAAACAATTTAAAACCTAAAAATAGAAAGTGACATTCAGTGCTAGACAAAGGTGGCATCATGAACTCTGCCCAACTTGCATAGAAAAAACAGCAAACATAACAAAGCTCCAGAGCAAATACAGTTTGTTTTTGCAAATACTATTGAAGTGATTCTGTCTTTGCGATTAGAGGCCATAATGAATTGTCTGATTTCTTACTAGCGGTGGGACCATCTGCCTCTGTTATCACAAATTTATGTTGCTACTAGATTGGTGCAAAAATAATTGCTGTTTTTACCCATCAAATTTAAAGTAGTATATCTCAGCTTAGAGTAAAATTTATTAATCAAAATAAGAACCATTAGAATCAGTGCCAAAAAGAAACAAATCTATTTATTCTCATAGCATAGAATTCTGGAGTCCTGGAACTGATGAATTCTTTGAAGACATTTTGAGCTGCTGCTTAGTTGTGGAAAGCCTTCTCTTGAAGGAAGTTGTGGAGATGCTTGAAAATGTGGTGATTGGTGGGAGAGAGGTCTGATGAGTAAGCTGGGTGAGGCAGACTTCTGTAGCCTGGTTTGTGCAGCTTCTGCAGAGTCATTTGTGAGACATGTGGTTGGGCGGTGTCATAGAGAAGAATTGGGCCTTTTCGATTGACCAGTGTTGGATGTACATGTTGCAGTTCTTCATGCATTTTGTCAATTTCCTGCCAATACTTCTCTGCTGTGATGATTTTGCCAGAATTCAAGAAGTTGTAGTGGATGATTCCACTTGCTGACCTTCTTTTGATGCAGCTTTGGGTTGACAAAGTGCTTTGGTGTTTCACCTTGGTTCAGCCACTGTGCGGAACGTCATCGGTTGTCATATAGAATTAATTTTTTGTCATGTCACAATGCAATCAAGAAATCGATTGGTTTTGTTGCATGGAAGAAGCGCAGAGCAGACTTCATATTAGTGAAATTTTGATTTTCATTCAGCTCATGTGGCACCCATTTGTCAAACTTTTTTGATTTTCCAGTTTGGTGCAAATGTCAAATGCTCAATGTTTAGTTCTTCTGCAGCCTCTTGAGTAGTTTTTCCTGGGTCTGCTTTCTTTCTGCCTCTCAATTGGTTGTCATTTTTCACCAAAGGACATCTGTGACCCTCCTAATCTTCAAGGCTCTCAGTTCTGTTATGAAATTTTTGGAACTGATGTCAAGCTGTATGTTGGTTGATGGTACCCTGGCCAAATGCTTGGTATATATTGCTATCGGTTTCAACTGCTTCAGGTCCCCTTTGGAACTTCTACAACAAAATTACTCGAATTTGTCTTTTTTCCATCTTTAATTTTAGAGTACAATATAAAAAAAGAGAACAAAAAAAAAGTGAAACCAGAATCATTGACATAAATAAGTAGAGCAGATTTTGAGTTTTAAAATGGTATATGACATGAACACAATTAAATAAAAGTTTATTTCAAGGTAAGCATCACAATTTACAATGACATAAATGGAAATTATTTTTGCAGCAACCTAATAATAGCCGTCTTAGTGGATTTTGCCAGCCAGCAAGTAAAATTTCTGAATTGTTCCAGAAGGCAACCTTGTGATTTAGCTGATTAATTACGGCTTCAGATAAACTTCTGAATCTGTTCAGAATTCTGAAAATCATAAATGTTGTGTCTTTTGTGAGAACGGTCCCTTCTGTGCTTGCTTTACAGCATCCAATACATAGTATGTGGTATGGACCTTTTGCAAAGACGTCTCAGCAAGGCAGCCCTGACCTAACTAGTGAACTGCATCACTGCAGCCGTGTCAGTGTGACACTGGGAGCTGTGCTGCACTGTCACCTTCGCTCCAGTGAATTTACATCGCCGATAGTATGTAACTATTAATATCTTTATGTATAGATGGGGAGATTCAGTCAAGAAGTGGTAGCTTCGCTGAGTTCACATAGCAAATGAAGATGTGCCTCACTCTTAGGTTCTGCCTGCAGCAACTTCATTCTGAACATTGCTTCTATTTTTGTTTTGTTGTGTCTGTGTATGTGTTTCAGATTGCAGATACACCTGCCATGCTCACTGCCGAGATCTGGTACACCTGGGCTGCCGACGGAATGGCAAATTAATGGACTGCCTCGCTCCACATGACACCTTAGATCCGTCTTACAACAGTGGTCAGGTAATAGATCTCGTGTTCATGTAATGACTGCTTTCTTTTGTCAGCTCTGTAATGAAGTGTGGTCTGCCTGCCTCACTCGGCTGCTTGAGAAGAATTTCTCACTTAGGCATGGCCAGCAAAGCTGTATTTCCCTCCCAGTGCTGTTATTTTACAGTAGAGCTGGGTCGAACTGCAGCTGGCTGCTGCCAGCTGGGTCGTTCCTGCTCCAATTAGTTTTCAGATAAACTGGCTGAAAAGTAGTGGCACAAAAAGGTATTTTTGCAGTTGGTTTGGGTCACTGTGGGGTCAGAGCAAGCACGTACGGCAGAGGGTGACAACACGAGGACAGAGCTCCTCTTTAGATAGACTCGGCCATACTGCAGAGCAGCTCACAAAATGACCTTGATGACCCAGGTGCCCTGTGCTGCTGAGTACAGTGCCACAGGGAGGCAAATAAAACTAAGGGCTTGGCTATTTGTGATCATTAAAGATCCTACTGTGTTTGGTGTTAATCCCCCACTTCTCATCAAATCCTTCTTGGGGTAATTTCAGATTTCCTTGTCTGGATTCCTCAGCAAATTCAACGGGTCACAGTGTGCCTCCTCATTTCCTTTCTTAAACCACCACAGAGCGTCTCTCCTCGTGTTTCACCCTTGACATCAGTGCCTTTCTCTTTTTTCAGAGAACACATCAAAGCAGGACATTTCTGCAGAAAGAGCAGGGGGTCCTCTGAGAACGAGGTTCATACAGTGATAATAGGCCTATAGTGCTGTGATAAAGGTTATATTGTGCTGATTAGCTCACGCCTCTTTGCATTTTCAAATACATTTACATTTTATCCTCCACTAAAGTCCACCCAAACTTAATAGGATGTTAAGGCCTCGAATGTTTACACCTAACCAGCAGAAACTTCTGGGAGGGCATCAAAATTTCTCAGTGCCCTTGCTGAGCTTGCTGAGTGTGTTCCAGGTCAGCACTGAATTTTCTATGCAAGTGCATTTATTTGTTAGGGGAGATGCTTGCTTTAGCCACCCCCCTGTGATCAAGCAGAGCGTGTCTTTTGTGAGTTCCTCGTGAGCTGCTGTTGAGAAGAGCAAAAGGGAATTACTGCAGTGCTGAAAGGAAGAATGACAGTGGTGGGGAGGAGGAAGGACACTGCAACACAAGTTTTGGAAGTGTAGGTGACTATCAGCAACAAAATATCACAGGAGCAGAAACAGAAGGGCATTAAAAACCATTTTTACTCAAATAGGAATGTGTGGCTTGTCCATGAGAGATCTAAGAAAGAGCAAGCGCTGTCTTGGGTAAAGTGGTTATGAATACTGAGCAAGGACACTTTTTCTTGCTATTTGAGCCTTACAGTACACAGGGAAGCTCTGTTTCTTATGCACTTGCTTGTATGCAACAAGATTATATCAAAGTACTACTGCTTTTTTCCTACTGGTTCTTTCGTCTTGGAAGAAGTCACACGTTGGCTGGTTGCTGTGGGTGGCAGTTGTTGCAGATCTCCATTTTCCTCACTAGCTATCTGGGTCAGTGTGTGTCTGACAACTGATAAATGTAAGATGAGGATTCAAATACTATTTTCAGTGTCCACCATCCATTGGTTTTGAAGCAACAATCATTTATGTGCCCAAAACCTGGAATGTTTCCTCCTGGGTGAAGTAATTTTCTTTGTGCACAGCTATTCTGCATGCACAGCACTGACACTGCTGCCACTGGAGGCTGCAAGGTTTGACTTCTCACCTTCCTCTGCTCATACCACTTTGTCTTTCTAGGACTCATCTACTGTTCTTGTAGGTAAAAAAGGAATTAGAATTTTAAAAAATAATTTTGAGATACCTGCATGGAATCATTGTTAAAAGAACTAGCATTGACAGGTTACTGTTTAATGAAATGTGACTTCCAGCTCAGCTGTCTTTGCTTTTCTCTTCCATGCTAAAATTTTCTGGACTTAGTTTCAGCCTTAAGATATTTTTTCCTTTCTGTTTAAGATTTGGGCCTCTGTTTCACATATACAACTGAGTGGCTGTTTGGCATAAGATAGTGAAGGAGACAGAGGATGGAAAAAGACTGAATCTATTTCCTCTACAAAATTATCCTTGCATTCTTATTCTGGGGATGGAGTCTAATCTGCAGGGCTTTAGTTAGACAGGAGTGTGCTTCTGAAACAAGTCTTCCAATTGTCTTCACTTCTTTTGTTTCGGATTATATCAGCGAGCAGTTTTAGAGAAAATAAACTTAATTCCCTTTCAGATGAAAATAAGCTGTTTCCTGAAACCTCTGAGAAGCAGCACTCCAGGAGCCTACCTAAGGCTCTCTGACCATTAATGGGCATCCACTCCTCTAAATCGAAACAGAGATTGTCTTAAGTAAAACCTGTGAAGTGTTTATATTGAGGACTTCAGGTTCTCAGCACCACTTGCTTTGCTTTACAGAGCTGCTTGTGTTGCACCACAGTATTTGCTAATGTAGGCGTCAGGTACTTGGCACAGAACAATCTCCAACGAGAAGCAAACTGATAAGGATTCCTGTGATGCCTGCTTTTGCTTTATCTACATCGTGACTTTGAAAATCACATGGTATGTAAAACCAGTTAATTTTGCATGAGCTATGCTAGTAAAATGCATAGCTGCAGAGACCACGCATGTATTTGGAGCTGTCTCGCCCATACAGTGAGCATTGACTTAAAATGTTAAAGGACTTTGCAGAACTATTTAAAATTAATAGTATTTACAGAGATGAATGACTTGCTAACAAGCTTTAGTCCTTGGCTTTGTGCATTTTATTCCTTCTGAGATAAATATTTTGGTTTGAAGTGTAATTTTTTTTAATTTAACAAATAATTCTATGTGGTCAAAGTACTACTTTAAAGTTCTTACAGTGGCATTCTCATGCTCGTACAGCTCAGATCTTTTCTTCTAAAGGGACATGACACCTTTATACCTGCATAACTTCCTCCACACAGGGAGATAATTGGTCTGAGTATGATGGTAGAGAAATGCTTTGAGATGTAATTCGGTAGAGCCTAAGCCCCTTTTAGACTGGTCAGGCAACGTGAATATATCTCCTCCTTGATCCGCGTGATACAAACTGCACGTTGTCTTGCTGCAGTCACCTCGTGGTGCCCTGAATGCAGCCGCGCTTGTGACTCTGCTGTAGTTCCCAGTCCTGGAGGCTCGTTCGTGCCCGTATGCTGTTGCATGTTCCCCCTGCCCTTCCACTCCCAGTGGTGCCAGTACAGCTGCTTTTGGACAATGCTGTTTTTAATATGGGTCAGGGAAATGTTGTGGCTTCCAATGTTTGCTCTTGCAAAGCCCGATCATCTCTTTAGTTCGCAGCACAGCTTGTGAACAGTGCTGTCAGCACAACAGGGTCTGGGTGTTGTGGTGTGGTTGGAACACCTTAATCTCCAAATAACTCAGAACAAATGTTCTTGTTATACCGCAGTTTGAGAATCTAGGCTTAGGATTTCCTTTATGGGCAAGAGGAATTTCTTACAGGCTCTTAACTGCTAATTTTGCAAAAGGAGTCAGCAGATTTCTGAGGGATTTCCATCCTGTGCAGTTCTGCCAGCAAGTGGAGCTCTTTGGTGGACCCATGAGTGATCAGATAGTCTTAGAATCTGGAATATAGACATGTTGATTGTCTTGGTTAAAAAGTCGTTGAAGCTCAAAAGACCTGAAGTACTTTCTCTGTGTGTGTACACACATATACACACATGCATGTATATTTAATTATAAAAAGGACTAGGAAATTCCATTATGTAGTTATTTTGAGAGATCACTAAGGCTGTGGGGTTAAATGCTTGTAAATGAAACTCACAATATCAAACATACTCTAGGTACCCAATAGCAAAAATATATGGCTCAGGTGAAAAGGAGATGGTGCTTTGCTAATCGTGTAGCCTTAAGTATTTCCCTCCTGAAAAGGCTTCCCATAGAGATTAAAGAGGATAGATATAGATTCTCTGTGGTCTTGCAGCAAAGCATTCAGAAAGAGCTGTAGAAAGAGCTGCCAGTTTCTGCCAGGAACAAGCAGAAGGGGATCAATAGAGTCGCTTTCCAGCAGACCTCTCCTTTGCTGCCACATTGCCTGTTATAGGAGCAACACCTTCTGCCTGACACTGCCAAGGGCTTCTCAAATTTTAAGAAGTATCAAAGCCATCATAATTTTAATTTTTTTCCTTGTTGGGTTTTTTTTCCCTCAGATGGATCAGAATGTTAAAATTTCTTATGTATAAGCCACAGATACAATTTCTTTTCTCCTTTTAAGATGGCATGCTGTTCCTAAGAGGTCTTACTGCACTCAGATTTTCCCAAATACAGGGGGTGGTCAAGTCAGAGATGAGGTTTGAACAAGACCTGAGGCACTTGGTAAAGTATAGAAAAGCATATAGGCTGTCCCTAATGGCTTGGATAACAATAGCCCCCAGATTGCTTCAGAATGCATGAATCTGATCTCACAATGCAAATACAGGAACACCTAGACCTTGCTGAGCATTGAGGTTATCATATACATATAACTGGAACTGAAAGTAGTTTCAGTTCTTCCCACTCAGAGGTCAGGTAATTTGACATCTCTTTTAAAAAATAACCCCTTTGGGAGAGAATCGACAAGCAAAATGTCATGATGGAGACGTACAGCTCTTGATGAATAGTGAAAGGTAGTGTTGAGCTATTGATTGCTCTACTAATTCTTGGTAGTGGTGCATGCTCTGTATAGTGGGCATGGGTTTTATGGCTTGTGTATTTCAAATCTCTGCTAAACTTAGTTATGCTTGGTGGTAGTTGAAAGAAGAAAGGAAAACTGAATTATGTTTGTTTTGGCAGGCAGAGCATGATTTCATTTTTTCCAGTGGGAAAAGTTTTAAACCAAACCTGAAGCTGATGTGAGTTCTAATTATGTATATTGCTCAGGCTACTTTTAGGGAAATCCATTTGGCAAAAATAAAAGCCTTGATAGATTATATAAACTAAAAATTAGTCCCAGGCTTTAAAAAATACTTCAAGAGTATCCACATCAGTTCTTGGGGCACTACTGTCTGCAGCCTTCTTATTAGGGATATTAGGGGATATTATTAAAATGGACTTTGCACAATGCTGACTTAAGATCTTTAAATTATAAATTAATTGCAACAATTTTAAGAAGTCTGTTTTACTATATCAGATGTTTCGACTTCTTTAGTATTCTCTGGCGCAGACATCATGGAATAGTCTGTCAAGTTTGCTAGAGCAGAACAAATAAATGCAGTAATGAGGCAGTAGTTGAATATTGCGAGTGGGACGAATACAAAAGACAAATTAAACAAGGAAGGCTTTTTAAATTAAAAGTGGATCTGAAAGTCCAGTAAGTGAAGTCTGGATGTGGCATGTGGTCAGGAGACCTTTATGATAATACCACCCAATAACATAATACTAGAATTGATGTTTTTAACAGAGTGAATTTCAGCTTGCTGGCACCTGACAGGGGTTTTCAGCCCGTAGAAGAAATCGCAGTCATGTTACACAACTGTAGTTTTTAAACATTGTTCAAAAATCACGCATTTTGATCAGTAAATCTAACTTTAAACTTTTTTTCTTAAGTTGGCATTGTTGGTTATTTTTTCCATTTACAGGACTTGGATAATATATGGGTCTGACCTTTCAAAGAGAGAGGTAGCAAGCTCACTGCTTAAAGAACACGTTGCTGAAACCCAGAGAAGATCAATTATCGGTTGTTTAGCAACCAGATCAACTCCAGTCAAACAGCTCTGATTTTCTAGTTATATAGAAGAAGCAGACAAGGCTTCAAATTAACAGAAAATACTGCAGTTAGACAAAGGGAACATTTAAAATGCACTTTTGATTTTTGCATAGTTATGTATTTCCATATTCAAGAGGTTTGTATAGTCTCCCTAGAAAATGATAACTGTTTCCCTAGTAACGTGGCCAGCTTCAACCTGCCATTTTGTCAGCTCTCATTATAAGATTGATGTTCTTCTTCCATCATTTATTTCTAATACAGACTATTCTTACCACACGCATTTTTCCTCAATCCTTTCCAGTTCCTACTGTCAGTGTTATGCCAGATTTAGGATGTAAAATACCAATGGCATTTTTTTATTGTGGCAATTTTATTCCTAATTCGAAGTTTACGATATCTTCCCAGTATCTCAGCAGGCTCAGCAGATCACAGATCATCCCATTACAAATTTAATACAAGTAATATAGGCTTGCACGTCCGATGTGTACCATGTGGTTCTCTGATACTCAAATCTTGCTGGTGAAAAAGTTCAAGGAGAACTGAGTCTCTAAAACATTAAGCATTAAGTGTTTTGTAGGTTGTATAGTGTGATATATTTGAGTCCCTTACTCAACCTTCAAAATATACAAAGAAACTGGCAAGTGGGGGGTGAACACTGGCTCCTGTGAGTCTGTCCCAGTGCAATCCTAGCACTGAGTTTTCTCAAAAGTCCAAGTGCTGTAGATGGCAGATGGACAACTAAACTTCACCTTTCTGTTAGAGATAGGCTGGTAAACAGGGTGATGGTGGCTTTCATTCCCCTCTTCACAGGCTGCCTGATTATTTACTTCATAAAACACCTTGACCTAAATGGAATTACCAGCAGCTGCGTCAGGTCTGTCTCAATCTATTAATTCACAGGGGTGACTGGTTTCCAAGAGGACAAGAGTCCAAAGAAGTATTTAATATCACACAGTTTCTAGTGCTCTTATTCACGAGGCTGGTTTCATTTTGCATTTGAAAGTAGCTGGGCTGGAGACAGGACTGCAGACTACTTAATTCACCCCACGTATGCCTAACCTAAGCAAACAAGATGCCAGTGAGAGCTGATTAGAAGAGAAACTCAGAGCTGTTGTGAAACTCTCATCCCATTTTCTCATCCATATTGCCTAAAATATTTGTTGGAGCTTCATACCATGTCTTTTTTTTTTTTTTACAGTATCAGACTTCTTTTGTTGACTTATGGCATTAGCAGCTGTTGGAAATGTACAGAGAAGAGATTGCTGCTGCCTTTTGACTCAGTGCAGGAAGGGCATGATGCAAAACCTTCCCTGGTGGGGAAGGAAGGTGGGGAGCGGCTTTTGATTATTTTTAATGATAACATTGCTAGGTGAAGATAGGGAAATATTTGTTCCCAGTCTTTGATCCAAGTAGCTTGCCAACCAGCAGCCGCACAGACAGCTGTTATGAAAACAGGTAGAAAATGGAGCCCTGGGTTGTTCTGATGCAGTGCTGTTTATCTTACAGGAATGTAAAGCCTTGTTTCCCAGAGAGCAGGAGTAACACAACAGGAGGTAGCATTTTTCCTTACTGATTCATGGCTTCCTCTAACTGGGGACACTGCCTAAAAGCTGCCCTCCGAACTCCTCCTCAGTGCAGAGGAGACTGCCTGTTTGTGGGAATCTGTGTGCGCGCTGCATGGCTTTTCTTCTCCTCTCGGGGATCTTGTTCTACAGTGAATCTCCACTCTTGTATGTGTTGTTTCAAGTAAATCTGCTCCATGGGAATTGTGGGTATTCCCCACTTTACTCTGCAAATAGTGTGTATAAGTGCATAAAAATTCAACCATCAAGGAAGTGTTAATGCTTCAATATACTTACTGGAAATAAGGAAACTGTCACCAGTCATATGTCACTTGCAAGCAATGCCACTGAAGTCATACTAGTTATGCTTCTGGGGAGCTGTCTTCTTTTTCCTACTCAAAGCGTAAAGAAGTATCTGGCTTTCCAGGAGCAGAACAGACTGGGTTCTCATAGCACTTGTGGGAGTTCTCAAGCAATAGTTACTTTGTCCTGTTTTCCTTTCCCTTTTTATTTAAGCTATTTTATGCCTCTGTTCCTACAGCATAGATCCCAGTAGGGATCTTGCACCACTTGTTCCTGTGACCTTCTGATCCTTTACTGTCAAGCAGAAGAAGCTGCCCAGATGCAGAAGGCTGTTGTGCTGTTTCTTCTAAACACAGAGAAGGAGCTACAAAATATAGATTCTTACAAGCTTTTTAGATCTGGTTTGTTCTACAAAGAATATCCTGGTGATCAGTTATTATTTTTATTTACTTGAATGCCTATTTCAAAAGTGATATAATAACCCTTTAAAAAATGAGGTAAATCCCTTCATCACTTAATTCAAGATATACATCTTACATTACAATTGTGATATTCCAGATGAGATTTTTTTGCCAGAGGTAGTTTTGCCTCTTGATCCCCCGTGACCTTATGACTCTTGTTTATGTTATATCTACATCTGTTTTGGTTTGCCAAGAAAAGAAATTTACGTGTAACATGGAAGAAAAAAGGAAGTAAATATGTTTGAGAGTTTTGACATATTTAGGAAGTAAAGTAGTTGTTTATTGAAACCTCTTCTATTGAGCGTATCTTCTGTATATTGTCTCAGCAAACATTCTGCATATAACCTGCAGGCGTGTTTCAGTTGGGCTGATGCAGAGAAGCCCACATGACTGTTTCCTCTGTGTGTGTACATACTGGGGGATGCAGCCGCTTCCACTTCGCTTCCCATCTTGATTCAGATTTGGACCACCTGCAAAGTCAAGATCCTGGTCATAAAGAGAGGAGGCCGCAAGGCTGAACAGTGTGCTGGTTTTCCTGTAAAATATATACAGCATCCAAAATCCTCCAGCCACTTCTCTTTTCCGTCACCCAGTTCTTATCAAGAGGTGTCTCTTAAGGATGAGTTTTGGATCAGCTCCTGGCCCAGATGATGACAGAGTCACACTGCTTGGGTGATGGACAGTGCACTGAGAAGGTAAACCCAGTATGTCTTTGCATGCCGGCCCTTTGTAGAGAAACCCTAGAGAAAATGGGAAAAATCATCTTCCTTTTAGCTTTGAGAGGAAAACTTCAATCGTGGGATGCCAAGACGTTTTCAAGCACATACATTACAACCAGTCCTGTGGACCAACAGAGAGCAGCCCATTTCAGGTATTTTGCCTACTGATGTGCTGCAGTCACCTGGATAACTGGATAAAATTATTTGCTGAATCATGCCCTATACTTCTCCAACTCTTTCTCTGCCAGTATTTGCAAGTGTGTTTGTAGCCATGGTCAGTCCCCTTTTAAGGCTTTGTCTTCTTTGATAGCGTGTTTACAGCAAGATAAATACCATCATTGATTATTTTGCTTTACAATCCTAAGTGAGAACAAAGCTGTGGTGATAGTTACCATGGGGCAGCAGCATGAGGTCAGCACCGTGGGGCTGACATCACCTAGTTGACTTCTGGATAAAATTATGTTGTCTTGATTTCACTAATCAACAATCTTATCAGACAATTCTGCATTATTATTCTCTGGGGAAGGAAGACCTGTGTTTAGCAGGACTGACCACTACATTTACCAGTACTCCTAAACTTCTGTTTGGAGGAACATTGCTCAGTCCATGCCACACTCTGAGTTTTCCATTTGCGCTGTCCTCTTCCTTCGACCTTCCTTCTGGCATCCTGATTAATATTTTCCTTTACAGTAACCTTGAAGAAGGATTTCCTTATCTGCATGTATGCCTAATCAGTAAGGTCTTCTGATTATTATAAAGCAATTTGTTGGAGGTAGGAATTAGAGCATGAAACTGGGTCTGAAGAAGCCAGATTTGCAGTCCTTGCTCTACTAATGACTGATTAGATATGGCCTTCAGCAAGTCAATTTGGCCTTGGTATTCAGATGTGCTGATTTAATTTTTAGTCTCTCGCCTCCAGCTTTCTTTTCTTCCTTCTTGCAGCAGGAGGGAGATGCCCATGGTATGCAAACCTGCTGTTTCATTCTACCTCAAATATGGTTCAGTCTGGGGGATCAGAAGCGGAAGGAGTTTTTAGAAATGGTGACACTGTGAATAACATCCTGTGCTTATCGGCTGCTCAGATAAGGATGAGTGTTTTGTTGCAGAGTATTATATGTGAATAGATGCACTGCGTGGCACAAAGTTACATTCTGAGATCTTGATTGTCTCTTCTTTATGGATTATTTGAAACTTCCATGAATGTTCCTGAATTTGTTACAGAATCTATAATCTGGGGAAGGAAGGCAAGGGTGGATTCTTAAAACTGAGGAGTACAGATAGTAAATTCAGAGGTAACTCAGTATAAGAGAGTGGAAGGAGTAAAGTCTCCGACAGCAGCATTTGTGACCTATGATTTTACTGAGTTCTTTAGACTCTTTCCTCCACAATTAACAGATATAGGTAGAGACAGGGACAGCTTATTGGAATGAATGAATACAAGAAATAAGTGTTTTGGAAATACAGAGAATCCATATTTCCAGTTGTATTTAGGCAGCTGCTCTCTGTCTGAGAAGTGTCCTTAACATTACTCTTTGGGGGTAGATCGAGGGTCCTCTCCTTTTGCTGAACCATCTTTCTGAGATCCTGCACTCTTGGCTCCTAGTAGGACCCTTCCAAGCTGTGCTATGCTTGTCCCACAGCTCCCCTCACCTCAACCCACACCTCCTGAGCCACTGGGCTTCACCTCCATGCTGCCAGGTCCTTCTGCCTTGCACAGGACTCACTCATCACACGTGCACATGCCCCATGATGGGGCAGGAGAGAGGAGAGGCTTTCCCTGGTAAAGAAAGAGGAAGACAGAAACAGAAAGAGGTCAAAGAGGGCTGGCATGAGCCATCTGGATATTTTCTTGCCTCCGTCTGTCTCCCATCACACAGTCTGGACCTCCCAGGGTAGGCATGCTCTTGGGTCTGAGAATCATTGCATTGGGTTAGTCAGTGAAAAAGGAGATGGAGGGGCCAGCAGAGTCAGTGAGAGCAGAGTTTTGCTGCAACAGGTCAGGTTTCACTAACAGTTTGTAAACATCTATTAACCATCTTCATTTTTCTTTAAAGAGTCCTCATTTCTGAGTTCTAAGCCCTCTTTGGACTGCATTTGCCTGCTGGTGAGTCAGCACAGTTCATCCCAGAGTTCGGCACAGGAACTACCCCGCATCCTGTGACCGAAAGAGAGGTTAAGCAGAAATGGGACCTCTGAGGCGAGGGAAGTGTGCATGCCTCCATCCCACACACCCCGGGCTACCCGAATTTTAAGATGAATTGGCCATGGTCCAATGGTTGGCAGCATTTCATAGACAAGTCCTCCAGACTGTGCTAAAGCACCACGTGCAAAAGCAGTCTTGTCTGATCATTCCACACTCTTGCCCACACTTTCGTTTCCTTAAGTCACCTGTGGGTTTTGGCTGCAATTAAGAAGGAAAAAATTTCTGGCAGTTCTGCTGTAGTCAGATTTGGCAGTTTCAGTGGTTACTTCCAGTAATTATCTCGATGTCACAGATATGCCCTCAGTGCCAATTTAGGAAAACCTTCCACCTTTCTGGCATTTGTGTAAGGAAATGGATTCTGTAGGAAATTGCTTTCCTCCCTTCTTTACTTTGCTGTGGTCTTTTGGAAAAGACTGCATTTAAAATATGGAATATGAAATATGCTGATGTGCAAATCATTTCAATAGCTGACCTGCATAATCTCTTGGCAGGGCCAATGGAGGGACTTTGCGCTGCTTCCAGCTGCCTGCTTCATTTTGGCAGCCACACACCTTCTGGCCCAGATGCCTGCAGCCTCTTGTCCAAGTTAGGAGGTAGACAAACTTTACACACTGTCCTCTAAATGCACCTCAACTTATTATCTGTGTGAAGAATTTGAACTAAAGCTCACGCTGACTTTTGCCTCCCAATATTATTTTAAATGAACTTAGTAAAGCTGGATTTGTGGATTTACAGTGGTGGATGTGCCTGACTGAGTCTCACTGAGGAGGGGGGCAAATCATTGCATTTCCTTGTAAGGGTGTCTGCTCGACCTCAGAGCAGGGGTGAGCACTGCCAGCCGGCCTGAGCAATAGCTGGCAGGTCTTTGAAAACAGCGGAGCACGTAGAGGCAGATCCTCCTGAAAGAACAGATGCCAAAGCAGATGTTAAGGCCACATTGAGGACCAGTGAGCCCATTGCAGGGTTGTGGCAGATCTCTGCTTCCAGGACTTGGATGTGAAATTCTTAGGTATGGCTCACAGCACTGGTGTCCTCTCTGTTTCAAATCCTCACAGCCCTGCCATAAGCCTTTTTGAAAAGTTTTGCAGCATTTTCCTAAGTTAATTTAAAACCAGGTCTTTGAACCAGATAGTTTTTAAAAAGACTTTCAGACCCAAACAAAATGAGCGTAGGTGCCCTAATGCATACAGCAAAGAGCATGACCTCTTTAGTGCCCTGTGATGTTGCATTCAGTGATGGTTCTGACATAGTTTGAGGTTTGAAAGTTCACTGATTACTTTCCGTCCTTGAGGTACAACCCATCTTTCAATTATCCTTTGACTCTGATCTTTTGGCCACATATCAGGGGAAGAGCACCCACAGTGGTAAATTACCTGTGCATATGGACATATGGTCACATCTGTTGAGTCACATGAACATAATCTCTCTGTGGCGATGCATTGCTGTGGTTTCTCTCCAGGCCTGCCACACCAGACACTGAGTACAGGTGTGAAAATACAGTGCTGCCCCGCGATTCTGTGGGTGTCTGGCACTGCCACCGCAGAGCAAGAGGTAGAGGGTAAATGACGGAGACAGTGTATGACTGACAGGAATAAGCACTGATCTGCAGAATTCAAAGACAATGTGTGAGGAACAAAGACTATGCCTTTTAAAACAGAAATAATATACTAGGTTTGCCGAATTCAGTTTTTTAACAGTTGATGTTGCTGGGATTGCCTTTGTAATGGCAGCTACCTGGACAGATCATAGAATCATAGAATGCTTTGGGTTGGAAAGTACCTTTATATGTCATCTAGTCCACCCCCTCTGCAGGGGCAGGGACGTCTTTAACTGCATCGGGTTGCTCAGAGCCCCATTCAACCTGACCTTAAATGTTTCCAGGGATGGGACCTCTACTGCCTTCCCGGGCAACGTGTTCTGGTGCCTCACCACCATCATAGTGAAGAGTTTATTCCTTATATCTAATCTAAATCAACCATCCTTATGTTTAAAGCCATTACCCCTTGTCATACTATTACATACTCTTGTAAAAAGTCCCACTCCATCTTTCTTGTAGGCCTCCTTCAGGTACTGGAAGGCTGATGTAAGGTCTCCCCAGAGCCTTCTCTCTTCCAAGCTGAACAACCCCAGTCTTTGAGACTCATCACATTTGTGGCCTTCATCTGGACCTCCTCCAACAGCTCCACGTCATTCTTGTGCGGGAGCACAATCTGGGATCCAGTTGGTGTATGGCAGTGGAAAGAACTTGTGCCTCACACAGGCTGATGCTTTGTGTTCCAGAGTACATTGCGTTCCTCTCCTACATGGAAGTGTCCAGCTCTAGCCAGTGACATCTTACCTTGGTATCGTTACAGTAGACACCCCCCTGCTCTGGTGCCCGCCTGTTTTTCTCTTGAGGAGCTCCGTTTTGCCTGAAGGGAATGCTCAGCTAATGAAGCAGCTGCTGGACTGTGGTAGATTTCAGCCTGGTGCTATTAAAAAAAATAATCAAAATTGGTTCCAGTTTATCGTAACCATTTAAGCCCTAAACTGAGGCAGTTCAGCAGCTGCTTCATGAACAGCTGAGCTGTCTGTGAAGAGAGACCGGGAACCTCTGGGAGAGGGGCAGCTCAGACTGGTAGCTAAGAGCAAGGGTAACTACGTGTGTCAGTCCTCAGTCTCCAGGTGCAGTGGTTGTGTGGGAAATCTCAAAACAGCACAGAAAATCAGCACTACCGGAGATGTCTTCACGAGTTGTAACAGGGTGTTTTTATGTCAGTGACAGAAAAGAGAACATGTTGAAACAAAGTGTTCAAATGTTGTAGGAAAACAGCTATATTTAGCTGCTCTAAAAACGGCCTAGTACCAGACATGAAGGAAATGGCTGTGGCAACCTACACTCCTCCAGTTTCACCTGTTGCGGTGCTTCTTAAGCCTAGCAATATCTATAAAGTAAGTAACAAAGCCCTTAAACCTTCCCCAGAAGAGGCGTAAACAAGCTAAATTCACTTGCCGCAGCAGCTATTGCTGAACTATGGATTGACCTTGAGCTGTGTCGATTTGCTGTAATGCAAACCATCTGCACGCTGAAACAATTAAAGCCTTCAGATCTCCTAGGAGTTTCCTTCCTCCGATTATAACTTATGTGCTGTGGTAGAACACAGAGGTAAACAGCTAGTTAAGTGTGGACTTCTGGGTCTGTGTAATTTTATGGTGCAGCACATACAAACCCATTTTCATTTGAAGTGGCAGTCAGCTTTCAAGTAGAAAATATAGCATATGACTGAGTGCAGGAATCATAGCTTGTAAAACAGCCTGAGTTAGACACATCTGCTTCACCTCCTCTGCTTCCCTTCCCCCAGCTTCTCCTTTGGACCTACCATTTTTCTGTGATTTTTAACCATTTCCGTAAAACACAGGCCATGCTGGAGAGGCAGTGCTCAAATACAGGCAGCGCTTGTGTAATGTTCTGGTGCACGTGCCTAACTTAAACCCGCCTGCCTTCTCAAACAGTGCTATGGAAACAGTGCTTCTGTGCAGCGAGTCTGTGACTGTGTCTGAAGAAAAAGGCTTGGATAACAATTACTTTACAACTAGTTTGCTTTCCAGGAGCTCAGAGTTTACATCTCTTTAAAGCCTTAAAAAATCAATCTACGGCCATGGCATTGGAGTTTGGACATCACTGCAATGGGAAAATACCGGAGACGTTGCTTCTGTAGGATCTCTGTATAATTTGCTATATCCTGCAGTTGGCAAAATTTCAGATTAAAAGCTCTGTGGTGTAAAACCTCTTTTTACATGTTCTTCAGCAACTTCTTTCCATCCAAATGATGACAGCATTAAAATTTCAGATCATCTTTTTTAAATCACAGGAAGAGCAATCACCCAAGCTTAGTAAAGTAAGGAAATAATTTTATTTTCTAAGAAAAGTGACTTTTTCTGGTTTTAGAAAACAAGCTTAACATTATAAACAACATAAACATAAGCAATGACTAAAATTATATTAATTAAATGTTTTGCTTTTCAGGTTAAGACTGAAAAATAATGAGTAGGTGCAGCCCAGCTGCTGAGCCAGCCATGACTATTTCTCTCTGCAGCCTCAGGCCAGATAGTGCAGAGTGGCTCCGGTCCACGTTTCTTAGAGCCGGCCCCTTCCAGGGGAGGCTGTGCCCCACTCACCTGTACCCATGGACTCCAGAATGAGTGTGCATGTTTCATTGGTTCAGATTGCCTGGGAAATGTGAGGAGAGGCTGAGAGGATGATGTTGACTGGGATAGCATAAAAGGATGTTGAGGAGAAGAGGAAGGCTGAGGGGTCCACGTGGCTGAAATGGTGTGATTTCTAGAGTTGACTACCCCTGGAATCACCTCTGGGGGTTGTTTTGAAGGAAATGCACTAATTTAGATGTTAGGAAGAAATTCTTCACAATGAGGGTGGTGAGGCACTGGCACAGGTTGCCCAGGGAAGCTGTGGGTGCCCACAAGCGTGTTGTGTTCAAGGCCAGGTTGGATGGACCCTTGAGCAGCCTGGTATGGTGGGAGGTGTCCCTGCCCATGGCAGGGGGGTGGAACTGGATGATCTTTAAAGTCTCTTCCAACCCAAAACGTTCTATGATTCTATAATTTGCTGTAAAAGAGGGCCCACATATAAAATAAGTCTATCATAGCACCAGATGCTGGGACTGAGCTGGGAAGCTGAATTATTTGGCAATGGACATCCAAGTCCTATAGATTGTAAGTTATATTATGTATATTATGTGTAAAAGACTAACACTTGACAAAAGTACATTGAATGCCAGATTAACAGTTTCCTTAGTGATCTGAATACCAGCCTGAGTCTGACCTACACTGGAGACTAGAGAATTAATGAGGGTCTTGGTCATGCCCTGCATTGCAGGATTGGGGGGGATGTGTTAAGCTCAAGGCCATCACTCATGAAGGAGGCATTTCCCAGCTTACAAGTACTGGTCATTGAGACCCAAATATATCCTGTTTGTGTTTTATTTTTTATAGTATCGGTGGGGTTTTTTGTTTATGACACAGATAAGAATAAGTCATGTCATCTTACCCTGCATCAGCCCAGGGCACAGGCTGTGACCTCTTCACCCATGGCAGGACCAGACACAGCAGCAGGCAGAGGCATAAATAGCTTCTTTCCCTCAGGGTGAGATGATTCTCCTGCTGCATCTAAGTGCAAACGTTGCTTATTTTCCCTCTGCTCCTCTCTTTTTTTACCCAAAATGCTGTCGCTACATCTGAGTGATAAAATGTAGGTAGAGGAGAGCAAAAGCCACACAGAAGCAGGAAACCTCTGACAAAGCTACAGCCCTGTGCAATCTGCAGCTCTCCTGGACTTCTCATTGACGTAAGACATCCACTCCCTCCCTTTTACCTTTGTGGGTGAAGCCAGGAGGCTGACCTTAAATCTGCAAAATAGAGTATTCAAGGTGCTGTGCACATCATTCCACAGTTTAGAAAGAAAAAAAGAAACACCATACATTCTCTTTCCTTTTATCTTTTTTACTTCTCCAGTATCTTTTCAGCCCTGACACACTTTCTTTAGCTCTCCTATCCTGTACTGTACTTTCCCCATAATTATCCTTTTTAATTTTTCAGTGTATTTTTTCTCTAAATCTTCCTTAAAAATTAGAAACATACATCTCAACTTTCCTAGACATGTGCTCTTTTTCCACACAGAAAACTGTTTGGTCGTCTGTTTGTGGATTTTCAGGAATTCTGGATAGAAAAATCCAATTCTTATTACAATATATTACCTTTTTTGTTCATTTTTTACTTTAGCTGATTTGCCTATTTCTTACTTCTGTTTTTTAACCCAGTCCTTGCACTCCTGTCTATTCTTTAAACTGTCTTACTTTTTTTCCCTTACATTGATGTTCTCACGGTGAGAGGGGGAGAGCATGAAATAAAAGGTGGAAATTGGGAAGCTTTAGGCCAGTGAATGGGACATCGACCAAATGTGAAAGAAGTTAGTGAGAGTTAGCTGAAAGAAACGCTGATTCAGGGCAAAATTTTCAAAGATGCTCACATCCTACTGCAAATGTGAAAAATATTAATTTTGCACAGCACTGCAGAAATATGGGGGGAGGGAGGAACTAATTAACTTGCATTAGCAGCTCCTCTGTCGCCTGCTGGGCTTGCAAGCTGGGGAGCAAGCGGGCAGGCACCAGCACACCAGCCGGGCTGCCCTGCTGCAACCCCCAGCATTTCAGTGGGCAGCGCTGGCTCAGCTGGCACAGGGCACTGCACTTCGAGGCTGATTTTTTTAGATTTTTCCAGCTAAGGGTGGACTGAATGGCTAAGACAAGCATTTCAGCAACAAATTGTCAGATCTGTTGTCCTGTCAAATAGCGCTGTCTGTCTGGGATGCTTGCCTTCATGGACTGTTGTCAAGATGATTTACTAGAAAGTCCTAGATTTGCAGAGACAGTTTCTAGGGAGCTTCTACTATCTATCACAATCAGACTTTTTAAACAGAGCAAAATGTCATCTCATGCACAACACGACAGGACAATTTCTTGTTCTTTGTCTAGGAAATGACAATGTGGACGTGATTCCCTGACCAGAAGGTCCCTTCCCCCACCAATTCACCAGTTTGAGGACAGATGCTGGGAATCAGATTGCAGCTACAGTGCATTAGGGCTCACATTTTCACGGTATCCACAAAGCATGCTGAGCTCCAACAGTTGTGGTTTCTATACTTAAAACAGAAGGTCCTAGTTAATTTTACTGCCCTGAGTATTTTTATATACTGTTAGCAATTAGGAACAGAGTTAAAAGTAGGAGAATGTCTGTTTTCTGTACACTTTATTATAGAATATTTCCTTAAGATTTTATTTTCTCATATAGTAGCTCCACTGCTTACAGAGAATTAGATGACAGCACTCCCAGGCCTCTGAGCTTCCCTTACGCCAGCCTTAGCTTATACTTATGTCTGACTATTCACATCAATGGGATTGCGTGAGTAAGGATGAATTCTTTACCTGTTTATTGAGTCAGGGTTTCTGGGTGACATCTGGGTGCTGATAGACTTGTGATCTGACATTGTTAGGGCCAGCTACAGCATAAGCTAAGAAGGCCGTTGCTGCAGGGAACAGATTGACAGATAAAATGTGGCTCTCAGTTTTGAACTCTTATTACTACTGCCACATTCGCTGATCTAATTGTGCCATGAAATCTAGACTTTAAAATGAGAGTGAAAGGTAGGGCAAGAACCACTTTGGTATGTTTGCACAGCTCTTTGAAACCCTTTGATTAGGCATATGACAGACATGAAATATTTGTTCATCATTTGTATTGTAAAATTTAATTTTTCATCTCTCTGATAAAAAAGTGCCTGTTCAATAATGCAGTTTATAGTCAACAGGGGAGGAAAAGTATAGTAGAGGATTGCTTCATGAGCTTTATCCAAATCTCTTCAAAGGCAATGAGAGTCTTTCAGTTGGTCCTGGTGGATTTTGGGCCAGGGAAGGATGTCGGAAGGTTGGTGTTTGCACCTCATGATGAGGCTGTACTCCACGGCAGTGTCTCCAAACAGCAGAAACACTCCCTTGGTGAAGGATGTACTTGTAGTCTCACAGTGGCCGAACTTGAGTCATCTTGTTAAGCTGGATCAACAACACATATCTTTTTGAGATAAATAGGGGTATTGCTTCAATATTCTGGAAACTAACTCTAACACAGGGATGATGGCAATTCCAAAACTGTCAGGAAGGGTACAGTTTTATGTCTATGGCTTTAGATTGGAACCAAGATAAAGTACCCAGTCCTCCAAACTATGGGCACGTGAAAAATTATGAGTAACTCTGATGATTTCAGTAAGACTGCACATGTTGTTAGATGCATCATAAAAAAAGGAAACAAGTGCAATCTCCTCATTCCACCCCCTTTTTTATCTCCCTTGAAAATAATGTAGATCTGACTACTCCGAGCACAATCCCCAGATGGGATGGGGGAGCTGAACTTGCTCTGGGTTCTGTTATCTTCTGACCAGTCCAGATATGGTAGATGAAGACCATGGATTTGGTGCATGACTGCAAGTAAGGGAACATGTGAGTAAGAAAGTGATTGCGTGGGCTATTTTTAGTTTCCAGGTATCCCTTTCATTTTGAGAATTTGGGATAAAAGATTTGCACCAAAGGGTCTGAAGAGTTGGGCAGAATTAAGAATTTTAGGAGCTAGAAAAGAATTCCTGACAATGCTGTCTAAGGTTGTATCTGCCATAGCAAGTACTTGTCTCCATGGCATTTCTTCACTGGGAGATGGCAAGAAATGGCTTAGCTGGCTCCTGTTTGTTTTCAGCCTGCACTCATGTGCCTGTGTGGCTGGAATGACCTTGTTTGAATTAACAAGCCACCGAGTATGAATCAAAGGGTAATTGTCATTGCTGCTAGTGGTACTAAACAGACCTGAGCTATTAATTCAAGACAAATGGGAGAAAAGAGTAAACAGAAAGTTTACTGGTGTAAGGAAACTACAGGTCTGAGTGGATGTTCTGTGTTGATTTTATGTCAGCTTTATTGCTTTACTTTGATCATTTGAAATTACCACTATTTTCAGCTAGAATGTAGAAAAAACTAAACCCACACAATTTCTGAATTATTTTTTCTGGTTTTAAAGGAACGGTCTGTTACAAACTGTCATCTTTCCTCTGTAACTTGTTTTTTTTGAGTAGTCTTTGCTATGCAGTCATAATTTTCGTAATTAACATCATGGAATAATTATATTTCTCTGGAAATATGTTACAAATAAGCCAAATCCACTGTGCTATTAAGTATAAACTCATTTGGATTTCAGTCCTAAGCATACTTTAAGATTTAGTATGTCCCATAGGGACTAATTGTGGATAAAGCTATGTCCACGCTCAAGCTTTACTGGATCAGGGCTAGCACTTGCTGTGAAGGAGGAAAATGAAAGAAAGAGAGCAAAGCACAGGACTCCAGAAGTGACCAAAAAGGTTCCTGAAGCAGACAGGGGCTGGAGGCACCTTACAAATTCATAGCCATTATACTTATAAATACTGCTAGGGTCGTTAATAGAAGTCTTCCTGCAAAACACTGGTGGAAGTAGGGGATACTAATGCAGGTTTAGAGGGAGGCAAGGTTGTTCAGTCCCTGCACTGACCCTTTCCCTCCCACAGTCCACATCCTGCTTCCTTTTACTGCCTTGACCCTGCCAGAGGCTGCTGCCCGCTGCTGCCCACTGCTGCAGGGCTGCCACAGATCCTGCTTGCCAGAGTATGAAAACACCCTTGCAAAATTTCAGCCAGGGAAGACTGAAGTCGGGGGAGGTAGGAAAGGAGGAATCAGCAAACCTTTCTCTTGGCATCTCCATATTACTGTTTTTATTTTAATAGAAATGTAGTCTTAAATATTCCAGGACTCTCCCAGCTCATGCCCCTATGTTGCTTTTAGCTTTCCTGCTCCTTTAACACACTGCCTTTTGATGTCATCTGGCAAAAGCTTGGAGAAAAGACCAGGGCTGTTGTGTAGACCTGAGCATCTTGGTCCCGGGGCTCAAAGCAGCATTACTGGCCAAGTGAATGTTTAGTAGCTTTCCCTTTTGAATGAGTCGTCTCGGTTTCTATGTCAGAGGGCTGAGGGGATGTTTTTGAAACATGTAAACATCATGCAGTTGCCGATGGAGTTAGTGTAAACTCTATAGGATGTTTTATCAGTTGTCCCTTTGTTTAGTCTGGGAAGGAGAAGAACGGGGAGAACAAGAGGAATCCTCAAATACCCAAAAGGTTGCTATAAAAAACAGTGATGGACTGTTCTCCCTCTCTTTTGCTAAGAAGCAGATCAGCAAGGCTAAAGGTTTATATGAGATGTTAAGGGAAACTTTCTAACTGAAAGGGTAGCTTTAACACTGGGAAAGGATGACCTTCGGGGGAGAAGCCACGCTGCCACACCGCGTTGGAAGAATGGGTTAGCTACAGGTCTGTAAGGGCTGGTGTAATGACTTTGGTTCTTCCTCAGAGCAGGGGATGGATCTACTGAACTATCCCTTGTAATCTTGTTCAACCATACTTTCCATGGTACTGTGATCACTTAGATAAAATGATCTTTTGATACAAATAAACAAATGAAGCTGCAGGGCCTTGTGAAACAATCCACCTTTATGAAATCCCATATCCGATTCGAGGGGGTATTTCAGTTATGGTAGTTGAAAGTCCTAATCCTTGTCAAATTAATAAAATTATTCACGCTTGTTGTTTGCCATTTAGGAAGTTCATCTTTAATTTCCACTTTTCTGGAAGCTATGCCTGATGTTTCATTTCTCTGAACTGACTCTCTAAAACCATAAAGTAATTCAAAGCTGAATTTTATCCTTGAATGTAAAAGTGATTTAAAATATTGTTCCCCCCCATACAACAGCAGTCTTTGCCTGTGATTGCTTTTTATTAATATTTTATTCGTGAGACTCTTGCTTTGGAACACAGAGTGCCCATTACTATTTTTGGTTGTGTTACTTGAGTCACCACTTTTAACTGGCTTGAAAGGACTATACTTTAAATACATTCTGAAATTCTACTTGTGTCATTTAATTTAAAAAAAAGTTAATCATTCATTGAAAAAAAAAAGCATCTCCCTCTTCTTGACAGTTGCGTGTGTGATCCTGTGATAAGTGATTGCCAGCTTAATTTCTCACTGGATTGAATTATTTCTTCTAAGGACTGATTGAGAGCCTCATAGTGCTTGTCTGTGTTTTGAATCTCCCTCCCGTACCACATTTCTTGTCTTTTACCTAATGCTTCAATAATTCTCCTTAAAAACAAGTATTCTTTCAGAAAGCTTGTTACTAACTTTATCTTGAGATGTGACTGTCTTTTGTTTTCATTGTGCAATGTTTTTGGTGGTTTTTTTTTGGTTGGCCTATCAGAGTGAACCAAAAATAACACAAGGCTGGTAGCGTAGATGTTACAGTGCAGCATCTAACAAAGATCCCTGAGTGAATCTTACAGATGCTTGGTTGAATCTAGGTAAGATGAAGAAGTAAATTTGAGAAGGTGGGAAAGTACTTCTGGGCACAGAGACCTTCAAAATATGAACAGAGTAGCCTGGGAACAGTGAAATCTGCAGGAGTACTGATCGATCTTTGTGCACAAGCATTGCAAAATGCTTGATAGTATTTGTATATGTTATTTGCAAGCATTAAGCAAATCAAAATTGAAAGGCATCACATCTGTTTGTACCTTCATGTGAATTGTTTGATTGAATGACACATCTGAAAAAAATTAAACATAACTGTCAAATTAAAAACTAAAAATCAAGGAAAGAAATCACTGTCAAAATTAGTAGGCTCAAAACCAGCTCTGCAAATCTATAGCTCTGGTTTTGAGCCTTTAATATGTGTTCAGAAGTGAACACGTATTGGAAGATATGATACAAAGAACTTAGAAAACAATATTGTAAATCTTTTGGTGTTATCTATACAAATGAGGTTTTGCAGGCAAGGTGAATGCTGTGCCTTGTTGCCAGACAGTGTGTAAACTCAAGCCCAGGACTTGCAGCTGATCTTGCAGAGATGGACTCGGGCTCCCTAGCAGCAGCTTATTGTCTCAATGACCCTCTTTGCCAGCTCAATGGTCCACCCGTGCACTATCAGGTTTGAGGCCTCAGCCAAGCAAACAAGCTATGCATGCAGTGCCTTTTGTTGCTGGGGTGTGTGTCAAGTGTGCCAGCAGATAACATTAAAAACACCTTGGCAGTTTGAAAACACAAATCTCATTTTGTAGTGCACCTGAGTCATTATAAACCTTCACCTTAATCACTATCATGGTCAGGGGCGTTACATCCAAAAGCTTTGTAAACGGAGGTTGCTGGGTCTCGGACAGGTTCAGAAAAAAGCTGGTGGGGCTGGTATTGGTGAGCCACGTAGCACAAAGCTAATTTGGCTAAAGCAAGCATTTTAAGATGTTTTAGTCACATTCAAGTAATTTGGCATTCAGCGTAAAGCTATCTTAAAAAAAAGATCCTAAATACCATGGGGCTTTACAGTGCCAACAAGTAGGCTCAAGATCTGACGCATTCATGTCTATGCTGTTAGACTTAATTATTTGTTTTTAAAAGCTATACAACCTTTTAATCTGCCAGATGCCAAATTCCATGCAACAATCTGGGAGAATGAGAGTTGATGGGAAAGTAAGCATTTGACATCCCCTGAACTGAGGAACTGATTTTAGTTCTCAGTATAAGTTGTTTTGCTAGTGTTGAGGTGACTTTATCAATATGTACAGTACACCGGTGTGGGAAGAGCACCTAACTAGCAGAAACAGGTTCTGTCCCCACCTGGACAAGGGGATAGGAATGACTGCACACAGCAGATGAGGAGTTTGTGAAGGTTCAGTGAGGCAGGGATGGGGAAGAGGGAGAGATGTCAGCTAATGGCATCCCAGATAGATCTGTGGCTGAGTACTGAGACCAGGTATTGGCTTAGATTGTGGTTTGGCTTCAAATTTGTTTAAGCTAACGTCAGGCTGTGCTGCTGCTGAAAGGTGTCACCTGCCCTCCTTCCTGATCCCCACAACCCTGTCTCCAGGGGTCTGCTCCAGCATGAGCAGCTGGTGTGACTCACTTCCCCCCGTGGGACCACTGCCTGGCACAGCGGGATGGCAGGAATGCCGGGCTGAGGGTGTGCAGGAAGGGCAAGTCTGCTCTTTCGGGAGTCGCATAGCCTTAGGAAGCCATACCTTAAAGCCGGTATCCTGTCTGTGACAGTGACCAGCCCTAGATAAATTAAGGGACAAGAGAAACTCTGAAGCAGGTAATTACGGAGTGACTTGGCCTTCAGGCATTGTCTGTCATTTCCCCCATTAATTATGACTTTGATGTACGCCCTTGTGTCTTATCAGAACTTTCGTGCTTTTAAATATGTTTCAGGTTGCAGGTCTGGATATTCTTGCTATCTGTACACATATCTAATCTCTGCTGAGTCTTCACAAGCCTTGCTCCCTGCTGCATCCTGGGGCAATGAATTCCATTGACTTAATAGTCTGTGGGCCTGATATCATAGGAGGAGAGGCTCAGGTCAGCCACGACAGCAGCTGCGAGAATCCAAGGATGTTACTGCTCAGCACAACTGGGGCTGCTACCAGTCGCAAAGCCTAAGTTCAAAGATTACCAGAAGAACAATACAGGAGAGGCTAGCAGCTATTTTGCCATTGGTTGTTTTTTTCATAGAATCATAGAATGGTTTGGTTTGGAAGGGACCTTAAAGCCCATCCAGTTCCAAATCCCTTGCCATGGGCAGGGATACTTCCCACCCGACCAGGCTGCTCAAAGCCCCATCCAACCTGGCCTTGAACACTTCCAGGGAGGGGGCATCCACAGCTTCCCTGGGCAACCTGTGCCAGTGTCTCACCTCTCTCAGCGTGAAGAATTTCTTTCTAATGTCTAATCTAAATATTCTTTCTTTTTTATCACTTTGTTCTTACAGGTGCATAGGAGAGTCAAATTGGGTAATTATTAGAGAGAACTTTGGGACCTCGTTTCATTAGTGAGGCCCCACTCAACTCCCTCGCTTGCTTAATGGGGAGGGATGCTGATGTATTGGCCTGGAAGAGGGATCAAGCACTCCAGCCTGCGCCCGTTCTTGAATCTTTTGCCTCCCTCTCGGTACTCCTGAGGCAGTTGTGTCCCACACACAGCTGCTGGGCTTGCTGTGCTGTTATGCTGATCTCACAAGAGCATTGAACCTTGAACTTACTAATTTCAGACATTAGGACAAACAATGCAGGTCAGTTCTCCCATTAAGCAACACACAACCACCATAGTCTCAATCTTTTAAGCAGTGCCAAAGAATATGCCAGGTTCTGTACGTAAGCACTGTGGGTCACGCTGAAATCCCTGGTGTAGTTGCTAGAGTTTACACAGCTTTACCAGATGCCTCTCAGACGAACCATGAAAATATTTTGCAATGAAATGAGAAGCTCTGAACAAAAAGACTTCCTTAATCTTAGCTTATTTATCTATAATTGAACACACTGAATCAAGCTACTGGTGGACCGAACGGCAAGATGAGCAGGGTTTTTTTCCTGTGGAGCAGAATTCTTCAGAAGAAGCTACCCGGTAAAAGAAAAGTAATGCTCTAAATAAAACATGTGAACTAAATTCTTCCATGTTTATGGGCTAGTGGGATCCTAGGCAAAACTACAGGGAAGCTGTGGATGACCTGTCCCTGGAAGTGTTCAAGGCCAGGTTGGATGGGACTTTGTGCAGCCTGGTGTGGTGGAAGGAAGAACCGTATATTACTTTCTATTACTTCTTTTGGCAAATAGCAGCATGACTAGTAGTTTCAGGACACTTAGTTTGAGACAAAAATCAACAGTACTATATACTATGATTTGATGTGAAAAACATTTGCTTCATGAGAACGTAACCAGGAGATTATGAACCGGTTACTTGAAGTTGATGATCTTTAAGGATTCTTAAAACACAAAGCATTCTATGGTTCCGTAAGAAGCCACCGAGAGGAAGCCCTCTATCACAGCAGCTGTCAGCCATCAGTGAAGGCAACTTTTGCAGTCTTAACAAATGCGATCCATCCCAAACTTTGCTTCAGGGAGAACAAGGCAAATCACGGCCTCCCTGCTCCAGTGGAAATAAGTTGAAGCACTTCATTATTTAGCGGGAGCCCCCCCTGCTCACGCCAGGCCGGTGTTTTGGGGATCGGGGTGGGGCGGGAGGTGGTGGCATCCCGCAGCAGGGCTCCCGGGGAACCCCCATTCCCCTCCGTGCCGACGTGTCGGTCCCGGGGGGCGGGATGCCGCCTCTCACCTGCCGCCCGGCTCGCGCCCCTCGGGGCGGGCGGGGCTGGCAGCGGCGTTGCCCGCGGGAGCGCGTGCGGCAGGAAGGGAGCGGGGCCGCCCCAGCTCCTCCTCCTCCTCCTCCTCCTCTGCCGCCGCTGCCGGGAGAGGAGCGGCCGCGGCAGGGGCTCCATGCGGCGGCGGGGACGGCGCTCCGGGCCGCCGGGCTCCAGCAGCACCCGCAGCTGCTGCCCATGACCTGGACCAGCAGCATGAGCAGCGGCTACAGCAGCCTGGAGGAGGAGGAGTCCGAGGAGTTCTTCTTCACCGCCCGCACCTCCTTCTTCAGGAGGCCGCCGGGCAAGTCCCGGACTGCCCCGCAAGTGAGTGCGAGCTCCGGGATGAGCCGTCTCCAAAATTCCCTCCCGTCTTCCCCTCCCCATCCCTCTTCCCCCCTTTCCTGCCCCGTTTCCTCCCCTCTCCTTCCCCCCCTTTTTTCCCCCCTCTTTTTTCCCCCTCTTTCCCCCCCGCCCCCCCTTTCTCCCCCTCCCCCCTTCCCCCCTTCTCCCCCCCTTTCCCCCCTTTCCTCCCCTCTTTTCTCCTTTCCCCCCTTTCCTCCCCTCTTTTCTCCTTTCCCCCCTTTCCTCCCCTCTTTTCTCCTTTCCCCCCTTTCCTCCCCTCTTTTCTCCTTTCCCCCCTTTCCTCCCCTCTTTTCTCCTTTCCCCCCTTTCCTCCCCTCTTTTCTCCTTTCCCCCCTTTCCTCCCCTCTTTTCTCCTTTCCCCCCTTATCCCTCCCGATTCCCTCACTTTCCCCTCCCGTCTTCCCCCTCTTTTCCCTTCCCGTCTCCCTCTTTCTCCCCCTTTCCCCCCCGCCGGTCCCAGGCTCCACGTGTCCGCTGCCCCCCTCCCCCACGGGGAAGGAGCCGCTCGCATCCCGGGACGGAGCCGGGAGAGGGCGAAGGCAAGAGGGAAGGGCTTTCCCCCCACCGCCCCGGGGTCCCAGCGAGCCGGGGGTGGCCGGGGGGCCGCCCCAGCTCCGTGCCCCGCTGGAAGCCGGGCGGAGGGGGCCAGGCTGCGCCAGCCCGGCGGGATGGGATGGGATCGGGAATCACATGTTTGAGCGCTGAGTAACCGCGCTATCAGCGCTGCTATCGCTGCTTCCCTGCTGCCCGCCGAGCCCCTCTGGGGGGGAGTGACAGCCTCTCCAGCTGCTCTGTGGGCAGGGAAAAGTCCTCAGAAGTGTTCAAGTGTCTCAGTGTAAGCATTCGGGCTCAGGAAAGCGACTGCAAGTGGGCTTTGAAGTGAAGAACTGGTCTGGTGGGTGGGAGGTGTCCCTGCCCGCGGCAGAGAAGTTGGAACTGGGTGATCTTTAAGGTCCCTTCTAAGCCAAACCATTGTATGAAAAAAACAAAGCAGAAACCCCAATCCAGCGACTTTTATGGGCAGCATTGAAATCTTACTCTGCCTGCAGGTCCTTCACTGAGAAGTGTCGGTGTTCTGAGGAAGCCTTGCTTGCCATAACAGAACCAGCTGCTCTCTCCTAGGAGCAAAACTCGTGTCAGGGACACAAAATGGAAACAGTCCCTGTCTGATCCAGAGCAGTCATTAAACCATGTAGGGTAAACATCACGTTTCTTCAGCGAAGCAGCCCAGCCTGTCTTATTTTTCTCTTCCCAGATTGCAGGATCTTTCTGAAGGTGGTTTGTTTCTTAGGAAACTCTAAACTAGGAGCCTGTTTTGTTTATGCCAGCTCTTCTTCCACTGCTTTTCTTCTCCCAGCAGTATCCTGTGGCTTCTCTCTGTTCAGTGCCTGTTTCTTCATACAGATTTTTGGTGTCTTTTCCCCACTGGACTTCAGTGTCAATATTACTGCTGCTATGAAGACCTACTTACAAACTTGGTTGTCAAAGTCTGGACACCTTGGGTACCCTCTGGTCCACCCTTGGGGTTTGTCAAGATCCATCGCTGGTTGCCACAGCCATTCCTCTAGGCTATGTTGTGCTGCAGAAAGCCAACCCTGGTGTCTGTTTCAGGCTCTCCATCTGTTATGCCTCATTTGTGATTTGCTTAAAACTTAACCCTTCTAACTGCCCCTCAGGAAACTCCTGCTGCCATTTGAGGAAGTGCAGAGCTTTCTTGAGATTTGGCTTCCTTTGCAAAGTTTGGCAGGGAGCCTGGGCTCTCCCTACACCTGAGCTCAGGTGCCTTGTGCAAATAGCTGGGGACCAGCTTTTTATTGGGTTGTGGCCTTCCCCAGGGTGCTTCTCGCTGCACCCGTCCTCAGGGGTCATCTTTTTTTCATCAATTTTGAGTTTCAGTCTCCTGCTAACCTGAGGGACTCTCTCAAAGTTAGTCAGTCAGGTTGTGCCAAATGACCTCAAACTTATCTGCTAACCTGTTTGCCCAGTGCTGGCAGCCACCCTGGCCCTTACAGAGGAGGACCATGGTCTGAGGTACTGTGTGAACAGATACCTCGCTGCTGTCAGGCTGTGTGGAGCTGCTGTGTTGTGAGATGTGAGAAGGCCCAGCTCTTCAGATCCTGAAACCACATGTGTGTCTTTATAATGCTGTTGTATGAGTTGTGTAACTAAATACTAGTTGTATAAGTAGTAAGTTATGCAAATGCATAAATCTCTGTAGGTGATAGTGTTTCCAGGCAAGGAGGGATGGGAAGAAACCCTAAAACTTGATACTGTGCTCTAGTAGTGTTTCCCAAAAGAATACTGCAGTGAGATGCTGCAGGGTACATGTTTAAGTCTTTCTTTAGTAGCCTGGAACAAATTTGTCTGTATTGCTGACTCTGCAACATCAGAAACGCTCAGATAATGTTTCTGGTTGTATAGTTATTACCATTTGCTCTGAACTGCTGAGTTATAGAGGAAAGAAAAAAAAAATTCCCAAACAATGCTGAATGCAGATTTCAGCAGTCATGTGGCCAGTAAGAGTGAGTTTCCCCTTCCAGCAATAACAGTCATAATAAGCTGCTTTGTACGGATGAGGATGTTACTTTTGGTTTGTATTTGAGGTTTGGTCAAAAAATGCATACTATGTCCCCTTGAGCAAAGAGAAAAGAGAGGAGCTGTTAGTTATTGTTTCTGTGTCTTTCTCAACTATACAGATATTAAGTTTTGCAGTGTGTGTTTCTTTTCTTGTAGAAGACTTTAAACGCTGGCAATTAATTTTATCCCTCTGCTTTGGCTCCCTCTGCCCCCTTTCTCGTGGGGAAGAAATGGGTTGGAGCATTTGGCTTGCAGCTGTGCCTGTAGAAAAACTCAGTAGTAGTATTTGGACTTGTTTTGCAGGTATTTCCAAAGAAAAGAAGGAAAAATCGAGATTAAGTAGCTAGGTGAATTAATGGGGTAGGCATGGGCTTGCTTATGTACCTTAATTTCTGCAGGATTAGTGGATTAATACCAATTCTGGTGTAAAAATCTTGTGATAGTACCTTTGGGTTTTGCCTAAGATGCCTCATTTTCTGTAGAGTGGTTAAAGATTTGTTTCTTCTTCTCTGTATACTTCTATAAAAAAGCGAAACATTAAAACGATTACAGCATCTGTCAGATTGCATGATGTTTTGGGGCTGAGCAGTGGCCCCAAAGTGATTTCTTAAGCAAGACATACTTTAATCTGAGGGCAGTGTGCATAAAATGCAGGTTGCCTTATGCTGTGTTATCGGTCATGAGAGTTTGGCTTCATTTAAGCTTTCTTCTGTGTGTGTTTTAAAATTAATATTAGGGGCTAGGTTAAACTCAGCGTGGCCCTGTTTCATGATTGCAATGACTCATTAAAGAAAAGAAGAAAGGAGGAACTGTAAATATTCTTGTCCTGCCAGTGTGACCACTCATGCGAAGTAAAGTTATCCATGTGCATAGGATTTTGCAAGATCAGACCCGTGCTTCTGTACGATCAAGCCTTTGGAAATCATCCGTTCCCTGTAGAGAAAACATCAAAATAAGATGTTTTGAAAACTTTTGAAAGCTGACCCCTTTCTCTTCTCCTTTCCTCCCACCCACCCCCATTCTTTCAGGAAAAGTGAAAACAGCCATGCCTGCTCCTGCAAGCCCTGCCACATGTTGGAAGGATACAGATCTTCCTGCATGTGTTTTCTGCGCTCCCTTTCCCTGCACAAGCTCCCTGTATTCCCCCACTTTGAACAGGGGTGGTGTAAACCCTAACAATACCTTTCCTTTCTCTGACGGCTTGAGGGCCAGTGGCTTTTCAAGCGTTGTGGTTGGCATCTGGGTTAGTTCCCAGCCTTGCTAAGCTCACATCTTCTGTGAGGATCACTGCAAACACCTCGGGATATCCCTATGCTTGGTTCTGCCCCCTCTGTGTTTCAGCGTCCCCTTCCGCTGTAACTGTAAGGGTTAGAAACAGGAGAAGAGGCTATGGTTGAGAACTCTCTCCCTGTCTGTCTCTGCCCTTGCACGTGAAGGATCTCTGAGAGAGGACACTGCTGTGCTTTGGGAAACTCTGCTTCAGAAGCTGGGCATGCTGCGAAAATCGTGGATCTCAGCTGTTAGAAGAGGGCACATCCTGCAGCTTGTATTCAGCATCTGAATTGTGAATAGTTTGCATGCAAAGTATGGGCGAGGTCTTTTTGATGTGTAATGCAAAATAGCTTGGAGATAGGAATTTTGACACTTGGATGCTGCTCTTCAAAGAAAAAAACAACTGTGTTTATGCTCCGTTTTTCATAGGGTTATACAGAGCTCTGTAGAAGTGCTTGCAAGAAAAATGCCATTGCTTCTGTTGGCAGTTTCCAGAAAAGGGCTTATTTCTCCTGCACCCGAGAACGTGCTTGTTCCCTTGCTGTCAGCACTGGTCCTTCCTTGTCTGAAGTCTGATTTCCCCCTCTCCCTTCCTCTTACTGGTCTCGGTCTTCACCGCTTCCAGATCTGCCGTGTTAGTTCCTTCCCCTGCACCCGGTGCCCCCTGCCATTACATTGTTTTGGTGGCTGTCTTTTCTGTGTGTCAGTGGAATTTGCAGATGTGGTAATGGGGGTGGGAAAGGAAATTCATTAAAAAGCTGGAAGTGAAAAGCGGATATAAAAGAGCAGAGGAGATTTGAAGGGGAGAGGCAAAAGGCAGAGGGCGAAAGTCTTGTCCCTAACTAGTCCTGGCAAGGTAACCAGTCATCTCTCAATCCATTGTTGGAAGAGGAGGTTTGCAGGGAAGAGTATATCAATTTATTTTTTTGAATGGGTGAGCTGGTGCTAATGTGAAAAAGTAGACAAACTTCAGGGTGCAGAAGCACTTTTTTAGGTCTGTTCCACATGAATTTGCACAGTGCATCGAGGCATTAGTTGAGGGGAAGAGAGACAAAAAAAGCATTTTATTTGGGAAGAAGACGGTAAAATGCAATTTGTAACTGCTCAAGTCTAGTTAGGATGGCTTTGTCACTGGTGTCCGTTACTAAAAGTTCTGTGTTGTTTGGCCATTACAACTCTTCCTGGGTTTCCGTTCTGTAGCATTCCCCAGGGAAAATGGCTTTCCTGACTACTAGAACAAATGAGGTTTCTAATTATAGGCTTGCTTTGGAGCCAGAAAGTTTAGGTTTGTGTTTGACGTGTAGTCATGAAACTTATTTAAAAAAAAAAATGCTAAAAATATCCAGTAAATTTTTTTTTTTTTTTTTTTGATTTTTAATCCATTTGGCAGTCCGTGGATATTATGGGATAAACCTTGTTACTAAAATACTTGACAGTTAAGAGTTGAAGTAATGAGTGGGTTAGAGATTATGTCTATTTTAAGCCCACACCAGTGTCAGTAAACTAGCGGTTCTTATTTTGTGTTTCTCTGCATCACTCTCCTCTTGGAGCGCTTGATGTGGTGTGTGTGCGTCAGTGGCTTGGAGGAGCGTGGTGGCCTTTTTGGGGTGAACTCCGAGTCCCCTTCTAGTGTATGATGGCCTCTGGAGGTGAGATGGGATTTATGCTCTGTGCATAGAGAGCATGCTGATTGCTGTACGCTGGTTTATCGTCGCAGTTTGTTCTAGAATCATCAGTTTAAATTCTGAGGACCTAAGTTCTTGTATGCTAGTAGTTACCATTTCATATACTTAAGAAACAAGTTTAGGAAAGGTGGATTAATGTACTGTCCCAAAAAGAGTTTAAGTCATTGAAACATCTAATCAGTGCTGTTAGATTCAGCAATTAATTTTAAGTGTCATGAGTGCAGCAACAGTGACAGGCAGTATTCAGACTAGATGACCAACTCTTATCTTTCCACTTTTTTCTTTAGTCTATTGTATTAATACTATATTACATGCATCTCTGGCAGTTGCTTCTCTGTTTATATAAGCCTTGGAGCACCAGCAATGTTACTAGCTTTGTTATTTATATTTGCTTGAGTATCACTGATAAACACTGGATTTATTTTTCCTTTTATTTGGAGAAAAAAACAAAAGACTGATTCACTTATCTGAGTGTTGGAGTACAATAGCTACGCTTCTCACTGGTAAGATTAGGTGTACCTGGTATTTATGAGTGTTTTGTGATTTGAGTGATGTAATTGAGTTGGGATAATCCCATGGCTTTATCTAAGTGCGAAAGCAGAAGGGCAGAACTGCTGGAGCTTTGGACTTTCACTCAAGTCAAAGTACTGGGCGTGTATAGCCTTACGGTCCAAAATGTTTAGACTTGGGCTTCTTTAGACACATGTGAACGAACATGCAGACACAAGTTTTGTTTTAACTGAACAGTCTGGTAAATTCAGGGAAGTGATCTGCAGAGCAACTGAGCTCAGGATCATCTGAGTATACTAAAATTATCTAAAAACCCCATAAATAGTTACTTACTGAAGGAGAGAATTTGGTACCCCTTTTTCATGATCTTTCATTCCAACAATAGACCTGTGTGTAAGAACAGCATCAGAACAATGATTCTGCAAGAGGTTCTTGCTGGCTGACATTTAGCCACTGCAGGAGCAAAATTATGAAGAAAAACTGAAGTAAAAGACTGATACTTCAGTTTGTCCTTTGTGTAAAAAGCCAGTGGCACCAGTATTGGATTAACAGTTGCAAATAAACCAATTAACAGAGGATTTGGGATGAAGCAGGTGATCTGTAATGCAGAGTTTGCCTGTGACAGCATACTTGTGAGCCGAGCCAAGCAACGTAAGTGTTAGAAAGACAGAAGTGAGAGTAACAGGTCTCTTTCCTTCAGGTTGCCTCATGGAGAGGCAGCTAAGGCCCTGTAGACTTCTGCAGGCAGTGTGTTGGGCCAAGCTGTACTGCACGTAATGTACTTTCCTCCTAGGTAGAAATAGTGGGGCTTTTATGTACTTACGCATGTGTACACTCACATTGAAAAAAAATTATATATGTGTTTAAAAAAAAAAATATAAAATATAACACACATACAGATTTTGTGATGAACATTCAGGAAGATCTTAAATCCAGTACATCCCACATATTTTAGGGGCATGTTGCGGTGGGACAGAAGGTAGCACAACGTGCTGTCTTCCAGTTAGAGTGCAGCGCTTACCTGACTACAATATTGTCAAGCTTTTGTATGTGTTTAGATGCCTGTAACAAAGCCCACACGTTTCTGTAGGCAGGTATGAATTGACTTGGGATGAGTAATTGCTGCTTTCCTTCTGGTTTTTTGGTGCACTTGCTCTTTTGTGAGGTTGATGAAATACTGCAGACAGTTTTGAGGAAAGTGCTTCCTACGCAGATGTGTATTTGGCTGTGCTAAGTAGCCAGATGTGATTTATGTAGCAATTAAGATCATTTTATAGTTACTCATCTCTGTGTGTGCTGGGGAGGAATTTTTGTTCCCATATACAGAGGAACCTACGTTGTGCTGAAAATAATACTATGGTGGTTCATTCACCTCAGGGGAAGCGTCAGGTGTTGAAGCTGGGTATGATGGAGTACATCGTGTGCTGGTTGTCAGTTTCTCCATCACACTCTTTACCCACTACATAATTGTGGAAAATGCTGTCTGCAAGTGTATTTCTTTCAGAAATTATGTACAATAATACAGTAGGGACAAATTACAAAGGCAGTTGTCTGTAATCTTTTCTAGTTATTCCTGTTGTCCATAATTAGGGCTTCTTGTTGTGTCCTGTCTCCTAGTTGATCCGAGGTGTGATCAAGTGAGTGAATGCCCAGTCTAACCACGCTGTGTTCTTCCTTACAGCGCGCAGTCCTTGTAACTTGTGTTGGCAGTACCCGATCAATGCGGTCTCTCTAAAGCCTGACTAGTATTAAAAACTGAAGGTCAAATTCTGCTCTGGCTGAGGATGATGGTTTGCAAAATAATGAAGTGCTTAATCTTATTTCCACTGGAGCAGGGATCCCATGATTTGGCTTGTTCCTCCTGGAGAACAGTTTGGGATGAACTGGATTTGTTAATACTGCAAAAGTAGCCTAACTTCATTGATGGCTAGATAACTGCTAGTATAGAAGACTTTACCTGGGTGACTTCTGGTATGTAATTTTGCCTAGTATCCCACTAGCCCATAAACATGGAAGAATTTAGTTCACATGTTTTATGTAGAGCATTACTTTTCTTTTACCGGGTAGCTGCTTCTGAAGAATTCTGCTCCACAGGAAAAAAACCCTGCTCATCTTGCCATTCTGTCCACCAGTAGCTTGATTCAGTGTGTTCAATTATAGATAAATAAGCTAAGATTAAGGAAGTCTTTTTGTTCAGAGCTTCTCATTTCATTGCAAAATATTTTCATGGTTCATCTGAGAGGCATCTGGTAAAGCTGTGTAAACTCTAGCAACTACACCAGGGATTTCAGCGTGACCCACAGTGCTTACGTACAGAACCTGGCATATTCTTTGGCACTGCTTAAAAGATTGAGACTATGGTGGTTGTGTGTTGCTTAATGGGAGAACTGACCTGCATTGTTTGTCCTAATGTCTGAAATTAGTAAGTTCAAGGTTCGATGCTGTTGTGAGATAAGCATTGAGTCAGTGCAATTTTTTCACAATAGATGTAATTTGACCCACTATATTATGATTTTTTTCATATGTTGTTATTGATGAGTACAAAGATTATGTAGAATAGGCATAGACACGCATCTTGTGTTACCCTTTATGAAGTAAAAGGTAAAAAAAAATATATTTTGGCTGCTCTGGTTAGCTTGCTAGCAGTAGTAAAGTTGACGTGTGGGAAGTGACCTAGGCTGTGCCTGAAGCGCACAGCAGGTGTGTGCTGCAGCTGATGATCCGACTGGTGACTTAAAGACTGCTCAGCCTCGTCTTTTTGTAACTGTGCTTGTGTGTTTAACTTGGAAAAGCAGTGAGGAGAGAGCATTTCTGCAGAAGTGTTTCTGGATCTGTCAGGCTAAATAGTTTAACCTAAGTGTTGAAGACCAAGGAACAGAAATATGAGAAGGAGAATAGTTAATTTTAATCTGTCAAACATGCAGGCTCCCTGTTTCCAGCAGCAGGAATACAAAAAAGTAAACTGCTTTAGTGGCTCTTGTTTCCATGATGTAAGACAGGATAAATACCTCAACGGATGGTGCTCCTGAAGACTGCAGAAATTCTTAACTCTCCACGGTATGTGGACCTGGAAGTTTTGCCCGTGCAGCTGAAGGCTTGAAGTAGACATTGCTTTCATGTTTCACAGTTAAGGAGTGAAGAAGGAGGAGGAAGGAGGCTTTGCATAGAAGACTTGCTCCGTCTGTTCAGGACGATAAATAAGAACGCATCTACTGCTGAGAGCAAATTAAACAAATTATCCTGCTTGCATATGGGGTGTGGTGAAGGTCTCATTTGAGAAGGGACTTGATTTGTGATTTGGTTGTCTTTCAGGAGCTCTGACTGAAAGAAGAAAGAAAAAGTATTATATTTGTCCTACTGTACATGTAGGCTAAAAAATAGTCTGTTCATATTTCTGCACCGGGGAGCGCAGATGTTTCTCTTGTACAAAAATGCACAGGTGAAGCGAAAGTTCATACTTGGAGCAGTTGCTGTGTCAGGTGCCCATATAAAAACACTGGCATTGGAAGAATACCAGTCACACAGTCAGAGGAACATTGCTTGTGCAGGCAACCTTATGCGAGCATTAACCAGACTCCGTTGTAATCTGCACAAGAGAAGTCCACTTTAATGAAAGATCAAGTTCTTGTTAACGAAGAAATCTTCCTCTGGTTGTGCTATTCTTAGCTTTCATGGAACCTAACTTAGCATAGTGTTACTTTCCTTATGAAGTGTCTACATAAAGTGTAGCCTTGTACTTCTAAAATCTTGTTCCCTGTGTTTAAAAATGTTTCTCAGTGAACTAATTTTGATGTAAAATCTAATATTAAGGACAGTTTGTAATTTTTTCATGAGTTAGCAGGTCGGTTTAAAATAAACCAAATCCTGTGAGTATTTAACTTGATATTCAGGGACCCTTTAGTTGTTGAATTAAGGGAACACCTTTTTCCCCTGTAAACAATATGATATGTGGGGTGATGACTAATGAAAGGAGTCTTCATCAACTCCTTCTGTAATGAAAACCATTCAGCTGCTCTTAAAGAGCCCAGTAAGTGGATCTCAGAATCTAAGTGGATGAATTTACATTAGCTGGATAATACCTTCTCATTGAGTGGGACCAATGTAGAGTTCAAAGATTGGACCGTCTCTTTCTATTTGCTAATATAATTTAGTTACTTCCCTGGGGAAATTACTCTTTAAAATACCATTGAATTGCTTTCCTTTTAATTCGTTGTAGTGGTAAGAGTGTAGTGCATATATGACTGTCTGAGGAGACAGCAAGTGCTTCTGGACATCAGTCGGATAAACCTCTGAATTAGATCATCGAATTAATTTAAACTGTTTTTCTATTCTCATTGAATCTAAAGTTGAATTAGTTGCCTTTCTTATATTTGTTTCTTTGGGCTCCATGTCTGACAGTGTGTGGAGAATTATTCCTGTACAGAACTATTTTTTCCCCTTTTTTTTTTTTCTTCAAGGTCCTGGCCAAGTGATAACCTGTTTTATTCTTTGGCTGCAGATTACTTTCCCTTCTCAGTCTATGACTGACTTGCAGTGCTGTGGTTGATAACATAATAGCTGTCAAATCCAAATGCCTTCTCTCAACATTCTCTTTATCAGCTGCAAAGTGTTGCTTTGGAATCTGATTTGGCCTTCATGGGAACAAGTTTGTTTTCATAGAACATGACAAACAGTATTAATGTTCAGCTGACCGTGTGATCCACTTCTCTAAACTTTTGTTGGTCCCTTCCTTGCCTAGGAAGTATTCTTTTTGCTCTTTCAAAAGTATAATGTTAGCAAAATAAAACTCAACTTGCCCAAACTTGCCTAAATTAAATGCACTTTAATTAAAGTATACCGAAGAAAATATCTTCTACGAGATTTTTAATTCTGTGCTGTAAGTTGCAGCTGTTTTCTTGACAAAATACTCAGTAGACTGTGTAATGAAAGAGTAGAAGAATCTGCCCTTTTGTCACCCTGGTCTGAGTTCTTGATCTTCTGTAAAATGAAGCAGACAGCTCACGTGCTTATTATGGTGAGATTTCTATATTCTGCATTAGGCTGGGTGCCAAGTAGCCAGCACACGGCATAGACAGTTCCTATGAGTTAGACCTGTTCACAGTATATATAACATTATTCCAAATAAATGCCAGGTATTTTGGTGAGAAGGAGAACAAGTGATGCTGCCTAAGTTGGTGGATGTCAAATACAAAGTGGCTGTTGTTGCTGGTGGAGTGTATTCCATCAGGAATTCCTCTGGTATATTAAACTATAGGGTACTTGTGGTTGCTTCAGTGTTGTGATTTGTTATAAAATACGAGGAAAACAATTCCAGATGCACACCTTTCTTGAGTTCTGAATAAGAATGAAACTGTCTGTAAAGCAGTAACCCTATTGGAGTGCCCAGCTGTTAGAAGATCAAGTAAGTTGGCTTGAAACATGGCAGATGCTGTAATGCCAATCAGTTTGACTTCTCTTTGATCACCTAATTGCACTGAGGTTCCTGGGAAGTTAATCCTGCATTTTGTCTCAAAAACCACCCTGCTTTATGCTCACCTGAACAAACAGAGCGTGTTTTCAGTCAGTGAAGTTATTGGCAGCACCCTCTTGTTCTGGCTCACTCCCGGTGCCCTTGGCTCTCCAGATGCCCTTACCGTGTCCCCAGTGGGAGCAGTGAGGCAACTGTTGCATCTCCTGAGCTGAATCCTAGGCAAAACTTAATTTTCTTCTCTTAATATGTTACCCTGGAGTGTCATTGCATCTGTTGGGACTTCAGGGACTCTTCTAGCAAAGGCCTTTGCTATGATGGTCATAGGAAGACTTTCATGTTTTGGATATCCCAGCTGTTGTTCCATTGCTTCTCCCAGGACTGCAAGGTGACAAACTGTGCCTTAATACAAAATGCAAAGGATTTAAATTTAAGTTACAGATGACTCCAATAGAACAGAAGTTACAATGTGCCTTTAGTGTCTTTCTAAATGTCTTCTGCTTACGGCATGTATTTGCCCAGTCATGGGTAAAATGATCAATAGAGAAATATATCACAGTTTATTTTATTTTATGGATAGAATTGATGGGTTTGTCTAAGTTGGCAGCTGCTTTTGATTCAGCTACATGTTCACACGATGTGAAGCTTATCTCAAGATGGGGGAACGTGATTGTTTATACTGTGCTAAAAGATTGATGCTATGTGAAGTGAAACATCAAAGCAGTTTTTAACGTTCTGAACTTTAACACTCAAAGCTGATTTAATTAAAAAATGATTAAAAGGCACATCTTTCCGCACCCCTAAATACAGACCCTAAATATTCTTCAAAGCATGTTTGATTTTAACGATTTGATGATTTCCTCCCTGAGGCATTTCTTGATTTACCACTGGAATATGAAGATGTAGCTTTGAGTTGTGATGATAACAGACCATTAGTGAAGTAGGTGTTTTCTTTATAAGACAATGCAATGTCATGTTCTGTGGAAATAGCCTAGTATTGCAAATAAAGGTCATACACCTAGTGATTTTTCCTTTAACAACCAAAGTTGATGGCAAGCTTCTTTTTTAGTGGTTTAATAGCTCAAAAAAGCTCCTGAAGCAGATTGGTGAAGCATCTGGTAAGGATGTTGCTATGGTACGCTTGGGGGTTTTTTCTTTCTTTTTTTCTTTTTTTTTCTTTTTCCCCTCTCCCCACCCTCCTTGAATTTTAATCAAGGGTCCTGTATTAAAATGAGTTTGGTTTTAGCTAGGCCTTCATGGCCAATGCTGGAAAAAACTTGTAATATGTAATACAGCTTTTACTGCGCTGTGCAGTTGTGAGAACGTTATGTGGAGAATTCCAGATGGGAGCTCCATGCTGCTTATCTGGATATAACCTCTTGTACAAGTAGTAACCTATATGTTTTCGTCTTTGGAGACAGAGCTGGAGGGGGGAAAAACATCTTTCAGAAGGCATTTCACTTTTGGTAATGATTGTGCCAGAAACAAAAGGCAGCGGAGGAGTGTTTATTATTATAAGGATTATAGAAGCAGCGTTGTTGGTACTAGCACTGGTATTTCGTTATCTTGTAGGTATGAGCATTACAGTGTGCTAAGCACAGTCATTAGAAATGTGGTGCCATTCCCTGGATGTGGGAGGGAACTGCTTTTTTTAGGTGTTCGCAGAGATTCTTTCTCACTCTTCCCTGTCCTCTCACTATGTGCTGCCAAATGAACCCTATTGCTGCCCTCCCAGAGAATACCAGACTTTGGTCTGACCATTTGCAACAAAGGCAAGGGAAAAAGTTTGAAATACGGTGGAGATTCCCTACTGAAACTCTGAGCTGGAATTGGATACCATTCTCTTTCAGATGTGCACCAGGACATTCTTCCTCAGGCAGCACATTCTCTATTACGTCTTTGTTCTTCGTGCAGTCTCTGTGCAATTTCATGATTGCATGCTCACAAAAAAGTCTTCTAACTGATATAAGTTGTAACCCGCAATAGTTGTTGCATTGCTGATCTGCACAGGTTGTCTGTGAATAGATAATGCAGTATTTTCTTTTGGGTTCATAACTTCACTATACTCCATGTTTACTGAAGTCTCCTATGAATTAAGAGGAACAAGTGATGTCCCGCAAGGTAGAACACAAAAGGATCGTCATGGAGCAGTTCATCTTACTTCTATTGGTCATTCCCTGTAATTTCTTAGCTATATACATGCAAGGTGAATGCTCCAGGTGTGAGTGCATCTGAGAGCGTGGCTGACATGGCTTGAGCAGAGGGCGTGGTTCCACTGCAGCTTCAGTATAAACTAATTAGGTTTTTTGCCAAATGACTTCCTTGAACTAGATCTCTGTGTGGTTGCAAGAGGAGTAGTTCTGGCACTGGACCTGATGGAAGAGTGTGGAGGTGGGGATGCTGAAAGGGAGGGTGGGACCCAAAGAAGCCCTACCTGGGCTTGGCTTACCTGCTGGAGCCGTGCTTTGGGTGGAAAAGCCTTGGTAGATAATGCAGTGAAGAGCCTTAGAGTGTTTGGACAGATTTCTTAACTGAATAGAGATGCTACAGGTAAGCAGAAGGTGGAAAAGTCTGGGTTTTTTTGTTTTGTGCAGTTTTGCTTTGTCTTTTTAATGAATAACACTTTTGAGAGAAGATAAGCAAGAAGAAAGCAGTAGAATTTGCTGAAAGCAAAAAATGGTTTGTGCTTGAGTATTGGATAGAAAGTAGCACAGCAAATAGGATTGCAATATAAACCTTGGATTTACTTGCAGATTCCTGATTTTAAAAATACGTGCATTTGTGTATTTCTAGCTCTTCGTATTTTCTGTGGCTTTAGAGTCCTCCCTTAATTGTTCCCTGTATCAGGTTTGACAGGCCAGCTCATCCATTTAGAGAATAAAGTTGAGGTCAGTGTTTTAAGCATATTGAAATGTATTTTTAAATTTATGCCACACCAAAAGGTAACTGCATGCTTCCCTGTGCCTTGACTAACTTCAGTCTTGAGGAGTTAGAAGAATTTTCCACTGCAAGTGTGAGCCTGTTAATGGAAATTGTGTCTTAGTCCTTTGCTTGCTTTTTAAAACTGCAGGTAAGTTCCCTTGCTTGCTGGTTTTGAGAGAAGATTGTAAAGGATTTATTAATGTTTGACAAACGCATCGTCAGTATCTATTTTCATATGACTTCATAAAAAGTTTTGATGCTGAAACTAGCTGCTTGTGGTAATTTATTGCAGTAATCAAACTTATGCCATGATTTTACTTTGTTATTTTGGGCTATATTTGTTATGGCATAACAGTTGCTGCTGTTTTCCTGAGTGTAAATATAGGCAGCTTTTTGGACATCAGCACTCCTTTAGAGGAAGAAAGTGTATTTTTTTAATGGATGGAAGATTTAAGGGAAATGCAGGTGAAAAAGAAGCTACAGCAAGAGAAGAAGCAGCTCTTCTTGGCAGGAGGTCTTGCCCAGATGTTGGACCACTGGGAAGAGCAAAGGCTGGGCTGTGTGTTCCTCCTGTCTCTCTCTAATTACTAAATGGGAACATTTGAGCGTCTTGACTTGGAACTGTTCAGCAGTTTATTTTGCTTGTTTCAAAGAGTGAGAGTATCGCCTGATAAGCTTCTGGATAAGCTGGAAGGAAAGATCACAACTCTTTTTTTTTTTCCTGTTTTTTTTTTTTTTCCTTTCTTTTTCCCCCCAAGATGGACAATGAAAACTTGGACAGCACTCAGATGAGTAAGGCACTAGGACAGTCAGCATCATGGTAAATAGCAGAGCTGTGTCTGCTGTTAATATAAGAAAAGTAGCAAGTCTAAAAAATACAGAAAATGGTACCTCATTACTTGGCAGATTAGATGTAGTTTTTTTAGTGGTTGTTTCTTCTTGTTTGAGACACGAGAGGTTTCCTCCCTTCCTTGTTCTCTTAGATCTTTCTCTTCACAATGTGTCAATCTGCTTCAGGTACTTTATAAACAAACAAGGAACAAGTATAGATGGCTGCCAGCGGACTGGGTAGCACCAACGGGAGCTGAAAAGCCAAAGCCCGAGCGATGTCACTAAGGTCTGGAAAGCATTTGGCAGTTTGAAGGCAACCCCTATGTATTAGTCTCTGAACTCAGCTGTTAGATGACTGCAGTGCAGTGGGACACGGAGAAATGAGTATAAATATTTTGATTTGCATACAGTGAATTTTGGTCCTGCGAATTGGTAATATCCCTTAGGAATTAATTTCCAAGTTCCTTGTTCTATTGAGAGCTGAAAAGTGGAGCAATGATGATCAGCAGCCATTGAATTGGAAGAGGATGTGTGCATCTGGCCCTCTGCAATCACTTTGAGTGTCCTGGTCAGGGCAAGGAGACCAGGGAAAGTTGCTTGCCCTCTGTCTCTTCCTTCTTCCCTGTCCTTACTCAGAGCTTCTTTCTGTGCAGCAGCTGTGTGAAGAGTTAAAACATCTGCCCTGAGTAGAGGGGATGATGTGAGCAGAAGTGAGAGCCTCAGGTGTGCTACAGCTGAGCCTCTGCTCCCCCATGCCCATGCATTGTGCCAGCATTAGGGAAGGAGAGGCAGGGACAGAAAGTGGCACCATGAGCTGGGTAAGGGAATGAGGGAACTGTGTGACCAAGCCACTTGGAAAGAAGAGGCAAGCCCCAAGTTGACCGCTGTGTGGGCGAAGGATGCTGGGACTGGGGCAAGGCTGTGAGGGCTGAGGTTCGGCTGTTCAATGTGCTCTGGTTAGCAGTGTGGGGAGCTGGGCAGGTAGCGTGCCAGGCCCTGGCTGCTGGGTGAGAGGAGTTCAGAGAGCTGAAGAGCAAGGAGAAAGATGGCTCAGGGACCTCCTGCTCGGAACTGGAGGGGGGGAGGTTTGCACGCAAACTGTGCTGTGGGTAGCTAACCTCAGTGGGGCTGGTGGCTGGGTGGAGGTGGTGGTGTGTATTGCAGTGGTGCAGGTGGTGGGTTGGTGGGAACTCTGTAGATGAATGGTGGGTGACTTGATCTGGAAGGAACCATGAGTCTGTGCTATACAAACACTGATCCTTATGAAAGCAGGTTATATCTGAGGAAAGTTGTGCGGGACTTATTTTTGTCATCTTTTCCTCCATTGCCTGTTTTGTTTCCTTTGTCTGTCAGGACTGGCTGGACTGGCTTTGAGCTGATACCATCAACTCAATCTTCAGCGTTTCGTGTGTTCTTTCAAACCTCTTTCTTCATGGCTGTGATGGCTGAAGAGGTCACAAAACAATACCTGGCTGCATACAAGTGCTTTTCAGAGGATATTTATCAATAGCACTTACCAGTCATCTGTTAAGCAAACAGATTTGTAAACACGGGTATGATGGGTAGTTGTTAACTGTAAATGCCTCCTTTTTGGCTGTTGTTCTCTTGGAGATTTGAAGATGGTTGCTGATTATTGACAAGTGGTTAAAATGGTTGTCCAGGCTGCAGTGTAGCAACCACAGCCCAATGCTGGTCCTTTGACTTCCTTTGCAGGATGAAGGGAATGTACTTCACAGTTTCAGATGTAGTTTCAGACTGAATTTGAAGCTCCTTTTAACAGTGTGTGACTGTGCTGGAAATCCAGCTGACTTTCTCCAGCAGGCTTCAGGATGCCTTTTGCTGTTCTCTAGAGAACTTGTTTAAAAGTTAATGCAGGATTTACATTTTTTTTTTGGAGTTAACACACCAGAGAGATGAAGTGTGTACTGAGGAGAACAATATTTAGAATTTGGGTGTTGACATAGAATGAAATTGTGTGAAAGTAGGTGAAAGCCTGAAATTTGTAAAGCTGCTGTACTTTTGTAGTACCTGTTTGCCAATAAAAAGGAAAAGTGCATCATTTAATTTTTGGAGAGACAGGCAAACGCAGACCAGTTGCATGGAAGTGTTTGCTCTGGCACCCCTCATTGCTTGTGGGAGTCTTTGCTTATGACCTGAATTCTGGGAAGGTGTCCAAGTCCTATGCAGGCTGAAGTGCTTATCTCTTGAGGGTTTTTTTCCTTAATTATCCTGCACAACAGAATACACTTACTTAGCAAATGCAGACCTACTTAGCAAATGTCCATCCAGTTATAGCTCTGTGTCCCACTTCAAATTCTCTCTCTCCCCCCTGCCCTCCCTGCTGCAAAGGATATGCAATTAAAGCTCTCCTTTCAAGGAGGTCCTGTTCTTCAGTTCCAGACTGTTCTTTTGCCTTGAACCTTGATAGTGTTTCTTTTTTCTTTTAATTTGAAAATGTTCTGTGTTAATGATATGGCTTATTTTCAAGGTGATCTGTCATCGTACATTCATCTTCAGAGGAAAAATTAATTCACTGAGAAAAATGAATTGTTCTCTGGTTTTATTTGAATACTTGCACAATTTACAAAAGAGCATGGGGCATTTTTGCTTTGTCTTTTTTTGTCCATGTTGCTGATGGAATAGTAGGCTTTTACAAGAAGCTGCTACATGAATGGTATTTCTGGACCTCTTGAATTCCCTTTTCATTGCTATAAGAAAGTGATGTGGTGTAGCAGATCTGTAGCGTTTGTGCAGAGCCCTTGGCTGGTGCTTGAGGAGGCTGAAAGCTGTGCGTGGAACAAGTAGAAGTATGGGTGGCAGATACAGGTGGGTCTGTGCTGTTTCTCAACATAGTGTGCACCTGTTTCAGAATCAGTCGTTACTCTGGTGGAGGTGTAACTTTACAAAACCTGTCCTGACTTGCTGCTGGTGGTAGGATTTCAAAACTATCCTGACTGCCCATTTTTATCTGTTTCTTGCACAAGTCTGACTTCTGCAGTTTTTCCCTTCCCTCTCCTAGGATTAGATAACGTGTTGACCAGATCTCACAAAGGCATAGAGGACTGAAGATGCTACAGGTCTTTAGTTAAGCGGTGAGCAGGTTTTGCAGGGAGACCCTGCTGGTACTTCGACAGCAGTTGGAGGAAATGCCACGTGAGGCATGAGGGCATCCGTTTGAGAGAAGCATTATAATCTGAACAGGGAAAAAGAACTTCAGTCACAACTTGCCCTTTTGTAGCCATCTGCGTGAAAGTCTTGTGCAGTCTGGTTTACAAGAAGATCACATGCAGGACCATAGCAAACCAGGCATCAGTATTTCCTTTGCGTGCAAACCACTCAGGCTTTTTTGTTGCCCTTTCAGAGCCTACTGGAATAATTTCCAGTATCAAATGGAGCCGATGCTGCCCCTGACCTTGGGTTGTTTGAGTCAGAAAATGTTTTTAGAACAGCCTTGCTTTGTTAGAACAAAAGAGGACCTGGAAGTTTTGAAAAGTTGAGTAAATAAGACCGTGTTTGTATGGACTGCAACAGCTTGGATTCTTTATGGCAGGGACTATAGCAGAAGCATTGTTTTACATTTCTGTTCTGGCTTGCACCTCCAGCCCCCTTACTCTGCTTTCCCTCAGGCGCTGGTGGCACGCTGGGAGTGTGCTGTGCGGGGAAGGGACATGGGTTGTGTCCACTACTGCTGACTGAGGCTGTGCTGTTGGCAGTTCTGCGTGTTTATCTAGAGAAGAGTAAGCATCCTATGTGTGTTTACTCTCTTGCACAGTTGCTTGGCACAGTTCAGTTCTTGCCGTGGTCTGCCTAGTTAGAGGAGGCAGTCTGCTCTTAACTCAAAACAGTGGACAGCAAGGAATGCTCCCGGGGAAGGAGACTTGGCATTACCTTTTCCCTGGACTTTTGTGTATTTATTTCAGTACAGAGGTTACCCCTTTATCCCCTCTCCCTTTGGAGTGGCAGATAGTCGAACTTTCTTCCCATCCCCTAGTTGTGCCTCTCAGCGCTTGCTCTTCTGGGATGAAGTGCTACAGAACTTCATTCACAGGGCTTTTTTGGCCAGGAGGCTCTTGGGCTAGCTGTCCTCAGCCTTGGTCCTCTTCTGGATTCTGGCAGGACTGTGAGTGCTTGCTTTCCAGTAACCATTCCTATCAGAAGACATAGATAAAAATGGACAGATACATCTTCAGTGGATTTATAAACCTCAAAGGATTTGGCTTTAAAAGAAAGCCAGCATCTGGCTTTCCATTCCATGCCTTGGCCTCTGTTGATTACTTCTGAATCAGTGCACACTCATTCCCCCAGCTTTCACAGCATAAACATTTTGTTATGGTATTGGGGATGATTTCCAATGAGGAGTGGGATTTAAGAATGACTTTTAGAAGTGAGGTGGCATGTTTCTACTGAAATAATTTTCTGAAACATCTTAATCTGTACTTCAGCACTCTAAAAAACCCACCATAATTTTTGTGAAAAAATCTGCTCCTAGGTCCCTTTTGCAGTATATGGCAGGGACCGAAGGGCCCTTGACTAGACATGTTACCTCCAGGTGAAGGAAACCTTAGAAAATCCTTTTTTAGAAAGAACAGAACAAGTCTGTCTTCATCTTAATCACATCAGTCTTTTCTAGAGTAAAGCAAAGGGAACAGCATGTCTTGATTTTTACAGTTACCTGACCTGAATAAGCTTTGTCTTTTTTTTTAATTTATTTTATTTTTAAACCCAGCAATTGATGTAAGCGGGACAAGATTGAGAACTTCATGGTTTATAAGCAAATATACAGAATGTCCTTCAATTTGATGCAATCTTTTGTAATTAAAAAATGGAAAAAAAGAAGTTTTTGTTTTTAAGTTTATGTATGGCCTTGGGTTTAGTCAGATGCGATAGACACTACATGTCAGAGTAAAGTAGGCTATTTTTTTTTCCTCTTTGCTGCTTCTACCACTTCCATCTTTGGAAAACAGGATTCCTTTTGAGTTCTTTGTTATTGTAAGTGGCTGATTACATGTCTTACCTGGATCAAGCAAATGACAGCAAGTTGATAGGAAGCACATTAAATTCTTACCTCATTTTCAATTGTACTCAGGAGTTCAGCAAACTGAGAGGCTGTGAGGAAAGCTGGAGTTTTACTGAAACCACCTTAAAGCAAGAAAGTAGATTTGAATAAAATAGCAGAATATTCAAGTTTGTCATCTGGCTGAGTTTCAGTATCTTCTCCATGCCTGCCTTTTATAACCCTGCTTCCTTTCCCATTGAGGATGTGTTGCTTCTTTGTCACATCTGATGAACTGCTTAAGATGACTTTGATGCTTGAAAGAAAGAGGGTTCATCCTGCAAGGTCAATGATAAACAAATGATTTATGGGCAGATCATGAAGTACAGTAGGAAACATTTTAAGCATCAAGTCTGATTAGAAGGATTAATAAAGGAAATACTACTTCTGAATGTGGAAGGACAGTATACTTGTTCTATAATTTTAAAATACTTTCCGGATAAGCATTTCCCATGATTCTCTTCCAGTAGCAAGTCTTTTTAATGTCTATACTCAACTACTGGATGTGTGAAATTGCATTTAAATTAATTAAACATATACCTTTCCAAGTCAGTGTGTGAAGGTTTTGGAATGCATGTAGCTTATCTCAGTGACCCTGTAATATCATAAAGGGCCCGTGGGGCTTTGCATCATTTCAAGTAGTGTTTTCCCATACTAACTCTATTCACTGCAGGCCCCAAGTCAAAATTTGAATAGTGCTTATCTAACAGACATCACAGCTGTCCCTTGCTGGAGAGCTGACAGTTCATTCTGGTTGTAGAGGAAATGTGTCATCTGGCTGCACAAGTATTACGGACTAGAGCAGGCATAACCATGCAGGCTTGATTTCACTCTGGTGCAGAGGGAAAATCAAGAGGCTGTCCATTAGCTCCTGGGGAAAAAAGTCTTCTGAGGGGGTGTTGCAAAGTTTGAAGGTGCATGTTGAATTTCTGAGGTTATCTGTTGTCTGCTTAGGTGAGCCTAATAGCTCTGGCCTCAGAGGTTACAAATTCTCCTGCTGTTCTGATCTTGGAAGTCGGGACAAGGATTATCCATGCACAGGGGCTGTGGCAGTCAGTGTCATCCTCTGTTACTGTTTGGGCTCTTGTACTGTCTCCTGTTGATGAGGAGCAGCTCTACTCCTGATGTCTGTTGTGCTTTCCTACTAGGGCTGCTCTTTGAGGCCTTCAGTCTTTCTGAAGTTAAGAAAAAAATAAAACTAGGAGGGAAAAAATCTGCATCTGTAGTCAATATGACACACTTTCCCAAATGGCTTCACTGTTGGTGAACAAATCCTCTTTCAAAAGCAACGTTAGTTCACCTGAAGTCTGAATTCCCTTCTGGACCTGATGGGACCAGGTCCTTTTGCCTTACTGATTTGGTCAGATAGTGTGTCAAACTCTTTTCTAGGGGAACAGACACTTCGAAGAGCAGAGTGATATAAAGAATTCCAGTGAAAACTAGGGAGTTTTATTTCCAGTTTTGCACGGAAGTGCTTTTAATTTCTTGTTTTTAAGAAGCAGCCAACCCAAACCACAGAAACCTTGTTACAGGATGTTTGGTCGGCACTGTGTGATTTGGTCATGTAGTAGTTGATTGGGTAGAGCTGCTTGAAGTTGCTGAAGAAAAATGTTACATGCTCTGTCCCTGTACATCCTCTTACACTGCTTGGACTTTCTTTTGCTATCTTAGTTTTTCTTCCAGAGTTAATTCCCTGACAGGTTAATAGGCTGTTATTCAGTCACCAAGAGACAGAATAAATGCTGAGAGCCAAGGAGGATGCGAGACCTCACAGCTATAGGAACAGGGATCATTTGTCCTTGAGAGCTGCAAGGTGTTGGGTTGTGTCACGCTACTCGGGAAAACTTCACACTCATGTTTGACTAAGTCTGGGTGATAATGCTTTAGTGTTTGCTCCCTAGAGCAAATAAAAGCCATTAAGAGTGTGGTGTGACGTGAATTGTTGGCTATGTTGCCCAGTGTAACGCTGTTTCCTTCTGTCACTTGCTTTTATGAATACAGCTTTTAGTGGGGCTGTAGTATGTAAGACCAGGGAACTCCAGTAAGGTGACTCATCTAAGAAAAAAGAGGAAGTGGAGCCCCTTGAGTAAGTCTGCCAGCAGACAAGAGTGTATCTCCACTTGGAGCTTTAACTTTGCCAGTCAAGATGCCTAGGATGTGAGACGGCTGGTTGGGGTGTGGAGTTTCACAAGGCGTGGACTAAATCCTGCCGTGTAGCTCTTTGCAGGGACATGTGTTGCAGGGATGCCTTGGTGTCTGTGAAGGAGCTGACTTGGGTTCAGCAGAGCTTACTGACCGTTGCTCAGTACCAGCCTTGTCAGAACATGGAGAGGACTTACGTGGGTGGGTTTTTTTGCATTATCTGTTCACTGCTTGTGCTTTGCCTCTTGCGCACGTTCTCCTCCCAGCTGCTCACAGGAGAGGATTGACTATACAACCTTTTCAGTTTTTAAAAAAAATGAAATTTCTTTGTGAGTAGTGGTTTGAAGTGATGCACTGTACCACCTAGTAGTGCTTATAAGTCTTGATCATTGAGAAAATAAGTAATAGCTTCACTATTGAATTACTTATTGTTGGGAAATCTTAAATTGGATGCACGGATTCAATTCTGAAGGTGTTACCTGTTCTCTGGAGAGATATGATGGAGGTGTCTCTTTTCTTTAGCAACTTCCACTGTTGATTGGCTGAATTGATTTTCTAATACATACCCAAAAGGTTCTTAGAAGCACTTGGCATCTCAAACAACTTCTGTAAGTGCTCTGCATCATTTGTCTTGGCTAGTCAAAGTGACGGACTGAAGAAGAATCTCATAGTAAAATTAAACTGGCTATCGATAACATATTGAGATAGGCAGGAAATCTGTCTTTTTATTTTAGAGAATGAAAAAATCTAGGCAAAACTACCATGTAGGTTTTTTCCATGTATTCATATTTCATATTTGCCACTGTAAATGGCAGAAAATCAGAAAGAAGCCTTGTTTCATTGTTGAAATCTAACCATTCATTGCGTAGTACTTGGGAAATACCTGTCAGTAGGTAATCTACACTATGCAAAAGTCATTTGTAAATGTACTGTGTCTGTGTGCCACAGATAGTTTAAATATGTTTTGAGAAATATGAAATACGCACTAATATCAAGCTTGCAGCAAGTGATGAGAGGTGTTTTTGTTTTCTGTGTTATTGCAGGAACATTGTGGTATTAAATGTAAAGCCAAGACTAGGGATTAACTTCAAAATTTACAGTCCTTTTGGACTTTACAGTAAAATAAGTTTTGTTGTTACTTGTTTGTCTTCTGTGGAGAGGATTAAAGGATTTTCTTTTACATCAGTTTAACTGACAGCTCTTTGTTGCCCTGCACCTTCAGAAGTTGATGACAACTCCAAGCACTTGACACCTGTGAAAATCAGACTTCTCATTCAAAGTTCAGAAAAGCCTTTCCATATTCTGACCTATTGAATGTGATATTGAAAGGTAATTTGGAAGAAGCACTTGAGTTTTGTAAGCCTCAAATTTAGCACCACATGTAACATTCTTTTTTAAACACCTCCTAAAATGGCTTAGCTGTTGTGACAGGTACTTTTAAACAAAATCAGCTTAGCAGAAGTGCTTTCTTTGAAGCTTGTTTCACCTGTAGCAATAGGAACTACCTTGCTTTTCGCTTGTGCTTTAATTTGGGCAGTGACACCCAGCAGCTTCCTTCGAGACATTTAATAGGTGCAGTCTCTGCGTGCTAGAAGTGATGGCTGCCTCCAGGTGTTTGAGACTGGCAAATGTGACACCCATTTACAAGAAGGGTTGGAGGGAAAATCCAGGGAACTACAGGCCTGTCAGTCTGACCTCGGTACCGGGGAAGGTCATGGAGCAAATTTTCTTGAGCACTATCACACAGCACGCGTGGGACAACTGGGTGATCAGGCCCAGTCAACAGGGGTTCACCAAAGGCAGGTTCTGCCAGACCAGTCTGATCTCCTATGACAAGGTGACCCGTTTAATGGACGAGGGAAAAGCCATGGATGTGGTGTACCCGGACTTCAGTAAAGCCTTTGACACCGTTTCTCACAATATCCTGCTGGAGAAACCGGCTGCCACTGGCCTGGACAGGCACAGCCTCTGCTGGGTTAAAAACTGGCCGGGCCCAAAGGGTTGTGGTAACTGGAGTTAAATCCAGTTGGAAACCAGTGACGAGCGGTGTTCCACATGGTTCAGTGCTGGGTCCAGTCCTGTTTAACATCTTTATCAACGATCTGGACGAAGGGACTGAGTGCACCCTCAGCAAGTTTGCGGATGACACCAAGCTGTGTGCAAGTGTGGATCTGCTTGAAGGCAGGGAGGCTCTGCAGAGGGGTCTGGACAAGCTGGGTCGATGGGCTGAGACCAACGGGATGAGGTTCAACAAGGCCAAGTGCCAAGTCCTCCGTTTGGGTCACAACAACCCCATGCAGCGTTACAGGCTTGGGGAGGAGTGGCTGGAGAGCTGCCTGGCAGAGAAGGACCTGGGGGTGTTGGTTGACAGCGGCTGAACATGAGCCAGCAGTGGCCCAGGTGGCCAAGAGGGCCAATGGCATCTTGGCCTGTGTCAGACACAGCGTGGCCAGCAGGAGCAGGGAGGGGATTGTGCCCGTGTTCAGCGCTGGTGAGGCCACACCTCGAGTGCTGGGTTCAGTTTTGGGCCCCTTCTTGTAAGAAGGACATTGAGGGGCTGGAGCGTGTGCAGAGAAGGCAGTGAGGCTGGTGAAGGGCTGGAGAACAAGTCCTGTGAGGAGAGACTGAGGGAACTGGGGTTGTTCAGCTTAGAGAAGAGGAGGCTGAGGGGAGACCTCATCCCTGTCTACAACTGCTTGAAAGGAGGTTGTGACGGGGTGGGTGCTGGGCTCTTCTCACAAGTGACAGCGATAGGACGAGAGGAAATGGCCACAAGTTGTGCCAGGGGAGGTTTAAACTGGACATCGGGAAGAATTTCTTCACTGAAAGGGTGGTCAGGGATTGGAACAGCTGCCCAAGGAGGTGGTGGAGTCGCCATCCATGAAGGTGTTTAAAAGATGGGTAGATGAGTTTCTTAGGGACAGGGTTTAGTAGGGAGACAGGCACGGTTGGACTCGATGATCTCAGAGTTGTCTTCCAATCTTACGATTCTACGACACTGGGTGAGTGTGCCTCTTGTAGGAATAGAATCGACTTCCCATTCCCTTTGATATGCACTTTAAATACCTTTAGCTCTTTAACTGTCTAAAAGTAAAGTGGTGTTTTTTTTCCTTGGCTTTCACAGCGAGGACAGACAGACTTATCTCCACCTTTATTAGTCAGCAGCAACCAACTTTGCTGTTCTTTCTGGTACCCCTAGATCATCAAGCTGTAGTTGCCTTCAGTTTTCTTTTTACTTGGTCTGTTGTATCATTGAGCAAACTGTATTACTTGACTTATAATCTGCTGGCTAGCTTCAGTCAGCTCTTCTTTATCTCCACTGGCCTTTTTGCTGCCTAGATAATGTGAATAGTGTCTTTAAAGAAAGGAGAACTGAAGTGATACGTTTGGATTTTAAG